>JAJJWX010003475.1:0-1223590 GCA_023529315.1 Papaver bracteatum | reverse complement strand
GAGTTGCTCTCCTTGAGCCATCTTAATAGTAAAGGGGATCACGAAAGGCTTCAACTAGTTTCCGCTGTCTTCAAAAACATCTCTGGACAACCATAAACATAAGAAAGTAGCAATGGGTAACATATCGTCGATAGGTTTATCAGAAACCTCGTCTTTGGGCCACCAGCATGTCAACCAGAGAGCATAGCATCCTTTACTACCAACCTTATTTGCTACTTCCATTGCAGCTGTCAAGATATGAGAAATGACAGTCTCCTCATCTGAAAGATCCCCAGGGAGATTTCCCGTGATTGGGAGATGCATCAGAGATGCCACGTCTTCCAAGGTAATGGTAAACTCTCCCCATCTGCATATGAAGGTGTGAGTATGAATACACCAATGAGCAAGCAGAGCCACAATACTTCTTGTGTCATGATAGATGAATAACTCCCCAAAAGATTGAATAGCCCTTGTCACCCGCTACCGATCGAGCATAGCTCCCCTACATGAGGAAAACCCAACATATGCTCGCCCATCCAAAGAAACTTCTCCCAAAGGTCGACGAGAAAGCTTAAATTCTATAATTGATGCAAAGAAGACCACTGCTCAAGACAAAACCGATGACCGTTTGAGTCGAATTTTTATGAGTGACACTTCTGGATTTATCAGAGACGACATTGAGATTTCAAATGTTTTTCAGCTCCTGGAGTATCTTCCCTAAAAAATGCATCATCAATATTTGGGATGTTCTTAATATTGGGGTTTCATATTCATCTTCACCAATTAGAAAAGTTATTCAGGCATCGCTTATCTTCGAGATGTCATCATCGGCACATTTCATCTCTCGAAGTGTCATTAACTTGGGAGCTGGTCATATTTGTGAAGTAGCTGCAAAAATGTACATTATATTCTACTTCAGTACATCATCCAGAGGAAATACTAGCGTCTAATGGTAACTCTTAACTCTTATATCTTTACACTTCCATTAACGGTAGTGATAGTAATGCTAGAGTTAATGCTTCAAAATTGTTCATTTCTTCGAAACCTACAAAAAAAACGTACAACTCAGATTTTTTCATAAAATCATGAATATTTCTACTGTGTGAACATTCACCATAGAATTATGAAAACTAAAACATTATTTCATCATAAATAATTGTTTACTTCTAAGTAATATCGCACAAAACTCAAGTTTTGATTTTAGAGAAAATAATATATATTTGCATGTATATATAAACAAAACGTTTATTTACTCACTTAAATAAATAATGATGTTTAACATGATCCAGGCTTATAAAAATAAATTTTGGACATTCCACGGTTTCAAAAAAAAAATCCCATGAATTGACCATGGTTTTACAAAGAACTCTTTTCCTTCGTGCCGTCATACGTATTTGAAACGAAGGTTTATTTCAATTTTGTGAAATCTCACACATTACAAGATAAAGTTTTGATTTACATGAAAGCTCATAAACATAGTTTTATCACTGAACCTACATATTCATATATGATGGAAAACCTCTCTTAAATCAGGGATTATTATTAGTTTTCAAAAACTAACGATCAAACGAACATACGTTTTCTCGTAAAACGCAAGGTTTTCTTGGAAAATCCACAATCATATATACACGAGTATATAATTTTATCATGATCAATATGTGAACAACCCATAGAACTCATAAGCATCAGCAAACATCAAAAAAAAATGGACGCTGCACTCCATCGGGTATCGGCAGAACGGCGGGCGGCATACCGAGTCCGATAATTTTTCTTTTTTCCTTCCTCTTCTGTGTACGAGCATGAGGATGATGAAGTGATGGGAGCTGCTGGTCTTGGGAAAAAAAAAGCAATTGCTTTTATATAAAACTTTAATTCCAAAACCTAATTTTCCAAGGATTTCTTATCAAGGTCTTACTACGAACTCAATCCATCAAGGTCCTCAATATCCAAATCAGCGGTCCAACACCAACTTATGCTCATCAAAAGATATTCTATCATGCCACTAGAATCTGTTTTCAAGTCATGGTATGCTCGTACGATCGAAATCCGGTAACATCTTAACTTACAAGTGAGTTCAATTACTTGTATTGTTATGACCGGAAAATCACCATTCAATGCTGACTGAGGAACAAGGCTTTCCTCACTAAGCATGGGACTTAATATAGATGGTGGATTTTCGACAAAGGCTAAAATCGTAAACCCATAATTATACTTAACCTGATCCAAACAGTCAGACGTGAATTTTGAGACACGGTCTCTCATCAATTCTCTGATCGAGAATACTCTTCTCTCGTAGTACATGTAGATATGTAGTCCACAGCTTGACAATGGCATATCTCATGAATAATTTTAATCTATATAGTATCACGCAGTATGGACGCTCTAGATAGCTTTACTCGCTAGTATAGAGCGATAACGATCAGATACAAACAACGAAGTTTACCCTGACTATATAAAGGATATAAAAATCCATCAAGCTCATATCGGTTAATTAATTCTCTAGATGGTCATTTGTTCATTAAGATAAAGTCATAAATTAATTATTCCTAAATTCTTGGATTCATCCGTGGAATTTCTGAAAATATTCAAATATTTTCGCAAATATTTCATTACGCAAACCATGGTTCTTCCAAGAAGAAATCCATGGGTTAGTAATAAATATTCAACACACGGGATCAAACCGCCCGAGCAAGCTCCTGCCTCAAACCTAAATTCTGGATTCATCTCATAATTCTCTAAAAATATTCAAATATTTTCGCAGATATTTCATTACGCTTAACCATGATGCTTCCCAAAGAGAAACCATGGATTAGTAATAAATATTCGACGCACGGGGTATCATAACTACCTCTGAGAGAGCCCTGTCTCAAGCCTAAATTCTTGGATTCATCCGCAGAATTTCTAAAAATATTCAAATATTTTCGCAGATATTTCATTACCCGAACCATGGTTCTTCCCTGCAGAAATCCATGGATTAGTAATAAATATTCAACGCATGGGCATCAGAGTTACCTCTAATTAAGCCCTGTTTCAAATGGTGCAAATGTATTCAACGATAATGCATTAACAATCACCGCACGAACGAGTATTTCAAAATACGGCGAAACGATGAACCTATGCAAAATAGGATGAAAAAATAAAAAATAATTAAAAATTGACTAAGGTGCTAGGAGCATGGACCCACTAACCGGCCGACTGTGCCGTGGTCAATCCCACACCAGTTTCATATTTTTGTTGTTTTCCTTGAGTTCATGAAAAACCTTTCACTTGAACAAATATCCTTTGTTTTGAGGAAACTCCTCAATTTCATGATGCTTCCTTCGCACGGAGGAAATAATATAAAATTAGGGAAAGCATGATGGGGGCGTGACCATTGGCCAACCGGCCATGCCTTGGTCCCACCCGGCCCCACACCTCACGGTTCCTCATTATTTTATTATTATTGCCCTAATTTCATGAAAACTCCTTAATCTCATGATATTTCCTTGGTCCCATGAAAAATAATAAAATTAGGGAAACCCGTAAGCACGGGCCATGGCCGGTCGGCTAAACCCTAGGTGGCTCACACGTCCCACTTTTTTATTAGCATATTTTTCATGTTTTCATAATCCCATGAAATTCCTTGATTTCATGATATTTCCTTCAAATTATGAAAATTCCTTCAAATCATGAAATAATACATAAAATTAGGGAAAACGCACGGGACCGGGCCCTGGCCGGCCAACCATGCTCCAAGCCGGTCCCATACGCCCACACGTCCCTTATTTTATTTATTATTATTTTTTATGTTTCCTTCATCTCATAGAAACTCCTTGATTTCAACAAAACTCCGTTTTATCATATTTTCCTAAAATCATGAAAAATATTACAAAAATTATGAAAAAACGTGTGGGATGGCTTCCTTGGCCATGACCGGTCCCAAACTTCATAATTATTTTACTTTTTCATTATTTTCCTTCATCCGATGAAGTTTTGACGGTTTTATCAAAAAACCCTAATTTTGTCATATTTTCTCAAATGGTCGCTCAAACGTGCACCAGAAAATATCAAAATTCCAAGGACTAAGACACGGACGTATCATCGACGAAAGCATGTTACCTTGACTGACCAGGGTTGGCTTTTTGGCTAGCAATGAGCCAGTCCCACGTGTTTTCACAATTTGACCTAATTTGCGCAATTGCACGTATTGGGTCCAAAACTCTCCAAATAATTTCAGAATTTGATGGAGCGATCATCATTTGATCCCGTGACCACCCAGGGCTGGTTTCATGACCCCTTGGTTGGTCCCTCACCTTTTCATAATTAATTAGGTTTTATCAACTGTTACTGAACCCAACAGTAATTCAATAAATGATTAAATCGGCATTTAATCATTTTTTCATCAACTTACCAACTCTTCAAAGAGGTCTTGATTTTTCTCATGCGAGCATATGAGAATTTCATGGTCGATCCACGGTCCCATGAAGCCATTTGTCCTTCATTCCATGGTTAATTTTCAAATAAACCATCAATTGGTCATCAATTAATCAAATTAGGGTTTCTGAATCCAAGGATCATGATTCAAACACTAATAATTTTGCAACGATCTCATGATTAGTATTCTTATTAATTATGCTCGGTTCAACTACCAGCGCTTTAATTAATATTTTATTTTGGTCACGCTGCCAATAATTCATCAAACGAGCAACACTTGCTCAGATGAGCAATATTTACTCAAATCAAGGAATATTGGTTCAACTATCAATATTCAACAAATTATCGAGCGCTCACCTCAACGTGAGGATTCCACCACTATCTCAGCAGACACGTTCGATCCATGAGTTGCAGAACATTTTACAAAATCATGTTTAACTCAGCAAATGCGTGGACTCATCGTCTCACGGAGTCATGAAATCAACAACTGACTAAATTAACCACGAGACATCAATCGTGTCACTTGGGGGGATATCAACTAGGGGTTTTGGTCTGGCAGTCTACGGCACGTGTGTTCACCCATGATGAGAATGTGAACAAGTCGTGCAATCAGTTGGAGGAATCAGCAAAGTAGTGGGTGAAAAATTAACCAAGTCTCCGCACAATGAGTAATTAGTTTAACACGATTTCCCACTTCCCCACTCTCTGATTCTAGCAAACTGTCACACTTCATGGGATCATGGTATTTTCATCTCCGACATTATATAATGTTTCTAAATCCTGATTGAAAGAACAACATTCGAAGAGTTCTCAAACATTCGAACAAAGATCTCCTGAATGAGCAATTTCTCACCAAAGTTCATACATACACTCTTTCGTCTACATGAACTTACAGAAATCACTCTCAATTAGGAAAAATTCAATCATTCTGAGCATTTTCATGCTGAAGTTATAACACACCTTCAATCTCAGATCACCATTGATCTCACACATTTCTCAGCTTCCCTTCTACAGATCAACCCATCCTCTCTTGTGACCGAATTTAATCTGGAACGGCCATTGTCTTGGTTTAGGTGGAGTACTACAGATTGGTCTCTCGAACTTAAAGCACTTCATTCTTGCAGTGCATCTGTGTGAGGTTGAATATTTTGCTCGGTTCAAGGAATCTCCTTCGCACGGTCGTTTCCTCAATTCCGTAAAAACCAGTAAATCGTTTTCCCCCATCTACAGGGCCAATGCTCATTTTCCTACGCAACAGAAGCTTTGGATGAAGCTTAATCTCAGGCCATGACGCATGTTTTAGCATTCGCCATGATAAAAACATGGGGTGTTACACTATTCACCCCTTTAAAGAATTTTGTCCCCGAAAGTCCAAACAAAACTATTGTGGACAAGCTCTTCGGTTTGGATTCATGAACAAAAGTCCCATACCAGATGCTCAGAAATCACGGGTTTCTTCAAGTTATCGTGAACAACAATTTGACCTTCTGAGGAACCGTCCCATACCGCCTACCCAGGAATCCAAAAGTGCTCACAACAATGCCAAAAATCGCAACTGGCCAGTGCCAAGATGATATCTCGACCAGGTGTCCTAGATGGCATCCCATACTACCACCCAGGAATCCCTAAGGTTCACAAGTTGAAAGGTGTCATCGAAATGACAAGATCTTAGCATAGTACTGTGTGTAATAGTGTCCAGTTGCCCACCGTCCCTGACGGACATCCAGGTTTCCACTCGTAAGTGGGATGCTAACCGATCTTGAAAACGCACACCCTTGGCCAGTGCCAACGTGTGGAGATGATCAGTCCCATTGTCTACCCACCGTCCCAGACGGTCTTCCGGATATCCACTCGTAAGCGGGGTACCACTTAGGCCAAGCAAACTCACAACTTATGAACAAGCTCAACTCGATTCGTAAAAGTAATTAGCATTGCAGTTACAAACTTTTTTCCCGAAAAAGTTGGCCTACTCTCCAACTTTATTTCTCTTTGAAGGAAAATTACTCATTTGACGAGTCCACTCCGCATAGTCCCTAGTGTTTTCTCTGAACTAGATCTTATAGAAAATGTGACGGACCGTAAAATTACACCTTTGGCGCATTGCCCCGCAGGCCGTAACTTCCCCGATGCGCCATGATGAAGCTACGATTTGAGCCTTAAAGCTAGGCAAATGAACGTTCATTTTCCCTTGCAAGCATGCTCGTGGAGCATGGAGCAACTATTTTAGATTCCACACCATTCCAACTTACCCTTGTTCTGCGAAGGGTTTGTTAAGAAAATAAAAACTCTCTTAATACGGAAAAAATGTCCTTTTGAGGCTCTAAACGATGGAATTTGGCTAAATTCCGGTGACCATGTGGATATAGATCAACATGTCTTGATCTTTGGGCCGTTTCCCATCAAAATGGACTCCTCTTGAGATAAGTTACGACACTCAGGTTTTTAGCCTATGTCGAACACCTTAATAGGAAGTATGAGCATTCAAGGAATGGAATGCAACTAGCCTCATCAAGTATGGCCACAATCATCTCTTGCGTCGAGCTACCGAGCCAGATGATATGAGAGGCCAAATTGTCGCAATCATCTCTAAATTAAATGATATGAGAGACAACGTGATGGACCCGCCGTGATTGTGGAAAGTCCCCAGTCGTCTCATCAGATAATTGAGTCGTCGATCCCTGGTTGGATCATTCGCTTTTAATCTCTAGGCAGTCCCCAGTCATCCCTTGTCGTGTCAAGACTGATAATCGGGTCGTCTGGTAACTGAGTCTTCGATCCCTGAACGGATCGCCTGCGTCTACCATCTTGATGTCTGGGTCGAAGCATGAGATCGATGGTCTAAAATTGACATTGTAACCGAAATATCAACCTCCCACTATGGTCGCTAATTGTTTGAGGTTGAAAACGATTTCTGCTGATTTCGGTAATTTCGGGTGTGTGGGTGAGAAACGAATTTAAACCCTAAACAATGTACTGCAAGGGATTACTTTAGATTCGAGAGATCAATTTGTACAAATCTGGCCTAAACCAAGAAATGGCCTTCCAGACTTGCTTCGGTCACAAAGTGAAGGAGAAGGGTTGGTTTTGGGGAGGGAAACGAAGAAAGTGTTGAGACTAGAATAGTTGATTCTGGAAGAGTAGTTGTTTTACGACTTATATCAGAAAGTGGGAAGCTAATAGATGGAGAGCTAGCAAATATTTTCTAAGTGTTGTATGTTCCTGACCTGAACTTGTTGTTCGGTGGAAATAGGTAATGCCTATGTATACAAGTCGAAGTGAAACGTACTCTGGTCTCATTAAGAAATGGCAAACGGGTGAGTAAATGGGAGGAGGAGGTATCCGATAACGCCTGGAATTGATGTTCCATAAAAGAAAGCGTTTCACCATTACTCCCTGTATTTACTAACCGCCACATCCTTATGACACTTTCTTATAACGAGCATAATATATGCCACACGCTGTAAACTGCCAAACCAATACCCAATGAGCATCCCCCAGTTTGTGACATGCGTTGATGTCTCGAGTGTTTTCGTTTAAAACATGTAGCATGTTGCTACTGTTTGGAAAATTGATTTTGGGAGACTTTCCGTCTCGGTGGTGACCCTCGACGGTCGAGATTTTGCATCTTGAGAGGAAGGGTAGCTGTTGATTATTGCAACCCTTCACTTGGTAGCCAGCGGTGTGAAAGCATGGCCGGAATGACTTTAACGTTGTTAGGCGTGGCCAAGATAGGATTTTGGCATTGGGACAAAGGTGGCCATGCGTTAGCTGGTGACCTTGGACGGCTAAGATCTGCATCTTAAATGGAAGGGTGGCCGTTGATCGTTGCAACCCTTCGTTTGGTAGCCTGCGGCATGAAAGCATGGATGACATGGCTTTAACATGGAGTGGAGCCACTGGCAGTGTGTGGCTTGGAAGGGAAGTGCTTGCGGCTTTGTCTAAATTAGGGTTTGGTATGCTGAAACCCTAATTAGCGCCCTTTACTAGAATCGATGTAGAATTCTCATACGGACTCGGATTTTGATGATCTGACCCTCCATTCTATACGGAAAATAATTTTCTATCTCCCTTCGCGGGAATATTTAAGTTTTGAGCTTGTTCGAGAGTTGAAAATAGTCCGAAAGTAAAACTCAGGAAGAATTCTAAGGTTACCATGCGTTATTTGGCAACCTTGGACGACTAGGATTTGTATCTAGGATGCAAGGGTGGCCGTTGATCGTCGGATGCCTTTGTTTTGGTAGCCGCATAGGGATGGCCGGCATGGTATGGCGCGAGAAGGTGGTTGGCATGCCATTGACACATGTGGCATGGCATGCCTTGGCGTGGCCAAAACTAGGGTTTTGAGCCAAAGGTTACCATGTGTTATTTGGCGACCTTGGACGGCTAGGATTTTCATCTAGGATGTAAGGGTGGCCATTGATCGTCGCACTCCTTCGTTTTGGGTAGCCGCATAGGGAAGGCCGTCATGGTGGGTCCAATGCAAATGACGCGGATGACTTGGCATAGTGGGGCCAAGGGTTTGGCATTCCATTGGCGCATGGTGCGGCTAGCATGGTTGGGGCCAAGTCAAGGTGCGGTTGGCTTGGCGTGGTGGGGCCAAGGGTTTGGCATGCCATTGGCGCATGGTGCGGCTAGCATATTTGGCATGCCTTGGCACGGTTGACGTGGCTGGCATGGTTTTCCATTGGCACAATGGTGCGGCTGGCATGGTTGGCATGCCTTAGCATGGAGATATGGCATGGTTTTCCATTGGCACAGTGGTGCGGCTCGCATGGTTGGCATGCCTTGGCGTGGAGATGTGGCTGGCATGGTTTGCCATTGGCACAGTGGTGCGGCTGGCATGGTTGGCATGCCTTGACACGGAGATGTGGATGGAATGGTTTGCCATTGGCATAGTTGTGCGTCTTGCATGGTTGTCATGCCTTGACGCGGAGATGTGGCACAGTGGTGCGGCTGGCATGGTTGGCATGCCTTGACGCGGAGATGTGGCTAGCATGGTTTGCCATTGGCACAGTTGTGCGGCTGGCATGGTTGGCATGCCTTGGCGCGGAGATGTGGCTAGCATGGTTTTCCATTGGCACAGTGGTGCGGCTGGCATGGTTGGCATGCCTTGGCGCGGGGATGTGGCTGGCATGGTTTCCCATTGGCACAATGGTGCGGTGTCATGGTTGGCATGTCTTGGCGCGGAGATGTGGATGGCATGGTTTTCCATTGGCACAGTGGTGCGGCTAGCATTGTTGGCATGCCTTGGCGCGAAGATGTGGCTATCATGGTTTGCCATTGGCACAGTGGTGCGACTGGCATGGTTGGCATGCCTTGGTGCGGTAGCATGAGAATTAGGGTTTGACGTAGATGATGTCGGTCAATGTTAAGGGTTCTTCCGTGGAACATGACACGTAAAAAAAAAGGTACCCTGGTAATTCTTACGTAAGCATGCTGATCGATTCAATAAATGGTCATAGTGACGTCACGTCAGATGTGCGGTTTTACGATTTTAACCCTAAGCTAAAAACCACCACCACCACCACCACCACCACCATCAACACATATATATATATATAACTAGTTATGTTCTCCCAATTCTCTAAGTTAAAACACGGCCAAGACACTACACCATCAAGAACTCCATCAATCTGTTGTGTGTTAATATGTCTGTTGTGGATTAAAGTCCAAATAAATTGAGTCTCTTTACTTCTTCAAAATCCTTTTTCTCGAACCCTAGATATACATACTTCCTTGATTTTGAAGTGGAAATCTTTTTGATTTTACGAGTGTTTACTCGACGAAATCAGAAAAGACACTATATATGAAAATCATCTTCCTTTTTTGAAATTATATCGGTGTATACAAATATCTACTATTTTTATCTGAAATTAAAATGGCATTGAGATTAGTTCGCAATTGTAATTGGCAATTTAAAGATTATAAAAATTTGATGAAGAGAGGAACTGGGTTAAAAAGCACAGAAAATTTAATAGATTGAGTTCTCGTGTAATTTAAAGATCCATTTTCTATCATCGTACTGTATCCGAACTAATCATTCTTATGTACGTTAATAGATTTGTGATATATTATTTTTTTGGTTACAGTAATTGAGAAGAGTTGAAAATTTCCCCATCATTAATTAGAAATCGATAAATGATTTGGAACTGACTCTTTAGGGATGATGATTTTCTTCGGACGTGATTTTATTACAGGATAGGAAGCGGAGACGATTGTAAAAAATGAAAGGATGTTTTAAGCGGTAAGATAACTTACTTTACTATGATGACGTAGCACTGACAAACTAACACCTTATCTCACAACTATATCTGTCACATAGAATCAGCTGTCAAAGAGATTTTAACTAGACGGTCAAGTACCACCTCAGTTGAATTCAATGTACTGCTGCAAAAAAACAAAAAGAAAAAATCACTAGGCAAGTGAGCTTCATCACCAGTAAAAAGGTAAAAAATTCCCTTGGCCAACAAAAACCAGTAAATCTGAACAGGTTTAATAAAAAATCAGGACAACGATTTTGACTCTTTAACATCAGTACAGTAGAAACTCCTTTAATTAATGCTCGATTATTTAATAAACTCTCTTAAATAATAGTTTTAGCCGGTCCCGAGTCGTGGACAACGTGCCAAATTAATAATTCGCTAAAATTATGAGATAATACATTTTTTATTACCTATGTAGACCCCATGTGAAATATAAATTAATAATGCATTATATTTATTCGATACATTAATGATCTACGAAGATCTTTTAAAAAATGATTCAATTCTCTTCTGTTTTTTGAAAATATGATTTCATATTGTGTTTATAAAAATATGATTTGATATTGATATTTTGTTTATATAGGAAATAAAAAATATGATTTGATATTGTGTTTATAAGAATATAATTTGATATTGATATTGTGATTATATATGAGATAAAAAAAGATATGGTGTGGTATTGTGTTTATACTAGAGATAACCCGTGCCGTAACGGCACTTCCTTAATCCGACTGATCTATTTTTTTCTTCCAGCGTTTTGATTGTTCAATTCCGAGAGAAATCTATATTTTTCTTTAATCTAAAATAATGTTCATACATACATTATAAACTTAGCCATATATATCATCAAATTATGACAACCAAATTATTTAATTAATATATAGTTTACATATGTATATCATTTCCCTTCAAATTCACCTTGCAACCACTCTAAATTTTTATTTTTTTTGAAGCACTAAATCTAGTTAATGCATGTATGTTTTCACTGAAATGTCTTACACAAAATGAATAAATGTATGGTTAGGTATCCTAATCGCCAGTTTACGTTTAATCCGTCCAAATTTATCTTATTATCGTGTTTGTACCCGTAGTATATATACATATATATATATATGGCATATATGTTTTCTGTTTGCTTCAACATTAATATTTTAATTAATAACTTGATTTTTGTTATTCATTAATTAATATCTTGAGTTATGTGATCCATTAATTAAATGTCAATAAATTAAGGTTCATCATGAAAGGGGTTACAAATATCACGATCGTCGGATGCCTATTGCTAGGATGAGATTGGGATGGTTGGATCGTCCGTTTATCTCTAAAAATGTTATCTGGCCGTTGGTGCTCAAAAACCTATGTTGTTTTGTATTATAGATAGAAACTAATTATTTGATAATAAACTTATCCAAAAGTTTTTTTTTTTTTTGAAGCATAACTTATCCATAAGTTAATAAGATAATAAGTTTTATTTTTCATAGATTAGACATTGCTATTCAGAAAGGTGTTGGAGCCCAGCTTGTTGCTACGCTGCCAACTAAAAGCTTTGTTTAATTATATTTTATAAAATTTATTCGTTATTTAATTAATAATATTTAATATTATTACATGAAACTAGTTGGAAGCCTAACAAGCTAGGTTCCAACGACATACTACTACATTAATTGAACATGTTGTTGTGTTAGCATACCAGCGAGCCTCATGGGTAACCTTGCCAAGGGGAGCCGAAGCGGGAGGGGGGCGAGATTGTGTCACAAGGGGGGAAAACTAACACTACCTTCCATGTTAATTCCTGCAATATTACGCCATTTGGGACTTGAACCTGTGACCTCCTGGAACGCATGTTAATTCGTTATTGTTTTAATAAAAAAAATATATAAATTAATACTGCAGGAATTAACATGGAAGGTAGTGTTAGTTTGCCCCCCTTGTGACATTATCTCGCCCCCTCCCACTCTCCCCCATTCCCCTCGCACATCTTACAAGGCTCGTCAGGCTAGCACACTGCTCAATTAATGTAGCAAGAAACTTTTAAAATAATACTCGATAATATAATAGTCTCGCTAAAAATAATAAAAATTTCAATTCCAATTCTGGCCCATAGTGTTAAAATAATAAATTCGATAAAATTATAATATAATATATTTCAAAAGTTCCCCTTAAGCATTAATAGGTCCCAAATATTGTATAAAATAATAATTTCATTAGAAAACAAAAAATAATTTTCATATGCATTAAATTTTCTCAAAATATGATTTAATGTTGGTTTGTTTTTCTCTGAAGTTCAAATAATAATATTGTGTATAAATATATTTTTTTCATGGAAATTAAAAAGATGTATTACTTTAAAAACAAATGCATGCCATTCTAAAAATATTTCCGTTAATATTTTTTTTTTAATCTTTTTGTATATTTTCCATTTTTAAAAATCTATTTCGGTATTTATCCTAAGATAATTTATTTTTATTTTTTTAATATGGAAATTCTTGTTTTTTCCAAATAATTTTTTTAAATTAAGAATTATTCTGTAAATTAATATATTATTATTATAAGTATAAAATAATAAATTATTATTTTATTGATTAAGTAATATCTCTATAAAATAATAGGATTTGGGTGGTCCCAAGCCTATTATTTTATAGATATTTTACTGTAGTATGTCGTTGGAGCCTAGCTTGTTAGACTTCCAACTAGTTTCATATAATAAATTAAAAAAAAAAAAAACTTATTAATTTATCAGTTAATTAATATCTCACTTAATTAATAATTTTTGGTAATCCGACAGCATTAATTTATAGAGTTTCTAGTGTATATAATCCAATTCATCCTCCCGCTTTTTTGCTTTTCGAAAAACAAAATAGGCTGATCTCTCCGGTGAGCTCCATTTCTAGGGTTTAAGACCCTAACATCGTCTTAGGGTTTCTTCTCTTTCCTTTGACACTAATTCCTTCAATCCCACCCTCAATTTCATTCCACTTGTAACAAACTTTGTAAACAAAATGAGTGTTCCCATGGAAATAACTTTACCAAATGTCACGAATCAAGAAGAAGGAGCAGAAGCAGAAGAAGAAAAATCTATACCAGAAGCTGTCTCACAGTCAGTTAATTTACCTCTCTTGCCCGAAGACAAAATTCTTGTTTCTGGTATGCTTTATTTCCCCATATCTCGGTCCAGTGTTTTTCTTCACTCTCAAATTTGTGAATTTTAGGGTTTGCGCGTTTTTTTTAAATATTCTCCTTGTAGTTGAAGTTTGCTTGAATCCATCTAGTACAGCTCGGGTTGAAGATGTTCAAACATCGATTGAGAGGTTTGGCTTTGAAACCCCCTTGTTTTTTTAGGTTTTTTAAGGTTTTGATTTTACTGTTCACTTCGTGTTTGAAAATTTATCTCAGAGAGATGAAGAACAATAAGGTTTCAACGAAACATGATGAAGTTATGTCCTTAACCATAAATATGAATGTTTGATACCCGAAAAACTACGGGCGACTTGGTGAGTATGCTTGATGGCTCTAGAGGATGGGAATATGTAACAAAAAGAAGAAGATATTTAGAGTAGGAAATGGGCCATCTAGCTTCAATTAGGCTGTTTGTCAGGAGGTTCCTAGAAAATCCAGTGTAGAAATTGGCTTGGGATTCGCAAGTTTCTTTTAGAATAAATGACTTAGATAAGCTAGTAGAACTGAGGTTGGTGGCCAAGGAATGTCGTAATTTCTAGTTTACAGTTTCACCACCATCGACATAATTGGATGTAATCATGCAGAGGCTTGTGTGCATAGAGGCCTTATTTGGAGATATCTGGAAACCTGATCAACTTGAAACCACCCACCCAGAGCCGCATCAACCTCTTCACATTATTTGCCTGAACCGTAGTGTTTCCAAACATGAACACAAGAAAGATGTGGACAGGAGACAAGTTTAAAAGAGACTTTTAGGGTTATAAAATGATAAAATTCAAGCACACCAAAACTATAAGCATCTGCTTTTTCAGTTAATATCTACAGCATACGCAGGAGCCAAGTAACTATCTTTCTTGAATCATAAATATCAATTTGGGGAAGTTTTTAACCCAAACTAGTTGATATAGTGGACCAGAGTCTTCTCCTTGATTTGGTTTTCTGTATTTCAAAGTAGTGATCATTTTACTATTTATTTGTGGTTTTTTTATATACCTAAAAACTATCTGCAATAAACAAAGGATTTAGGATTTACTGTACTGTTTATGGTTTAATGAAATTATCGTTGGTGATTAGAATGCTTGAAAAGAGGAGTTTGAGTTATACAGATGGTCCTGTGCCTGTACCTATTGATGATCAGTTCCTTGTAGAAAATGTTCAAAGAATTAGTATTTGTGACACAGGTATGTTTGTGCAAACATAGTTGTTGGTTTGCTCTTTGTCAAGTAGTTTGATGGTCAAGTCATTGATTTTGTAGATGAGTGGGTGGAGAACAATGAAATTCTTTTATTCTGGCAAGTTAAACCCGCAGTACATGTTTTTCAGGTGATTGGAATCTTTATCTTTGTAAATTTATTGGGAGTAAATGTTAATTTTTGTTATTTTATCTTTCACTGTCATGATACCCTCCTCTACAACGTAGGCAATTGCAATGTTTCTTGTCATGCTTTGTCCTTTGCTGCATCTAGTTGTGATGCTGTGCTATTATTTCTCATTGTTTTCTTTGTACATATATCTATTTGTTCTTTTCGATCTGAAGTGAGATTTTCGAATAGACAAGAAGAGAAAATGATGAAGGATGTGGAAAGAAGATGATATGTGAGAATACTCCATGAGCCCATGGAATCAATTTTGTGAAAGTAATCTAGCATTGGACCTTGTTGATGATTAACTGTCTTGTTCTTTCTGTAACAGTCTAATAGATGGTTCAATCTCATCATTTGAAGCTTAAGCCCTTCCATGCATTTTTAAGATCATGTTATACAAAATCTCTGATTGTCTGGTTGATCTACAGCTTAGTGAAGAAGGACCAGGTGAGGAATTAAGTGGGGATGGTCAGTTATCTAGCTTTAACGAATGGATTCTTCCTGCGAAAGAATTTGATGGCATGTGGGAAAGGTATACTTTATGATAATCATTTGAAAGTATTGGAAACTCATGCTGGTAGACCTATATAACCATATTATATCTGCACTGCAGCTTAATATATGAATCTGGTCTCAAGCAAAGGTTGTTACGATATGCTGGAAGTGCTTTACTCTTTACTGACAAAGGTGTTGATCCTTTTCTTGTATCATGGAATCGGTAAGCACATTCTGCCAGTCTTAAAACTGTGAGACTTCACATATGCTCTGTGTTACAAGGACACTCCAAAAAATGAAATTGTGCCGTGTCGACACTCGTGTCCGACACTCAGGACACAGCTCAATTACCAAGACAAGAATAAAATATTTAATAAAATTAAAAAAGACTTCAGCTATAGATTTTTTACATATTTATATTAGGAAAGAAAATATTTTCTTCGTTCTAACTCTTATTAGTATAAGAACCTGTATCTTTAGTAAAAACATATTTTCTTAGCTTCTATAAGACACTCCCGAAACTCTTCACTGATCTCCATTAGATTTTTTTTAGCAAAAATGGAGATATTCTCCCACAACTACAGCTATATCTATGAGATGATGGAGATACGTAGAAATATCAATGGAGTCTGTATTTCTAATGCCTTTTTTATTAGTCGTCTGTATTTCTAATGCATTTTTTATTAGTCATATACATATATGTAAGTATTTTGCTATGCTCGCTATCCGTGTCCCCGTTTTCTAGTTTTTTAAGTTGTCGTGTCCCCGTTTTCTAGTTTTTTAAGTTGTCGTGTCAAGGACACCGACACCGTGTCCGTGTCCTTGTAATGCTATATATGAGAATTGTGGTGAAAAAGCGTTACCTAACAAAAAGGAGGATATATTTGTACAGCAGAGGTTTGCACATATGATTGCATGTTTCATTTGTTTGATACGCAACAAGATGATATTTACAAATCCTACTGATGACACTATTACTGACTCCTATTTAGAGTTAAGTTTCAACACCATTTTCTAGTCAGGTCCCACAATCCCCACATGAAGCATTCTCGCTGGCAACTATCTTGATCTAGCCATCCATATAAATCAGCCTACTTTAAGTCACAACCCTCAGTAGTGAAATTCTATTTAAACTGCACAGCATATACGTGAGCCCGAGGCAGCTCAGTGAAGACTTCCCAACAAGATTAGTAAACCAGACAATAGATGCATAAAACACCGTAACTGCACTCAACCAACAGATGCTTTTCAAAATTTCATAAAGTATGCCCCAAATGTTAGAGAATCCATGGTATTTCTACTTAATATGTTTAGTCACCGAGTCATGATGCTTCTTCATTTCAGTCATCCTAGGTCATTCTTTGACTTTGAGTCTTTAAGTTCTCAGAACAGAAGAAGAGTATGTGTACTGGCTTGCTATTCACTTCAATTCACAAACGAGAAGACTTATCGTAATAGGCAGGAACTTACAAGAGAAAAGGATGTCATCTCTTTGACATTCTCTCACTAAGGCCTATATATGGTTTTCTACTTCACGGGTCGGTTATGCTTTGGAATTTGAATGAATAATACCTTGTAAGCCTATAATATGTGGTTTATGCACACAAACATAATGCGGAAATTTACATGAACACCTACATTCTTACATATCTGTCTTGCTCTGTATGTTCAGAGGCAGAGCTATTACAAAGACTCTGACACCTTTGAATCTAAACCTCCCGAGTCCTTTTGAGTCTTATGTATTGTTTTTACAATTATAGGGAGCTCTCTCTGATGCCTCCTTTATGTTTTCAGTATTGTGCTGTTACATGGACCACCAGGTACTGGAAAGACATCTTTATGTAAAGCATTGGCTCAAAAGCTCGCAATACGTTTTAGTTCCAGGTTTATATTAAGTGTTTCATATTCGTCTCCCGCCCTCCCTTTTTCATTCAATGTTCAATGTACCAAAATGTTACATCTGTACTTTGTGTAATTGATTGCTTTTATTGCTGACCTAACAATCAGATATCCCCAGTGCCAATTGATTGAGGTTAATGCACATTCTTTATTCAGTAAATGGTTCTCTGAAAGTGGTAAATTGGTATGTACATTTGCTCTTCAACTGCTTCAGTGAACTTCCAATTAAATGTAAAGAAATCATAATCTTTAAATTCTGATCTTTGTTCAAATTGTTTTAATCAGGTTGCGAAACTTTTTCAAAAAATCCAAGAGATGGTAGAGGAAGATAACAGCCTGGTATTTGTTTTGATTGGTGAGCATATCTTCATCTACATTATTGTACTTTCTGCTAGGTTCTTGCACAAAATCTTTTGCTAACTTATTTTGACGATATGTAGTAACAGCCTTTCTTTTGCTTTCTAGATGAAGTTGAAAGCTTAGCTGCTGCTCGAAATGCTGCTTTGTCTGGATCCGAACCTTCTGACTCGATTAGGGTATCATAACTTCTCTGAACTGGGAACACAGTAATCTAATGCACTTTATAGCCATGTGACGTAAGTTATGTTATATTCAGGTTGTGAATGCTTTACTCACTCAGATGGATAAGTTAAAATCCTCGCCTAATGTCATCATCCTAACAACTTCAAATATTACAGCTGCAATAGGTACGCCTGCAATGAATCAGTATACATTCTTTTAATTAACTATAGATGCTGCCAAAAGTTTCATTTTTCCTGCCAGGAAAGACTTTAATATCTGGAGTTGACCTTATGTAGCATTTAATAATCCTTTTATCATGAAACCCAGCCTATTTTTTCGAAATCTGGAATAGAAATCTGTGTTCTATACGTAGCTTTGTTAAAGGTAGAATCAATAGACTGACTATGGTTTAGATTCCAGATATTGCGTTTGTTGATAGGGCAGATATTAAGGCCTATGTGGGGCCTCCAACCCTTCAAGCAAGGTATGAGATACTAAGGTCGTGCATCCAGGAACTGACTCGAACTAAAATTTTGTCAGATCAACAGGTAGTGTTTCCTATTCCTCATTCACCTAATTGTTGAGAAGCTTGACTTCAGAGTTTCTAGATTATTCTGAATGGAGACAGTGCGGTTCAGTCTGCCAAAGGTCCACTTACTAGCTTGTATTGATCCGTGTTTCTGTTGTTCTAGGAACCACTCATTCTTCCAAGTTTTGCAAGTTTAAGAGAGAAGCTGAATGCACCCAACATACACGAGAGTCTGGGTCCACTTGAATTGGCTAAGCAATTGCTGGAAGCCTCAGAAATTTGTGAGGTCAGAGACCAACAAATAATTCTTAAAATCCATATGATGAGTAACTAATCCAAATTTGATCACCTAATAATACTTGAATGATTTTGGATTCTTTCTTATTTCAGGGATTAAGTGGAAGAGCATTAAGGAAACTTCCTTTCTTAACTCATGCCGCTCTTACAAACCCTGACAACTGTGAACCTAGCAAGTTCTTGCAAACATTAATTGAGACTGCCAGAAGGGAGTTGTCTGAACTATGTAGTTGATCGTATCAGCTAATCGAATGCGTTTAGCGCCCACCAACTTTGCTTTGAAAAGGACAACGCAACAAAAACCAATGAATATCTCTTGACATGCATGGGGGTCATAGGTTACCCAAAGTCGGTCAAAGGAGTTAACATAAGTTCAATTGTGGTTGGTTCAGCCCAAGACTAATAATATTGTGTCTATCCATAATTCCATTTCTGGCTATTTTGGGATTTTTGTGCATTTATTATACAATATTTAGAGCCATTACCAAATACCGTCCGGATTCTCCGGAATATAGCGTGCTTGGACGATTGGACTGGAGTCGCTATCCTAGGGATCTGGAGGTAAGGAAACAGTTTGTTATAGAATTTTGGTGTCTCCAATTCCAGTCTTGATGCATGTGAATATGCAATTCCATTTTCATCTTTTGTGGTCTTTTGTTGCTTTGGCACCGATCATATAATATTCACGACCTGATTTCCATACTAGTCTATAATGTAAAATTACCTATCAAGAAAAATAAGAACAAGAAAATAGAGACGGACGCAAGAGTTTCTTTTCTTTTTCTTTCAAAGGGTAGATCTACAAAGAGGACAAGTACTGTGTTTGTGATCTAACCATTTCTTCAAGCAACCTTTATGAAAGAAATGGTTACAAGACAATTCACTGACTTCTTCATTTGCTTTAAACTTATGGAGACAAACGCAACATTCTACAACTGAACATAACCTAAAACTACTATTACTATTGTTATCACCATCACTACTGTTTTTACAAACTCTAGAAGACCTTTCATCGCATAAAGATTTATAAAGCGCAACTGATATTTTTCTGTTCTCTGACAATTGGACTTCTTCATTTGTAGTATTTTCCTCTTCCAAATTTGACGATGGAGTTTCAATTCCACTCATTACTTGAATGACCCATTTCACCATATTCTTGAGCAACGCAACTGACACAACTGTATTCATAACTATCACCGGTAACATTCCTTCAGCTGGACTAGGGTAATGGGAGAGTCCCATATCTCTTATTCACTCTCTTCTCACACCCAAAAAAATTCAAAATACACACTTATCAAGAGAATTCCAGTTCCGAAGGTTTTGAAACACCACTACAGATCACTACACCAACTCGAGGAGGGGGGGGATTTCTATATATACTAGTGACAGCTTAACCATGGTTAATAAAGTAACCTTGATTAGAGTTAACACGTATTGCCACGCGTAAGGCGCATGGAGACGTGATAGATGCATAAACAGGGATTTTTCATTTGTGAGTGCATTTAGGTTTGATTCATTGGACATTTTGAGAGGGAAGGGTGTGATGTTAAGTGTACACGTGTAAATTAGTTAGTTCCGTTGGAGATAATAAGGTAGTGACATGTGGTAGTGGAAAATGACCTTTTGCTTTCACGAGAAGTTGCGTGGTGCTGCTTTTGCCGCGTATATGATTGGTCTGACGAATTGGGGCTGATCTAGTAATATATATATATTTTTTTTTTAATAGAGAAACTTAGGCTTTAGAAAAATGCTTCTTGTAGTCGCAGGAAATCCTACACTACACCCTTATTAAGATTTCACAATAATAAACTCATACTTGAAAATTAAAAACGACTCTTTATCATTTAATTCTCAGAAATGTTTACAGAAGTGGGAGAAATCAAGAATACAACTATTTTCTTGAAATTTCTCTCTCCTCAAGACTTTCTCAACCCTCCAAAATACATCATCCCTCTCTGAATCTATAGGAACCCATTATATAGGAAATTACATAGTGGATGACAGCTAAGTTTTCCTTTTATTTCGGATCTACTCTGCGATCTCATCGCAACATGCTTATGATATGAAATATCGCAAGCATTGTAACCATCGCAGATCAATCATGCTCTTCTCGTGTTTTTTCAATCGCGACTACTACGTCATTCTTCAATCATTCTTTAAGTTATTCGTGACGCTCGCAAAGTGTTGTTGAAGAGCTCCTTGTGATGATTGCAGGAGTGTTGTTAATCTCGCAAGAATACTGTCATGGCGATATTCTGGTCCAACATCTTGCCTCTTCTCATGTCTTTTCTGCGAAGGAGGGAAGATCATGAGAATTGAATTTTTTACAATATCGCATCTGTTTATTTTTTTTTGCATTCTTCCGTTTTGACACGTTTCTGTACTCTTCGCCAGCTGTTTACACGTACTTTTTCTTCCATTCAATTTTTGACACGTCCTTTCCAACCGCTGCAATCTGACCGTTCACGTCCTTCCTTTGCATTTATTACATTCATCATCTCGAGAAATCTCTTATTCTATAAATACTTCTTCATTCCTTTTCTTTCTTCTTTTTACTTCTTTCTTTCTTCTCTCCGTAATTTCTCTGCAAATTCATTGTTCTTCCGTAAATTCAGGATTTGTTACTGTTACAAACTTTGTTCTATGAAATAATTTCTCACAAGAAGTTCTCACGAGCGATGTATCAGTTGGGTGGGGACTGCATTCGTCTGCTGATGGAGTATGCTACTCACGGTTCTAATAAAAGATCTCGCTACCTTGAGACTGCGAAGAATCCAAAATTTAAGGATATTCCAATTATTCCTGCAATGTATACTGTAGATAATTTCTTCATAAACTATGAAAAAATCCCCATGAAGAGGGATAGCACCTGTTGGGTGATAGGTGTAGAATACACCTAATTTACTATCTAGTAGTTTATGCTTTCTTTGCTATTTTTCTTGTAAATTATGTATTTTACGTGTGTTTTTGAGTTATTAGGTACTCTGGAGTCGCACGGAGGAAAGGAAGAAGAAAATCACCAAAATTGAGCAAAAAGGGGCAGAATTGTCATTTCATAGGGCATGCACTATATGGAGTCCGGTAATGGTTAAGGGGCAACTCTTCTTGGAGGTATACTAAACGCAAACCAGCTATGGTTAAGGGGTTATCATTTGGAGTACCCTTATCATTTAGTAGAGGTTGTGAATATCACTGGGTGGCTGCATATGGGGTGCAAATAGCCACCCAAATATTCTAAACCCTAGCATCGAGATATTATATCTCATTCATTCGTCTCTGAAATTGAGAGAAAAGTCACAAGATTGAGATATTGATTGAATTCATGGAAGCTCGAGATGATTTGGAGCAAATCGAGAGAAGAGGAGATGAGTTTAAAATGAAGAAGTGAACTGCATTGAATAAGATCTCTGTTTGAAGTTTTGATGGAATGGGTATGAGGTTATATCAAAGTTCGATGGCGAGATTGGAAGTTGTTGATTGAGTTCTATCGGTTTTGAAAGTCCCGATGAAATCACAGATGATTGGTTCGATTGAAGAACAACATCGTGTCACCAAGAATCAAAGAGAAGCAATTAGGGTTCTTGGTGGAAGAACGAGATGGGTTCTGAATGTCGAGATAAAATTGTTCTTTGTAGGTGGGTTTGATACAATGGCGATGATTAATGCAAAGAATCAAGAATGTGGTTGTATTTGGATTTTAAAGCGACTAGATGGAGTTGATGGTGGTGTTGTATCTTTGAATGGAACGAGATGAGTCTCGTGAAACTGGTGAGGAATTGAAGCGGTGCAGTGTGGTCGAAATTGGTGGATTGATAAGGTGAATCAGTGTGATTATGCTTGTTGATTCGGGAGAAGAGCTTAAATGGGTTTGTGGTCACGAGAAAAGGGTTTGTATGGTGATATCTTTTAGGGTATGCGAGAAGCTTGCCATGATTCAGATGGGGTGCGAGGGGAGATAGTCACAAATGATGGCAAGGTGTTTGAATGGAGGAGTTGCGATTCAGGGAGGAAGATTATGTGTTGGAGCTATTGGTTTGTAGGTGTTGTAATTGTTGGTGCTACGAAGTCGAAAGAATGGTACATTGATTGTGTTTGCACTTGGTGAGAAAGAGATTTGAATCTTTGTTGCTTGGTTAGTCAAGATTGGGTTGTGTATGTTTGAGTTCGCATGGAACGGATGGCAGGTGATGACATTGATTGCGAGCGACTATGGAGAATAAAGCTACAGTCGCAATGAAGTGTGTTGGTGCTAACGCAATGAAGCATAGATGAAGAGAATTATCTGGTCCTGTGAATACAAGGAATATTTCAATGGATGAAATTGTTTGGCTTGTTGATGCTTGCCAGGGTTAGTGATGTCATGAAAACACGAGATGGGGCATTTGCGAGGCTAGTTAATTCTTGTCTTGAGTATGTGGAGCAGAGTAGTTGAAAGACAAAGAAAGAGATGAAATGGCTAGGCAATTTGCAACCGAGGTGCGGATTATGTTGCTACTACTGCTGCTATGGTGATTGGTATGAGCTGCTGGGGAGATGAATGATGTAATTGGAAGTGACTGAGAAATTACAGATGACAGGCATCATGGCTGGGTGTGTAGAGTGAAGCATGGCCATCTTGGCCGTGAAAAATAAGGTTATGTGCAAGTGGCAGTCGGAACTAGTCGGCCCGAGTTAGCCAGCTGACTCGGTTCTGACTCGTTCTAACTCATCCCCTTGACCCTTGACCTGTGACTGACAAAAGACCGTTACGTTTGACCGTTAGTCCTGACGGTTGACTGACGGAATATTCCGTCACAGGGGGAGAATTTTCAGGTGACCGACGACGAAAACTTCCGGCCAAAAACACAGTTTTCCGGCGAGCAAAAATACAGAATTTTGTATGGACTTCTCTCATGTGTGTGAAGACTTAGAATTGGGAATTGGATGAAAACTTGGAAGTTTTGGAGAATTGGACTAGAAATTGGAATATGGCTCAAATTGGGAAAGTGGTGTTCTTTTGGAATAAGGATTCTTTTCCTACAAAGACATGGAGAGTATTGAAGCCTATAAATAAAGGAGTTCTCTACAACTTTTTACACACATCTACTTTGGAGAAGGAGTTAAAGTGCACAAGGATTGGAGGAAGGAGCAACCATCATCTTTTCAATAAGTTTTCTTTCTTCCTTAAATTATTATTATTATTGTGTGAACTCCAAATTATGAGTAGCTAATTTTTTTATTGATTGAGGATGAATTCCTAGTTCTTAATATATGGTTTGAGTTTTGATTCAATTCTACTTTGAAGTTTTTCATATGATTATCGTTTGTTTTTGCTAATATTAATGTTTATGTTTGATTGATAGGTCGTTTGGGTGGCCAACTAAATTTATTTTTTAATTAATCTAAAGCTAGTGAAAGTTAGGGGATAAGTAATCGTTTCTTGACTATTTACATAAGTAGAAAACATAAGACCTTGCAGAGGGATTCCGTGGAGCAATTGTGTGTGAAAGCAACGTTAGCAAGTGGACCTTGATATAAGAGTCTAACTACTAATATCAACCTAATAAATTCATAAATCTTAATTCGTTTAACTAAATTACATCTTGGGTGATCTACTACTAGGTAGTTTGGTGAATAGAATCCGGTAGTCTAGAACTTCCGTATCCGGTGAAATAAGGGATTTTGGGGTTAGCACTGATCTAGCTGCTATACCTACGGTTGGTGATAATCTATGACTAATAACAAGTGGAAAATAACATAACTTTAATCATTGTTTTGCAGCGAAGAAGGATTCCTTGATCTATTCTTCAGGCCGAGTGCATCATAGCTAAGACTTACCAAGAATGGCCAGGGTAGGTTTGTCCGTCCCGGGCATCCTTGGCTCAACCGTGTACCTCGGCACCTTAGTCATACTATGCACTCCTTAGAAGAGATCCTCAGTCGTCCAACCAGGGTATAACCTTATATAGTTGGAAATCTATGGTACCTCTCTTGGATAGGTTTTCTTTAACCCCAACATCTGTATGACTCAGGTTCCAGCAGCGGTATAACCTTATCCCTGAGTCTTGTAAAGAGATACCCCCTTATATGACGTACTTTAGGTCTTATATTTTCCTCTTGCGAAATTGTATCCGCGAACTAGGGTGTACGACATAAAGGTTCGTCCCATTCTTTGTTTCTTTTGCGAATATCGCAATCTTTTGTTCTTTAAGTAACCTTGAGTAATATCGCGAGTTAACTCGATGCTTCTAATGAAATTTCTAGCGCCAAAATGACTAAGAAATCAAGAAGAAAATATAATGAAGTAGGTTAAACAAGGATTTCCTACACTCCAAAGAAGAAAATATAAAATCTCGCCTGATGGGTATAGTTGGGGACAAATTTGACGATGCCATGAATCAATGGGAGAATTGTTGCTTATCTTTAATTCAAAACTTAACTTCTCAAAAAGAAGGTAGTCATTTTGACTATCTTGACTGTTAATTTTTCTATTTAATTTCTACACTATACTTCTTGCGAGATTTTCATCTGAATATTTTCTTGTTATTTTTGTTTCTCGCAGAATCTGAAAGAAGCCTCCACTCTACCATTTCTGATCTGACTGATAAATTGGCTAAAGCTCGCAAAGAAAATGAATCTCTCCTTTCTCGTTATGTAAAATCTTGTGACCGAGTAGAGAGAAATATGTCTATCTTGAGTATTTTAAGAACTTAGAGATTAGAAATCGCGATAAAGGTTTCCTTCACAAAGTTCATCTTAGCGTTGAAGTCCTTGTGAATGATATTCTGATATCTCAGTCCCTTCCCCCTGTATCTGTTCCTCCTTTAGAAGTAGATGATGATGAAGTTCCTCTTCCTATCGATAAGGATCTAGAATATGCAAGTGATGTAGTTGCTGGAAATCCTACACTACACCCTTATTAAGATTTCACAATAATCAACTCATACTTGAAGATTAAAAGCGACTCTTTATCATTTAATTCTCAGAAATGTTTACAGAAGTGGGAGAAATCAAGAATACAACTATTCTCTTGAAATTTCTCTCTCCTCAAGACTTTCTCAACCCTCCAAAATACATCATCCCTCTATGAATCTATAGGAACCCTTTATATAGGAAATTACATAGTGGATGACAGCTAAGTTTTCCTTTTATTTCGGATCTACTCTGCGATCTCATCACAACAGTTATGATATGAAATATCGCAAGCATTGTAACCATCGCAGATCAATCATGCTCTTCTCGTGTTTTTTCAATAGTCAGCTACTACGTCATTCTTTGAATCATTCTTTAAGTTATTTTGTGACGCTCACAAAGTGTTGTTTAAGAGCTCGCAGTGATGATCGTAGGAGTGTTGTTAATCTTGCAAGAATACTGTCATGGCGATATTCTGGTCCTACATGTAATTTCCTATATAAAGGGTTCCTGTAGATTCAGAGAGGAATGATGTATTTTGGAGAGTTGAGAAAGTCTTGAGGAGAGAGAAACTTCAAGAGAATAGTTGTATTCTTGATTTCTCCCACTTCTGTAAACATTTATGAGAATTAAATGATAAAGAGTCGTTTTTAATCTTAAAATATGAGTTGATTATTGTGAGATCTTAATAAGGGTGTAGTGTAGGATTTCCTATTGACGACCAACTATACCCTGCTTCTAATGAAATCGCATCCTCTCGCTGCTCTATTGTATCAACCATTAACATATCACATCTTTGTCTTTGTTTGATGTTTTGCTTACAATTGCTATTCTTCGCAACCCTATCTTCACAAGACTTTATATCAATCTCATAACATTTTCTACTCTCACCCCAATCTCCTTTGATGACCCCGACACCATGTGGATGTGGAAATTTAATACATTGATGATAGGTTGACGCCACACCTAAAATTCCATGTAACCATGGTCTGCCAATTAAGGCATTATAGGGTGTCTCCACATCAAATACACAAAATAAGACTTTGGACTTGATTCCCTTTAATGGTATCCTCATTGTGATCTCTCCCTTGGGTTTATTGGCGCTACCATTGAAACCATATATCTTGTACGTTGAGGGTATCAATCCTCGTCTCTCCCTCCCATGGTATTATAAGTGTGATAAAATAAGATATCTACCGAACTACCTGTGTCAATCAATACTCTATTAATTGCCCATAAATCTTCATTTTCATCATCTTCAACTTTATCTTCATCTTCATCTTCACCTTCATCTTCTTTTTGTTTTTGTTTTGGTTTTATCTCTAATCTCACAACCAATGGTTGATCATGCATTTCTCCAGGTTCAGGTACTTCTTGTGCGGTGAAAGAAATGGTTTGTTTTTGCCACTCCTCTAATGGCGAGACTCTCGCAATGTTCATAATCTCTCTTCCATCTGTGTCTCTCACGAAGACTCTTCTAAGAACGTTGTCGTTGAAGTCCTCAATAGTTTTGTATGAATGTACGATGGAATTACAAAACAAATTCTTTGCCTTTGCTCCAACCTCTATCACGAATGTCTCTGCACCTTTTACAGTATTCACCCTGCGAATATCTGGTGTTGGTGGTAATTTTTGAGATTGTGGATGCCCTATTAAAAAGTGATTTAACTTTCCCTGATCGATCATCCTCAAAATTATCCTTTTTACATTCCTGCAATCATTCACCGAGTGACCATGAAAATGATGGTAAGGACAAAATGCTTGATTTCGATTATTTTGATGTGGCTCTTTTCCCATGTTCCAGGGTGATGGTATATTTTCCATCAAATTGATAGCTTCCCAAATTTTTTCTATGCTGGCATTCAGGGGTGGCATCTTAATTTCTTCCATACTACTCTTTGATTTCCTTGACCTCTGAAATCATTTTATCTATGACCACCATAATTTTCTTGTAGCTGATCAAGTCTTTGGATTTTGTTATTTCTACCGCGGTTGTAATAATTGTTTTCCCTTTCATACTCTTCTTGATCTCAACTGCCCATGGCTACTAATTTCTGCTGGTTATCGATCACCACTTTCTCTTGTTGTGTCTTCGAGGTGCTCGCCACATTGTTAATCTCTTAGGAAGTAGACTTCCATTTTACCATATTGAGCTGGTATTTGCAATTGGATATGATTCCATCTCATTTTGTTTCTCCTCCAAAGCAATGTATTCTTCTTGTAATTCTCGCAGCTCCGTCATGGTAATTGTATCCTTGATTCTGAAAATTTGTATGTACATCAAATTGGTTGCGAACATTGCATTGATAAAATATAAAATAAGATATCTCTCATCCACTTTTCCTGCCATTTCACTGCACATTATCTTCCATCTTATGGTTAGGTGTTTCAAACTCTCGCCAACCCTCTGCTTTAATCCAAATACATCTTCAATACCTAGCCGCGATGAATTATTGCTTATATATGCTCCCAGAAATGTATCTTGCAAGTGGTCGAAAGAAGTTATAGTATTTTTGGGCGATCCCTCGAACCATTTTAGTGCCTCGCCAGTTAAACTAGATGCAAAATATTTGCATAACACAACGTCATGGTTTTCCCATTGCATCATACACCTAACATAAGCTTTAACATGTTGAACATCACAGGTTGTCCCATCGAAGATACTGGTTAATGCTGGTAAATTGCATTTTGGAGGGATTCCTCTTAATTGTACTTATTGAGTGAACGGAGTTCTCGCAGCTTCTTCAATGGCTTCATCAAGTTGTCTCCTTCCTCCTTCTCTTCTATTATTCAACATTCCCTTCATTTCTGCTAATTCTCTTAAAATTTGTTCATTCCCAGCTAAATTTTGCTCTATTGGTCTTTTCAGTGCAACTTCTCTTCTTTTGCGTTCATGTCTTTCTTGCCTTGCGAGATTCTGTGTATCTTCACCTGCATCTTCACTCTGCCTTCCCCTGCAATTTTCCTCTTCACCTCCTTCTTCAATTCGTAACTGATTATGTCTTCCAATTTCTTCTCTGCGAGTTTCTTCATTCCTCATCGTTTCTCTTCGCTGTCTTTCTATTCTGTCATATTCCTCATTGATATCATTGTTATGGCGATTTTGTGTGCGTCTTCTTTCTCGATTGTCATGATTATTCTGCCATATTGCTTCTTGGAATTCTTGTTCTTCCACTTCTGCTCTTAATCTTTCTCTCTCGCAAGCCAGACGTGCTTGTTCAACGTAATGTCTCTCAATTTCTTCCTCAATAATTCTTTGATTTCTTTGGATTTCTCGCCCATGTAATATTCTTCTACCTTCTTCTCGATTTTCTTCACCATCCTGGTTATTTCCACCCTCTTGATTTCTGTTATCACGTCTACCATTCACAGTTTCACCGCGTGGAATGTAGCGATCATGAATCATCTCTTCTTCTCTATGATGCTGCTCTTCATTTGGATTTTGCATTCCTTCTCGGAAATTTTATCTAGCATTTCTCATAGGGGAATTTCGCCTTGGATCTACTCTAAATGATCTTGAATTTGACCTAGCAATACTTCTTGATCTCCTGCTTTGTAATCTCAAATTTTCCATTCTCAACTCGTGATTTTGTCTTGTTAAATTCGCACGTTCTTCTGCCTCTAATCTTCTTTCCTCTTGTATTTTATGTCTTAAATCATCTGTTGTTTCATTTTTGTCTTCTCCATGAATTAATCCTTCAACCGCTCTTTGATCTCTATCTTCTTTTCTTTCGTTTCTTAATTGCCGATCTTCTGCTTCTTCCGTTGAATATGATCGCCAAGTATGCACGCTAACTCTATCATAATCCACAACTTTATCTTGTATTGGTGTTTGATGGTTTGGTTGTTCAATTTGATTATCTCCTTCATTCCTTGTTCTATTTCTTCTCGTTCTTATTCTTGAAGATTCTCCCACTTCATTTGTTTCTCCACCTGCAAGTCTTTTACTCCTCCTTACAGTTGTTGGTGGTTCTGACGTATTTCTTCTTCTTCTATCCATTAATCTTAGTAATATGTTGAATGTTGCGTAAGATCTTTCACTAATTATTCCAAATTTCTTCCAAACACAATGTTAATTTTTATCTTTTTCTTCAAATAATCATCAATTCCTCCTTGTTTCGGGCGCCAAAATGTAGTTACAGGAAATCCTACACTACACCCTTATTAAGATTTCACAATAATCAACTCATACTTGAAGATTAAAAACGACTCTTTATCATTTAATTCTCAGAAATGTTTACAGAAGTGGGAGAAATCAAGAATACAACTATTCACTTGAAATTTCTCTCTCCTCAAGACTTTCTCAATCCTCCAAAATACATCATCCCTCTCTGAATCTATAGGAAACCTTTATATAGGAAATTACATAGTGGATGACAACTAAGTTTTCCTTTTATTTCGGATCTACTCTGCGATCTCATCGCAACAATTATGATATGAAATATCGCAAGCATTGTAACCATCGCAGATCAATCATGCTCTTCTCGTGTTTTTTCAATCGTCAGCTACTACGTCATTCTTCGAATCATTCTTTAAGTTATTTTGTGACGCTCGCAAAGTGTTATTGAAGAGCTCGCGGTGATAATCGCAGGAGTGTTGTTAATCTCGCAAGAATACTGTCATGGCGATATTTTGGTCCTACACTTCTCTTAGATATAGCCCACACTTTTATTAACCATAGCCCATTTTAACCATAGTCCATAATAATTTTCAATTTATTAACCATAGCCTATATCATAGCCCATACCGAGTTAGTAGAAATCAATAGCTAGTTAGAGTCGAGTTAAGCTGAGTTATCAATTAACCAATCCAACTGAGTTGATTCAGTTATTAAAGCTAAACTAGATAAGGGACAAATGAGTAAAGATGTGCTACTTACTAACCTGTACAGTTTCAGAGAATTCATAGAGGATATTAGGAATTGATCCAATGTCAAATGTGTATAGGGCTTTGGAGAAATCCTCTGGTTTCGGTAGATTGACTTTACCTAAACATAGAAAACATCAATATGGCTGAAAAACTAGATAAGGGACGAATGAGTAAAGCTTTAATATTTTGTAAACATGGATGTTTCACTTCTTGTTGATCATATTACAATAAGGATGACATATGTGGCGTCATGGATCTTTCAGATGGTATATTGTACAATTTTTTTTTTTAGCTAACCACGACACTTACTAATGAAACTTTTAGCAATTCTTATCACATAATCCCTCATAACCTGCAAATTACTATACTTAAGACCTTGTTTTATAAGTATGTCAAACTACAAGCTGTAACCCAAATCTGAACCTGTAACTCAACTTCTAAACTAATTTGACCATCTACTAGTACGTGGTGTCACCCAAACCTAAGCATGCAACCCTCTTCAAAACCAAATTCAAGGAAACAACTAACTGCTAATTACAAATCAAATGTCCTACTATAATTTCTATTCAAAGTATATGTTTTAGGAACATTTACAACATTTGTCCATTCGATGAGTTCTCGACCACCATTGGTTCTATGAGTTCTCAAAATAAAGGGAAAAGAAAACTCACGGTGGGTTTGGTATAAGAGAATTCAATGCATTCTCGACCACCAGGGAGACCGTGAGTTCTCAAATTCAGGGGAAATGAAAAACCAAAGTGGGTCTGGTATACGAGGTTGGATGAGTTCTCGACCACTAGGGAAACCGTGAGTTCTCAAAGTCAAGAGAAAATAAAAATCACAGTGGTCTGGTATATGAGAATTTGATGAGATCTCGACCACCAGAGGGTCCGTGAGAATTCGATTTGTAGTTTCCAATTGATGTTTTTAGGGTTTGAGTACTTGATGAACTTTCTTGCATTTTAATAACAAATATTAAATAATGATTATATAAACTTTGTATCTAGTAACAACTAGGGTTTTAAGGTTAAGATATATTTTTCTCATGCATATGAAATCTCGTTGAAGGAAAGAAAAACCAAACAAAAAAAATCATTTTTTATAAAGGTTTTTTATTGATTCACCGAGTCACTGATTTTTCAACTTACTCTTTCACTTATTCACTGATTTTCTAGCCTAGTTTATGGGCTATGAATAATAATAAAAAAGGTCAAACTTCGAATCAACATTCTAATCGAGGTGATCTCGCTGATGAGGATGGATGTTGATTAGAATGTTGATTGCTATTGCTTCAATTTATGATTTGCATATACATCAGATGGATGTTAAAACTGCTTTTCTATATGGTGAATTGAATGAAGAAATTTATATGGATCAACCTGAAGGCTTTATAGTAAAAGGTTATGAAAACAAAGTATGCAAGTTAAACAAATCTCTTTACGGTTTAAAACAAGCACCTAAACAAGGGCATGAAAAATTTGATCATGTTATGATAACTAATGGTTTCAAGGTTAATGAATCTGATAAATGTGTTTACATTAAATCTGTGTATGATTCTCATGTTATTGTTTGCCTATATGTTGATGATATGCTCATATTAGGCAGCAACCTTGATATTATTAATACCATTAAAAGCATGCTTAGAGATAATTTTGACATGAAAGACTTAGGCCCTACTGATGTAATCTTAGGGATGAAAATCGAAAGACGTCCGATGGATATAGTCTTAGTCAATCTCATTATGCCAAAACCGTATTAAAGAGATTTAATTATGAAAATGATAAACCCAAGGTCTACTCCATTTGATCCCACTTGTAAATTGAAAAAGAACAAGGGTGAGGGTATTGATCAACTTGAGTATTCTCGCATTATTGGTAGTCTTATGTATCTTATGAACTGTACAAGACCTGATATTGCTTACTCGTGAGTAGATTAAGCGGTATACTTGCAACCTGTAAGCAGATCACCGGAATGCTCTCTTCGAGTTTTACGTTATCCGAGAGGGACCTCAAACTATTGCTTAAGTTTTGGGAAGTATCCTGTTTGACTGAAGGGTATTGTGATGCCAATCGGATATCGACTCAGAAGAGTGCAAATCTACTAGTGGGTACATCTTCTTGCTTGGAGGTGCGTCTGTCTCATGGAAGTCTACCAAACAGACATGTATAGCTAAATCCACTATGGAGTCCGAGTTTATAGCCTTGGAAAAAGCCGGAGAGGAAGCTCGAATGGATGCGATGTTTCCGGGAGGAATTCCACTGGACCAAGCCCTGTGTCTTCAATTGCCATCCACCGTGACATTGAAGCCGCTCTTGGTTGCGCAAAGAACAATGTATACAACGGAAGTCTATACATATACGAAGAAGACATAAGACGGTGAAACAACTACTCTCTACTGTATTATCTCGATAGACTTTGTAAAATCCAAAGATAATCTTGCAGATCCTTTGACAAAAGGCTTAACCAGAGAAAGTTAAATTTACATCGAGGGGATGGGACTTAAGCTCATTGAATAAATCACCATGAAGGATACTCAACCTTGTGATTGGATTTCCAAGATCAAGGTTCAATGAGACAACTAATTTATGGTGATATTGAGAAAGCACTATCTTTGTCCCTCCCTATGGTGTAATCGTGCGATAGTGCTGCCTGCAGAAATTAAGGATGATCTTTTGCGATCTTAATGGGTACCATGGCTTTGATTAAAGCGGGGTGTGACAGGACACTCTTTATGGACTCACCTTTGTGGATGTTGGAAGTGTGGCCGCTTCCTATGAGAATATGAGCTGATTCTCTAGAGACATTCATTAAGTCCGGGATTTTAGCCCATGGCCAAAATGGGCACAACCGCAAGAGCTTGGCAAAATGTTTTCTTCGGTTGAGGCATCAAGTGTGGTGTTATTTCGAATTGCATTCTTTGTTGGCGGTTCAAGACATTGCGTTCACCGTATCAACAAGCAGTTCAGGTAACCTCTCACTAAGTTAAGGTTCAATCTTTGGGACACCTTAGCCTATTTTGTTGCCTTATGTTTTATCGACATGTTTTATTATTCATGTGGGGGATTGTTAGAAAAACAATGTTTTGTTTTAATCAAAAAATGCATGGACCATGTTTTGATCCCAAGACCTATTGCTCCCTAGATGTTTTTTCATGTGAATGAATAAAACATTAGTCCCATATAGACTAAAACACTAAGATTTTTAGACTTAAATAGCATTGGTTTAGCCTTAAGGGCATGGCCCTTTGGGTCTTTAGACCTTTGTGTATGGGGAAAGCCCTAGACTATGGCAAGGTTGCCTAAAACTTATTGCATTTCTTATTGCCTTTCCCGTTCGCGCGGTGCTTCGCACTGAAGCACGCATGCTCGCTCGGCTCGGCTCGGCTCGGCTGGGCGTGGGCGTGGGCGTGGGCGAGGGAGAGGGCGTGGGCGTGGGCGTGGGAGTGGGAGTGGGAGTGGGAGTGGGAGTGGGTGTGGGTGTGGGTGTATCCGACCCATCCTTTCTTTTTACTGAAATTTACCACACGCTTCTCCCACACATGTAAAGAATTTTATTCTTTGCCTTCTCGGTTTTGGATATCCGACAGCCTCGAGAAGCATCTTCTTTCACGCGTATCACACGGTTTTCTTGACACCTGTACACACTGTTTTCCTCGAGAAGAATCTCGAAAATTTTGAATGCGTGTTGCACTGTTCTTTTAACGCGATTTTTTACCTTACTTTTGCAACGTTCGAGATGCGTGAATCACGGACAGTCTGTCGTGCTTTGGATTCTCTTCCAACGTTCGAACATTTTCTTGCTATAAATACGAGTTGTAAACTTCATTTGTAAAATATACCTTTCAGAACTCTTCTCTTCGAAATTCTTATTCTTTACTTATGCTTTCTTTAAACAATTTCTTTTTAAGTTTACGAAACAAAAAATCGAGTTCTTATCTTAAACAAGTTGTAGTTTACGAAACATAATTTTGTATAACTACTTCTTTGTTTACGAAATTAGTTTACAAACTTTGTTTAACAGAAATTAGTTTACGTAAACATCATAGTTTACGAAACATAAATTAGTTTTTATATTTATCCTAAACCGGTTGTAGTTTCGATTTGTGCTTTTGTTTTTTTTCATTTTTGCCGCCAAGTTCTAAGGGTTCTCTCTGTATGCTACACATAGAGGAGAACTAACAGTAGTTGTATCCTGGAGGTAATTTGTAAATTGCTATAGCATCTCAGAGGAGTAGCAGGTAATATTACCTTTAGCTCAGCGTATCTCATACATGCCTCTACTAAGTTTATTGAGTTATTTGTTACTACTTTCAGTGTAATCTAAGTATTATTTCCCATTTGCATTCAATTATTGTAATTAATTCCAACAATTGATATCCAAAACCGAGAAGGCAAAGAATAAAATTCTTTACATGTGTGGGAGAAGCGTGTGGTAAATTTCAGTAAAAAGAAAGGATGGGTCGGATACACCCACACCCACACCCACTCCCACTCCCACTCCCACTCCCACGCCCACGCGTGTCACACGGTTTTCTTGACACCTGTACACACTGTTTTCCTCGAGAAGAATCTCGAAAATTTTGAATGCGTGTGCACTGTTCTTTTAACGCGATTTTTTACCTTACTTTTGCAACGTTCGAGATGCGTGAATCACGGACAGTCTGTCGTGCTTTGGATTCTCTTCCAACGTTCGAACATTTTCTTGCTATAAATACGAGTTGTAAACTTCATTTGTAAACCATACCTTTCGAACTCTTCTCTTCTCAAATTCTTATTCTTTACTTATGCTTTAAAACAATTTCTTTTTAAGTTTACGAAACAAAAATCGAGTTCTTATCTTAAACAAGTTGTAGTTTACGAAACATAATTTTGTATAACTACTTCTTTGTTTACTGAAAATTAGTTCTGAGAAACTTTGTTTAACAGAAATTAGTTTACTGAAACATCATAGTTTACGAAAACATAAATTAGTTTTTATATTTATCCTAAACCGGTTGTAGTTTCGATTTGTGCTTTTGTTTTTTTTTTTTTTGCCAAGTTCTAAGGGTTCTCTCTGTATGCTACACATAGAGGAGAACTAACAGTAGTTGTATCCTGGAGGTAATTTGTAAATTGCTATAGCATCTCAGAGGAGTAGCAGGCAATATTACCTTTAACTCAGCGTATCTCATACGTGCCTCTACTAAGTTTATTGAGTTATTTGTTACTACTTTCAGTGTAATCTAAGTATTATTTCCCATTTGCATTCAATTATTGTAATTAATTCCAACATGCTACTCATCCACGGATTGGCCAGTATGTGGTAAATGAGGGTGTTGTGCTTGTTGGAGATCGTTATGTTATTACTAAAGGGGTTCATCAAGGATTCTTTGTTAATGTAATGGCAACACCTGTTATAACAGAGATTCGTAGGAATTCCAAAATCCCCCCCACCCGGTGGAGACTGCACCTGAACCTGCAAGAAAACGAAGAGGACGAGCCTACCTTCCTATACGTCCAACCAGTAGGCAAGCAGTTCGGGAATGCTAGAGAATGCGAAATGTTGGATCGAAAAGTCCCAATTCTGGCTAGGCAGGTAAAAGACACATCTAGATTCTGAGGGGTGTGAGGGCTATTACTTATAAACTTAATCTTTTTGGACAAAAACATTTTTTTGGTTGTTACGTTTATTTTGGGTGGTTGATGGATAAGGTAGTGGTTATGTATGCTAGACCTTAAGCTTAAATCATAATTATATATATGGAATTGTTGAATGTTCATGATTGTAGCAATGTCACTGAGAGGCATATTACTAGTCCAGGGGGTAGATTATGAGATAGCTAAGATTAGGATGCATAAAGAAACTGGGATGAGAGTCTGAGTAATTTGAATTCATAATGTAGATTTGATATAGCAAAATGAGAGAATAGTTTAGAGATACCTGAGTACGCCTGATATAGTTTAAGTGAGTAGGTATTCTGTTGACATAGATTGGGAAAGTAGTTATATCAGGGGGTTTGAGAAAGTTGGTTCATCCTTGGTGACCGCCTATCTCCTTTAATTTTTTGGGTTATGATCATCTCCTCTACTAACATCAACGTTGATTGCTCCTCCAGACGATAATTCTTCCCCTACTACTCCAAGATCGTCATCAAAGTTAAGGAATGCAGTTAGGGTCCAAAACGCCTGACCTTACATACTATCTAACTTGCATTTGAATGAGGGGTTCTTATACTTATGGAGTTATCACCAACACAATCACAACAGAAGACCCGAAGAACATTGCTTCACTCTCCGATCATGATAAGACATATACTTTCAGCCTTCTAGCATATGTATACAGCAAGGAACGTAATTACTCCCAATCTGAATATAGAGTTCAAGAGGGCCCTCCTAGTTCATACTGGAAATATGGAGTACAACTAAGGATATATGTATCATGCTTCAAAAAAAAAAAAAATATGTATCATGTTTCTGCTTGTTGGATGTTTCTGATCCAATGCCCATGCACTTGTAGCTCAAGCCAACAACTGCCTTCCGGATCCAACAAACACAACTACACGTATTTTGTTTTATTTTATTTCGTCTGTCGCAATCTAATGCTCTCCACGCAACAATATTACTGTTCCGTGTTAAGCAGGGGACTTAATGTTGAAGGTGGTTTTTAACTTATGACGAAGACTGTAAAGGTCTGTCTACCTGACCCGACATCAGGATTAGTACACCTTGACATGTCTACATTCTGTAAGGAATTTAAGAGATACATCATAAAACTGGGGAGAGCATATGCCTATTTTCTTGTATACATATAGCTATATTTATGAGTTTCGCCTGGCTGAACTCAAAAATATATGTATAATAGTATTCACTACGCAATGTAGTGCCTACATATGTAAAATTATCAGAACTGTATTGGTGCATGTTGCAATAATCCCAGGAGTTCTAATATTTTTTCATGAAAACTCAAGCTCCTAGATGAGTTGCTCACTAGTATAGATCCCAATGAGTACTTATTTAGTGCTGTGTTCCCAGCCGAACTCTTAATACTGACATGATATGCATGTTCATTCTCAGCTGATTTTCATGAATTTCCCGGAGAGTCTGAATTAAGATATACACGAAAGGCAGTGCAAGTCGTGCCAACAAGAGCAGGTGTGCTACTCGTAAGAGTATCCAAAAAATTAATGATTTGTTAAACGTGCAAAATCCATCTAATTTACTCAATTTTGTGTCAATGCACAAAATTTAATTAATTGACCTAATTTTGCGCCAACTTACAAAATTTTAATTATTGCCTTAAAAATGGAGCATGTAGGATATCTTTATTCCTATTGGTCGAAGACCAAACCTAGGCAAGCTAGGATGTAGCCTATCATTGGGACGGTAGGAGTAAAATCCTAATGGAAGTTGGAAAACCAAATTAAAAGGAAATTGTGACTGACTAGTATAGTCCCGATAAGGTGCACGACTGGGCCACCTGGTCGGTTAATTCATCCCGCCTCACGCCTCATTTTGCCGACCGACCATGCTCCATTTTTTTTTGACACGCACCATGCTCTATGTTATCTACCACATGCTCCTATTCTTAACCGACCAATCGGATCACTCCTAGCCTACATGCTTCGTCCTAAATCATCGACCTAAGTAGGCTGGTCGAGCTTTTTAATTTTCTTAAGGATTAAATATGGCCGCCCAAGTTAGTTGCAAACTAATCACAACCACCCAACTTGGTCGGTTGATTTGGATAACTTAAATCCTTACATTCTCGTTAAACAAGGTGTCATCGTGACTACCAGTCACCCACCTACTATACCGATCAATCAGAATGCTCGTTGCCTGCATGCGTCGCTTCCAATGGCAGACCAAAGTAGGTTAATCGAGCGGCTAGGATTTATTTAAAATTTGATATTGACTGCCCAAGACAGTCACGACCATCCATCTTGGCCGGTCAGTTTGGCTATCTTAGGTTCTTTATGGTCGGACGATTAGGAGCCATAATGACTACCTGTCGCTCGTCTGTTATTCTGGCCAATCATATCACTACATGCTCCTCTCCAGTGATTGGTCAAAGTGATCTAGTCAAGATCGTTAATTTTATTAAGGAATTGAATCCTGACCGCCCATGTTAGTCGTGAAGCACTCACGACCATCCAACTTGGACTATCAGTTAAGATAGCTTAACTCCTTCCTTACATAACTGAGCAAGCTTCATAATGATCACCTCTCGCCCCTCTACATTTTCGGCCTATAAGAACACTCCTAGCATACATGCTCTGCTCCCAGTAGCTAGCCGAAGTAGGCTACAGTAGAACCTCCATATATTAATAACCTTTACATATTAATAAAATTTTATGGTCCCAACTTGGGCCAGTTAGACATAGTAATAACCTCTCCAGTTAAATATTAATCATTTTTTCCAGTTCCTCCTTAAAGAATTTACCTCCAAATAGTAATAATCAATATTATATTAAAAAATATATATCTAGTTACATTAAATTTATGATTAAACAAAATACTTATCTATAGTTGTAGATGGTGGATTTTCGACAAAGGATAAAATCTTAAACCCATAATTATACGAACTTCTGATCCAGCAATCAGACGTGAGTATTGAGACACGGGTCTCTCATCGAACCTCTGACTGAGAAATACTGTCTCTCAGAGTACATACAGATATGTAGTCTCTCGGCTGGACAAAAACATATCTCATGAATAATGAACACTTCGGTAATTATTTCTATATAGAATCACGATATTTACGGCTCCTAGATAGGTTGCTCTGCTAGTATAGAGTTGTAGTTACAGGAATTCCCACACTACACCCTTGTTAAGATTCTATAGAAATCTATTGGAAATCAATTAAACTTCAAATATTTAAACGACACTTTACTATTCAAATTTCAGAAATGTTTACAGAATTTGAAGAAATCAAGATTACAAATATTCTCTTGAAGTTTCTCTCTCCTCAAGACTCTTTCAACTCTCAAAAATACATCATCCTTTTCTGGATCTATCGAGCCCTTTATATAGGGATTTACATAATGGATGACAGCTAAGTTTTTCTCCTCTTTCGGATCTATTTTGCGATCTCATCTCGATCGCTACAATATTATCTATCGCAAGAATGTTGACCATAGCAGGATCAACACATTCTTCTTTTATTTCTTCCATTGTCAGTTTCTTTTGGATATTCTGTGACGCTCGTGAAACGTTGTTAAAGAATTGGCCGTGACGTTCGCAGAAACGTTGTTAATATCGCAAGAATAGCGTTGTAGCGATATTCTGGTCCTACATCTTGCCTCTTCTCATGTATTTTCTGCGAAGAAGAGAAGATCATGAGTACCAATATTATTTATTACCCTCGCAACTTCTTTCTATTTTATACTTTCTTCTCGACAAGATTCCGTTAATCTAGCCTTTCTTACACATGTTGTGAATTCCTTCATTTATTGACACGTCTCTGCTCAATAGGCCCACCCCCTTTTGCCTATAAAAGGTAGAATTAAGTTTCAAAACTAATTTTCTTCTTCCGTTTCTTCATCTTCTTTATTTGTCTACTTCGTCTCCTGTCTGCAACTTTTCTTCTTCTTCATATTCTTCTGCTACTGTTTTAATGGATTCATCAAGGTATGTTTCTTGACTTATGACATTTATTTAAGGAAATTTTTACTTTCATTCTCCAATATTTCTTATTTTATTCTTCATAACTTCCATGTTATGTCTTCTCTTCAGCGGAACTACACAATCCACGATTCAAAACCCTAATACTCGCAAAAGACTAGTAGAGAAGAAGAAGAGGAGTTCTGCGAATGATAAGGTAGTAAGAAACATATTCTATTTCCTAATAAAAAAATTGTTGCCTCTGTTTCTTATCTGAGTTATTGTTCGCAGAATGACGAGAACCTTGTTAAGCCTCCCAAAAGATCTCGCCACTTTAAGACACTTGGGGAAGATCTCATTATGCCCACATTAACATCCGTGAGGATTACTCCCACACCATCGCAACCAAATCTTTCTACTTATGTTTGCGATAATATCGCTACCCATACTTCTACTTCTTTGACAAATGAAGCTTCTAGAACTGCTCTGACTGAGACTCCTTATAGTCCTTTACGACCTTCAACTGTTGTTTTTCCACATACTCCTCTTGACAACTCAACCATCACAAATGATCGTCAACTTGCTCTCATTACTACTTCATCTTCTACACCCCTTCCTTCATCAAACGAAACTTTTGCAGGTGTTGATGTTGCTTTTAAAATCTTGTCTAACATTTTAGACAATGCTAAAAAATCTTCCACTGACCCTCTCCAGCATGAAGCTTGCGGGACTCTACTCAAGTATTTTGGCTCTGATGGTAATGCTTCGCGAGCGTCTTTAGAAAATGAGATTGAACCTCTGAGGAAGAGCCTTCAAGTTAAAACTGCTAAATGTGATACTTTGAATCATATGCTTCGCAACTCTTCTCTAGACTGCGAGAATCTTCGCAGAAAAAATGACGAGCTGAAAGGTACATTTTTATTGCCTATGCTCTTTTGTTTTTCTGTTTTACTTTCATATTTTCTGTACTCAGGCTTCCTTCTTAAACTCTTGATTCATATATTAGTTTCAAATCAGATTCGTTTCATAGAAAGACTCAAATTTGAATCTATCGCTAAAGAAGCTCGCGTTGAAAGAGATTCTTGGATGGATCAACCCACTAAACTAGACAATCTTTACACTTATTCAATTGATCACATAAATAATCTTACTAATGAGAATAATCAATTATTGCAAAGGCAGAATTTATTAAGTGGCGAGGTTGATCGCCTCTCATACTTGTTTTTTAAGGCTAATTTGGCGATGAAATCTTTATCAGATGAGAATAAAACTTTGTCCCAAGAAAAACATAGATTTTCAAGCTTGATGGCGATTTCCTCACAGCAATTAAGTAATCTTCAAAGCACATGTAATAATCAAGAGCAATCTCTTCGTTCTCTCAAGAATGAGCTCAAGGAATTAATCAATCATCTCACTTAGAGAAGGATAAACTTATCAAGGGTAGACTAACTCTTAGTTTAAGAGCCAGCGAACTTCAAGACCAATAATCTCAATTAAAGGAATCTCATTCTTTACTAGCAAAGGAAAAATTCATATCTTCGCAACAAAGAAAAAAGCATGAAATCTCGTCTGAAGGGTATGGTTGGCGATAAATTCGATGATTCCATGAACCAATGGGAGAACTGTTTATTTTCATTAATCCAAAACTTAACTTTGCGAAAAGAAGGTAGTCAATTGATTGCCTCTCTTGTTGATCTTCTCATAAAATTTTATGTTATATTCCTTGTGAGCTTTTTGTCTAACTGATCTTTTATTATTTTGCTGCTCGCAGAATCCGAAAGAGATCTTCATTCTACCATTGCTGATCTGACCGCTAAATTGGACAAAGTTTGTAAGGAAAACAAGTTTCTTCTTTCCAATTATCTTAATGCCCGCGACAAAGCAGAAAGAAGACTTGATTATCTCGAGTACATTAAAAACATAGAGATTAGGAATCGTGATAGGGGTTTCCTTCACAAGGTCCACCTCAGTGCTGAAGTTCTTGTGAACGAGATTCTGCTCTCCAATTCTCTCCCTCCTGTATCTGTTCCTCCTCTAAAAGTTGATGATGATGAAATTCCTCTTCCCATGGATGAAGATTTAGAGTTTACTAATGGTGAAGAAAATACCACCCAAGAAGATGGTGAAGAAGAAGAAAGAAGTCCTCCCAAAGAAGTGAATGCAAGTGGCGAAGTAATCGCTGATGAAGAATCCAAAGAAGATGAAACTCGTGGTAAAAAGGATGCTGATGAAGTTGATAACTTTGGCAAGAATAATAAATCTGACGAGCAAGAATAATGAATTTGGCGAGGCTTGAACTTTATTTTTTCTTCTTCTTTGTTGCGAGCGATGTAACCTTTTGAAACATTTTTAGAATTTAACTTTCAACTTAGTTTACTTAGAATATTTTCAAGGAAGATAATGAAATATTACTTCTCTATTCCCCTATCTGCCCTTTATTATCTTTCTTGAAATGGTGAATTTGCCCTTTATTTGTATCTGCGATGCGATGAATGCTGTTGCGATGTTCTGAAAATTCTGAAGGAATCTATAATGTTAAGAATTTTCCTTCTTATACATTGATCTGCGATGAATGAATATTTCCTGCAATCTTAAAATAGGATAGTTAATTGGTAAGATTATTCTTTTGGACTTATTTTGCCTTCCTAGTTAAAGGTCTTATTTTGCCAAACTTTTTCTGTCTGCGACAAAATCGCAGGATTTCTTAACATTTGCATGTAAAGACACTTTGATCTTGTCTTATCCATGTTATTTCAAAATCTTTGCGACAATATGATAAGAATAACTTCTCTTGCAAGAATTTAACCTTATGACATTGCTGTCTTGCGATGAAATCGTAGGACGTCTTTTCACTTTCATGTAAAAACCCATTGATCTCATCTTAACATTTCTCTCGTGGCTTGTTGCCTTTGCATCATTTACGTCACGCGACAATATGACAGGCCTAAATGTTCTTGCGATCATAAAGCCCCATGACATTGCCGTCTTAAGACACTTATCATCTCCCTAATGGAGGGTGCCGCCCTTATCCTCCCCCTGGTTTCCCCTTCAAGGAGGGCACATCGGCCATACAAGACTAGATCCTCCCATCTAGATTTACCAACAACCAGCTTTTTTCGCAGCCTCTTGTCCTTTATGCCTATATGGCTTATAGTTACAAGACTGCACCCTAAGTGGGGTTTTCTTCAGGCCAAGTGCATCATAGCCAAGACTTACCAAGAATGGCAAGGGAGTTTCGTACGCCCTTGGCACCATTGGCTCAACCGTGTACCTCGGAGCCTTGGTCATACTTTGCAATTCTTGGAAGAGATTCTCGGTCGTCCAACCAGGGTATAACCATATATAGTTGGAAATCCAAGATCTCTCTCCCGGATAGGTTTTCTTTAACCCCAACATCTGCATGACTCAGGATCCAGCAGCGGTATAACCTTACCACTGAATCATGTCAAGAGATACCCCCTCCTATGACGTTCTATTAGGTCTTACATTTTCCTCTTGCGAAATTTTATTCGCGAACTAGGGTGCACGCCATAAAGGTTCGTCCCATTCTATTAATCTCTGCGAAATTTGTATTCGCTTTTCTTGCGATAATGCTCGCTGTTTTTGTTGTGCTTTGTTATCAGAAGAATTTTTTAGTTATAAATAGAGATAGAAGAATTTATTACCTATTTCATCATATAACATACCAGTATCTCTTATCTTGTAGAAGATGTCATTGGTAATACCTTTTCAGAAATAATCTATTCCATGGTCTATCGAGTCTTTGACCAACATCTCTTCCTTCAAGATCTATTAGTTTGTATGCCCCAGTTCCAATTATCTCTTTGATGATATATGGTCCATCCCATTTTCTCTCCAACTTTCCACCACTCTCTCGCTGATAACTTGGTGTTTCTCGCAGCACTAAATCACCAGGTTGAAATTCACGCTTCTTAACACGTTTGTTGTACTCGCGAGCTAATCTGCGTTGATAATTCTCCATATGTTGTAGAGTTTGTTCTCTTTTTTCTTCTAATTCATCCAACTTATTTAGTATCATACCGGCACTTAAATTTCTTTCCCATGCTTCTCTTTTTGTTGTAGGAATAACAAATTCTGTTGGTAATACATCTTATACCCCATATGTCAAACAAAATGGTGACATTCCAGTTGCTTCTCGTCTAGTTGTGTTGTAAGCCCATATTGCATTATGTACTTGCTCGCACCATGCTCTGTGGTATCCTTCTAACTTATTTTTCAAGATGTCTGCTATTGTTTTATTAGTTGCCTCAGCCTGACCATTTGCTTGTGGGTATAAAGGAGTAGATTTTCCACATTTTATCTTAAACACATTGAGTAACAATTCTATATTCTGTCCCTCAAATTGCTTTCCATTATCAGATACTAATTGTGCTGGAATCCCAAATATGCAGATTATATTTTCAAAGATGAATGTTGATGAGTGCCAAATATTGCATATTCATACACCTTTTCATTGGCACTTAACTCATCTTTCGCGCTTCAAAGTCATATATTATCCCAAATTCTGCATTTTTACCATTTTCAAGAATAAATATTTGTATTAATTAATTTTGTGTTTTTAAGTACTAAATAAAGCTTGGAAGAATTGAGAAGACAAAAGAGAAGAAAGTTGGAAGCGTTGCAACCCGCTCGCGCATCGCTGGCAACCTGTTTACAAATTCATGGGATTAAACAACCCATGATCCAAAACCCATGATCCAAAACCCAAGACCCAAATCCATTTCCACCTCACCCCCATTGGATTCTTTCCAAAACATCCACCTCACCCCCATTGTATTCTTTCCAAAAATCCACCTCACCCCCATTGTATTCCATTTCATCCATCAATTAAAGAAAACATCCCCATTCTCTCACTCAATCACTCCCAATTTGTTTCCCACAACCAAATATATTCCATTCAATCCATCAATTAAGAAAACATGTTTTGTTGAGTGGATGCTTTCCAAATTTCGAATCCAAGTTCTTGAGGGAATTTTGTGTATAAATAGAGAGGGTTGTTGTGTTGAAAAACCATCCAAGAATAGCTTGTTCATGTTAGTTTATCAAATTTTAATTTTGTTGTAATGTTCTTCATGTTCTAATTTCATTTACTAGGGTTTAGATGAAGCCCTAATCTCATTGGTATGTATTCATATCTTGTATCTTGTTCTTGAAAGTTTAGAATTGTTTAAAGATATAATTTAATCCAAGTTTTTCAACATCTTGCTCTCACAATGTATGCCATGTATCCATTGTAGTTAGAATATCTCTATGTTGATTATGCTACAACTCATTCTTAACCAAATATTGATCTTTAGATTAGTTGTGCTTAATTAGACAATTAATGCTTTGGAGAAATACTTTAGTTGTGATTAAATTATCCATTGGAGAAACACCTTAGTTATACGGTAGACTTGAATCTACTATAAGGACAAGAATAATATTACAAGTTGAATGCATATCATAGGTTATTGGTGGATTTGAATACCCTAGTATCCATATTATCATTGTTTACATATCTTGTTATTTGCATCTTTTACTTTTATTATTTCAGTCACTTGAAAATCATATCGTCGTATCGAAAAAATCAAACCCCTTTTGGTTACTCTCTGAATCAGGATTTAGAATCAACTTCTACACTCTCCAAGTCTCTGTGGTTCGACTTGTGCTTGCCCTGTGTTGCTTGTCGACACTGTGCACTTGTAGTTTATACATAGAAGTAGGTATCTTTCCGAGCCTACCAAATGTAAAAATATCCTTATCGCAAATATGTTGTACTGCCTTTACTTCTCCCCATTTTGTGAAATAATCTGTTGCGACAATTAGATATCTTCTTTGTCCAGAACCAGGTACAAATAGTCCCACAATATCTAATCCCCATTTCCCAAAAGGCCATACACTTGTTGAAGATGATAATGGTGCTCCTGGTGCATGTATCTTTTTTCCGTATCGTTGGCAATATTCGCAACGCCTAGAGAGTTGCTTTGCATCCTCATGCATATACGGCCAGTAATAACCCTGCATTTTTTTTCTATATGCTAAAGATCTTCCTCCACTGTGATTACTAGTGTCACCACTATGTAACATCTTTAATACTTTTTGTCCTTCTTCTCTTGTCAAACATCTTAGCGATGGTCCATTAAAAGATTTGCGGTATAACACTCCATCTCTTAGCTCATAATTGGTTGCCCTACTTTTCAACTTGTGTGCTTCTAATCTATTTCTTGGAATTTCTCCTCTCGCCAAGTATGCATGAAGATCTGCTCGCCAATCCATGATATTGCTCATGGGTTCTCCCTCACCAGCTTCTATCATCATTACATCTGTCTCTTCTTCTTCTTCTTTGTTTATCGATGGAAGCGCAACTATTCACAGTCAATTTTACACTTATTTTTTTTATTTTTTTTATTTTTGATTTTGCTTTAAAACTTCGAAACCCTAACTACCTCTTTTGAGCTCAACAGGTGCCGGAGTAGATGTTGTAAAGGCGAAGGAAAGGAAGCGAAAGAAGTTTTTATTTTAAATAAAAAAAAAAAAAAAAGAGTTTATTTTATTGTATTAGGATTCCTCTACTCTTGTAATTTTCTTTTTCTTTTGCACTTTATTTTGGACTTTGGACTTGGACATTCTATTTTTATTTTTATTTTTAAACCCTATGGAAGGGTATTATTAAATATCAACTGTTTGCAGAGAAGGATGGTGATTACAATATCACCTCGGCCCCTCGGGTTCGTTCATGACATAGGAGTCGTGGCCCGAGTCGACAACAACGGTTCATCCCCCGTTTGGAACGGGAGGTAAGTTTGTCGAAACACTCGCGAATCCCTTGTTAGAGAGTTATTGTATTCCTTCGTTTGCATATATGTTGAGGAATTGAATACGGCTGCTTTATTTTCCTAGTAAAGGGCAAGGACTTGCCATACAAGATAAGGGTTCGGATTTCATCACCGTTCTCTTCTTGCCCGCCTTAGGAAAACGATACATACGCGAACCTAAGATTTAAAATTTTGAATAGAACAAGACCTATAAGGTAACGAGCTTAGTAGGAAAGTCATTTGAAAAATATTGGTTACTCTTTAAGCATACTTGAAGTTCATGACGGTTTACAGAATTGAATGCGTGATCACGCGCCTTGTAATACGGTGAGGCCTTGGGTATCAAAGCTCTAGCAGCTTCCCTCGCCTCTATTCAATTTACTTAAACTCGGATTGATTCCAGAGGGGTTTGCTCAGATTGTAACGAATTCCCTTTCGAAGGATTAGAAGCTGGTCTAGAAAACAATCTAAGTGGAGCCATCATGCTTTTTGTTTGTTAGAAATCAGTAGGTTTACTGTGGTGGAGTCATCCTTGTTTGTGATTGCATAGAACTTTCCTTCTAGGTGAATGGTTAACATGCTTGATGTGCTAGCTAGGCTATGATTGTGTCTTTTAGAGACCATACACGCCGACTAGTTAGAATCAGTCAAGAAGAGTTAATTGAAATACATAGTTAAAGGCGGCAGGTCCAAACCCATCCAAACAATGGGAGAACCAAGAACCCAGTCCGTAGTCTAAAGGACTACATGTACCCAACGAGGACAACCCAGTCCTCGTGCATTGTCTTACCAGCTATTGATGGACAATTTGTGCTAAAGGCAAGTATCCTCAATATGTTGCCTAAATTTAAAGGGGTTGAAGCTGAAAATCCCTACCACCATGTGAGAGAGTTCGAGGAAATTTGTGGGACTCTTCGGATCAACCAAATGACGGATGAGCACCTCAAAATGAAACTTTTTCATTTTTCTTTGATAGACAAAGCCAAGACTTGGATGTGTGCTCAACAGCCACAGTCATTTCATACATGGGATGCTCTTACGAAAGAGTTCTTCAAAAAGTTCTTCCCAAACCATAAGACTACGACAATTCGTCAAAGTCTGAATAGTTTTGTGCAATTAGAGGAGGAAACTTTGGCAAAATATTTGGAGAGATTCAATGAATTATTGCTCCAATGTCCTCACCATGGTTTTGAAAAATGGAGACTTGTGCAAATTTTGTATGAAGGCTTAGATGTCAAGAACCGAACTACATTTGAGACCATGTGCAATGGTCAATTTATTGAAAAAACTGCTGATGAGTCTTGGGATTTCTTAATCGAAGTCGCTGAAAAGACTCAGCAGTGGGAATCCCCCCGTGAACCAAATAGGATTACCCTTGCATCCAATGTTCATAGAATTGACTCTGAATTCGAAGGAAGTGCAAAGATGGCATCCTTGGCTAGGAGAATAGAAAAGATAGAACTAGAAAAGAATGGAAAAACTAATATCCCTACTCTCCGTAGTCAAATTGAAATGGCCACTTGTGCCGCATGCCATAGTTCAGACCATCTAGTGGACACTTGTCCAGACCTCCATGCATTTCAAGAGTCTAAAACCGAGCAAGCCAATGTTTTGTACCAAAGGCAAGAGAACAACCCATATTCTCAAACCTACAACCCAGGGTGGAGAAATCACCCTAACCTTTCATGGTCTAAAGGGCCCGTCCAAGGGGGAGCATCAAATAATAACCAAGGATACCCTTATCCTAGAAACCCCCAAGTGCAACCACATGTGCGACCACAGTAGATAAAAATCCTAGCTTCAAGAAAGTTTCGGTTTGTTGACCCAAAATTTGGTACAACTCCAAAAGACCACAGACCAACGTTTTACAAGTCTAGAACTTAAAATGGGTCAAATTTGTGAAGCATTGAATGAAAGAGACAAAGGAAAACTCCTAGTCAGCCCCCAAAAAAATCCAAAAAATGTATATCGAAGAAAATTCAACTCGAAATGAGGCCTCACATAATCAAGTAAATCTGTCACCACTCTTCGTAGTGGTAAAGTTGTTGAAAACAATGTAGGTGTACCACAGTCGAGTGAGTCTACATCAGACTCACCAAAGTGCATAAAATCCCACGTAAAACACCTATTGTTGAAGACAAATCGAGCAACATAAGAATTCCCATAATTCTAATATCTCTGCACCATCTCATGTACCTGTTGCTCCATTCCCACAAAGATTGGTGCAACAAAAAGAGAGTATACAGTACAACGAGATTTTGGAAATGTTCAAACGAGTTAACATCAACATCCCATTTCTTGATGCAATCAATCAAGTCCCTGCTTATGCTAAATTCCTTAAGGATCTGTGCACACAAAAGCGAAAGCTTCATGTGCATAAGCGTGCTTTTCTCACTGAGCAATTGAGTGCAATCATTCAAAGCAACACACCTCCTAAGTTTAAAGACCCAGGTAATCCAACTATCACATGCAAAATAGGTGACCAAACGGTTAAGAAGGCGTTGCTAGACTTAGGGGCAAGTGTGAATTTACTACCATATTCAGTATATGTGCAGTTAGGTCTTGGAGAGTTGAAGGCAACACCTATAACTCTGCAATTGGCGGACAGATCCGTCAAAGTGCCATGTGGTATGGTAGAAGATGTTTTGATTAAGGTTGATAAGTTTTATTTTCCTGTGGACTTCATCGTCTTAGATACTTAACCTGTAAAAACCCCGACGTCACATTCCTGTCATTTTGGGACGTCCCTTCTTAGCAACGTCCAATGCAATCATTAACTGCCGTAATGGAGTGTTGAAGTTGTCATTTGGTAATATGACTGTGGAGTTGAATGTTTTCAATACTAGACAACAACATTTAGATCTTGATGATGATAATGATGTGCATGAAATCAACATGATTGAAAGTTTGATTCAGGATTCGTTGTCTAGTAGCATGTTTGTTGACCCTTTGGATGCTTGTTTGAATAATTTTGACTTGGATTTGTTTGATGATGAATACATAAGTGAAGTGAATACTTTGCTTGAATCCACACCACTTATGGACACGACTAAGTGGAAATCTAGAGTGGAACCACTTCCACTCTTGGAATCCAAGTCTGTTCCCTCTCTTTTTGAGCCACCAAAGCTCGAACTGAAACCATTGCCTGATACTCTTAAATATGCATTTTTGGGACCTTCTAATACTTTTCCTGTAATCATTTTATCTTCCTTAGATAGAGAACAGGAAAGTAAACTTTTAGAAGTACTTAAGGAGCATAAAGAAGCCTTAGGATGGACCATCTCGGACCTTAAAGGAATAAGTCCCACTGATTTCATGCATCATATAAACCTTGAGGACAATGCTAAACCATCTAGGGAGATGCAAAGGCGAATCAATCCCAACATGAAAGAGGCTGTTAAGAGTGAAATTATAAAACTTCTTGATGCGGGTATCATATACCCAATCTCAGATAGCAAATGGGTTAGCCCCATTCAGGTTGTACCGAAAAAGTCAGGAGTTACTGTAGTTCAAAACGATAAAGATGAATTATTAACTACTCGAGTAACCACAGGGTGGCGAGTTTGAATTGATTATAGGAAGTTGAATGCAGTTACAAAGAAAGATCAGTTCCCTTTTCCATTCATAGATCAAATGCTTGAACGATTGTCTGGGCGTAGATTCTATTGTTTCTTGGATGGTTTTTCTGGTTACAACCAGATTCATATTTCACCCGAAGATCAGGAAAAGACTACATTTACATGTCCATTTGGAACATTTGCTTATCGCCGTATGCCCTTTGGGTTGTGCAACGCACCAGATACATTTCAGCGTTGTATGATGAGCATTTTTTCTGATATGATAGATAACTTCCTTGAGATCTTTATGGATGATTTCTCTGTGTTTGGATCATCTTTTGATGAATGTTTGAACCATCTCACTCACGTGCTGATTAGATGTAAGGAAAAATATTTGGTGTTGAATTGGGAGAAATGTCATTTTATGGTGAACTCAGTCATAGTTCTAGGACACATCATCTCTGGAAAAGGCATTGAAGTAGACAAAGCCAAAGTCGACCTCATTCAAAACTTGCCGCAACCTCGCTCTGTGAGGGAGGTTAGATCATTTTTAGGCCATGCTAGTTTTTACCGTAGATTCATTAAAGATTTCAGTAATATCTCAAGACCACTGTGTAATCTACTCAGTAAAGATGTTGCATTTGTGTTTGATGATACTTGTGTGCATGCTTGGGAGGAGCTCAAAACTCTTCTAACTTCGGCCCCTATAGTCCGACCTCCAGATTGGAAATTTCCATTTGAAATCATGTGTGACACATCTGATTTTGCTGTTGGAGCTGTCTTAGGTCAGCGAGTCGACAAACACCCCTATGTGATCTACTATGCTAGTAAGACACTGAATGAGGCTCAAATGAACTATTCAACAACCGAAAAAGAGCTGCTAGCTGTTGTGTTCGCATTAGATAAGTTTAGATCTTATTTGATAGGATCTAAAATCATCATTTATACTGACCATGCCGCATTAAGATATCTTTTATCTAAAAAAGATGCCAAGGCTCGTCTAATTCGATGGATACTCTTGTTACAAGAGTTCCACCTCGAAATTCGAGATAAAAAGGGTCGAGAATGTTGTTGCTGATCACTTATCTAGATTGAATGTCGAGTCTCGATTGATGAATCAGAGATTATTAGAGAATATTTCCCAGATGAACAACTGATGCTAGTTTCTGAAATGCCATGGTTTGACGACATCATGAACTACCTTGCTACAGGTAGGATGCCACTTCATTGGTCTAAACAATACCGGTCTAAGTTCTTGGCCGAAGTGAAACATTTCCTATGGGATGACCCATATCTGTTCAAATATTGCCCTGACCAAATCATTAGGAAATGTGTCCCCAACTCTGAACAAAGGGATGTCATCTCTTTTTGTCATGATCAAGCATGTGGAGGCCACTTTAGTGCAAAGAAAACTGCTGCAAAGATCTTGCAGAGTGGTTTTTACTGGCCAATATTGTTTAAGGATAGCCATGAATTATGTATTTCTTGTGACCGGTGCCAGAAATTGGGAAGTATATCAAAACGAAACATGATGCCCCTACAACCCATTTTGATTGTTGAGCTATTTGATGTATGGGGTATTGACTTCATGGGCCCATTTCCTAACTCTGAAGGAAAGTTGTACATTCTTGTTGCTGTTGACTATGTTTCTAAGTGGGTAGAAGCAATTGCAACCAAAACTAATGACCACAAGGTGGTAATTTCGTTCTTAAAGGAAAACATATTTTTCTCGATTTGGAACCCCTAGATCTATAATCAGTGACGGTGGTTCACATTTCTGTGATAGGCCTTTTGAGTCATTAGTTCGCAAGTATGGAATAACTCATAAAGTCGCAACTCCATATCATCCACAGACCAGTGGCCAGGTAGAGGTTTCAAATAGGGAGATTAAGCACATTCTAGAAAAGATGGTTAACCCGTCTAGAAAAGATTGGTCTTTAAGATTGAATGATGCATTATGGGCTTATAGAACAACATATAAAACCCCTATTGGCATGTCCCCTTACCGACTTGTGTATGGGAAGCCTTGCCATTTACCTGTTGAGCTTGAACATCGTTCATATTGGGCTATTAAAAAGCTTAACTTCTCTCTTGATAAGGCGGGTACACAACGGAAACTCCAACTCAATGAGTTGGAAGAGATGAGAAATGATGCTTATGATAGTGCAAAGTTGTACAAATATAGAATGAAGGTGTTCCATGACAAGCGCATTTTGCGCAAGTCATTCACTCCATGCCAGAAATTTTTATTGTACAACTCACGTTTGCACCTTTTTCCAGGTAAATTACGTTCTAAATGGACATGCCCATTCTTGGTGCGAACAATTTTCCCCCATGGGGCTGTAGAACTAGAAGATGTCACAACCAAGAATGTCTTCAAGGTCAATGGGCGAGATGAAGCCATTCCTTGAACCAATTCCACCTGAAATTGAAACAACTGATCTTGATGATCCGATCTATGTGGACTGAAAAGTTCACCCCCGTACATACCACAAGATATCTTCCCTGCTGGTTGCTTTGGACATACCCTACCGTCTCTGGTTTGGCATCCGGTAATCTATTTCCTTTGAATCTGTTTTGTTCTCATGTTTTGTTGTTGTTTCTGTTATCTTTTGAAACATTGAGGACAATGTTAGATTTAGGTTTGGGGGAGTATTTGCATAATGACCAGCTGTGGAGCGGGTCTTTTGTAGGATCCTTTGTAGTCTTTTGCATTTTTTTATGACCAGCTGTGGAGCTGGTCTTTTGTAGGATCTTTTGTAGTCTTTTTCATTTTTTGTAGTGTGTTTTCTATGACCAGATGTGTAGCGGGTCTTGCAGTCTTTTGTTTCTATGACCAGCTGTGTAGCGGGTCTTCTGTTGTCTTCTAAGACCAGCTGTGTAGCGGGTCTCCAAAAAAAAAAAAAAAATTAAAAAAAAAAAAAAAAAAAAAAATCGGATCTTGTGTTTGGTATCTGATGACCAGCTGTGTAGCGGGTCACTAAAAAAATGATGACCAGCTGTATAACGGGTCTTAAAAAAAAAAAAAAAAATTGGTTACAAATTTTCATGGTTCTACGAAATTCCGAAGTTCATCATCTACAGTTGAAGACCGAAGACGAAGACATTTCTATGGATGCTCTGAAATTGGAGAAGGTTTTGTGGGTACATCTTTGGTAGGCCCTCACGAGACTACAACTCGTCCACTAGGGACACATAGGGGTTTAAAGGCTTAGTGCATACGCTAAATGCATTCGAGAGACCAAAATGACATTGGTATAGTTAGGATTTTGTATTTGTTTCACTTGAGGACAAGTAAAATTCAGGTTTGGGGGTATTTGATGAGTGCCAAATATTGCATATTCATACACCTTTTCATTGGCACTTAACTCATCTTTCGCGCTTCAAAGTCATATATTATCCCAAATTCTGCATTTTTACCATTTTCAAGAATAAATATTTGTATTAATTAATTTTGTGTTTTTAAGTACTAAATAAAGCTTGGAAGAATTGAGAAGACAAAAGAGAAGAAAGTTGGAAGCGTTGCAACCCGCTCGCGCATCGGTGGCAACTGTTTACAAAATTCATGGGATTAAACAACCCATGATCCAAAACCCAAGACCCAAATCCATTTCCACCTCACCCCCATTGGATTCTTTCCAAAACATCCACCTCACCCCCATTGTATTCTTTCCAAACATCCACCTCACCCCCATTGTATTCCATTTCATCCATCAATTAAAGAAAACATCCCCATTCTCTCACTCAATCACTCCCAATTTGTTTCCCACAACCAAATATATTCCATTCAATCCATCAATTAAGAAAACATGTTTTGTTGAGTGGATGCTTTCCAAATTTCGAATCCAAGTGCTTGAGGGAATTTTGTGTATAAATAGAGAGGGTTGTTGTGTTGAAAAACCATCCAAGAATAGCTTGTTCATGTTAGTTTATCAAATTTCAATTTTGTTGTAATGTTCTTCATGTTCTAATTTCATTTACTAGGGTTTAGATGAAGCCCTAATCTCATTGGTATGTATTCATATCTTGTATCTTGTTCTTGAAAGTTTAGAATTGTTTAAAGATATAATTTAATCCAAGTTTTTCAACATCTTGCTCTCACAATGTATGCCATGTATCCATTGTAGTTAGAATATATCTATGTTGATTATGCTACAACTCATTCTTAACCAAATATTGATCTTTAGATTAGTTGTGCTTAATTAGACAATTAATGCTTTGGAGAAATACTTTAGTTGTGATTAAATTATCCATTGGAGAAACACCTTAGTTATACGGTAGACTTGAATCTACTATAAGGACAAGAATAATATTACAAGTTGAATGCATATCATAGGTTATTGGTGGATTTGAATACCCTAGTATCCATATTATCATTGTTTACATATCTTGTTATTTGCATCTTTTACTTTTATTATTTCAGTCACTTGAAAATCATATCGTCGTATCGAAAAAATCAAACCCCTTTTGGTTACTCTCTGAATCACGATTTAGAATCAACTTCTACACTCTCCAAGTCTCTGTGGTTCGACCTGTGCTTTCCCTGTGTTGCTTGTCGACACTGTGCACTTGCAGTTTATACATAGAAGTAGGTATCTTTCCGAGCCTACCAAATGTAAAAATATCCTTATCGCGAATATGTTGTACTGCCTTTACTTCTCCCCATTTTGTGAAATAATCTGTTGCGACAATTAGATATCTTCTTTGTCCAGAACCAGGTACAAATAGTCCCACAATATCCAATCCCCATTTCCCAAAAGGCCATACACTTGTTGAAGATGATAATGGTGCTCCTGGTGCATGTATCTTTTTTCCGTATCGCTGGCAATATTCGCAACGCCTAGAGAGTTGCTTTGCATCCTCATGCATATACGGCCAGTAATAACCCTGCATTTTTGTTCTATATGCTAAAGATCTTCCTCCACTATGATTACTAGTGTCACCACTATGTAACATATTTAATACTTTTTGTCCTTCTTCTCTTGTCAAACATCTTAGCGATGGTCCATTAAAAGATCTGCGGTATAACACTCCATCTCTTAGCTCATAATTGGTTGCCCTACTTTTCAACTTGTGTGCTTCTAATCTATTTCTTGGAATTTGTCCTCTCGCCAAGTATGCATGAAGATCTTCTCACCAATCCTTGATATTGCTCGTGGGTTCTCCCTCACCAGCTTCTATCATCATTACATCTGTCTCTTCTTCTTCTTTGTTTATCGATGGAAATGAAAGTGTTTGAATTTTTATGCACCTAGCCAATGGATTTGTCATCATACTAGATATGAAAGCGAAAGCATCTGCTATCCTATTATCTTTCCTTGATATGTATCTCCATTTTATATTTGGAATTTTCGCAGATAATTCTTCAACAAGTCTTTTGTATTTTCTCAGGGATGGTTCATTTGTTGTGTACTCTCCTTTTATCTAGCGAATAACCAATTGTGAATCGCTGGTGATTCTGGCATTTTCCAAATTCATTTCTATCGCAAATTTTAAAGCATGGATCACAGCCTCATACTCTGTTTCATTATTAGTGGATGCAAATTCTAATCTAAATGAAAAAGCTGTTTTTTCTCCTTATGGCGATATGAAAACAACTCCAATTCCATTTCCTTCTCCGTTGGATGATCCATCCACTAATATTTCCCATCTGTTAGGTTCTGTTAATAGCTCTTTTGGATCTCCGCATTCCTCTTCTACATCAATCATCTCCTCCACAGCTTCATCATCTTCTAAAGGAAATTCATCTAAGAACTCTGCGATGACGTGTGATTTTGGCGATGATAAAATTTCATATTGTATATCAAAGTGTCCTACTTGTGATTCCATCTCTTAACTCTGCCTGATCTCTTTGAATTTTTCATTATTGACTCAATTGGAACTTTCGTTAACACTTTGACCTTATGTGCTTGAAAATAGATGCGAAGTTTGAAAGTTGCATGCACCAATGCTAGAATTAGTTTCTCAATCTTTGAATAATTTCTCTCTGCAGAATTGAATGTTTTACTAATGTAATAAATTGTTTTTTCCACCCCTGCATATACTCGCAGCAATACAACACTTAGCGCATATGTGGTTGTTGCAAGATAAATCAATAATTCTTCTCCTGGTTCTGCTTTCTGTAAAATAGTTATGTTCGTTAAATGTTCTTTTATTCCTTGAAAAGATTTTTCGCATTCATCTGTCCACTTTAACTTTGCTCCTTTCTTGAGTATATCGAAAAATGTTTGCATTTGTCTGAAGATCGCGAAATGAACCTTCCCAGCGAGGCTAAGAGTCCATTTAATTTTTGCACATCTTTTACCGTCGCAGGTGTTGGAATATCGCGAATTGCTTGTACCTTTTCTGGATCAACTTGTATTCCTTCTTTTGATACAATATACCCCAAAAATTTCCCTGAAGTTACTCCAAAAGTACACTTATCAGGATTCACTTTAATATTGAATTGCCCCATTTGATCGAAAATCTCTTTCAAATCTTGCACATGATCCTCAGCTTCTTTGCTTTTGATCAGCATATCATCTACATACACTTCTAATGTTTTGTGGATCCACTTTGCAAACACCTTCTCCACCATTCTCTGATACATTGCACAGTATTTTGTAAGCCAAATGGCATCTTTGTATAGCAATATAATCCTCTTGGAGCAAAAAATGCGGTATGTTCTTGATCTTCTTCAGCGAGAGGGATTTGATTATATCCTTTATACCCATCCAACGATGATATTCTAGTATTTCCTGCTGCTGATTCAACCATCTGTGGAATATCTGGTAATGGAAAACTATCTTTTGGACAAGCCTTGTTTAAATCAGTGAAATCTATACAAATTCTTATCCCCTTATTCTTATTTGGGACCACTACCATATTTGCAATCCACTCTGGATATTTTGCTTGCCTTATAATTCCTGCGTCGAGCATCTTCTGTAATTCTTCTTCTATTTGAGGATGATATGTTGTTGCGATCTTCCTTATTCTTTGCTTAAATGGTCTTATGTTTTTGTTGATTTCTAATTTATGACATGCTATTGATGGGTCTATCCCTGGCATCTCGTCCATGCTCCACGCGAAGATATCTGCATACTCTCGCAAAAGATTTATAGTTCTTTCTTCCTCATCTGCCTCCATTATAGTCCCAATTTTCAGCATTTTAGGATCTTCTTTACTCCCAATATTTATTTCCTTTGTTGGTTCTGCTGCAACATAACTGGCTTCAGGTTTTCTCATTGGTGTTGGCGCTTTCAGAATTCTCGCGAATTCATCTTCTTCTTGTGGGATTTCGCTGGGTATTCCTTTTCCTTCTTTTGCTCTTATCATGTAAACTTTAAATTCTTCTTCCTTCTTTGATTCTCTCGCCAGTTTTCTGCGAGCTTTTCGCAACTTTGGACGGTTTTCACAATTTTTCACTTCAATTTGGTAGCATAATTTTGCAAAATCCATATCTCCTCTAATTTCTCCGATTCCACTGGGCATAGGAAACTTGATGCAATGATGCAGCATTGATGCTACAGCCTTGATTCCATGTATCCATGGTCTTCCCAGTATCATATTGTACGGTGATTCCACATCTACCACGCATAATGATATTTGTGTTTCAATTTCTCCTAGTGGAATTCGTACCACTATTTCTCCTTTAGGTTTTTTTAACGATTTTCCAAAGCCATGAGTATGATATGTTGAATTAAACATTTCTTCATCCTTATATCCCATTTTCTTAAAAGTATGATAGAACATTATATCCACAGAACTTCCTGCATCTACCAAAGTTCTATTCATAGCCCATTCTTCTTCAGATTTTATTGGTTCTCCCTTTCTCACTGGTATAGCGGATATCGTAACTACCAAAGAGGATATATGACTTAGATTTTCTTCTGGTATTTCTGCTGATGTGAATGTGATCTCCTGCTTTTCCCAATCTTTTAATGATGATATCTTCTCCACTGTCATAATCTTCCTTCCTTTAAAATCCCGTTTATGTATCTTCCCCTTAATGTTTTCATGAAATCTATCAACCATTACTCTTGTTACCATATCACATTCCAATTTTCTACAATCATTTTTGATTCTGATCATTCTTCCTTCAATTATCTCACCGATTTACTTAATGATTTCCTTAATCTTGAACAATTTTTATCTTCTTCTTCGCTTTTTCTTCAATTTTCGTTAATTCATTCCCTGTTTCGGGCGCCAAAATGTAGTTGCAGGAATTCCCACACTACACCCTTGTTAAGATTCTATAGAAATCTATTGGAAATCAATTAAACTTCAAAGATTTAAACGACACTTTACTATTCAAATTCCAGAAATGTTTACAGAATTTAAAGAAATCAAGATTACAAATATTCTCTTGAAGTTTCTCTCTCCTCAAGACTCTTTCAACTCTCAAAAATACATCATCCTTTTCTGGATCTATCGAGCCCTTTATATAGGGATTTACATAATGGACGACAACTAAGTTTTCCTCCTCTTTCGGATCTATTACGTGATCTCATCGCGATCGCTACAATATTCTCTATCGCAAGAATGTTGACCATCGCAGGATCAACACATTATTCTTTTATTTCTTCCATCGTCAGTTTCTTTTGGATATTTTGTGACGCTCGTGAAACGTTGTTAAAGAATTGGCAGTGACGGTCGCAGAAACCTTGTTAATATCGCAAGAATAGCGTTGTAGCGATATTCTGGTCCTACAAGAGCGATAATGTATTCAGGATACGAACAACAGTTTTCCCTGACTATATAAAGGATATGAAGCTCCAACAAGCTCATATCAGGATAATTAATGCTCCTAGACAGCTTGCTATGCTAGTATAGAGCCATCAATTAATTATTCTTAAATTCTTGGATTCATCCACATAATTTCTGAAAATATTCAAATATTTTCTGAAAGTATTCAAATACTTTTGTAATATTTTGTTACTTCAATCCATGGTTCTTCCCAGCAGAATTCCATGGGTTAGTTATAAATATTCGACAACACGGGCATCTGAGCTACCTCTGAGTAAGTGTTGATGGTGGTTTTTAGCTTAGGGTTAAAATCATTAAACACTAAACCATAGCAGACAGTAATGTCACAACATTTAAAGCAACAAGCATTTACTAGGCATATATACTGAAACCTTTAATATGTCTCTAAAATAATTACCGGGGTATATTTTTCAAATTAGGGTTACGACGAGCCAAACCCTAATTCCCACGTGTGAAAATGTGAAATCATGCCAGCCACACCGACCGTACCAAAGCATGCCAACCATGCTAGCCGCACCTCTGTGCCAATGTCAAATCATGCCAGCCACACCAATCATGCCAAAGCATTCCAACCATGCTAGCCTCACCTCTGAGCCAATGGAAAATCATGCCATCCACACCGACCGCACCAAAGCATGCCAACCATGCTAGCTTCACCTCTGTGCTAATAGAAAATTATGCCAGCCACACCCACCGCGCCAAAGTATGCCAACCATGCTAGTCGCACCTCTGTGCCAATGGCAAATCATGCCATCCACACCGACCACGCCAAAGCATGCCAACCATGCTAGCCGCTCCTCTATGCCAATAGCAAATCATTCCAGCCACACCGACCGTTCCAAAGCATGCCAACCATGCTAGCCGTACCTCTGTGCCAATGGAAAATCATGCCTGCCACACCGACCGCGCCAAAGCATGTCAACCATGCTAGCCGCATCTCTGTGCCAATGGAAATTCATGCCAGCCACACCAACCGCGCCAAAGCATTCCAACCATGCTAGCCACACCTCTGTGCCAATGGCAAATCATGCCAGCGACACCGACCACGCCAAAGCATTCCAACCATGCTAGCCGCACCTTCGTGCGAATGGAAAATCAAAGCTAGCCACGCCGACCGCGCCATGCTAAACACGTGTCACCATGGCCCCTCATGACGCGCCACCATATCGGCCTTCCCCACGCGGTTCCAAAGTGAAGGCGTGCAATAATCAACGGCTGCCCTTCAATCCCAAGAGCAAATACCGACCGTCTAAGGTCCCCTCACGACCTTTGGCCCAAAACCCTAGCTTGGTCATGCACCTAGCCAAATATAGCCATGCCGACCACGCCATTCCAAACACGTATCTCCATGACCCATCATGCCACGCCACCATGATGGCATTCCCCACGCGGCTACCAAAGTGAAGGCGTGCAACAATCAACGGTTGTCCTTCAATCTCAGGAGCAAATCCTGGCCGTCTAAGATCCCCTCAAAACCTTTGGCCCAAAAACCTAGCTTGGTCACGCACCAAGCCCAAGCTAGTTACGCCATGCGCCCATGGATACCCCTTGGCCCCACATGCCAATCCAAAAACGCACCTAGCCCAAGCTAGTCACGCCATGCGCCCATGGCTACCCCTTGGCCCCACATGCCAAGCCAAAAACTCACCTAGCCCAAGCTAGTCATGCCATGCGCCCATGGATACCCCTTGGCCCCACATGCCAAGCAAAACCGTACCTAGCCCAAGTTAGTCACGCCATGTGCCCATGGATACCCCTTGGCCCCACATGCTAAGCCAAACCAAACACTGCCAAGTTAGCCACGCCATGCCAAACACACTTTTCCTTGGCCCTAGCCATGCTAGTCATGTCATGCTTAGCCAAGCGCCCTTGCCTTGGACCTAGCCATGCCATACGACCATGGCGAACCCTTGGCCCCACATGCCAAGCCAAACCAAACCTAGCCAAGCTAGCCGCGTCATGCCAAACACACTTTGACTTGGCCCTAGCCATGCTAGTCACGTCATGCCTAGCCAAACCCCCTTGCCTTGCCTTGGCCCTAGCCATGCCATACGACCATGGAGAACCCTTGGACCCACATTCCAAGCCAAACCAAACCTAGCCAAGCTAGCCGCGCCATGCCAAACACACTTTTCCTTGGCCCTAGCCATGCTAGTCACGTCATGCCAAGCCATGCCATACGCCCATGGCGAACCTTTGTCCCCTCATGCCAAGTCTAAACACACCCTAGCCATGCCACCCTGTTGGCCATCACTGCGCGGCTACCAAAACGAAGGCATGCAATGATAAACGATTTCCCCTCCTCTCAAGAACAAAATATCGACCGTCGAAGGTCACCAGGCTAGAAAGTTCCCCGAGCTCAACTTGCCAAGACACAACAACGTGTTACATGTTTTCCAAAAACATTCGAGACATCAACACAAACTGGGGGATCCTCTTTGGGTATTGGTTTGGAGGTTTACAGCGTGCGGCATACACTTCGCCCTTCATAAGGAAGTGTAGGTGCCTAGTAAATACAGGAAGTTATGTGGGAAACGTTCATGGGACATAAAGCTGTGCGTTAACAACTTTATGGAACATCAATTCCATAATGTTAACAGTTTCATGAAAACCAGTTTCATGCGTTAACCACTTTATGGAACATCAAGTCCATGCATACGGTTACCACCTCCTCCCATTTAATTCCCCACTCCTTAATGAGACCAGGGTATGGTTTCTACTTCGACTTGTATAAATAGGTCTTACCTATTTCCATTTGGACAACAAGTTCATACGGGAGACACAACACTCAGAAATACTTACTTGCTAGCTCCCCTTGTGAGCTTTCTCACTTTTCTGATAACAAGTCGTAGTAACCCAACTACTCTTCCAGAATCAACTATTCTGTTCTCACCACTTTCCTTGCTTCCCTCCCTAAAATCAACCCATTCTCCTCCACTTTGTGACCGAAGCAAGTCCGGAACGACCATTTCTTGGTTTAGGCTAGACTTGTATAGATTGATATCTCGAACTTAAAGTACTCCCTTGCAGTACATTATTGAGGGTTTAAATTGTTTCTCACCCGTACACACTCGAAATTACCAAAATCAACAGAAACTATTTTCACCTATAAACAATTGGCGACCACAGCGGGAGGATTGATCTATCGGTTACAATATCAATTCCAACTCCTGGTTTCATTTCCCGAACGTCAATGTTTGTACCCCACCTAAATGGTGTACGTGCGGGTCACACGTGTCTTATAATAGAAGTTTTAATCCGGTTTATCAAGGAAACCGGAGGTTTTGTTTTGGAAACCTGCATGGCTCATTATGGGAGCCTGGACTTGGTTTATTATGGAAACCAGAGTGTTATTATGAAGATCCATATGGCTTATTATGGAAGCCCGCATGGCTCATTATGGGAGTCTGGACTTGGTTTATTGTGGAAACCAGAGTGTTATTGTGAATATCCATAGGGCTTATTATGGAAACCCGGGTCGGTTTATAAAGGAACCACTTGGCTTATTGGTGAAGCCCAAAGATCCATGGGTAAATAGATTTCATGGAATAATGGTTAAATATTATTTAAGATAAATCCTGATGGTAAAAGGGATAATTATCTTAAGTAGTAATGGTTACCCATGATAATAGTTATCCAAAAAAATAGGATTATGATAAACATTAGGGTTTATCATGAATCTAGTCGGTATTTGGGGTTTATACAGATGAGGGTAGTTATTAGGATAACTGATGAAACCCTAAAGCTACATCTGTTTTTGCCTATAAATAGAGGCAAAATCCCAACACAAAAGGTACGCCATACTATTCTCTTCACAATAACTACTTGCATAGAACATCCGCTGATTTTAGCATCGGAGTGTTTTTGCAGGTACCCCCCCTCTTTTGATCAACCTTTGGAGAAACCATACCTACGGCTGAGGATCGATCGACTTTCCCACATCTCGAAGATCGTTGGAGCGCTCGATTTTTGCACCAACTAAGGGGATCACGAGAAAAGATCGTGTTCTCCGAGTATTTTCGAAACTAGGGTTTCACGACGATACTGTTCCCGGGAGCACTGTTTACAGGAGCACTGTTCACGACGAAACTGTTTCCGGGAGTAATGTTCACGACGGAACTGTTCCAAGAATACTGTTTACGGGATTACTGTTCATGACGGAACTGTTCACGGGTATACAGTTCACGTGGGTACTGTTCACGGACGTCCTATTCAAAGGGAGCGTGAAGAAGAGATCGTGCACCCAAAAGAAAAAAAAAGTATTTAGTTACGAGTGTTTTGAAGACGTTTGTGGTTTTTGATTTCCCTGGAAGTAATAAACACATCTCGTGTCCAGCTTGAGAATCAGGAATCTTTTGAACACTTTGTTAAAGTTGTTGAAAGCATCACAACTTTTCCTGAAAATTGCGGGAGGATCTAGTGTCACAGAAGGTACGTCCAAAGTTGTTAACAGAAAATTTGAGGAAAGAAGGAATGGTGGCATCAGTTGTAGATCGTCTTGAGATGAATGAAGACGTACCGAACCAGGGTCAACTGAATCAGCAGACTAATGCACGGGCTCTTAGGAGCGCTGTTGTCCAAGGCGTTAACGAAAGGGATGGTGGAACAACATCTTTGACGTCCACATCGTCAGCTACTCGTTCACGCTCAGAGGGGCATTTTCCAAAGGTAAACCAAACGCTGGTCAACAGATCTCCACCGCCAACCACCAGCAGGAGGGTTCGACTACAAGGGGAAACTTTTGGACGACATCCCAGCGACCAGATCCAACGAGTGGGTGATATAGAAAGCAGAGGCTTAAGAGCTCGTGTTAATAACTCACATGTTGGTCTGGTTAATACCGCGTCGGCTGATCATCCAAACCAGCGTCCCACCGGCGGTTCAAACTAATCTCCAGATGGTCACACAAGTTAACAACCATCAAGCTACTGTTGCACAACATGTTCAACAAGTCGTACAGGGGAATAACCCACATGTGACGCCCATCGACTTGAATGTCCGTGAGCGGTTGCATCAATTAGAAAGGGAGAAAAAAAGTCTGTTGCGTTAGAGAAGAGCAAAGAGCTGGAAGTGCCGGCTATCTCATGTTCAGGAAGTGGGAGGATAAACCAGCTGGAGCTTGATAATCCACGAAGAGGGTACGTGACTATTGATGATCGTTGGAGAAGCCGAGACGATGAAAGAAAAAATGAGCAGGATAGGATCTGCCCCCAGAGTCGTGGTTATCGTGGGAATAACCACTACGATCGACGTGCTCTTGATGGCGGAAGAGATAGCGAAGCTAGAACTAGTCGAATGAAACGCGGACGGAGGGAATTTCGAACTGAGGAAGGACACTCGAGGTGACCGGGGCTCGAGAAGAGTCATACGAAAAGGAGGGCAGTGCGTTTATAGGAGGCACAAATCTGGAGTGTATTGATTTCAATGTCTCGAGGAAAATGATGAAGTCTCAAGGGAGTTCTTAACCGTTAGATGCCATCTAAATCATGATTAATCCTTGTTTTCAACGACAAAATTTGATAAGGATGCATTATTCTTGCTAGTCGTAAGGAAACAAAGCAATAAGAGATCACGCAGGTAAGAGGCAGAGACTCTCGATGAGGCCTATTTAACATCTCTAAACCTGTGTACCTTTTGGATTTACAACTGCACTCAGTCTGTATGCATTCCATCAAGATGTAGTAGAAAAGAATGCCTTACCTCAGCCATGGCGTCATAGTAATGATTATCCTCCGGCAGCAAGCCTGTTCTCTCCATACTACATGCGATGGCGGGATCTCTTATAGCGGAGTCTCCAACATTGATAACGGAACCGCTGGGCTTATATCAAACTGCATCCGTTTCCATGGCTGCAGCACGAGCGGGGAGATCGACATTGGGCGTACCGGTAGCATTCAAAAGGGTGTTGGGAAAGTCCCTTGCTGCTGCACGACGACTGAGAATGGAGGTTAATAGAGGAAGAAGAAACTAACTAGAGATTTTCATCAGTTTGGAAGCAACATCTGATGCTGCGTTCCGCTCTGAAGCTGTGAAATATGTACTGATTGGGTTGATGCAGGATCTAAGAGGAATTATAATGGCAACGAATAGTGGCAGAACATATGGACTCCTCTTTGATCGGCTGTATCCCACACACATGGCTTTTGTCTTAAGAGGCATCTCTCACTGGACTGATACACCGGAAGTTACGACTCCGTTGCTAAAATTTATGGCAGAGTTGTGTTGAATAAAGCACAATGTCTAACATTTGATTCATCATCTCCTAACGACATACTCCTTTTTTGAGAAGTCAGCAATTAATAGTTGCATATGGATCACGGATTTTGTCACTTCCCAATGCTGGAGATGTTTGTGCTTTCAAATATAAGGGAATATGGATCTGTTTGACTATTCTGTCGAGGGCACTTGCTGGAAACTATGTCAAATTTGGTGTATATGAACTGTATGGTGATAGGGCACTTGCAGATGTGCTTGACATTGCTTTGAAGATGACTTTGTCAATTTCTATGACCGATGTCCTGGCATTTCGTAAGGCATTGCGGTTTTCGCTGATTGAACACGATAGGACATCATAACCGTGATGAAACTGAGACATATCGCTAGTGGTGTACACAATAATGGGAAAGTGCTGGCATCAAACCAAGCTTCTCATTTATGGAGGAGAAGACACACATTGAGTTCATAAAGAAACGTGTCTTTTCCAGACCTATAGGCAGTACTGTTAAGAGATCAGCACATGGGCTTATGGTTGGAAGTGTTACAAAGATTAACACGTGGGATATTAGTCAGCTGAAGGAAGAGCAAGAGGACAACACATGCCCAAGTGACTGATATATGGATCATTAATCCTAACTTGAGGCAAATACAACAACGTTAAAAAGTCTGGGAGCGAAATGGAACGAGCCAAGGCAACTAATTCTTTCTTTTATTTTCCCGGGGGCGAATCCAAAAAGAAAAATTACGATGGAACCAGAAATAAGAAGGCAACGGAAAGGATACTTGATCATAAGCCCAAAGCCATTTAGCAAGTGAGGAACGGATATAATAAATCTAGTTCCTGCTTCACGTGGGGGCGTCTTTTCTACTTGGGAATATATCTCTACAGATATTGGCGGAGGTTAAAGTGTCGCCAAGCATGAAATCAAGGGAAACTTGTTTTGAGAAGTCGAAAAATAGAAGACATCTTTTTCAGTATCAATTCAAGCAATGGGGGCTTCTAGGTTGGACGAACGAACGCCTTGGGAGGTAAATTCTCACTAGTTTGTTACATTATAAATCGAATCTATAATCACAGATGAGAACGCATTTTGTATGTATTTATTAAAGAAATACGTGCAATGTTTTTCTATAAAAGAGAAAGACAAAGGCGAAGTATTTTGGTTATTAAGGAAGTTGTTGCGACGACTTTCTAATAAAGAGAAAGGAAAAAACAAGGGACTTATTGAGGAAGCCCGATGGTTTATTAAAGAAACCAAGTCTGGCTTATTGAGGAAGCCTAACCGGACTTATTGAGGAAGCCCGGTGGTTTATTAAATAAACCAAGTCTGGCTTATTGAGGAAGCCTAACCGGACTTATTGAGGAAGCCCGGTGGTTTATAAAAGAAACCAAGTCTGGCTTATTGAGGAAGCCTAACCGGACTTATTGAGGAAGCCCGGTGGTTTATAAAAGAAACCAAGTCTGGCTTATTGAGGAAGCCTAACCGGACTTATTTAGGAAGCCCGGTGGTTTATAAAAGAAACCAAGTCTGGCTTATTGAGGAAGCCTAACCGGACTTATTGAGGAAGCCCGGTGGTGTATAAAAGAAACCAAGTCTGGCTTATTGAATAAGCCTAACCGGACTTATTGAGGAAGCCCTGGTGTTTAAAAGAAACCAAGAATCCAAGCCTAACCGGACTTATTGAGGAAGCCCGGTGGTTTATAAAAGAATCCAAGTCTGGCTTATTGAGGAAGCCTAACCGGACTTATTGAGGAAGCCCGGTGGTTTATAAAAGAAACCAAGTCTGTCTTATTGAGGAAGCCTAACCGGACTTATTGAGGAAGCCCGGTGGTTTATAAAAGAAACCAAGTCTAGCTTATTGAGGAAGCCTAACCGGACTTATTGAGGAAGCCCGGTGGTTTATAAAAGAAACCAAGTCTGGCTTATTGAGGAAGCCTAACCGGACTTATTGAGGAAGACCGGTGGTTTATAAAAAAAACCAAGTCTGGCTTATTGAGAAATCCCAACCGGCCTTACTAAGGAAGCCCGATTGTTTATTAAAGAAACCAATACATGGCTTATTATGGAAGCCCAATTTGGTTTATTATTGAAACCAGGTGATTTATTGTGGAAACCCACATGGTTTATTATAGAATCTCAATTCGGTTTATTGTAGAAACCAATGGCTTATTATGAAAGAAAATTTATGAATGTCTTGTACACCAGAGGTTGTCGTACGTTCATTATTCGCAGACACAAGAGCGCTGAATCAGAAAATTCTACGTCGGTACGGGAACAAATAGGAAACCAATGTGTCTATGTCTAGAAAGTTATGGGAGCAACCTACATTCGAAGTGAGGTATGTTCTCAAAGTCGAAGTTGAGTTATTAATTTAGTCCTGATAATTTTTCTATTAAAGAGATAAATTGGAGTGTTTTTCTATCAAAGAGAAAAACCAACAAAACGCTGCAAAGTTAAAGCTATGTTTTTGTCTAGGAAGTTGACACTTATTAGAGAAGTGTCGAGTTCAAACAAGAAAAGAAGGATAAATACTTGAATAAGAAGAATTCTTTTTGAGTCGAAAACAGTTGGGCTGGGATGTGAGTACGATGGATTTAAAGATCCGGTGGATAGTGGAGGCCCACAACCATGTTGGGTTTGGGATTAGTCAGGATCATTTCTAGGCTTGACATTTGGCTTTGAATGTTCTTAACCCTTCGAGAAAGTCGAGGGTTAAGAAGGGGGCGATTTTTGTACCCAACCTAAATGGTGTACGTGCGGGTCACACATGTCTTATAATAGAAGTTTTAGTCCGGTTTATCAAGGAAACCGGAGGGTTTGTTTTGGAAACCTGCATGGCTCATTATGGGAGCCTGGACTTGGTTTATTATGGAAACCAGAGTGTTATTATGAAGATCCATATGGCTTATTATGGAAGCCCGCATGGCTCATTATGGGAGTCTGGACTTGGTTTATTGTGGAAACCAGAGTGTTATTGTGAATATCCATAGGGCTTATTATGGAAACCCGGGTCGGTTTATAAAGGAACCACTTGGCTTATTGGTGAAGCCCAAAGATCCATGGGTAAATAGATTTCATGGAATAATGGTTAAATATTATTTAAGATAAATCCTGATGGTAAAAGGGATAATTATCTTAAGTAGTAATGGTTACCCATGATAATAGTTATCCAAAAAAATAGGATTATGATAAACATTAGGGTTTATCATGAATCTAGTCGGTATTTGGGGTTTATACAGATGAGGGTAGTTATTAGGATAACTGATGAAACCCTAAATCTACATTTGTTTTTGCCTATAAATAGAGGCAAAATCCCAACACAAAAGGTATGCCATACTATTCTCTTCACAATAACTACTTGCATAGAACATCCGCTGATTTTAGCATCGGAGTGTTTTTGCAGGTACCCCCCTCTTTTGATCAACCTTTGGATAAACCATACCTACGGATGAGGATCGATCGACTTTCCCGCATCTCGAAGATAGTTGGAGCGCTCGATTTTTGCACCAACATCTTTTTCTTGCGATATTTGTACCGTATATTATATAGTGTACGTGCGTGCCGCACAAGCTATTTAATATCGATAATCCGTGGGTTTATTGAGGAAACCCACATGGCTTATTGAGGAAGCCCAACTGGTTTATTGTTGAAACCAACACGTGGGTTTATTGAGGAAACCCACATGGTTCATTAATCAAGCCCGTCTACCCGTGAAGATCCAGAAGATTCTAGAAGACTTGTTTCTCAAGTTGCTTTCACATGAAGTTTACATCAAAATTAGGGTTACATAAACACTATAAATACATGTATCCTAAAACCTAATGGGATATGGAATTTTAGGTTAGCTAACCCGGATTAAACTCTTGTATACTACCATCAATAAAGAATTTCTTTGTTCCTCCGTGGATGTAGGCAACACTTGCCGAACCACGTAAAATCCGTCTCTTTGTTCATCTTTAGTTCGTTTTCTAACCCTAATCGCATCATAATCACAATCAAATCATCGTGTTTAGTGCCTAGAATTTATTTTGGGTACAAACATTGGCGCCGACTAATGGGATTCGAGTAAAACGATCGTGTTTTACTGATGAGAGAAGTCCTGAAGAAATCATAAGAATTCATGCACAGATTCCATCAAAAATCAACGGAGAGACAGAGACTAGATTAAAGAAGAAAAAACGATTTTTGGATGGGCTAATGGGAAACACACATGTGTTTTTGGTAGGAATTGGACATGCACCTTTACGTAAGAAATCATAAAAATGTGTTGACAATTCATCCCTGATATTCCAAACATCAAGAAAAGTCATGCGAACAGATTAAAAAAGAAAAACAACCTTGCCTAGTTGCAAACATAAATTTTACTAAATGGCTAAATTATCCCTAATTAAAGAAGAAAAACGCGATTCAAACATAAAGCAAACGAAAGCGACAAATGTTAAAAATCAGCCACAAATATTAATGTTGCAGAAAGCGTTACAACAGCATCTATCCTATACATCCATAATCATCCAGCCTCCTGTACATCTCCAGTGTCAGAAATCAGATCCGTCAGATATAGAATATCAAAGCCGTACGATCTGTCCAGCCTCGGTACAGCAGTGATCCAGTGCTTCACAGCGTCACCTTGGTACACGTCAGCGTCCAGTCAGCAGACACATCAGCAAAAAGCGTCCAGTCATCAACGCCACGTCACCGATGACTCAGCTTCCACGTCATGGTTTTTAGAGATTTAATTTGCCACGTCAGCACTGTCCCGGAGCCACGTCAGCAAAACATCCCAGTCAACGATGCCATGTCATCTACACGTCTAGTCGTCTACCACATATGCAGCAGCACGCGCGCTTCGTTCAAATCTTGTTTCGTCAATATCTTCTTCGTTTTAAGTCCGAATTGAGTGTTTTTTGGCTCGTTGGAATCCTATTTGAATTTCCTACAACTCAATATTTATCCTTGCATCACTTCGCAAGCACATGAAGCCTCACCTTGCACGTGAGCACATAATTCTTGCTCTTATCGCAAGCATAAAATCTCGTCTCGCACGCGAGTATGAAAGACTTGCACCTTGGCAAGCATAAAGTCTCGTCTCAACCACGAACCCAATGCCCGATATTTGTCCAAAGGCTCGAACGCAACACAAGCAACATCCAGTCTCCCCGAGCAGCAAGCGCTAGCCTTGTTACGTTGCGAGCAAAACGTCTTGCCCCAGCCGCAAGCACATTACATTTCACTCAAGGCTCGACTAGCTCTCGAGCAGTACAAGTCCACCATGTGGCAAAAAGTCTCGCCTAGCACGTGAGCGTTTTTTATTTTTATGTTATTTTTTACTTTTTTGCAGGTAATTACAGCTGGGGGCGTCTTTGTAATGTCTCTACTCACGCTTGGGGGCGAGTTACGTCATCAACGGTCGACGCGGAAGGATAAAGGAATTTCTTAACCCCCAACAAGTTGGAGCTTAAGAGGGGGCAATATTTGTACCGTATATTATATAGTGTACGTGCGTGCCGCACAAGCTATTTAATATCGATAATCCGTGGGTTTATTGAGGAAACCCACATGGCTTATTGAGGAAGCCCAACTGGTTTATTGTTGAAACCAACACGTGGGTTTATTGAGGAAACCCACATGGTCCATTAATCAAGCCCGTCTACCCGTGAAGATCCAGAAGATTCTAGAAGACTTGTTTCCCAAGTTGCTTGCACATGAAGTTTACATCAAAATTAGGGTTACATAAACACTATAAATACATGTATCCTAAACCCTAATGGGATATGGAATTTTAGGTTAGCTAACCCGGAGAAAACTCTTGTATACTACCATCAATAAAGAATTTCTCTGTTCCTCCGTGGATGTAGGCAACACTTGTCGAACCACGTAAAATCCGTCTCTTTTTTCATCTTTAGTTCGTTTTCTAACCCTAATCGCATCATAATCACAATCAAATCATCGTGTTTAGTGCCTAGAATTTATTTTGGGTACAAACAGTCAATCCCAATATGGTGGAACTCAGGTCTGGAGCGGCTGCCGAGAATACCAGCACAGGGCACGGCCCTGATATTAACGTCTCTCCCAATAACGTCGTTACATCACCTACTGACTGCGGTAATTCCGAACGCACTCCCTCGAGCGTAACACCACCAATCACCAGGTCCAGAACCGCCGCCGCCTCTAATGTCTCTACACAACCCTCTAATTACGGCAACGAAAACACCTCTTCAGGCGTTACGCCACCAGTTACCAGATCCAGAGCTGCCGCTACAGTTCCTAATACCTCGTCTAACATGTCAACCCCGACCACAACTAAGGTTCCAACTACCCCATTGGCGGGACGAGAGACCGGAGGGACCAGAGGAAGCCGTCCTTATGTCACCATCACTGATTTGATGGAACGACATGAGATGCTCGCCAGAGCTCAAACGTATATGGTTTCGACATAAAAAGAAGTACTCGTTTTTATCAAGGCCGTGACAGAGCGTCTACCACGTGAGTCACGCCCGCCAGATACGTTGAGGAACGTCTCCAACACCCTCGGCGCTAGCACCTCGGCAGAACACGCCTCCGCAGATGAGGAGATTCACGCTAGAATCCCATTGAAAAAAAATCAGTCGTCCAACTTCGTCACACGAGAATATATGGAGCACCTTCTCCGTAACCGAGTCAAGAACGATGAAATGGACATGCATCAGCACCAACCCCCTTACCCATCCAAGATACAAAGAATCCCTATGCCAAGGGGGTACTCCTCTCCTCAATTCACTCTGTACGATGGTACCGAGAATGCACATGAGCATGTCTCCCGTTTTTTTGAATCCCTAGGCGAACATGAATATAATCACGTTCTTCTTCTAAGGGAGTTCTCAAAATCACTTACCGGAAGGGCGTATACATGGTACAACAACCTCCCGCCAAACAATATTCCCAACTGGAGTAGCATGGTTACCGCATTTTACAGGAAGTACTTCTTCGTGTCTGAACAAGTTACTCTCTCAGACCTCGGAAGGATGTACCAGTGGGATAACGAACACCCGAATGATTTTGTCAAAAGATTCAGGGTATAAGCACTGGACTGTCATGACCCAAATGTGACCGAGCAACAGCTAGTGAACGCGTGCATCAACGGTATGATTCCAATTTACCGCGCCTTGCTAGAAAACTTATATTTCTAGATATTCTCAGAACTCCATGAAGCCGCTAGACATTCTGCAACGACAACACCAACGTTACTGGATAGGGCTAGACCGACTCGAGATGAATACATGCGTGAAACTCGCGGGAACAGACGTCTTACCAGCAAACAATTTAATGTTGGCCCCTCCTCTGTAAACATAGTAAATGAGAGAGGGAAAAGGAAGGCCCCAGCTGTAGATCATCATCTTAAACGTGAAGCACCGGCACAACGGGCAACCCCACCACGGAAGGCCGTCCATAAAGCTCTCATACGTCGAAATGAAACTGAAAGGAATGCCCAAGATTTCCAGTTTCCCATCTAGGAGGTGATTGATATCCTAGAAGCATGGATTCAAGACGATGTTACCAGATTACCACCTCCCAGACGCCCACCGACTGAGGCCGAGATGGCAAACCCCAAAGTACTGTTACTATCACAGATTTGTTCACCACCCAACCAGTGATTGCAATAGACTAAATCATATCTTTAAAGAGAAGATAGAAGCGGGAGAGCTCCAAGTAGGAGACGAGGGAGTTCATCGAGACCCACTCCCAATAAGAAACTATGGGTTCTCTGGGGACTCCATGAATGAGACTATACAATCCATGATGCAGCATGTATGCGAAATTCTCTATCTTTCCAAGGTGCAACTCCAAGATATTTTCATAGATCCCAATCGCGTTGTATCCGGTAAACGACTTTTTCTCTCCCCGGAAACCACACCAGGGGCCCAAGCTTTCCAAACGGACGGAATCAAAGGGGAGAACTGGGGACTGCTGACCACATCCTGTCTAAGAGGTATCGAATTTGATAACACACTCATCGACGTGGACTCTGACCTCAACAACATTACTTTCAAGACACTAAAGGATGTGGGATTTACAAAACAAGACGCTACCCATTCCCCATCTGTGATTAAGAACCCAAGAGGAGAAGCTTTGAACGCGCATGGATACATCAACCTCGAGATCAATATAGGAGACGCTATAATGCATATCAAATTCCATATTTTCAAAGAACTGGGTCACGACATGATATTGTGGGACTTATGGGTACTCGAAAACAAAGAGAAACTAGATGTGCACCCTCTACCGACGTCCACGCATGAAGGAATTTCCAACGAATCATCCTGCTGGTTATCACATCGACGATTTATCAATGGAACCCAGATATCTGGAGAAGACCTATTGGCGCTAGCTCATGGATTTCAAACGCAAGTAAGTCTGACAGAACGGCCGTCTTTACAACCAGTCATTCCTCCCACTATTCTTTCATGGGGACTCGACGAGATTACTGGCACGGACACTGTCAAGAATAATAGGGTGATGTGCCATTTGAACACTTTGCCAAAAGCTTGGAAACTTCCATCGAAGCCAATGAAGCCAAGACTCAAACGGTTACACAACACCTGAACCCCTTTTCAATCGGAGATATAGTGGTTAAGGTAAATTCGTTTCAGGTTGGGAAGATGACGGTAAAAATGGCTATTCAAATTGATTCACCTAATGGAAGAGAAGACGAGCCGTATTTGGTGGAAGATACCCTTTTAGGAGGATATTGCAATCTCATCAATACGGACACACCTGAAGGCGTGATAGTTCACTCACGATGTCTCAAGGCCTCCAATCCCTAAAATGATATACTTTTCCAGCCACTCTCCCTTTAGTATTTCCTTTAAATTCCTCTTAGTAGTTGTATTTCCCCAAGATGAATACACCGTTTGTATTCTTCCCTGGAATTTTATTTTTTTCGTCAAAAAAAGAGAGAGTATAAATACATCTCTTTCCAAATGAGTTCCCCAGACATCAGAAAAATACATCAAACTAACCCGAAAAAAAACTGCAAAGCCATCATACCACAACCAGAAATACCTCATTCAATCATTCAAAAAATATATATATATATATAAAGCAAAATGTTGACTGATGAAGAAGAAGGTAAAGATGAGTTTACGAAAAACATCAAGGGAACTAAGCGACTAACTGGAATAACAAAAGGGAGAAATTATCCCTCGAAGGATGGAACACAACTCCCCTTGGTCAATGCCATCTTCAAGCACTTCCCCCAACAATCTCTCGGGCTACAAAGATTCCATTCAACGGTGTTGGCAGCAGCAACCTCAACGTCCCATCCCGAAGAAACCACAGAAGCAACAGTGTCCTCTTCAACGAATGGTTTAGCATACGCCATCATGACCCTCCAATATCGCCAACGACACCTCTGGCGTCAACTCCAAAGGCTACTTCGGTCCCATCATACACTACAAAGAACAAGGAAAATGGTCAAGTTCCATCCTATCTATACACACATAAGAAAGAGGATATAAAAAAAAAAAGGAAACGCGAGGCGATGCCAGTAAAGGGGATGGACGAACACAAATTATGCAAATGTAGAGTTCGAGATCATATTTTTTGTACAGCAAGGTGATGCAACCTCAAAAAGGAAAGTTTTTATATTGGCCGTGAGTTAAGGAATAATATCCGATCCTAATTAAACATCATGCCTGGCTGTGAGAAATAATTATGGTTGGTGAGAAAGCATGGAAGAACGTGCTTGAATCCCACTAGATCGTGTGTTCTTTTCCCACCGCCAATGCCAAGCTTCGGAAGAAAAATCGGCAACATAACCAAAGCAGAAAGAGTAACGCTTTCCATATTTTTTGGGCGTGACGTTTTGGTTTGAAGAGAAAAGAATCTCCTGGTCGAGTCAAATAAGGAAAGAGGCAACCAAGCCCTTGAAGATAAATCACCAAGCAGTCTGTCCCATGTCTCATCCTCACCACTACTGGCCATCTATGCACGCCTCACCCCACCGAGCCGCGCCCTTCCATGGCCGCACCAGGCCAAGCCACCTGCTCCACTGACGTGACCCTATCATCCATGCGCATTAACCTTACCAAGACCACACCACCTCTTGGCCCCTCAAGCCAAGATGTCCACTTGTGTCTCCTCCCAAGACCACACCCCATTTTCCTTGGAGATGTACGACCAGACCAAGCCGGTAACTTTTGCCTCACCATTCCACGGTTTGCATTCCCAGTACAACTTGAGCAGGGCCTCCAATACGGGAAGCCAAATCTCTCTTTACCACTCAAAAAGGTTAGTCGGATTCTCCTGACCATCTTTGCAATGATTTACACCTCGATTCCGTCCTTGTCTGTCAACATCATATGCTTACCTCGCAACAAGACATCCGTTCCGAGCTAAGCATGGGACTTAATGTTGATGGTGTTTTTTAGCTTAGGGTTAAAATCGAAAAACACTAAACCCTAGCAGACAGTAATGTCACAACATTTAAAGAAACAAGCATTTACTAAGCACATTTACTGAAACCTTTAATGTGTCTCTAAAATAATTACCGGGGTATATTTTTCAAATTAGGGTTACGACGAGCCAAACCCTAATTCCCACGTGTGCCAATGACAAATCATGCCAGCCACACTGACCGTGCCAAAGCATGCCAACCATGCTAGCCACACCTCCGTTCCAATGGCAAATCATGCCAGCCACACCAACCACGCCAAAGAATGCCAACCATGCTAGTCGCACCTCTGTGCTAATAGAAAATTATTCCAGCCAACCATGCTAGCCGCACCTCTGTGCCAATGGAAAATCATGCCAGCCATACCAACCACGCCAAAGCATGCCAACCATGCTATCCGCACCTCTGTGCCAATGGCAAATCATGCCAGCCACATTGACCGTGCCAAAGCATGCCAACCATGATAGCTGCACCTCTTTGCCAATGACAAATCATGCCAGCCACACCAACCACGCCAAAGTATGCCAACCATGCTAGCCGCATCTCTGTTCCAATGGAAAATCATGCCAGCCACACCGATCGCGCCGAAGCATTCCAACCATGCTAGCCGCACCTTCGTGCCAATGGAAAATCAAAGCTAGCCACGCTAACCGCGCCATGCTAAACACGTCTTGCCATGGCCCCTCATGTCGCACCACCATGTTGGCCTTCCCCACGCGTCTACCAAAGTGAAGGCGTGCAATAATCAACGGTTTCCCTTCAATCCCAGGAGCAAATCCTGGCCGTTTAAGGTCCCCTCACAACCTTTGGCCTAAAACCTAGCTTGGTCACGAACCTAGCCAAAGCTAGCCACGCCGACCGCGCCATGACAAACACGTGTCGCCATGGCCCCTCATGCCGCGCCACCATGATGGCCTTCCCCACGCGGCTACCAAAGTGAAGGCTTGCAACAATCAACGGTTGCCCTTCAATCCCAGGAGAAAATCCTGGCCGTCTAAGGAACCCTCACAACCTTTAGCCCAAAACCCTAGCTTGATCACGCACCTAGCCCAAGCTAGTCACGCCATGCGCCCATAGCTACCCCTTGCCCCACATGCCAAGCCAAAACCTCACCTAGTGATCGCTTGTCATACGACACAAATATAATTCACTTCCTCACTTAACTAATATGAATATAGTATTCGATAAGAAAGAGTTCGTATCCACAGAGAGGCGATTGTTGTTATGCAATTTTCAGATTCTTATGTAACCAAATAACCCAAGTTGTGTTTTTGTTTTTATCAAAGTAATAATACTAAATAAAGCAAAGTAAATAGTTGGAATAATCAATAAGGAGAAGATATTGGTTAAGGGATAGTATCATTCATAAACATGTATTTTTCATCTATGATTAGAATTGGTATTTAATCTCTCAATTATCAAAAGTCCTAGGATATCTTGATCGCAAGAGTATCCCGTTTATTTCCTGATTTTATCACAAACAACATTAAAAGATGCTATCGTGAAATCTTCTTAAAAAACAACCTAAAGTGTAAAAGCACAATTAGATTTAACTCCCTAAGAGCAATAAGTTCTATGAAATAAGACTAATCTATGCAAACAAATGTGTAAAAGCACTAATTCGTTTTAACAAAGGTTATGATTCATATGCGATTAAAAAGATGTATCACTACAAGTATTAACCACAAGTTGCTACTAAAAATCAGAGATAACAACTTTTACGTATTGAAAACCCTAATATAGCTATAAAGATGAAAACAAATCCAATTGATTCCGGACTCAACCAAACTAGCATTCAAATCATATGATAATAAAAACAATGAATCATAAACGACAAAATTGAGACAAAACTAATTCATAGAATCAAATAATCATGCTTGAAGAAATCAACTTTTATCCCATAACCAATTAATGTATTTAGCTACTCATATTCATGGAGTTCATCATCAAAATATTCAAAGGAAGACTATGAAACATAAAAGAAATCAAACCCTAGAAGTAGTTCTCTGCAAAAGCTCCAAGAATAGAATAATTCCCCCTTTTCTTTGTTGTAGAAACTCTCTTTTTATAGCCCTTTGCTTTCCAAAAATAGGTCAAAGTCTTCAAAATCTTCAAGTCCACGTCCATCTACTAGTCCACCAAGCCCAGGTGTGAGAAATATGTCTCTGGAATTTTCGGGTTCAAAACGGGTCGCCGGAGTGCTGACTTCATCGTCGGAATCCGGTCACCGTCGCCGGAATCCGATCGCCGGAAAACTTTCTCCGATCACTTTTTCCATCTGAAACTATCACCAATTAATTCTGCACTTCTAGTAGCTCAACTTTGCTTCTATGCAATCCACATATTCACAAAAACCATTTTAGCCAATTCCTTGTTTCTTGCGAAAACGTACCCAAAAGCGTGGCGCGTAGCTCCTATGTCCGGCCGCCAACTCTTTCGTTCGACTCATACCCGCCTCACGATTCACTAAAATATTATGATTAACACTCTCGGTTCATAAATTCGACAACCGGAGCTAGTACCACCAGCTCGCCAATTTCGCCAACTTTCATGATCATCATGACTCCATAGTACCTATTCCACCAATTCCCCGAATTCAATTGCTAACTGCAGCACTTCAATGCACCTGCAATAGCTTCTCCATCATCGCATTTTGCCAAGACCACACCATTCCTTGAGTTCACTCTTCCATTTCACTAAAATGAAGCTAATTTGCACCTTCATTAGCCACCACTCTTCATGGCAACACCAGTTCAAACTCCACCAGCTGAGACTGCAATTGTACCATCCCATGGTACCCTTCATTCAACAGCTACATCGATCAGAATCGCAATATCGCTTCCCCGTAAAACCACCAATGCTCGACCATTACAATTGTACTCATTTCGTTCCATCTGTATTACTCACACTCATTTGCAACCATTCTGTAGCTCCTCCGTTCTTCGTTCCATTTCTTTCTATTCATTGCAGTAACACTAACCTCCACCAGCAAGCCATCTTCCCTGTAGTTTCACAACTGCTTCCAAACTCAGCCATCTACTTGTAATTCAGAACAAGCCATACCATGGTTCTCCCATGCAACACATTCAACCAAACCATTTCTCCCTTGATCAGCTCAACCTTTCACATGCATCAATCTGTTTCCAACTCCAACCATTCTTTGCCTCAAGCCATGACCATGGCAATACATGCCACAACAAACCAGCGCCACCAATATGCAGTCACCGCACACTCTTGCTAACTCCATCTTCTGATCCTACAGCTGCATATCACCATTGCATTACCACCAGATCGTTCTACTTCAGTCCCTGCGACAACTGAAAAACAGCTTACTTCCTTGCCACAGTCCCAACTGACTCTTTCTATCGTTGATGACGATGAACATCACCATTTCTTATCGTTGCCAATAGCTCCAACCCCACATCCGATATATCTCCGAAACTCAGACTCATTATCGAGCTCAACAACGCCTCCTCATTCTTACAGCACTTGTCCGCCATGCATTCAACAATCAATATCTCAGCTCTCCCTTGTTCACAACTGAAGTAGCACCACAACCTTCACTGGCAGAAACTATGTCTTAACTCTCGCTGCTGCCTATCAAGCATCACTTCCATTTCAGCTGCAACATCACCTGTTTAACAGCTACATAAACACCAACTGCGGAAACACTTAGTATGTATCCCTGACCTTCCTCCAGCTCATTTCTAGCACCACCACGGCACCTGCAAATTCCTAACATACATCTATATTCTTCATTCCCATTCATTACCAGTACTGCAGCTTCATATCACCAACATGGCCATTTCCTCCCAACACAGTTCACGACTCAACCAACCTGCGAGCTAATGAAACCCATGGCTAGCAACTGCACTTCGATTCCATGCTGGCTTCAAAGCCCTATACGACCCTCAAATTCAAATCCATGGCTAGCCTGGTGAAACTTAGCTTGGCGGTGGATCAAACATTTTGTCAGACATATTGTGTGCAAGAAACTGCTGAGCAAAGATTTGAGCTTGATTATAATTCAAAATGCCACTGCTCCTTCCATGTAAAGAAATTACATATTTAACACATAACCCATTCTTCTAATCCATTTGGAACTCTAGAACCATCCATTCTTCCACAATCAATCAATGGCAGTGAACTCTCATTCTTTCTCAATTGGTTTTCGGGTAGGCTAACTCTGTCCAAGCCAAAGCAAACTCATACCCATTTCTTGTAAACGCAAAGTCATCACAAATCCTTGTTCTAATTCTTCACAAACTCTTCCAACACCTTTGAATCTACTCCATTCTGTCCATTGTTTAATGGCAACAGCTCTCGGTGCTTGATGATTTTTCTCATGAAATGTAAACCCTAAGCTATGGCAAACAGACTCGTTACTTTCTAATATCGGTTTGTAAACTTCCCTTAGCCACTGATGAACCAATAGCAGCTCTGCTGCTTTTCTTTCTCGTTTTCAAATTCAGAAGCAAATGATTGAGAAGAAATGCTTCTCAATTTTTTTAGGTTTAGGTAATGATTCTGGGCAGGATTAAAACGCCCAACAAATTAGGACGCCCAATATTTTATGACACCCCATATTTTAGATAATGGCCACACAGTGTTCTTCTTGTACTGTCAGTCCTTGGGAACCGACAAGCTTAACCGTTGATTTTGCTCGTAACCTACTCATACGACGTCGAAGTGTCCTCATTCTTTCGCCGCTGGCTTTGTCTTTTCATTCTTTTCAAGATGTTGAGAAGAAATCCTGGATTTGAGCGAGTTACACTTCTTTTTGCTCCATATGTCTCCCAAGTACCTAATAACTCAAAAACATGGTAAAAATACATAATTCACAAGAAAAATAGCAAAGAAAGCATAAACTCTGCATAGAAAATACGGTGTATTCTACACCTATCAAATTCCCCCATACTTAGACTTTGCTAGTCCTCGAGCAAATCAAACAAAACAAAAACAAATACATACAACTCCGTCTCGTCGAGGCTACGGTCACTTTAAGCATAAATAACAAGCCTTTAAACCCCTAGGTGTCCCTAGTGGACAAGTTTTAGTCTCGTGAAGGTTTACAAGAGGTCTTCCTACAAAACCTATATTTCAAACTCCGTCTATTTGTGACAAATCAATGAACGAATCCAAAATGACTACATGAGGAAGTTCCTTGCAAAATTCAATTCATATATTAGTAAAGCTTTAATTAGATAGTCGAACAAGCCACAATAATCGGAAACTAACAAACCAAAATCACAATGAAAAGATAAAGAAGATGGATATAGATGTAGATGTTGGCGAATGTTCACAAGTGATCGATGTTTCCCATATCTGTCTGAAGGTCACTGCCAAGATGAGCCTATTCCTATTGGATTGAGCTACTTGGTTTGAATGCTACATCAACTCACTAGCATATACAAGGGAACCAGGAGTGACTTTATTCAACCAATATAATACTTTCCTTTCTTTTTCTTTTCTTTTTCACTTTTTTTTTTACTTTTTTTTTAGACAACATGATTGGATCAAACTGGATCCAAGCGCATGATTCTTGTCAGCAAGTACATGATAGTTGCCTTGGATCCTGCGTTCCACGCTTGTTTAGGCGACGGAGACAGGGACTACGTTTCACACATACTGCTATTCCCAAGTGTCATTTTATTCCGTTTTGGTCTAATTGGTCGGTCTCTTTTTTTTCTTTTTTTTCTTGTTTTTCAATTTTTTTCTTTCTTTTTCTAGTAACTCAATCACTCTATTTCATCCTAGCAGTAATAACACGTCGATGTTTAGTGACCCACCAAAGCACTTAGAGAACAATAGATAAATATGGAAAAATAAAAATAGAATGCGATATGGTGATATTCCGAGATATGGTAACAACTATCATGGTATTTATGATTATGAGCTATGTTCGTCCCTTTTAGTTAATCGGTTCCTCAACTCCTGCAATCAAAATGGTTCCATCCACTAATGGTGTCATCCTAAAGGCACAAGTTTCTAGATTTCGGAGTTCAAAAAGCACGAATCTTTTTCTTGGTTTTCTATTTTTCTGATTTTTTAAAAAAAAATGCATAAAACACACTAAAACAAACTATACAAACATATAAATGCTCCCCCACACTTAAACTTTACATTGTCCTCAATGTAAAATTGAATCTTCCAAAGAAAGTTCAAGGTGGGAAATTCCGCAAATGATATGCAAAAACAAAGAAAATAAAAATAAAAGCAAATGCATAAAAATAAAAAGATAAGGGAAAAGATACAAAACCGGTGGGTTGCCTCCCACTTAGTGCTTAGTTTAAAGTCGTCAGCCCGACGTACTCATTGTTCATTAAGACTCCTCCAGAGGGAGTGCATCCACAAAGTTCACACCTTCCACAACTTTGGAAGTAAAGTTCTCATAATATGGTTTCAGCCAGTGTCCATTCACTTTAAACTCCTTTCCTATAGCTATGCTACGAATTTCTACTGCACCATGAGAAAACACATTAGTAAGAATAAAAGGTCCAATCCAACGTGACCTTAATTTACCCGGAAATAATTGCAAGCGAGAATTAAACAAAAGCACTTTCTGCCCAACACAAAATTGTTTTCTAGAAATCATAGAATCATGAAATGCCTTAGTTTTCTCCTTGTAAATGCGCGAGCTTTCAAATGCATCATTGCGTAGCTCCTCTAGCTCTTGGAGTTGTAACTTCCTTTGCTTTCCAGCCCCATCCATCTCCATATTGCATTGCTTAATAGCCCAAAACGCTTTATGTTCAATCTCAACGGGTAAGTGACAAGGCTTACCATACACAATCCTAAAAGGAGACATCCCAATAGGTGTTTTGTATGCGGTTCTATAAGCCCATAGAGCATCATTAAGTCGCATGCTCCAATCTTTCCTTGTTGGATTCACCGTCTTCTCTAGTATGGATTTCACCTCTCGGTTCGACACCTCGGCTTGTCCATTGGTTTGGGGATGATAAGGTGTTGCAATCTTGTGCGACACATTGTACTTATTCAACAATCCTTGTAAGAACTTGTTTTTGAAGTGAGAACCCCCATCGCTAATTATGGCTCTTGGAATTCCAAACCTTGCAAAAATGTTAGCTTTCACAAAATCTGAAACCACTTTAGAATCATTAGTTCTGGTGGCTTTAGCTTCCACCCATTTCGAGACATAATCAACATCAAGTAAGATATAAAAATTCCCATGAGAGTTGACAAAAGGACCCATAAAATCAACACCCCATACATCAAAAACTTCAATAAATTGAATAAAAGTTTGTGGCATTTGATTTCGAGAACCTAGATTGCCTGTCCTTTGGCACCTATCACAAGTTGTGCAAAATATATGTGCATCCTTAAATAGAGTTGGCCAATAAAAACCGCTTTCAAGTACCTTGTGAGCTGTTCTTTTACTCCCAAAATTTCCTCCGCAAGCATAGGAGTGACAAAAAGACAAGATAGAGTTAAATTCAGAGTCGGGAACGCACCTTCTTATTACTTGGTCGCTTCCATGCTTCCACAAGTATGGATCATCCCATATATATTGGTTCCCTAACCTCTTAAGTTTGTCCCTCTCAGCACGAGACAAGTTCTTTGGGATTTGTTTAGAGACCAAGTAGTTCACAATATCCGCATACCATGGTTCCGCAAACGCAATTGAGAATAGTTGCTCATCCGGGAAACTTTCACGCAACGGGATAGCTTCCTTGTCTATAGCAAGACGGCTCAAATGATCCGCAACGGTGTTCTCAATTCCTTTCTTGTCTTTGATTTCTATATCAAACTCTTGCAAGAGTAAAATTCATAGTATGAGCCTCGGTTTCGCCTCTTTCTTTGTAAGCAAGTACCTAAGTGCTGCATGATCCGAAAAGACAACAACTTTTGTACCAATTAGATAAGAGCGAAACTTCTCCAAAGCAAAAACAATAGCTAATAACTCTTTTTCAGTGGTAGTGTAGTTTTGTTGGGCTTCATTTAACGTTCTAGAAGCATAATAAATAGCATGAGGTATCTTCCCCACATGCTTCCCAAGCACCGCACCAACTGCATAATCACTTTCATCACACATGAGCTCAAAAGGCTTGCTCCAATCCGGTGGTTTAATGATAGGGGATGAAATTAAAAGTTCTTTCAAACGATTGAATGCCGCCATACACTTCTCATCAAAGTTAAAAACCACATCTTTTTGCAATAAGGTACAAAGTGGTGATGCTATCTTGGAAAAATCCTTGATGAATCTACGATAAAAACCTGCATGACCAAGGAAAGAGCGTATCTCCCTCACCGTAGTGGGAGGGGTTAGGGTACGAATAAGGTCTATCTTAGATTTATCAACTTCCAAGACTTTAGAAGATACTATATGGACCAAAACTATGCCATGAGTTACCATGAAATGGCACTTCTCCCAATTAAGCACAAGATTTTTTTCAACACATCGTTCAAGGATTAGTGACAAATTGTTCAAACAAAGGTCAAATGAGTCACCAAAGACACTAAAGTCGTCCATGAACACTTCGATTATGTTTTCAACATATTCTGAAAATATACTTACCATACACCTTTGAAAAGTAGCTGGAGCATTGCACAAGCCAAAAGGCATCCTTCGATAAGCAAAAGTACCAAAAGGACAAGTGAAAGTGGTTTTCTCTTGATCCTCCGGCGCTATCACAATCTGATTATAACCTGAATAGCCATCAAGAAAGCAATAATAAGAGTGTCCAGCTAAACGTTCAAGCATTTGATCAATAAAAGGCAATGGAAAGTGATCTTTTCTAGTAGTGGCATTCAATTTCCTATAATCAATACAAACCCTCCATCCGGTTTGCACACGAGTTGGGACAAGTTCATTCTCATCATTCTCCACCACGGTCACCCCTGATTTCTTTGGTACAACTTGTACCGGGCTCACCCACTTTCTATCGGATATGGGGTAGATAACACCCACTTCCAAAAGCTTGAGTATCTCCTTTTTCACAACTTCCATCATAGGGGGGTTCAAACGACGTTGCGCTTCCCTTGTAGGCTTTGCATCGTCCTCCAAACGAATCTTATGCATGCAAACGGCAGGGCTTATACCCTTGATATCGGAAATTTTCCATCCTATGGCCGTCTTGTGCTTCCTTAGCACCCTTAGAAGTTTTTGCTCATGTAATTCACTAAGCTCGTTAGAAACAATCACAGGTAACTCTTCATTGTCACCCAAGTACAAGTACTTTAAGTGACTAGGAAGAGGTTTCAATTCTAACTTTGGAGATTTAACAATAGAGGGTAAAAGTTTCTCATCACTGCATGGTAAAGAAATAAAAGAGATATTATGAGTTTCCGGGCATCCTTGTAGTGAGTTGAGATCACCAAGGGATTCTTTAACCTCAATACCACACTCTACACCATTATCAATGGATGTAGTTATAACGGTTTCCAAAGCATCTTCACCATTCAATTCAAATATTTGTTGTGCCAAAGTATCCATCACATCAACGGAGAAGCAAGAGTGGACATCACTAGGATATCTCATCGTCTCGAAAATGTTGAAAAGTATTACTTCTCCATCAAACTCCATAGTTAGCGTTCCCTTATCCACATTAATAATGGTCTTCGCCGTTTTCATGAAGGGACGCCCAAGTAGCAATGGAAGAGACGAGTCCGGTGAACCTTCATCCATCTCTAAGACACAAAAGTCAGCAGGGAATACAAGTTGATTAACCTGCACAAGAACATCCTCAACAATACCCATAGGGTAGATATTAGAACGATTGGCTAATTGCAACACAATTTCATCCTTTTTGAGAGGACCTAAATCAAGCGACTTATACATAGATGCAGGCATAACATTAACGGATGCACCTAAGTCTAACATTGCTTTGTTAAATGTAGTGGTACCAATTGTGACGGGTATGTCAAAGATGCCCGGGTCTTTGCATTTCAGTGGGAGTTTGTGTTGTAAGATTGCCGAAGCATTCTCCCCCACACTAAGCACTTCATTACCTTTGAGCCTTTGCTTATTGGTACACAAGTCCTTCAACACTTTTGCATACTTTGGAACTTGCTTAATAGCATCAATGAGTGGTATGTTCACATGAATCTTCTTAAGAATGTCTAAAATCTCCTTTTCTAGTGCCTCCTTCTTAGAATTTAAAAATCTGCGAGGAAAGGGTAAAGGAGGGACATAAGTAGGAATAGGAATTTTAGAGTTAGGAATAGGTACCTCAGAAGTTTGGGGAGAATCCTCATTCTTCTCCTCCAAAACAGGTTCCTTTGGTGCTTCCACCTTGCCCGAATCAGCAAATTCTGGTTGCACAAGTTGTGTACCACTTCTCAATGTAATTGCATTCACACCCTCTTTTGGGTTAATAGGTTGAGAAGGGAGTTTCCCACTATTTTTTTCCTTCAATTGGTTCAACTCAGTAGCCATAGAACCCATTTGTGTCTGCAATTCCCTGATCGCACTCTTGGTTTCTTGTTGACTATCTTTAAACATAGAAGAAATGCCTTGCATCATTGTTTGAAGCTTTGCATCGATATCGGAACCTTGATTTTGCACTGATTGTTGTGGTTGCTGAAATTGTTGACGCAGCTGGAATTGTTGTTGTTGAGGTTGAAATCCACCCGAATTGTTGAAAGTAGATTGTTGAACCGCTCCTTCCTTGTTCGCATAGCTAAAATTGGGGTGATCTCTCCATCCCGGATTGTAATTATTGGAATAAGGATCATACCGTCTTGGCTGATTTGGAAAAACCGCATTAGCTTGCTCATTGACGTCTTCATACCCATGAGAATTTGGTATCACTGCGGCTGAAACTTGTTGTAGCATTGCTGTGATATTTCCCATTTGTTGACGAAGTTCCTCCACCTCGCTCACTTCATGGACTCGCCGAAGAAGCACATCCGAACCACGACTCAAGAATTGTTGAGAGTTTGCTGCCATGTTTTCAATCAACTCTCTAGCTTGTGCCACCGTCTTGCTCACTAGTGCACCACCACCCGCTGCGTCGATAAGATTCCTATCACTTTATTGGAGTCCTTCATAGAAGTATTGGATGATCATAGCGTCACTAAATTGGTGATGAGGACATCTTGCCACCAACCTTTTGTATCGTTCCCAACAATCATATAACGATTCTCCGACATTTTGCTTCATTCCGCAAATATCCTTGCGAATTTGAGTAGCCTTAGATGCAGGAAAATATCTCTCTAAAAAGAGTTTCTTGAGCCCATTCCAAGTTGTAACACTCCCGGAAGGCAAGTAGTATAACCAATCCTTAGCATTACCTTCCAATGAGAATCGAAAAACCTTCAACATAGCACCATCCGCCTCCATATTTGCTGGGAGCATAGCCATGACAATGGTGTGGAAATCCATAAGATGCTTGTTTGGATCTTCATTCACCAAACCATGGAACTTTGGTAATTATCTAAGAAGTCCCGGCTTGATTTCAAAAGTGGAGTCGGTTTGAATGCAACCCTGCTGAATATCCAGCTTGTGAGAAGCTAAGTCTTTGAGTGAATGATTTGCAGGGTCACCCATTGCTTCTTCTCCTTCTCCTTCTTCTTCAAAAGGAATATCGTGTTCTACTTCCTCTCCTTCTTGCCGAAGAGCTTCGTGTTCTACTTCCAAGTCGTGTTCTTCCGTCGTGCCTTGCCTTGGTTGGAGTATTGTGCCTTTTCGAGTAGTTATCCCGCACCTTGGATAACTCCAATCTTTAGAAGCCAGGGATTAGGTACCTGAAACACAATTCTCACAAACAAGTAAGAAACAAAACAAGAAACGAACAGCAGTATGCGAACAGAAACTAAAAACTAGATAACAAGCCGAATGCCTCCCCGGCAACGGCGCCAAAATTTGATCGCTTGTCAGATGACACAAATATAATTCACTTCCTCACTTAACTAATATGAATATAGTATTCGATAAGAAAGAGTTCGTATCCACAGAGAGGCGATTGTTGTTATGCAATTTTCAGATTCTTATGTAACCAAATAACCCAAGTTGTGTTTTTGTTTTTATCAAAGTAATAATACTAAATAAAGCAAAGTAAATAGTTGGAATAATCAATAAGGAGAAGATATTGGTTAAGGGATAGTATCATTCATAAACATGTATTTTTCATCTATGATTAGAATTGGTATTTAATCTCTCAATTATCAAAAGTCCTAGGATATCTTGATCGCAAGAGTATCCCGTTTATTTCCTGATTTTATCACAAACAACATTAAAAGATGCTATCGTGAAATCTTCTTAAAAAACAACCTAAAGTGTAAAAGCACAATTAGATTTAACTCCCTAAGAGCAATAAGTTCTATGAAATAAGACTAATCTATGCAAACAAATGTGTAAAAGCACTAATTCGTTTTAACAAAGGTTATAATTCATATGCGATTAAAAAGATGTATCACTACAAGTATTAACCACAAGTTGCTACTAAAAATCAGAGATAACAACTTTTACGTATTGAAAACCCTAATATAGCTATAGAGATGAAAACAAATCCAATTGATTCCGGACTCAACCAAACTAGCATTCAAATCATATGATAATAAAAACAATGAATCATAAACGACAAAATTGAGACAAAACTAATTCATAGAATCAAATAATCATGCTTGAAGAAATCAACTTTTATCCCATAACCAATTAATGTATTTAGCTACTCATATTCATGGAGTTCATCATCAAAATATTCAAAGGAAGACTATGAAACATAAAATAAAGCAAACCCTAGAAGTAGTTCTCTGCAAAAGCTCCAAGAATAGAATAATTCCCCCTTTTCTTTGTTGTAGAAACTCTCTTTTTATAGCCCTTTGCTTTCCAAAAATAGGTCAAAGTCTTCAAAATCTTCAAGTCCACGTCCATCTACTAGTCCACCAAGCCCAGGTGTGAGAAATATGTCTCTGGAATTTTCGGGTTCAAAACGGGTCGCCGGAGTGCTGACTTCATCGCCGGAATCCGGTCACCGTCGCCGGAATCCGGTCACCGGAAAACTTTCTCCGATCACTTTTGCCATCTGAAACTATCACCAATTAATTCTGCACTTCCAGTAGCTCAACTTTGCTTCTCTGCAATCCACATATTCACAAAAGCCATTTTAGCCAATTCCTTGTTTCTTGCGAAAACGTACCCAAAAGCGTGGCGCATAGCTCCTATGTCCGGCCGCCAACTCTTTCGTTCGACTCATACCCGCCTCACGATTCACTGAAATATTATGATTAACACTCTCGGTTCAGAAATTCGACAACCGGATCTAGTACCACCAGCTCGCCAATTTCGCCCACTTTTCGCACTGTCACAGCTCCATAGTACCTATTCCACCAATTCCCTGAATTCAATTGCTAACTGCAATACCTAGCTGCAGCACTTCAATGCACCTGCAATAGCTTCTCCATCATCGCATTTTTCCAAGACCACACCATTCCTTGAGTTCACTCTTCCATTTCACTAAAATGAAGCTAATTTGCACATGCATTAGCCACCACTCTTCATGGCAACACCAGTTCAAACTCCACCAGCTGAGACTGCAATTGTACCATCCCATGGTACCCTTCATTCAACAACTACATCGATCAGAATCGCAATATCAGCTTCCCAGAAAACCACCAGTGCTCGAATTACAGCTGTACTCATTTCAGTTCCAGCTGTATTACTCACAGCTCATTTGCAACCATTATGTAGCTCCTCCATTACTGTTCCATTTCTTTCTATTCATTGCAGTAACACTAACCTCCACCAGCAAGCCATCTTCCCTGTAGTTTCACAACTGCTTCCAAACTCATCCATCTACTTGTAATTCAGAACAAGCCATACCATGGTTCTCCCCTGCAACACATTCAACCAAACCATTTCTCCATTGATCAGCTCAACCTTCCACATGCATCAATCTATTTCCAACTCCAACCATTCTTTGCCTCAAGCCATGACCATGGCAATACATGCCACAACAAACCAGCGCCACCAATATGCAGTCACTGCACACTCTTGCTAACTCCAGCTTTTGCTCCTACAGCTGCATATCACCATTGCATTACCACCAGATCGTTCTATTTCAGTCCCTGCGACAACTGAAAAATAGCTTACTTCCTTGCCACAGTCCCAACTGACTCTTTCCATCGTTGATGACGATGAACATCACCATTTCTTATCGTTGCCAATAGCTCCAACCCCACCTCCGATATATCTCCGAAACTCAGACTCATTATCGAGCTCAACAACGCCTCCTCATTCTTAAAACACTTGTCCGCCATGCATTCAACAATCAACATCTCAGCTCTCCCTTGTTCACAACTGAAGCAGCACCACAACCTTCACTGGCAGAAACTATTTCTTAACTCTCGCTGCTGCCTATCAAGCATCACTGCCATTTCAGCTGCAACATCACCTGTTTAATGACTACATAAACACCAACTCTGGAAACACTTAGTCTGTTTCCATGACCTTCCTCCATCTCATTTCCAACACCACCACGGCACCTGCAAATTCCTAACATACATCTATATTCTTCATTCCCATTCATTACCAGTACTGCAGCTTCATCTCACCAACAGGGCCATTTCCTCCAAACACAGTTCACGACTCAACCAACCTGCGATCCAATGAAACCCATGGCTAGCAACTGCACTTCGATTCCATGCTGGCTTCAAAGCCCTATACGACCCTCAAATTCAAATCCATGGCTAGCCTGGTGAAACTTAGCTTGGCCGTGGATCAAACATTTTGTCAGACATATTGTGTGCAAGAAATTGCTGAGCACAGATTTGAGATTGCTTATAATTCAAAATGCCACTGCTCCTTCCCTGTAAAGAAATTACATATTTAACACATAACCCATTCTTCTAATCCATTTGGAACTCTAGAAACATCCATTCTTCCACAATCAATCAATTGCAGTAAACTCTCATTCTTTCTCAACTGGTTTTCGGGTAGGCTAACTATGTCCAAGCCAAAGCAAACTCATACCCATTTCTTGTAAACGCAAAGTCATCACAAATCCTTGTTCTAATTCTTCACAAACTCTTCCAACACCTTTGAATCTACTCCATTCTGTCCCTTGTTCAATGGCAACAGCTCTCGGTGCTTGATGATTTTTCTCCTGAAATGTAAACCCCAAGCTATGGAAAACAGACTCGTTACTTTCTAATCTCGGTTTGTAAACTTCCCTTAGCCACTGATGAACCAACAACAGCTCTGCTGCTTTTCTTTCTAGTTTTCAAATTCAGAAGCAAATGATTGAGAAGAAATGCTTCTCAATTTTTTTAGGTTTAGGTAATGATTCTGGTGTAGGTACTGAATATCGCAAGATAATAGTTCACGAGTATCAGGAGAAAAGAGTTATAAAATGATACGATGATAGAAGAAGCGCGGAGAAATATGAAGTTTTGCGAGGATGAAATAATTTTGCGAGTATAAGTTGCGATACTTCGTAACTCATGAAAAACTGTATAAATTTTACTATAAATAGGAGTTCAAATGTAAAATTCGAGAGGTTCTTTTAGTGAGTGTTAGAAAATATTTTAGGAAAGAGAATAGAGAAAGTTGTAACTATTCTAATTCCATTTAGATACTTCTTTGTAATCAATTGAGAACATTAATAAGAAAATTGTTATTCATCATCAAGAACTTCTTGAGTTTTTACTAATTCTATTGAGGGTGTAGTTGTAGGTTATTCTGCAACTACATAATTGGCGCTAGAAACAGGGACTTGAGAATTGTGGTAGCCTAAATTTGAGGGAATTGTGGAAAATTTGAAGATCAAATGAAGTCAGTAGATGGAGATGGCAAAAAAGAAGAATGTAATATGATCACAGAGACAATGATTGATGAATTTCATAGTAATATGAAGGGAAAAATATACAAGCGAGATTGTAGAGGAAGAAAGATCATGGAGGAAGAAAAGATAACAACTTTAGAAGAATGGGAAAAGCAGAAAATCACATTTTCAGTAGCAGAAATTCCAAATGAAGACTTGAACCACACTTCACCATTGGTGATCACATTGCCAATCATGCTAGAAGATAAGAAAGCTGAAGAAAAATGGAAATTAAACCGAATTTTGGTTGATACAGGGAGTTCTGTTAATATTATATTCTATCATGCACTTAAGGGGATGGGAATTAAAGATGAAGAAATCATAAATTCAAAGTGTCTTATTCATGGATTAGGAAAATCTACAACAAAATCTAAAGGAGAAATCGTGCTGCGAATATTACTAGGAGAAATCGAAACACATGTAATCTTGTGTGTGATAGATATGGAATCTCCATATAACATGCTGATAGGAAGGCCGTGGATTCATGAGATCAAAGCTGTTGCTTCAACATTACATCAAAAAATCAAATTTCCTACACCAAATGGAATTCAAGAAATAAAAGGAGATCTTGATAGTGCAAAATTTTGTTATCAAATTGAAGTAACACAATGCGGAGGAAGAGCAAGAAAGAAACAACTTCGTAGGAAACTTGCGAAGGAAACAAGAAAAGAAGAGGAATTCCGAGTGTATACAATAAGAGAAAAGGAAGGGAGAGGTATACCAAATGAAATTCTAGAAAAAAAAGGGGAACCAACAAAAATAATTAAAGAGCCAACACCTATGGGGGAGCAAAGTCCAAGCTATGTTGCAGCTGAACCAACTAAAGAAATAAATATTGGAAGTAAAGAGGAGCCTTTATTCTTACGAATTGGAACTAATATGGATGAAGAAGAATAAAAAAGGACTACTGATCTTTTGCGAGAATATAAAGATATCTTCGCAGGAAGTGTAGATGAGATACCAGGAATTGATCCATCAGTGGCATGTCATAGATTGAATATAGATAAAAATATAAGACCATTCAAACAAAGAATAAGGAAGATATCACAAAATTATCATGTACAGATAGAAGAAGAATTACAAAAGATGTTGGATGCAAGGATCATAAGGGAAGCAAAATATCCAGAATGGATTTCGAATATGGTCATTGTTCCGAAAAAGAATAAAGGAATAAAAATTTGCATAGATTTCACTGATCTAAATAAGGCATGTCCCAAAGACAGTTTTCCATTACCAGATATACCACAAATGGTGGAATCAGCTGCAGGTCATGATAGAGTCACTTCACTTGATGGATATAAAGGGTATAATCAAATATCACTCGCAGAAGAAGATCAAGAACATACTGCCTTTTTTGCTCCAAGGGGTTTGTATTGTTATGTGAAGATGCCATTTGGTTTGCGGAATGCGGGTGCTACATATCAACGTATGGTTGAAAAAGTGTTCGCGAAGTGGATACATAAAACTTTGGAGGTATATGTAGATGATATGTTGATAAAAAGCAAGGAAGCTAAAGACCATGTGCAAGATTTGAAGGAAATATTTGAGCAAATGAGAAAGTTCAACATCAAATTAAATCTGAGAAATGTATAATTGGGGTTTCATCTGGAAAGTTCTTGGGATACATAGTATCGAAGGAGGGAATACAAGTTGATCCGAAAAGGTCCAAGCAGTTCGTGACATGCCAACACCTGCAATCTGTAAAAGAAGTACAAAAACTAAATGGACTCTTGGCTTCACTTGGGAGATTTATTTCGCGAATGTCAGATAAGTGCAAGCATTTTTTCAACATACTTAAGAAGGGAGCAAAATTAAAATGGACTGATGAATGTGAAAAATCTTTTCAAGGAATCAAAGAATACCTCGCAAATACATCTATACTACAGAAACCAGAGAAAAACGAAGAATTATTGGTATACCTCGCAACAACTCCATATGCTCTAAGTGCAGTTCTATTACGAGCAGACGCAGGAGTAGAAAGGCCCATTTACTACATTAGTAAAACCTTTAATGCAACAGAAAAGAATTATTCTAAAATGGAGAAGTTAATCTTAGCCCTGGTTTATGCATCATTCAAGTTACGAATATACTTTCAAGCACATGTAATAAAAGTGGTAACCAAAGTCCCAATTGAATCAGTCATGAAGAACACAAAAAGGTCAGGAAGAATATAAAGGTGGAATGCACAAGTAAACCATTACAAGATAAAATACGAAGTGTTGTCATCGCAAAAATCACAAGTTGTCGCAGATTTTTTGGCAGAATTTCCTTTGGAAGAAGATGAAGCGATGAGGAAATGATGGATGTTGAAGAAGAATTTGGAAATCCAAAAGACTTGTTAACAGAGCCTGATAGATGGGAAATTCTGGTGGATGGATCATCCAATAGTGAGGGAAATGGAATTGGAGTCGTGTTGATTTCACCAGAAGGAGAAAGAACAGCATTCTCGTTCAGACTAGAATTTGCATCCACGAACAATGAAACAGAGTACAAAGCTGTAGTGCATGCATTAAAGATCGCAATAGAAAATAAGCTTGAAAGTATAAGGATAACAAGTGATTCGCAATTAGTGATTTGTCAAATTAAAGGGGAATATACCACAAATGAATCTTCTTTGAAGAAATACAAGAAACTCGTTGAGGAATTATCTGCGAAGATACCAAAATTAAAATGGAGACATATATCAAGAAAATATAACCGTCTCGCAGATGCTTTTGCATTTATTCCAAGCATGATGACAAATCCAAATACAAGAAATATCCAAATACAAACAATTCAACACCCATCAGTGGACAAAGAGAAAGAAATTGAAGAAGCTGTTGCGATGGAAGTAGAAAGAGAATTATCAAACAACATCGCAGATTGGAGAAAAGAAATTCATGAATACCTAGCAACAGGAGAAATATCCAGGAACAGACTAGAAGCACATAAATTAAAGAGTCGTGCAACAAACTATGAGTTGCGAGAAGGAATTTTATACAAAAAATCTTTCAATGGACCACCTCTCAGGTGCTTAACTCGCGAAGAAGGAGAAAAGATATTGAAGATGTTACATGGAGGAGAAGCTGGCAATCATAGTGGGGGAAGATCTCTAGCATATAGAGCAAAGATACAAGGATATTACTGGCCTTATATGCATACAGACGCAAAATTGTTCGTACGAAGATGCAAGGAATTCCAACGACATGGTAAAAGAATTCATGCACCAGGGGCTACATTAACTTCTTCAACAAGTTGCTGGCCTTTTGGTAAATGGGGGTTGGATATTGTTGGACCATTTATACCTAGATCTGGACAAAGGCGATACTTGATAGTTGCAACAGATTATTTCACGAAGCTCGCAGAAGTAAAAGCGATAAAGATATTCGTGATAAAGATGTTTTTACGTTTATATTTGAGAACCTCATTTGTAGGTACGGGGTTCCAGCACAACTAGTATCTGATAATGGAAAACAATTTGAGGGGCAGAATATAGAGATGTTACTCAGTGCTTTTAGAATAAAATGTGGGAAGTCAACCCCGTTATATCCACAAGCTAATGGACAAGCTGAAGCAACAAATAAAACAATCGCAGATACAATCAAAAAGAAATTAGAAGGACATCTCAAAGGGTGGTGCGAGCAAGTACCTAGCGCAGTTTGGGCATACAATACAACTAGAAGAGAAGCAACTGGAATGTCTCCTTATTGTCTAACATATGGAGTAGAAGAAGTATTACCCACAGAGGTTGTAATTCCGACAACAAAGAAAGAAGCTTGGGAAAGAAATTTAAGTGCGGGAGTAATATTAAGAGAATTGGATGATTTGGAAGAAAAAAGAGAAAAGGTGTTGCACCATATGAGGATTTATCAGAACGATTAGCTCGAGAATACAACAAGAGAGTCATTGAACGTGAATATAAACCAGGTGATTTGGTCATGCGAGAAACACCTCGATATCAAAAAGAAAATGGAGGAAAATTAGCACCAAAATGGGATGGACCATATGTTATTAAAGAAGTTGTAGGAAGCGGAGCTTATCGGCTGATGGATCCAGAAGGGAGAGACATGGGTTTGAGGCTTGGTAGACCTTGGAACAGACTATATTTGAAAAGGTATTATCCATAAAACTCATGAAAATTTTTACGAATATTGTTTGCTCGCAGGAAATTGGGAAAAGTTACGAATTTTCAAAATTTATATTCCGATTAAAATTTCATTAATTTGCGAATAAAAGACCGCAATCTGTGATCAGCCTCCAAAAAAGAAAGAGAGCCGCAGAAAATTTTATACAGGCAAACCTTTGTGGCGTACACCCTAGTTCGCGAAGCTATAATTCGTAAGAGGCAAAGTCCTAAAGTACGTCATTTAAGGGGGTACCTATAACGTGGCTAAGGGTAACCGGAACACCACCAAGGGCACTTAGTACATGGTAAAAATTTTGGGGTACAACCCAATAATGGGGTACCTATCCGGGTTAGACACCTTGGATTCTCACCTAATCTAACGACATTAAGCAATATAAAATGCGGTGTAAGAGGATTTAGGTTGGGCGACTAAGGCATACTGTCTTTCCCAAGAAGTGCAGAAAACGATCAAGGCGCCGAGGTACACGGTTGAGTCAAGAATGCCGGGTGAGGTTGAACCACATCTGCCATTTTTGACAAGTCTTGGCAAATGATGCACTTGGCCCAAAGATACCCCATAGGGTGCAACCTCGTAACTATAAGCCCTATAGGCAAAAAGGATAAGAGGTTGCAATCAAAAGTGGTTGTTGTTGGCGAACCGGATGGGAAGAGCTAACCTTGTATGGTCGATGTACGCTTCCTTGAAGGGGAAATCAGGGGAAGATAAAGGGCAGCACCCTCCATTAGGGAGCTGATAAGTGCTATAAGACGCAAATGTCACGAGGCTTCTTGTTTGCGAAAACATAAAGGCTTGTCATATTTGTGCAACAAATGAAATTCTGCGAGCCTTCTAAAAAAAAAAAAAAAAAAAAGAGGAGAAAGAAAGAAAGAAAAGAATAAAGAACTCGCAGAACATAATAAAGTTAAGATGAGATCAATGGGTCGCTACATGAAAGTGTAGAGACGTCCTGCGATTTCATCGCAAGACGGCAATGTCATGGGGCTTTATGTTCGCAAGAATATTTAGGCTGTCATATTGTCGCAACAATTCTGAAGAGGCTAAAATACTATACAAAGAAGTTAAGATGAGATCAATGGGTTTTTGCATGAAAGTGTAAGAACGTCCTGCGATTTCATCGCAAGACGATAATGTCACGAGGTTGTATGTTCGCAAGAATGTTCAGACTTGTCATATTATCGCAAATAATTAATACAAAAGAGGTGGCAAAATAAGACCTTTACTTAGGAAGGCATGATAAGACCACAGAAATTAATGAAATTTATTGCATCAATATCACTGAAGAAATTATACAAGAATATACATTATGAAGATCTGAAAAGAAGACAACTTCGTCAATATCATTGAAGAAATTTTACAAGAATATACATCAAGAAATTTTGAAGAGAAGACAGCTCTGTCAATATCATTGAAGAATTTTTACAAGAAGTCCTATCAAAAAAGACAACATCATTGAAGAATTTTAATGAAGACTTAACAAAAGATGCGATTTTGATAGCAATCAAATACAGATAAGTTCATATTCGTAAAAATTTACGAGAATTACATACTTCTTATACTTCTCCATATATTGAATATTTTACAAAAATATTGAATACTTCTTATAATTCTTCAAGAATATCTCATATTTATTATACTTCTTTAATGGATATTTCATTTGGTGAAAGTTAAATAATCATTATACTTTGTCATATGTTACATAATTATTCAAAGATCGAATACTTCTTATATTTCTTCATTTGATGAATTGAATACTTCTAATATGTGGATCGAGTACTTCTAATACGTAAAAGGGAATTGAGTATTTCTAATAATTCATTTGGTAAATTGAATACTTCTAATACTTCTTATATCTCTTCATTTGATGGATTTGGTACTTCTAATACTTCTACAAAGGTTGAAACTTCGTAAGATAAACTTTATTTTTATACTTAAAAGAGGCAGATATTTTAATACTTCAAACAATGTTTAATCATTTAAAGAGAAATAATAGGGGGAAAAGGATATACTAAGCTTTATCTGTGAGTTATATATTATTTCTCTTCATATGATCAGATGGGGCAAATTTAGTCAAAGAAAGGTTAAATTATCTTCGCAAAATATCAAAAAAAGAAAGATAAATCATCTTCGTAAAATATCAGATGTACTTCTCAAAAAATAGAATTGTTCGCAAAAAGGAAAACCAACAAAAGTAACTAAGGGAAGGGATTCAAGAAAGAAAGACACAGAGAGAGTCAATGATAAATTGAAAAAGGAATATTATCATGCTTTATCAACACTCTATCTTTGGATCTTTAAGATCAGAGGGTCATTAGCGACCTTCGACTTTTTGCGAGATATCATCCTTGGAAGAATACGCAACAGAACATCTCCTTGAGGAATAGATTATTTCTCATCATCAAGATCTTCATCATCACTCTCATAATCGAAATCACTATCGGGCTCACGAGCAACTTCATCGTCGATATCTTCGAGGAGTAATCTTCTACAGGAGGCAAGCCTCTTGATAAGAGAATGTTATTTGCAAAGACTTGAGCTTTCGATGACTTTCACGAAGTATAGCTTTTTGATGATTGGTATCTTCGATATCTTTGGAATAAGCAAGATAATTGAATCTCCGAGTAGCACGGTCACGAGAGTTGATTAAGCGAGTAGAAAGCAAAGCATTCTTCTTACGAAGCTCGAGCAGAGGCTTCTAATCCAGCTTTTGCGTTACGAAGGTGGTTCTCGGATTATGCAAATAAAACAAAGTTCAAAGAATAAAATTTGCGAGTATAACGAAATTTAAAGATATACCGAGAGGCAGTCAAATTTTAATGACTACCTTCTCTTTGCGAAGTAAGAGATTGAGTTAAAGATAGACAACAGTTCTTCATCGATTCATCGCATTATCAAAACCATCACCAACTAATCCTTTAAGTCGAGATTGAAGCTTTTGATCTTTAGAAAGGAGAAAAATTTTATCCTTCGCAAGTTTGGCATTAAGACTTTTTAATGACGAGTAATCTTCTTCAAGTTGATTCTTCTTAGCACACAAGACTATATTCTTATTAATAAGGGAATTCTTCTCAATAACAAAAGAATTTCTTTCAAAGATCTGAAGACTTCTTTAATTCCTCAAGTTCACCTTTCAACAAAGAAAGAAGATTTTCTTGATCGCAACATTTATTCTGAAGAGTCTTTAATTCTTGCGAAGAAACAATCATTGTATTCAAAAACGAACATTTCTCTTCTGATAAGGTTTTGTTCTCTTCTAATAAGGTTTTTATTCTCAAATTAGCTTTGGTTAAGGAAGAAAAAAGTTGAGATATGTCATCATTCAAAAAATTTAGATCATATATTAATTGAGTATTCTCTTGAAAAAGAGCATCAGAGTTGTCAAGAGCACACGAGTAAAGATTAGATAAATGGGAGAATTGGTTTGAGAGGCTTTCATGCTTGGTTCGATATTCTGTTGCATCTGATTCATGGTGAAGTACCAATCTTCTACATTTCGGATGGATTCTATAAAGGGAATGGGTTTTAATGGATGTTTCAAGCATATGAAGAATATAAATAAATAAAAGAGAAAATATGAAGATAGTAATCATACCTTTCAATTCATCATTTCTTTTGCGAAGAATCGCATTACGATCCAGAATTATTCTCAAGATGATGATTTTCTTTACGAAGATCCTCGCATTCCTGCTTGAGAAGCTTTCAAAGATTGGCGAAGCAATTCAATTTCTTTTTCCAAGGATTGATGTGAAGAAGAAATGTCCGGATTGACGAAATTATTGAGAACTTCGCAAAATTCATATTGCGAACGAACATTAGTAGATTTCGCAGTATTGGTCAAAACCTCGGATAACATTCGGAAAGTTGAATAAATTCCATCTCGAATTTCTTGAGGAAGAGGAGAAGAATTTGAAGGAATAAGAGCAAGCTGCAAATTGTCCGGAGAAATAGCACTCAAAGGATTTGGGGACAAGACAGGTTTTTCTAAAGAAGAAGTTGAAGAAATATTTTGCGAGGTTGTTTTTCAAAAGAAGAAGTTGAAGAAATATTTTGAGAGGGTTGGTCTTGAAGAAGTGTTGATAAATTGACATTGATAGGAGATTGAAAAGCGAGGTAATGGATTAGAGGCGGGGAGTATGTGAAGAAGCATTTTCACGAGGAGGAGAGGAAAATTCCTTATCAACTTCGGAAGGAAATCATCAATCGGGATTAATGGTGTGGGTTTAGTTATTCGAGATCTCTTACTTGGATTTGGTTTTTCGTCAACCTGCGAATCAAAATGAAGATTAAAAACTGAGGCAACAATATATTGTTTTAGAAAGAAGAATGAAGTTTATAACTACCTTTTGATTCTCGATTTTCTTCTTCGTGGATTAAGGCTTGGATTCTTTAGTTGAGATTTCATCGAGAAGTTATTTTGCTGAAATAAACCAAAATCGAGATAACAAATTATACAGAAATTAAAGAGGAGAACAAATGAAATACGCAGAGATAGAAGGAAATTACCTTGGAGAACTCATGAAGATACGATAGAAGAAAAAATTGCGAGAAAATAGTGATAGAGAGTATGAGTAGAAGATAGAATTGCGGAAATAAGAAAAAGAAAAGGAAGAGAATATAAAGGAGTTATATAAGGGAATAACTAAAAAAGAACGGTTACAAAAGACGTGTCAAAATTTCAAAAGACTAAGTAACGGTTATGTTCTCACGATCATTTCTTCTTCGTAGAATTGACATGAGAAGAGGCAAGATGTAGGTACTGAATATCGCAAGATAATAGTTCACGAGTATCAGGAGAAAAGAGTTATAAAATGATACGATGATAGAAGAAGCGCGGAGAAATATGAAGTTTTGCGAGGATGAAATAATTTTGCGAGTATAAGTTGCGATACTTCGTAACTCATGAACAGCTGTATAAATTTTACTATAAATAGGAGTTCAAATGTAAAATTCGAGAGGTTCTTTTAGTGAGTGTTAGAAAATATTTTAGGAAAGAGAATAGAGAAAGTTGTAACTATTCTAATTCCATTTAGATACTTCTTTGTAATCAATTGAGAACATTAATAAGAAAATTGTTATTCATCATCAAGAACTTCTTGAGTTTTTATTAATTCTATTGAGGGTGTAGTTGTAGGTTATTCTGCAACTACATCTGGGCAGGATTAAAACGCCCAACAAATTAGGACGCCCAATATTTTATGACACCCCATATTTTAGATAATGGCCACACAGTGTTCTTTTTGTACTGTCAGTCCTTGGGAACCGACAAGCTTAACCGTTGATTTTGCTCGTAACCTACTCATACGACGTCGAAGTGTCCTCATTCTTCCGCCGCTGGCTTTGTCTTTTCATTCTTTTCAAGATGTTGAGAAGAAATCCTGGATTTGAGCGAGTTACACTTCTTTTTGCTCCATATGTCTCCCAAGTACCTAATAACTCAAAAACATGGTAAAAATACATAATTCACAAGAAAAATAGCAAAGAAAGCATAAACTCTGCATAGGAAATACGGTGTATTCTACACCTATCACCTAGCCCAAGCTAGTCACGTCATGCTCCCATGGATACCCCTTGGACCCATATGCCAAGCCAAAACCGCACCTAGCCCAAGCTAGTCATGCCATGCGCCCATGGATACCCCTTGGCCCTACATGCCAAGCCAAAACCGTACCTAGCCAAAGTTAGTCAGGATATGCACCCATGGATACCCCTTGGCCCCACATGCCAAGACAAACCAAACCTAGCCAAGCTAGCCGCGCTATGCCAAACACACTTTTCCTTGGCCCTAGCCATGCTAGTCACGTCATGCCTAGCCAAGCGCACTTTCCTTGTCCCTAGCCATTACATACGACCATGGCGAACCCTTGGACCCACATGCTATGCCAATCCAAAACAAACCTAGCCAAGCTAGCCGCGCCATGCCAAACACACTTTGTCTTGGACCTAGCCATGCTAGTCACGTCATGCCTAGCCAAATGCCCTTGCCTTGGCCCTAGCCATGCCATATGACCATGGCGAACCCTTGGACCTGTAGTTGCAGGATTTCCCACACTACACCCTTGTCAAGAATCTATGAAAACTAAGTCATAATTGTGGATGAACAACAACACTTTTATTAATTCACTTTCAGGAAGATTTACAAGAAATATCAAAACTCAGAAGTACAACTTTCTTTCTGGAGTTTCTCTCTCCTCAAAATTCTCCCAGCTCTCAAAAATACATCATCCTCTTATGTATTTAGTCGAACCCTTTATATAGGAAAATACATAGTGGAAGACAGCTAAGATTTCCCTTTAATTCGGATCTACTCTGCGATCTCATCGCCATAACTTTAGTCTTCACCATCGCCAACTTTATAACCATCATGAAGCAGACTTATTCTTCATATATCTGTAATCGTTAACCGTTATATCACTTTGTTTTGTGACACTCGCCAAATTTCATTGAAGAATCTTGCGACGTTCTCGTCAAAGTGTTGTTAATACTTGTAGAAATGTTTGGGCTTCTCGCAGAAGTGTCGTTTCCATTGCGAGAATATCGTTGTGGCGATATTCTGGTCCTACATATTGCCTATTCTGATGTTTTTTCTGCGAAGAAGATAAGATATGAGAATCTAAAATGCCATAATTGCTTATCTTTTCAGATTTCTCCGTCCTTCACAAGCTGTTTTCACGAATCTTTTCTTCTTATAAATTTTTGACATGTCTCCTCTAATCGCTGCAATCTGACCACCCACGTCTTTTCTTTGCATTAATTACTTTCATCTTCTTCGAGAGATTTCTTCTTCTATAAATACTCTTCTCATTCTTGTCTTTTTCTCTTTTACTTTCTTCTTCATCTTTATTCTCTGCAACTTTACTGTTCTTCCATAAATTGCGCATTTATTATTCTCGCGATTTCTTTATTCTTTTTCAACTTCTTCCTTCATTCCCATACTTCAAAAATGGTGGCTGTTGGTGCTAAAAATTTAACTGCGTTTAACGAGATGAAAGACAATCTCAAAAACAAGGGTTTTACTTTGTCAACAATTCCAGGTCAAGATTCTAAATCTGAACTTTCTGTCAAGTTATTTTCTGAATATCAACTTTCTCGCAACAAAATTATAGTATCGCTAGGTCAACTTGAAGCTGGCCTTCCCGTTCCACTTTATGACCCAGAACGTCCCTTGTTTTATCAAATAACTTCTGATGAAAGATTCTCGTGAGCAGTATATCAACTAGGTGGAGATTGTATCAGATTACTACTGGAATATGCTTCTCGCGGTGCTAATAAAGGTTCTCTCTATCCTGATAATGCGAAAAATCCTGAATTCAAAGATGCTCCCATCATTCCTGCAATGTATACTGTGGAGAATTGCTTTATTAATTATGACATAATTCCTATGAAAAGAGATCGCACTCGCTGGGGATTCCGCTTATAGAAGAAAGATAAAATCGCTAAAGATAAAATTGTTATGTTAGATATTGATTTTCATACAAAGACCAATCAAGTCCCTCGCCATTTTAGCGATGACAAGTGGTTTATTTTTCCATTACTTCTTGAAGGAGATTATATCTCTGGTTCTCTCGCATTGCCCGCGAATCTTCAAGAGTATCAGCCATGGTTCTTTAATTGGCCTGAAAGATCTAAAGAAGTATATATCCTCTCAACCTTTGCATTATTATTGTTCACTATCTTCTTTATATTTTTATATTTTCGCTAACTATTTTGAATTTTCTCATATTGATAGAATGAAACTCAGCTATCAAACTCACATGAAACCTTGCACTTTCTTAGCTCTGAAATCTTTCACGGATGAAGTAAGAAATATTCTTTTATAGATTTTAACAATATATTATTTCCCCTATTTATTATCTTTATCCGTGCTCGCAGGTGATTGAAGAGCTTGAACCATTAGAACCAAAACCCAAAGGAAAATCTTCCACTGATCGCAAAGGAAAATCTGGTGCCTCTGCTAAAGGGAATCCTATTACCCCTCATGATGGAGAATCTGGCGATCAAGATAAAGATATTATTCCTCCTAAAGGGAAACCTTCTGCTCCTTGTGGTGAAGAATCTAGCGATCCTCCTTTGAATAAAAGGAAAATCCAACCTTTTTCTTCTTCAACTCCTCAAACAATTCCAGAAAATTCAAGTGTTGATAAAGATAATAATGACGAGGGTTTTAATGTTAGCGGTTTACCCTCAATAAAAAATTCTTCTTCTTCTGATTCTTCAATGACTCACTTGTCTAGAATTTTTAGCGATATTTCCCATAGTATGACTTCTAATGACGAGGATGAAGTTATTGAGAAAACATCACAAGCTCTCGCTAAAGTTTGCGATGCCCCTATTCTGGTGGATAATGATTCTCTCCAAGGAATCTCAAAATCGCTAACTCCCAGTCTCTTGAATTCTCTTGGTGCTTTGGTAAGTTTTCATTTTTTTTATCTTGTTTATATATTTTCTTCATCGCTAGATCTCAACTTATATTCTTCTTTCGCAGGTTGGAAGAGATTTTTTTGCTGTTGCTTCAGATTTGGACACTAGACGTGTTATCCAAGAAGAAAAATATAATAACCTTCGTCAGGAGAAGGAAAAGATGGAGGCAGAAGTTGCTGATCTTTGTGGAAAAAATAAGCAGTTGGAAACTGATGCCTCAGCTGACAAGCAAAAATTCGCTGATCTTGAAAAAGCTCATCAAAAATTATATGGTATGATCTATTTTCTTTCTTTCTTAATTCTTCTCACCCCATTATAGCTTATTCGAGTAACCATTTTGTAGATATTTATGGTCTTACTGATGAAGCAATACTTCTCCAATCTTTTCCCGAACCTTTAGATGACAATGCTCTTCTTGATCGCCTTAATAGTTCTCTAAGTAACTTCTCAGATGATCAGATTAGATCTCTCTCCTTTGAGGAACTTAAATCCAAATTTAACCTCTTGAAAATAGAGCACAGATCCAATTTAAACTTAACCAATAGATTTAAACGTCTTTATCTTGACTCAAAAGAACAAATAAATAGATTAAGGAAAAGGAATAGTGATCTTATTGACGAGAAGGATCTTGCTATTAAAAAGGGTACCAAGGCTCTAACAGATTTCCATAAAACTATTTTTGATACTCAAGTAGAAAGAGATAGACTTATTCGCGATAATGAAGATCTTCTTGCGATGGAAACTCAAGCTCGCTCTCGTCTTCTTATCAATAGAGATGATGAGATTTCTTGGGCTGCAAAAGTTCTTGATAATGCCAGAAAAAATCTAGGTGTAGATGTTAGTCTCCAAGTTGAACAAGCTGCTCTAATTAGAGATATGATTTCTGAAATAGAAGGTTGTTAACTTGTTCAATTCTTGCTAACTTTTCATTTTAATATTCTTCTTGATAATGCTTCTAATTCGTTGTCACGTTCTCGCAGCTGCTGAGAAGAATTGTCGCGAGAGACTTCAAGAACTTGAACATGAAAAACATCAACTCGCAATCAAACTTACTGCTCACGATGAGAAGTATTCAAGATTAAAGGACCGTTTCAACGCTAATACTGCGAATTTTAATAGATCTCTTGTTATTACTCGCAATAAATTCATTAATTTGGTCTGTGATGATCATAATATCCCTCATTCTGTATATTCTGATCTAGAAGAAGAGATCCCAGCAGAAGTTCCAAGACCTACTATCTCTGATAGTGAAGCTGAGGATTCTGGCGATGAAGATAGTATTGGTGATGATGAACAAGAGGGAAACTCTGACGATAAAGAAAAATCTAACAATGATGAAGAGAAGAAATCTGAAAATGAAGATGGCAATCAGTCTAATTAGTTTTCTTCTTCTTTTGTCTTCTTTGTATAATTATTTCCTCTTTTTTGTAATTAACTGCGAGTTTCTTCGCCAATATAAACTCCTTTTGCTTCTGCCTGTATGAGTCAGAAAACAATTCTCTTTTGCAAAACAATCAATATAACTGTTATCTTTTAATGATCTATATAAGTATGTTACTTATCAATGCAATTTTATCATATGATAGATGAATAATAATTTCATCATTCTATGCATTCCCATACTTTCCTCTATTATTCATCTGCAATAAGAGAAAATTGCATAAAGATTAAATATTAGTTGAAGTAAAAATGTATTATGCCTCAGTACTGTCGTTAAATTAAGCCTCAGTACTGGCCAAATCTCATAAATATTGCGAGCAATATCGCAATAATCTGTTGGTCTTATTATGCCTTCCTAGTTAAAGGTCTTATTTGGACAACTTTTTCATTTCTCTGCGAAAAAATCGCAGGACATCTTTACATTTGCATGTATTGACCCATTGATCTTGTCTTATCAGTGTCTTTTCAATATCTCTGCGACAATATGACAAGTCTAAATTCTCTCGCAGGAACAAAGCCTCGTGACATTGCCGTCTTGCGATGAAATCGCAGGACGTCTTTACACTTTTATGCAAAGACCCATTGATCTCATCTTAACATCTTCTCTTTAGGCTTTTTTCCTTTGTATAATTTTCTTCACGCGACAATATGATAGGTCTAAATGATCTTGCGATCATAAAGCCCCATGACATTGTCGTCTTAAGACACTTATCATCTCCCTAATGGAGGGTGCCGCCCTTATTTTTCCCATGGTTTCCCCTTCAAGGAGGGAACATCGGCCATACAAGACTAGATCCCCCCATCCGGATTTTCCAACAACCAGTTGTGTTCACATCCTCTTATACTTTATGCTTATAAGGATTATAGTTACAAGACTGCACCCTAAGTGGGGTTTTCTTCAGGCCAAGTGCATTGTAGCCAAGACTTAACAAGGATGGCAAGAGAGTTTCGTACGCTCCGGGCACCCTTGGCTCAACCGTGTACCTCGGTGCCTTGGTCATACTCTGCACTTCTTGGAAGAGATTCTCGGTCGCCCAACCAGGGTATAACCTTATATAGCTGGAAATCCAAGATCTCTCTCCCGGATAGGTTTTCTTTAACCCCAACATCTGCATGACTCAGGTTCCAGCAACGGTATAACCTTATCGCTGAGTCATGTCAAGAGATACCCCCTCATATGACGCGCTATTAGGTCTTATATTTGCCTCTTACGAAATTTTATTCGTGAACTAGGGTTCACGCCATAAAGGTTCGTCCCATTATTTTAATCTCTGCGAAATTTTATTCGCTATTCTTGTGAGTTTTGTGACTCTGATAGAATTTCATAACTTTGAAAATCTTGCGATTCTTTCAAGTAGAATATTCTTGTTCAATTACATATTTTTTCAAACAAATCATTCATAGAGTTTTCTGGAATTCATCATTTTACCTCTCTACTTACTATTTTATGATTCTGCTTTTCTGTTACGTTTTACCGTTATTTCCTTTTCTGCGAGACGCTCGCCATCAGCTGTTACATCCTCTTTCTGTTTTATCGCATCAATCATTAACCTTTCACATCTCTGTTGTTGTTTGATTTTGTACTTCCAATTGCTATTCTTTTCAGCTCTTTCTTCGCAAGACTTTATGTCGATTTCATAACATTTCTTGCTTTCTCCCCAATCTCCCTTAATAATTCCAACACCTTTAGGATGAGGAAATTTGATACATTGGTGATAAATGGAGGCAACACCCAATATCCCATGTAACCAAGGTCGTCCTATCAAGGCATTGTAAGGTGATTCGATGTCCACGACGCAGAATAAGATTTTTGAAGATATTCCTTGTAACGGTATCTGCATTTCAATTTCCCCCTTTGGTTTGTTAGTTGTGCCATTAAAACCATAGATTTTGTATGTTGATGGAACTAGATCTTCGTCTTTCCCTCCCATGGTTTTATAGGTATGATAAAATAATATATCAACTGAGCTCCCTGTATCTATTAGAACTCTATTGATAGCCCAAGAATCTTCATTTTTAGTATCATCTTCTTCATGGTCTTCTTCTACTTGCTTGGGATTTATCTCTAACCTTACTACCAATGGGTTATCATGCTGCTCACCAGGCTCTGGTACTTCTTGTGCAATGAAAGATATAGTCTGTTTCTGCCACTCCTCTAATGGCGAGGCTCTCGCGATATTCAATATCTCTTTTCCATTTGTGTCTCTCGCGAAGACCCTTCTCAGAATATTGTCATGGAAATCCTCTATAGTTTTGTGTGAATGCACTATAGAATTACAAAACAAATTCTTTGCTTTAGCCCCAACTTCTATTACAAATGTTTCTGCTCCTTTTACAGCATTCACTCTGCGAGTTTCTGGTGCTGGCGGTAATTGCTGAGATTATGGATGTCCTACTAGAAAATGATTTAACTTTCCCTGATCAATCATCCTCAAGATTATTCTCTTCACATTCCTACAATCGTTTACTGAGTGGCCATGAAAATGATGATAAGGACAGAATTCTTGACTTTGATTGTTTGGATGGGGTTCTTTTCCCATGTTCCACAGAGAGGGTATATTTTCCATTAAAATGATAGCTTCCCAAATCTTTTCTATGCTGGTATTAAGAGATGGCATCTTAATTTATTCCCATATTATCCTCTGATTACTTTGTCCTCTAAAATTATTCTGCCTTTGTCCACCATAAGTTTCTTGAGGTTGATCGAGTCTTTGAATCTTATTATTTCCACCGCGATTATAATAATTCTTCTCCCTTTCATATTCTTCCTGATCTCGACTGCCCATCGCTACTAATTTTTGTTGGTTATCAATGATTACTTTCTCTTGTTGTGATTGCGAGGTGCTCGCTACATTATTTATCATTTTAGGGAGCAAACTTCCACTTTCCGCTAGCGAGCTGGTGTTCACGATTGGGTATGATTCCATTTCATTTTGTTTCTCCTCCAGAGCAATGTATTCTTCCTGTAGTTCTCGCAATTCTGTCATGGTGATTGTATTTTTGATTCTGAAAATCTGAATGTACAGTAAATTAGTCGTGAACATTGCGTTAATGAAGGATAGGATCAGATATATTTCATCCACTCTTCCAGCCATTTCGCTGCACATTTATTTCCATCTTATAGTTAAGTGCTTCAGACTCTCGCCAACTCTCTGTTTTAGCCCAAACACATCTTCAATACCCGGCCGCGATGAATTTTTGCTAATATACGCTCCTAAAAATGTAGCTTGTAAATGATCAAAAGAAGTTATTGTATTTTTTGGTAATCCCTCAAACCATTTCAACGCCTCGCCAGTTAAGCTAGATGCAAAATATTTGCATAACACAGCATCATGATTCTCCCACTGTAGCATACATCTAACATAAGCTTTGACGTGTTGAACATCACAAGTAGTCCCATCAAAAATGCTGGTTAATTGCATTTTGGAGGTATTCCTCTTAACTGTACTTCTTGAGTAAATGGAGTCCTTGCATCTTCTCCAATAGCTTCATCAAGTTTCCTTCTACCTCCTTCTCTTCTATTGCTTATCATTCCTCGCATTTCTACTAATTCTCTCAAAATTTGCTCATTCTCAGCTGAGTTTTGTCCCATTGGCCTTTTTAATTCAGCTTCCCTTCTTCTGCGTTCTTGTCTTCCTTGTCTTGCGAGATTTTGCATATCTCCTTATTCATTATCATCCTATATTTCTCTGCTATTTTCTCTTTCACCATCCTCTTGAAATCGCAGTTGCCTATCTTCTTCTCTGCGAATTTCTTCATTTCTCCTCATTTCTCTTCGCTGTCTCTCTATTCTCCTTTGTATCCTATCATACTCCTCTTGAATATTATCATTATAGCGATTTTGTGTACGTCTTCTTTCTCGATTTTTAGGTTTATTTTGTCGTACTGCCTCTCGAAATTCTTGCTCTTCTACTTCTGCTCTTAATCTTTCTCTCTCGCAATCCAAGCGCGCTTGTTCAACATAGTATCTCTTAATTTCTTCTTCAATTATTCTTTGATTCCTTTGATTCTCTCGCCCTTGCAATATCCTCCTACCTTCCTATGGATTCTCTTATTCAATTTGGTTGTTTCTTCCCTCTTGATTTCTATTGTCACGCAGATTATAACGATCGCCACTTATCTCTTCTACTATATGACGTTGTTCTCCATTTAAATTTTTCACTTCTTCTCTAACATTTCTCATTGGGGAATTTCGCCTTGGCTCTTCTCTGAATGATCTTGAATTTGATCTTACAGTACTTCTTGACCTCCTTCTTTGTAACCTCAAATTCTCCATTCTTAGTTCATGATTTTGTCTTGTTAGATTCACATGTTCCTCCGCCTCTAATCTCCTTTCTTCCTGTGTTCTTTTCCTCAGATCATTTACTATCCCATTTTCACGTCCCACATGAACTAATTCTCCAGCCACTCTTTGATTTCTTTCTCCTTCTTCTCTATTTCTTAATTGTCGATTTTCTGCTTCTTCCATCGAATCCGACCTCCAAGTGTGCACGCTCACTCTATCATAATCCACATCCCTATCTTGCGTTTGTGCTTGTTGATTCGGCTGTTGAATTAAACTTTCTGCTTCATTTCTTGTTCTATTTCTTCCTGATCTTATTCTTAAAGATTCTTCTAATTCACTTGCTCCTTCACCTGCAAGTATTTTACTCCTCCTCACAGTTGTTGGTGGTTCTGATGTGTTTCTTCTTCTTCTGACCATTTCTTCAATTCTAACAATTTTTTAAAATTTTCAAGTTGTAATTATAGATTTCTTAGCTTGATTCTCCCTGTTTCGGGCGCCAAAATGTAGTTGCAGGATTTCCCACACTACACCCTTGTCAAGAATCTATGAAAACTAAGTCATAATTATGGATGAACAACAACACTTTTATTAATTCACTTTCAGGAAGATTTACAAGAAATATCAAAACTCAGAAGTACAACTTTCTTTTTGGAGTTTCTCTCTCCTCAAAATTCTCTCAGATCTCAAAAATACATCATCCTCTTCTGTATTTAGTCGAACCCTTTATATAGGAAAATACATAGTGGAAGACAGCTAAGATTTCCCTTTAATTCGGATCTACTCTGCGATCTCATCGCCATAACTTTAGTCTTCACCATCGCCAACTTTATAACCATTGTGAAGCAGACTTATTCTTCATATATCTTTAATCGTTAACCGTTATATCAATTTGTTTTGTGACACTCGCCAAATGTCATTGAAGAATCTTGCGACGTTCTCGTCAAAGTGTTGTTAATACTTGTAGAAATGTTTGGGATTCTCACAGAAGTGTCGTTTCCATTGCGAGAATATCGTTGTGGAGATATTCTGGTCCTACAGGACCCACATGCCAAGCCAAACCAAACCTAGCCAATCTAGCCGCGCCATGCCAAACGCACTTTGCCTTGGCCCTAGCCATGCTAGTGACATCATGCCAAGCCAAGCGCCCTCGCCTTGGCCCCTCATGCCAAGTCTAAACACACCCTAGCCTTGCCACCCTGTTGGCCCTCACTGCGCGGCTACCAAAATAAAGGCGTGCAATGATCAACGGTTTCCCCTCCTCTCAAAATGCAAAATCTCGACCGTCGAAGTTCACCAGGATAGCAAGTTCACTGAGCTTAACTTGCTAAGCCACACAGCGTGTTACATGTTTTCCAAAAACATTCAAGACATCAACACAAACTGGGGGATCCTCTTTGGATATTGGTTTGGCGGTTTACAGCGTGCGGCGTACACTACGCCCTTCATAAGGAAGTGTCATATGGGTGAGGCGCCTAGTAAATACAGGAAGTTATGTGGGAAACGTTCATGGGATATAAATCCGTGTATTAACAACTTTATAGAACATCAATTCCATAACGTGAACAGTTTTATGCGTTAAACACTTTATGGAACATCAAGTCCATGCATACGGTTACTACCTCCTCCCATTTACTTCCCCACTCATTAATGAGACTAGGGTACGGTTTCTACTTCGACTTGTATAAATAGGTCTTACCTATTTCCAATTGGACAACAAGTTCATACGGGAGATACACCACTCATAAATACTTACTTGCTAGCTCCCCTTGTGAGCTCTCTTACTTTTCTGATTACAAGTCATAGTAACCCAACTACTCTTCTAGAATCAACTATTCTGATCTCACCACTTTCCTTGCTTCCCTCCCCAAAACCAACCCATTCTCCTCCACATTGTGACCGAAGCAAGTCTGGAACGGCCATTTCTTGGTTTAGGCTGGAATTGTACAGATTGATCTCTCGAACTTAAAGTACTCCCTTGCAGTACACTATTTAGGGGTTAAATTTTTTCTCACCCGTACACACTCGAAATTACCAAAATCAACAGAAACTATTTTCACCTATAAACAGTAAGCTCCAATTCAAATGGTGCAAGTGTACTCAACGATGATGTAGGATCAGAATATCATAAGAAGGATACACTTGTGAAATCTTCACCAATAACACATTGCGAATGTCTCAAGATGATTTAAGAGATGACGTAGCAGAAAACGACAGTGTAAACACGAGAAAGTTGTGAGGATTTAGCGAGATTTAAGACGTTTGCGAAAATTTACATTTGTAAGCTTGCGAGAGTACCGCAAGCCAGATCCTAAAATAAAGGACAAACTAGTTGTCATCCACTATGTAATTCCCTATATAAAGAGCCGAACATGCTTAAGAAAGAGAGAGATCTTTTTCGAGTGTTGAATAAGTCATTAGGAGAGAGAAAGTCCACAGCAGTTGTTAATTTCTTAGTTTTATTTCTTTCCTTTCTTATAAAATTTGTGAGATTAATTAATAAAGATTGTGATTGTTCGTCCATAAATGACTTGATTGTATGAATTCTTATGAGGGGTGTAGTGTGGGATTTCCTGCAACTACATAATGGCGCTAGAAACAGGGATTATTGAAGATTGAAGATTGTGAAGATCATCGTAAAGAGTGTTCAAATTAATAAAATGATGAAAGAAAACAATAAAATAGTTGAAGAAGAGACAATCAAGATCAATGAAAATAAAAGAAAGTTGGAGTGTAACGTAATCACAAAAAAGATGGTTAATGAATTCCATGAGAACATTAGAGGAAGTATACATAAACGAGATTTTGAAGGAAAGAAAATTATGAAGGTAGAGAAAATATCTCCGTTGAAGGAGTGGGAAAAGCAGAGAATTACATTCACAGTAACAGAAATACCAATAGAAAATTTTAGCCACACATCCCCTTTGGTAATCACGGTAACGATTGCACGAAAGAAAAGGAGAAATCATCAAAATCTATGGAAGAATGGGCGGTGAATAGAACTTTAGTGGATACAGGAAGTTCAGTGGACATAATGTTTTATCATGCATACAAAGAAATAGGGTACAAAGATGAATAAATATCTCATTCAAAATATCATATTTATGGTTTCGCCAGATTTACAACTAAACCGAAAGGGGAAATAGTAGTGAGAATTTTGCAGAGAGAAATTGAAACACAAATTACGCTATGTATGGTGGATATGGAATCACCATATAACATGATGTTAGGAAGGCCATGGATACACGCAATTAATGTCGTAGCATCAACATTACATCAATGCATCAAATTGCCAATACCAAGCAAAATTGGTGAAATAAGGGGAGATATTGATAATGCGAAATCATGTTATCAAATTGAAGTGAAACATTATGAAGAACATCCAAAGAAGCGAAAACTTCGCAGAAAGATGGCGAAAGAGACAAAGAAAGAAGAAGAGTTTAAAATTTACATGATTAGAGCAAAAGAAGGGAAAGGAATACCCAGCGAAATTTCGGAAGAAGGAAACGAACTTGCGAAAGTGATAAAAGAACCAACACCTATGGAAGAACCTAAGGCCAGTTACACCGCAGTAGAACCAACAAAGGAAGTGAATATTGTAACTAAAGAAGAACCCAAAACACTAAAAATTGGGTCCAAGATGGAGGCAGATGAAGAAGAAAGAACAATTAATCTTTTGCGAGAGTATAGAGATATTTTCGCATGGAACATGGATGAAATGCCTGGAATAGATCCGTATGTGGCGTGTCATAAGTTGGAAATTGACAAAGGTGCAAGACCATTTAAACAAAGAATAAGAAAAATCGCAACGACATATCATTCCCAAATAGAAGAAGAGCTGCAGAAGATGCTTGAGGCAGGAATTATAAGACAAGCCAAATATCCGGAGTGGATAGCAAACATGGTTGTAGTCCCAAAGAAGAATACGGGGATAATAATTTGTATAAACTTTACTGATCTAAACAAAGCTTGTCCGAAAGATAGTTTTCCATTTCCAGATATCCCACAAATGGTTGAGTCAGCGGCGGGAAATGATAGAATATCTTCTCTAGATGGGTACAAAGGTTATAATCAGATTCCTCTCGATGAGGAAGATCAAGAGCATACTGCTTTTTTCGCACCAAGAGGATTATACTGTTATACAAAAATGCCATTTAGTCTATGAAATGCTGGACCAACATATCAAAGAATGGTGGAGAAAGTATTCGCAAGGTGGATACACAAAACGTTAGAAGTGTATGTAGATGACATGTTAGTGAAAAGTAAAGAAGCTAAATATCATGTACAAGATCTGAAGGAAATTTTTGAACATATGCGGCAATTTATTATCAAGGTGAATCCTGAAAAATGCGTTTTTGGAGTTGCATCAGGAAATTTTTTAGGTTACATTGTATCCAAGGAAGGAATACAAGTTGATGCAGATAAAGTACAAGCAGTTCGCGACATGCCAACACCAGCGACGGTGAAGGATGTACAGAAGTTAAACGGACTCTTAGCTTCGCTGGGAAGATTCATTTTGCGATCGTCAGATAAATGTAAACATTTCTTCAATATACTCAAAAAGGGGACAAAATTCAGATGCACAGATGAATGTAGAAAGCTTTCCAAGGAATAAAATAACATCTGATGAATATATCTATTTTACAAAAGGCGGAACCAGGAGAAGAATTATTGATTTACCTTGCGAAAACTTCGCATGCATTAAGTACTATGCTATTTCGAAAGGATGCAGGAGTTGAAAAACCAATTTATTACATCAGTAAAACATTCAATGTCGCAGAAAGAAATTACTCAAAGATTGAAAAGCTAATTCTAGCATTGGTATATGCAACATTTAAACTTCGCATATATTTTCAGGCATATAAAGTCAAAGTATTGACAAAGGTACCAATTAAATCGGTAATGAAGAATTCAAAGAGGTCAGTCAGAGTTGAGAGGTGGAATGTGCAAGTAGGACATTTTGAAATTAAATATGAAGTATTATCTTCACCAAAGTCACAAGTTGTCGCAGACGTTTTGGCAGAATTTTCTTTAGAAGATGATGAAGCTGTGGAGGAAATGATGTATATAGAATAAGAGCGTGGAGATCCAAAAAACTTGTTAACAGAACCAAATAGATGGGAAATATTGGTGGATGGATCCTCAAATAGGGAATCTAATGGAATTGGAATCTTCTTAATTTCGCCGGAGGGAATGAAGATGGCATTTTCATTTAGATTGGAATTTGCATCCAATAATAATGAAACATAATATGAAGTTGTGATACATTCCCTAAAGTTCACAGTAGAAATGAAATTGTAAAATGCTAGAATTACCAGCGATTCACAACTAGTTATTCGTCAAATAAAAGGAGAGTACACAACAAATGAACCATCTTTGAAGAAATACAAGAAACTTGTCGGAGAATTGTCAGCGAAAATCCCAAAAATAAAATGGAGGCATATATCAAGGAAGGATAATAGACTCGCAGATGCTTATGCTTTCATTTCAAGTATGATTACAGATCCAACTGCGAGATACATAAAAATCCAGACACTTATATCACCATCAATCAATAAAGAAGAGGAAGAAGAGGTATATTTAATGATAATAGAAGGTGGTGAAGAAGAACTAAGAAACAATGTCGCATATTGGAGAGTAGAACTTCATGCATATTTAGCAAGAGGGGAAACACCAAGAAACAGATTGTAGGAACACAAATTAAAGATTCGTGCAACAAATTATGAACTAAGAGATGGAGTATTGTATCTAAAATCATTTAATGGACCATCACTTAGATGTTTGACACGAGAAGAAGGAGAAAAGGTGTTAAAAATGTTACACAGTGGATACGCTGGCAATCACAGTGGAGGAAGATATTTGGCATACAGAACAAAAATACAAGGTTATTATTGGCCATATATGCATAAAGATGCGAAGCAAATATGTTGACATTGCGAAGAGTGTCAGTAACAAGGAAAGAAAATACATGCACCTGGAGGACCATTATCATTTTCAACAAGTGTATGGCCTTTTGCAAAGTGGGGCTTAGATATTGTAGGACCATTTGTACTAGGAACTGGACAAAAAAGATACCTAATTGTCGCAACATACTATTTCACGAAATGGGCAGAAGTAAAGGCAGTACAACACATTCGCGACAAAGACATCTTTACATTCATATTTGAAAATATCATTTGCATATTTGGAATTCCAGCACAATTGGTATCTGACAATGGGAAACAGTTTGAAGGGAAGAATATAGAAATGTTACTCAATGCATTCAAGATAAAGTGTGGAAAATCCACGCCTCTATATCCACAGGCCAATGGACAAGCTGAAGAACCAAATAAGACAATCACAGACATATTGAAGAAAAAGTTAGAAGGACACCATAAAGCATGGTGCGAACAGATACATAATGCAGTCTGGGCTTACAACACAACTAGGCGAGAAGCTACAGGAATGTCACCTTTCTGTTTGACATATGGAGTTGAGGCAGTGTTACCAAAAGAAGTTGATATTCCCACAACAAAGAGAGAGGCTTGGGAGAAGAATCTTAGTGCCGGCATGATCCTAAGCAAACTTGATGAGCTAGAAGATAAAAGAGAAAGAGATTTACAGCATATGGAGAATTATCAGTGAAGATCAGCCAGAGAATACAATAAACGTGTCAAAGCACGTGAATTTCAACCAGGTGATTTAGTTCTTTGCGAGACGCCAATTTACCAGTGAGAAGGTGGTGGGTAGCTAGCGAAAAAATGGGATGAACCATACGTTATAAAAGAGATAATTGGAACGGGGGCATATAAATTGATGGATCCAGAGGGAAGAGATGTTGATCAACGGCTTGACAGACCATGGAATAAATTATATTTAAAGAGATATTAGCCGTGAAGGACTTTGAGAAATTATAGATAATGAAGTAATGTATGATGCAACAAAATGAATATGAACAATTGTTTTTTATAAAAGAGCTACTGCGAGATTATTCAAGATCATGACAAAATGAGAATATGCGAAAATTTCGCAAGAGAAAATCAGAAATTAATGATATATTAGAATGGGACGAAACTTTATGATGTACACCATAGTTCGCGAATAAAATTTCGCAAGAGGAAAATGTAAGAACTAAAGCGCATCATAGAAGGGGGTATCTATTGCATGGCTCAGGGATAAGGTCATACCGCTGCCGGAACCTGAGTCATGGAGATTTTGGGTCAATGAAAGCCCATCCAGGAGAGGAACCTTGGATTCTCAACTTGAGCATATGACTCAAGTTGGGCGACTAAGGTAATAAGGACTCTCCTAAGGAGTACAGTGTATGATCAAGGCGTCGAGGTAAATGGTTGATCCAAGAGTGCCTAGGGCGTATGAAACTACCCTGGACATTCTTGGAAAGTCTTGACTATGATGCACTCGGCCCGAAGAAAACCCCAATTAGGGTGCAGTCTCGTAACCGTAAGCCATATAGGCAAAAGGGATAAGAGGCTGCGAAAACAACTGGTGGTTGTTAGGACTGGATGGGAGGAGCTAGCATTGTATGGCAGAAGTATGTCTCCTTAAAGGGGCAGCCAGGGGGAAGATAAGGGAGGCACCCTCCATTAGGGAGCTAATAAGTGTCTTAAGACGCAAATGTCATGAGGCTTTTTACTCACGTGATACGTATGATCTCTATACCTTGGTAGATATTACTATAGAGGCGGAATTCAGAATAATAATAGATGAGAAACTTAGAAAACAGAACACAAGTAGTAATTCGAAGAAAAATATCTTCTCTTAGATTATGAACAAGAAAACGATTACAATTCTCTCTTTGTTACGCTCACAATATTATCTAAACAGTGGATTAACCTTAAACTGTTTACTAATCTAGCACAAGTATTGTTCCCAGCTTCCTCTAGGTTTTCTATGCCTGGTTTCTGTATCTTCTCTGTGCGCGTTTAGCTATTAGCCAAAGCTCTCTATTTATATCTTCATCATACTCAGACGACCAAGGACTCCTATTAGGAATCTATCTCCTAAACTAAGAGTATTGCCTAAAACAAACTCTTTCCTAACTAGGAATTCATCCTAAACAAGGATTCCTGCCTAGATTAGGATTCTTCCCTCAACTTAGCTTGAGGTTAACTAAGTTCCCTAAAGGAGTATGGATACACATGTATCATGGGTCCCCCTTTTAAGAAATTGAACTCCTGTGAGAGTTATAAATGAAGGTTAGGGAACTCAAAAGACCCTTTTTCCTTGTTAAACCACTTGGCCTTGCTAGGAACCTGACCTTTACATCCAATTAGAAAAGATTCTTTCTCTCCTTGTCATGTTTTAGTCACTCTTCGCTCCAATACGCAGTCTTCCTTGAGTGGTTCATCTCTATCAAACCATAAGTATTCTACCTTTGGTAAGATCATAGTGTCATCACCGTCATCATCTAGTAATGGTGGTTCAAACAACTTCAAGTATTCAACATTTATAACTGAGTACATTCCTAGATAAGGTGGCAGATCCAGACGAAAAGCATTGTCACCAATCTGATCGAGAATACGAAATGGTCGATACCTCAATGGCTTTAACTTCTTTCCTTCCCCCTTCAGCCTTTCCTTACCTAACTTCAACCATACTAAGTCACCAACACCGAAATTACAAGGCACGAGATGCTTGTCATGCTTTGATTTGTATTTGGCTTGTAACTTATTTAATTATGCTTCAACAGTTGCATGAATCTGAGATATCTTCTCCAAGAAATTTTGTTCATTTTGCCGTTCACTTTCTTCCTTTCCCTCTATTGAGGTGTCACTAGAAAATACTAGATCGAAAGGACTAGGTGGTAAGTAACCATAGCACGTCTCAAAAGGAGATTTTCCTGAAGAACTATGAACTACTCTATTGAATGCAAATTTTAGATATGGTAAACTCTCATCCCAAGTTTTAGGATGATTGGAATTATATCCCCTTAACATGTGAACCATAGTCCTGTTGACAACTTCTGTTTGTCCGTCTGTTTGTGGATGAAAATATGTACCCTTATTCAACCTAGTGTCCATCATCTTCCATAAAGAATCCCAAAAATGACTAAGGAATCGACTATCCCTATCAGAAATAATCGAAGTAGGTAAACCAAAATGCTTCCACACATACTCAAAGAAGAGCTTTGCTGCACCAGCTCCCGTTACCGTCTTTGTACATGGAATTAATGCAATCATCTTGCTGAATCGGTCGACCACAACGAACAAATAATCATGACCAGACTTGGTCTTTGGTAATCCACCAAGAAAATCCATAGAAATACTCTCCCAAGGTCTTAATGGTACTGGTAATGGTATATATAACCCATGTTTTCTGTTGGAAGGTTAAGATGTACTGCACAACTTACACCTTCTAACTAACTTAGTAACATCATCTTGCATCTATGGCCAAAAGACATAACGACGAAGGTTAAGAAGAGTCTTATTCATCCCAAAGTGTCCATCAACTCGGGATGTGTGTGCTTCTCTCAACCATTGTAAACTATCTTCATCTTCTGGAATGCTAAGTAATTGACCCTTGTATAACAATCCATCTCGGAGTTCAAACTTGCCTTTAAATCCACTCTTTACACCTTCTAACACCTTTTTGAAGTCTTTGCTAGATGCGTATGACTTTGCATACTCTTGAGGAACAATTGGCTGAATTCTCATGGCCACCATTAATGCGTGGACTGGTGGACGAGACAACATATCTGCTAATTTGTTTGTTGCTCCCTTCTTGTACTTAATGAGAATGTTGAAACTCATCAAGTAAGACATCAACTTCATGTGTCGGGCTTATTGTAGTTTCGTCTGTGCGTGTAGATACTCCAATGGTTTGTGATCTGAATGTACCACTACTTCTTTACCTAAGAGATACACTCGCCAATGCTTGATACATTGGTATAAAACATAAAATTCTTTGTCATAATGTGCGTAGTTCTTAATAGCACCTGAGAACAATTCTGAATGGTACTCCACTGGTTTACCATCTTGCAACAACACTCCTCCCAATGCATAATTAGAAGCGCCGGTCTCAACTTCAAAAGTACGCTGTAAGTTAGGCAATGCCAACACCGGTGCTTCTGAAATCTTCCTTTTTAGTAACTGAAAAGCGTCTTCATGGATTTTCTGCCATTCAAACTTTGCCTTAGCTCGCGTCAAACCATGTAATGGTCCTGCAATAGTTGAGAAATGCCGGATAAACTTACGCAAGTATGTGCAATCCCCTAAGAAACTCCTGATTTCAGTTACAGTACTAGGTCTATGCTACTTAGTAATCACATCGACCTTCTTTGGATCGATCTTCCGTTGTCCACCACCAATAATGAATCCTAGGTACACCAACTCCTCCTTTCCAAACTCACACTTCTTTACATTTAACTTCAGCTAGCCTTCATGTAACACTTTAAATACCTCCTCAACGTGAATGATATGCTCTTCCCAAGTTCGGATGTATATAAGGATATCATCCAAATAAACAATCACAAAATCTTTTATAAAAGGTCGTAACAAATCATTCATCAAATCCATAAACATTGCTGGAGCATTACACAAACCAAAAGGCATCACCAACCATTCGAACAAGCCTTGTTTGGTCTTGAAAGAAGTTTTCCATGTATCATCTTCTCGAACTCTCACTTGATGGTATCAAAATTTGAAATCTAACTTTGTAAAGACTCGAGATTTTTCCAACTGATCCATCATGTCGTCTATCCTAGGTAGAGGGTAACGATTCTTGATAGTGATATTGTTCAATGCTTTATAATCAATACACATACGCCAACCTCCATCTTTCTTTGGTACCAACAATACCGCTGATCCACAAGGTGAAGCACTTGGCACTATCATTCCCAATTCTAGAAGTTCTTGGACTTGTTTCTTGATCTCATCATATTCCTCCATGAACGTGCGATAAAGACCTACATTAGGAAGAGAACTCTCCCCGTTCAACATATTTTCATGCTCCACACTCCTCTTTGGCGGTAACCCCGTGACATCAGAAAATAAATCCTTGTATCTCAACTTCAACCTTTCTAGGTAGCCTTCTTGTTGTGTAGTCAAGGCTGCCAAACAAACTCTACTCGGCTTCTCTTCAAGAGAAAGGATCATAAGGAGAATGAACTTTGTGTTATCATTCACCAACCGCTTATCCTGAGTGGATGTAATCAAGCTTTCTCCCTCTAGAGGAGAATCTATATCCCGAATCACAAAACTTTCTCCATCTTTGGTAAAGGTATATTTTTGTTCCCTCATGTGTAGAGTTGCATCTCTATCCCATAGGTAAGGACTACCTAATACTACCTGACAAACATCCAAAGGAACTACGTCATATGTAACTTCGCCAATATATGACTCATCTAGAGCAAATTTGAACGTGCATTGATGTGAAACTTGTAAGCCCCCTTTCTTTTGAAGCCATCCTAAAGGGTATGGTTTAGGATGTTTGATAGTCTTCAATCCTAACTTCTTCACCAAAGAATGTGAAAGTAAATTCTTATGACTTCCCGGATCAATAACAGCATCGAATAGTGATGTTTTGACTTGCATCTTCATTGTGAAGAGTCGCTCCCTAAGATCATCTTTTGAAGGTGTTTCTTTTGCCCATGTTATAAGAGAGAGCTTTGAATTGGGTTCCGTTTGTCTGTGGACTTCTTTTGGAGTTTGAGCGACTAGTGCTGCCTTCTTGGCTTCTTTCCTCTGCAACCCTTTAGGCTTTAGATGAGGGTTCTTAACCCAACACTTGTCGATAACGTGACCTGTTTGTTTGAAATGGGTGCAAGTCAAACCTTTATTGTCACTAAACTTCCCTTCTTATTTGATCCTTTCACCTCCTTTTACAATGGTACCTCCATATTTCGCCTTAGTATTCCCCTTTGAATCATATTTCTTAAGCCTTCCTTCAATGGCATTAGCTTTTATACTTGCTTCGGAGATAGAATCCACCGAAAACATCTTCAACTCCTTCCGTATATACTCATGTAACCCAGAAATATATTTCATAAAGATAACATAATCTCCCAAGTCTAAATCCAAAATCATAGCTTGATTCTGAAATTCTAAAGTATATTCTTGCACAGTTTGGTTGTAAGTCTACTTCAAGTTGTACCACTTGAACCATTTTTCCTCAAGGTAGCCAACCGGATAAAACTGTTTCCTTACAACTGCCTTGAATCTTCTCCACCACAATACTCCTTTACCTAGGTTTTGTCTTTGATAAGATTTCCACCAGGTTAGAGCATGCTTTTGTAGCTTCAATGCCGCGAAAGAAATCTTTTCCTTTGAACCATATTCAAAGAAAGAATAATACGTCTCTAGACGTTCAATCCAATCATCCAATTTTTCTACATCGACACTCCCATCATAAAGTGGAATATCAACACGAAAATCAATTTTCAGATTCTTACCATGAGGTTTAGTTGATGTAGGACTTTTAAGAAACTCACTTTTCTTCATCCTCATCTTCTTCCTCTTCTTCTTCTGATTCATCTTTTTCCGAAGCTTCAGGCGAAGGTGTAATCTTTTTCTTCATCTTCGGCTTTGGTGTATGAGAACGAATACATTCAGTCAATTCTTCAAGGGTGATTTTAATCGAATTCATGTCTGTTTGTAAAGTAGCCACCTTTTCTTCCATAGTTTGTGGTTCTCTATGCTTGGCTTCATCATCTGACTTTGTCATATTTGATCCCCTTGTTCTCCTAACATCTTCTAACTTCTCGAGTACCTCACCAAGCTTTATATAGAGAGATCTGGTGAAAACTGTAAACCACAGGGATTTACCCTAAAAACTAACCTTGCTCGTGATGCCAAACTTGATACGTATGATCTCTATACCTTGGTAGATATTACTATAGAGGCGGAATTCAGAATAATAATAGACGAGAAACTTAGAAAACTGAACACAAGTAGTAATTCGAAGAAAAATATATTCTCTTAGATTATGAACAAGAAAACGATTACAATTCTCTCTTTTTTACGCTCACAATCTTCTCTAAACAGTGGATTAACCTTAAACTGTTTACTAAGCTTGCACAAGTATTGTTCCCAGCTTCCTCTAGGTTTTCTATGCCTAGTTTTTGTGTCTTATTTGTGCGTGTTTAGCTATTAACCAAAGCTCTCTATTTATATCTTCATTATACTCAGGCGACCAAGGACTTCTATTAGGAATCTATCTCCTAAACTAAGAGTATTGCCTAAAACAAATTCTTACCTAACTAGGAATTCATCCTAAACAAGGATTCATGCCTAGATTAGGATTCTTCCATCAACTTAGATTGAGGTTAACTAAGTTCCCTAAAGGAGTATGGATACACCTGTATCATCACGGGAGTATCAAGGCTTGTCATATTTGTGTGACAATCCTGAAGAGGAAATAATACAAAATAGAAGATAAGACGAGATCAATGGGTCATTACAAGACGGCAGTGTTATGGGGCTTTAATTTCGTAAGAAAATTTAGGCCTGTCATATTGTCGCAGCAAAAATGACAAAAGCATAAAAGGTTAAGGCAAGATAAATGGGTTTCTGCATGAAAGTGCAGAGACGTCCTGCGATTTTGTTGCAATGACAAAAGGTGGAAAAATAAGACCTTTAATTAGGAAGGAGAAATAAGACCACAAAATAGAATACAAATTTTTTAAATACTAACTATTCTTTATGTAGATCATTCATCGCAAGAAAGATAATGAGAGGCAAGTATGGGAATTAATAAATAGGAGGCATTATCTTTCTCTCCGCAAAGTATTAAAAGAGTAAATTTCGAAGTTGGTTGAGGTACACTATTCACAGAAAGTAATGGACATGAAACAACTCAAGAAAACAAAATTAAATAAGAAACTCAATCCTCAATGTTGACTTCGCCTGAAAGAGTTAATGGGTGTTCTTTGTTATACTCTAGCTTCATCTCCACCTTGATATTCGCCAGTGATAGTTTCTTTGAGAGGAATTTATTTTTCATTTCCGTCTTGGTCATCACCAAAAAATGCTTATTTAGTAGGATATTCTTCTATTTCATCTTCATACTGAGAAATAGCTTCCATGTCACTTTCATAATCATAGTCAACATCAGCAGCATGAGGAACTTCATCATCATATACTTATAAAGGTACAATTGATATAGGAGGAAGATAATTGGACAACAAAATTTCATTCACAAGAACTTCATCTTTAAGGTGGACTTGGCGAAGGAATGATCTTTGGTGATTTCTATCTTGGATATCCTTGAAATAGGCAAGATAATCAAGTCTCCTTTCTGCTCGATCGTGAGAATGAGCAAGGTGAGCAGCGAGAAGTGCATTTTCCTTGCGAACCTTAGAATACTTCAAATCCAAATCAGAAAAGGAAGAACGAAGACTTCTTTCAGATTCTGCAAAATGAAAGAATACAAAAAATTCATTAAAATAAAGAATTTGCAAGCAGCATATTATAAACATATTTAACAAAGAAAGAATGGCTGAGACAGTGAAAATGACTACCTTCCTTTTGCGAAATTATATTTTGAATTAGAGACAAGCAAGTACTCTCTCAATGATTCATTGCATCATCAAATTAATCTCCAACCAAAACCTTCAGGTGAGATTTTAGTTTCTTTTCTTTAGAGATGAGAAAAGTGTTCTGCTTCGCAAGTGAAGAGTAAGATTCTTCTAATTTGGAATATTGTTCTTTGAGTTGACTTGCCTTTATACTTAAAGCTATCCTACCCTAGATGAGTGTATTTTTCTCATCAATAGATGATTCGGTTACTTCCTTAAGTTCATTTTTCAGTGAGCAAAGAGATTGTTCTTGGTTATCACACATCTTTTGAAGAATGTTTAGTTGCTGTGAGGTGGTCGCAACCTTATTTAAGAGAGTTCGCTTTTCCTGAGATAAAGTTTTGTTTTCATCTGATAGAGTTTCCACCTATAAATTAGCTATAGTCAAAGAATAAGAGAGGCGAGATTTCACTATTTAATGAGTTTTGCTTTTGAACTAATTGGGTATTTTCTTTGGTAAGATTATCTATTTGATCAACATAATACGTATGAAGGTTACCTAATCGGTTATATTGATCCATTCCAATATCTTTATCAACACGAGCTTCTTCATCAACATATTCGAATTGATATCTCTCCATTATTCGTTTCTGATTTAAAACTTAGCGTACGAATAAAAGACTTTAAGGGAATTGCATGAGAAAGAGACATAATTTCTTATAAGATAAATAAAAGGCGAATATCAGAAAATCATACCTTTCAGTTCATTATTCTTCTTGCGAAGAAGTTCACAATCCAGCGAGATATTTTGGAATTTTTGATTTTTCAAATGAAGAACATCACGTTCCAAGGTCATCGCTTGAAGATTCTTATTCAAAATTTCCACTTCCCTCTCCAATGTTGTTTGCGAAACCATTCTCTCAGAGCCAACATATTTATTTAAAATTTCGCAAGCACTCAATTTGATGGGGTTAGTGGAAGATTTCTTGACATCATACAAAGCATCAGATAAAGTTTAGAACACAATATCTATCCCATCTAAAACGTCTTTGGAAAAGGAAGAGAATTCAGATGAAGAAGTGGTGATATTAGAAGATTGGGGAACTAAATCATTTTTCATAATAACTCTGTCATTCGAAGGTGATGTTTGGGGAAAATTAGTATTTGGTATCAAGGAAGAGTCGATTTGAGAAGCATTAGCAACAGGAGAAAAAGGGGTTTCATTCGCAGAAGGGTTGATAAGATGGGCTTCGTTCATAAGAAGACCAGTTGAAGGGGAAATGTCTGAGGAAATATTTTCACGAATAAGAAGTAAAGGTTCAGATTCCGAAGGTCTCGCAGGAAGTTTAGAAAGGGCAAGTGAAGAAAATGGAACAGAAGTTTCAACAATCTTAAGATGGCGAGATTTCTTGGGGGGGTTGTTAGCATCTTTATCACCCTGCGAATAACAATCCAGATAAGAAACAGAGGCAACAATATTTTTATTAAAAGAATAATGTTCCTTACTACCTTATTATTCACAGACTTTCTTTTTCTCGCAACAACTTTGGGACGCGGTTCATTGGGTGAATTAGGGTTCTGAGTAGTAGATTCTACATTAACAGTGTCTTTGCTGAAACAGAAACAGTATGGGAATTACATAAAAAGACAAAATAAACAAGATGACTCCAGTAAAATAAGATAAGTTTCAGCAAAATCAAAAGAAAAAATGGAAGAAAACTAACCTTGCTGATTCCATGGGAGCAAAAAGAAGCAACAACATGAAGGTAGGGAAGATGACGAAAGTTGCAGACAATGAAGAGTTACAGAGAATATGAAATATGAAGACGAAGTAAAAGAAGAAGCAAAAGAAGAAAATTATTTCTCATCGGATCCCTCTTTAAATAGACGAGAGAAGATGACCAGTTTAATCGGTAAATAAAGGAATGATGCCACGTGTATATGGTTACGCTAAATTTAAGGAATTTGGCCAATAGAGAGAAACGTTGAAAAGATGGGCAGCTACGGCACTCTGAAGTACAATTTCTCATGATATTCTCTCCTTCGCAGAGAAGACATGAGAAGAGGCAAGATGTAGGATCAGAATATCGCAAGAAGGATACACTGGCGAAATCTTCACCAATAACACACTGCGAATGTCGCAGGATGAATTAAGAGATGACGTAGAAGAAAATGACAGTGTAAACACGAGAAAGTTGTGAGGATTTAGCGATATTTAGGACATTTGCGAAAATGTACATTTGTAAGCTTGCGAGAGTACCACAAGCCAGATCCTAAAATAAAGGACAAACTAGATGTCATCCACTATGTAATTCCCTATATAAAGAGCCGAACAGGCTTAAGGAAGAGAGAGATCTTTTTCCAGTGTTGAATAAGTCATTAGGAGAGAGAAAGTCCAGAGCAGTTGTTAATTTCTTAGTTTCATTTCTTTCCTTTCTTGTAAAATTTGTGAGATTAATTAATAAAGATTGTGATTGTTCGTCCAAAAATGACTTGATTGTATGAATTCTTATGAGGGGTTTAGTGTGGGATTTCCTGCAACTACAGATGATGTACTAACAATCATTGTACGAACAAGTATTTCAAAATACGACGAGACGATGAACCTATGCAAAATAGGAAGGAAAATAATAAATAATTAAAAATTGACCAAGGCATTGGGAGCATGGGATCACTGACCGGCCGGACGTGTCGTGGTCAATCCCACGCCATTTTCATATTTTTATCATATTTTTTGTTATTTTCCTTGAGTTCATGAAAATCCTTTCACTTGAACAAATATCTTTCGTTTTGAGGAAACTCCTCAGTTTCATGGTGTTTCCCTCACACCAAAGAAATAATATAAAATTAAGGAAAATATTGTGGGCCGTGATTATTGGCCAACCGGCCATGCCTTGATCCAAGAAGGCCAAACACCTCATGGTTCCTTATTAGTTTATTATTATTTCCCTAAATTCATGAAAACTCCTTAATGTCATGATATTTCCTTGATCCCATGAAAAAATAATATAAAATTAAGAAAACCCGTGTGACTGGGCCCTAGCCGGCCGGTCAATCCCTAGATGGCCCCACATGTCCCATTTTATTATTATTATATTTTTCATGTTTCAAATTATGAAAATTCCTTTAAATCATGAAATAATACATAAAATTAGGGAAAACTCACGGGACCGGGTCCTAGCCGGCCAACCATGCTCAAGCCGGTCCCACACGTCCCTTATTTTATTATTATTATTATTATTTTTCATGTTTTCCTCATCTCATGGAAACTCCTTGATTTCAACAAAAACTCATTGGTTTTAACAAATTCCTTGGTTTTATCATATTTCCCTAAAATCATGAAAATATTACAAAAATTGGGAAAAACGTATGTTATTGGGCCCTTTGGCCGGCCGGCCATGCCTTGTCCATGGCCAGTTCCACACTTCATGATTCCTTCACTTTTTTATTATTTTTCGTTCATCTCATAAAGTTTTGACGGTTTCATCAAAAACCCCTGATTTCTTCATATTTTCTCAAATATTTGCTCAAATGCACATCTGAAAATATCAAAATTCTCAGAACTGAGATACGAACACTTTGGTGACATGAGAATGTTACCTTGATCGACCAAGGTTGGCTCTTAGGCTCGCAAGGAGCCGGTCCCGCGTATTTTACACAATTTGACCTAATTTGCGCAATTGCACGTATTAGGTCCTAAACTCTTCCAAATAATTTTGGGATTTTCATGGAACGATCGTCATTCGATCCCGTGACCACCCAGGGCCGGTTTCATGACCCCTTGGTCGGTCTATCATCTCTTCATAATTAATTAGGTTTTATCACCTAAGGCTTAGACGAGCATTTTCGAATAAATGATTAAACCAGCATTTGATCATTCTTTCATCAACGAATCACCAACTCTTCGAGAGGACTTGGTATTTGCTCACACGAGCATATGGGAGCTGCATGGTCCCATGAAGTCGGTTCTCCTTCATTCCATGGTTAATTTTCAAATAAACCATCAATTGGTCATCAATTGATCAAATTAGGGTTTCTGAGTCCAAGGATTATAATTCCAGATTCAAACACTAATAGTTTTATGACGATCTCATGATCAGTATTCTTATTAATTATGCTCGGTTCAATTAACATTATTTTAATTAATATTTTATTTTGGTCACACTACCAATAATTCATCAGACGAGCAACACTTGCTCAGACGAGCAATATTTGCTCAAATCAAGGAATATTGGTTCAACTATCAATATTCAACACTTAATATAATGAGCAACACTTGCTCACCTCAACATCAGAATTTTATCTCTATCTCAGCAGACACGTTCAATTCATGAGTTTAACATTTTTCTAAGTTATGTTCAACTCAGCAAATACATGGACTCATTGTCCCATTAAATCACGAAGTCAGCAACTGACTAATTAACCACGAGACGTCAATCGTGTCACTTGGGGGGATATCAACTAGGGTTTCGGTCTGGCGGTCTATGGAACGTGTGTTCAAACACATGATGGAATGTGAGAAAGTCGTGTAGTCAATTGAAGAAGTTAACAAAGTAGTGGAAGGAAAATCGACCAAGTCTCCGCACGATGAACAACTGGTTTCAAACAAGATTTCCACTTCCCCACTTCTTGATTCTATCAACTATCATACTCCATGGGATCATGGTGTCTACAATTCCAGTAATATAAATAAGTCTATGAATCATGATTGAAACAACAACAACGATCTCACATCTCACAGACAACACGAGATCAACAACTCATCAATTGAGCAATTACTCTCAACTGAGCAATTTCAATCATTCAGAACTTATCATATTAAGAATTCAGAACATACCTACAATCTTTGATTACCATTGATTCCACATATTTCTTAGCTTCCCTCCTACAGATTGACCCATCCTCTCTTATGACCGAATTTACTCTGGAACGGCCATTGTCTTGGTTTAGGCCGGAGTACTACAGATTGATCTCTCGAATTCAAAGAAATCCCTTCTTGCAGTGCATTTGTGTGACGTTGAACATTTCGCTCGGTTCAAGGAATCTCCTCCGTACGGTCATCTCCTGAATTCCGTAAAAACCATCAAATCATTTTGCCCCATCTAAAAATTGGAGACCACAGTGGGAGATCATTCTCTTGGTTATATTCTCAATTCTCACAAAGATGGTCGGTCTTATGTCTTCCCAATCCGGGTTCAAAACCCGATCTTAATATCACAAGCTCTAGTGGTACCGCTAACGCCATTCCTCCAATCATTGATGCTCCTGTGATCACCCCTGCAAGTGAAGTCACTGGCGCCATCAATAATCAACTCTTCGGTTGATTTCCTGAAGAAACCATAGGAAATCAACCTACCATAGTTGATCTTATGAAGGTTCAGACTGACGTAGCTGCAACACAAAAAGAGTTGTGTGCTTATCTCAAAACTCTCATAGACAAGCTTGCGTCTGAACGAACTCAGCCTCAACGCGAGAAAGGAAAAGCTAAAGAAACATATTCAACTGCTGATCCTGAAATCTCTCCAATCCATGTTGTACATGATGAAGATTTACGCAAAGCTGCAGATGACTCTCCAGCAATGGAACCCGCAAGTTTCATCACTCGTGAAGACCTGGAGCACTTTTTGAGGATCGAGGAAAAGACAAGGCATCATCTGTCCATCTTCACCAACCTTCATATCCTGCTTCCATACATAGGATTCCTCTTCCAAAGGTTATACCGCTCCAACATTCATTCTTTATGATGGAACATGCAATACTCAAAAACATATTTCTCAATTTCTGGAATTATTGGGTGAACACGAGCACAACATGTCGTCCGTCTGAAGGAATTTTCAAAGTCTCTGACAGGCAGAGCATACACCTGGTACAACAACATCGTACCGGGAAGTATCACCAATTGGGGAGAAATGATTAATGCTTTCTACGGAAAATACTTCTTCGTGTAAGATAAAATCACTCTCTCTGATCTAGGGAGGATATTTCAAAGGAGTAGCGAACATCCTGATGATTATGTGAAATGGTTCACAGTTCAAGCCTTGGACTGCCACGAACCAAACATCACATAGAAGCAACTTGTACACTTGTGCATCAATAGAATGATCCTGGTATACAGAGCCTCGCTAGAAACCTCCGGTTCCACACTTTCTCAAAATTTCATGAAGCAGCCAAACGATCAGCGACTACTACACCTGCTTTACTGAGCAACGTCAAGGAACCTCGGAGAAGCCGACGCCTGATCAACAAACAATACAATGTCAAACCTTCCATTAACATTGTTGCTCAAGAGGCAAAAGGAAAGCTTCTTCTCAAACATGCGACATCCAACATTTCATCCTACAAAAGCATCACGGAACGATAACTAATCTTGCACAAACCTCGACCCAACATCGAACGGGAAATGATCGGAAAGACTTAAACTTCTCTCGTCTCATGCAGGAGTGATCGAGTTACTGGAAGTTTGGGTTCAAGATGGTGTGATCAAATTGTTGTTCATCAAGAGAGAGCCAACAAAAGAATAAATGGAGAATCCTAGGAGTACACAAGAATCCTCTCCAGTCAGAACCCTACGCCCTCTGAATTCAAAGAAGCAGTTCAATCGTTGCTCGAGAAAATCTGTAGAATTGCTCTATCTGCCGAAGGCACAAAGGAGAGACATGTTCACATCACTGAACTACATCGTGTCAAGAAATCCATTCCGGGAATACTTCTTGAGCCTCCAGCCACATACCAAGATATGTACAACTAGGGACTGCCTACCACAGTCAATCTCAGAAGAAATGAATTTGGAAGAACGTTGATCGATGCTGGCACCGCCATCAACATTATTCTACTGAAAACCCTCAAAGCCGCAGGCATCACTCGACAAGAAGCTACTCATGCTCTCATCTCAATCAGAGACCTTGAAGGAGCTCTCGGAAATACTCATGGATACATCACCCTCAAAGTGAACATAAGTCCAACCTGGACGGAAACCAAGTTTCGCATAATCAGGAAGATCCAGGATATGGCATGTCATTCAGACGAGTGTGGATCCACGCTGAAAAGATGGATACTTACAAAGCGCCTTTGGTTACACATCTCTCCAACGAAGAAAGTTCTGATCCAGAAGGTTTGACGGACATTCCATCATCAGAGTACTTTGAGGAATTTTTAACTTTGACGAGGTTGAAGCAAGAATTTGCAAAAACAAATGCATAGACATTCATCAATAGGTTCCGCATTCAGGAAAGTCTCATTCCATGTCTATGACATTTATTTCCTCACATGTTATCCTAGCATGGGGACTTAATTATGCTAGCAACTCTACAAGATGTTATGAATGGTAGCTTCACCAGATTAGTATTTTACCAAGTGGTTGAATCTGACGTTTCTCCGAATCAAGCACTGAAACATTTATTACTGAGATGATGTCCAAACATGGCGAAAAATACTTTGGGAGTTTCTCCTGCAAATCCATGTGTTCCACAAAATCATAAGGCTCTGATTTGTGCACAAGTATCGAATCCCACTACCACAACGAAAGGGATGCTGAATCAACAGAATAAACTCCAGGGACGAGATAATCAAACCCCTAAGGCATTTGATGCTTAAGGAGTATACGCTTCAATGCTCAAGCATCTGAGAAGCCATCAAATTGTACTCCAAATCAAAGAGTACAGCTTTAGCATAAATATATAGATGATGGCACATTGATTCAACACCAGCACGATCAAAGTGTTACTAAACTACAATCGATAAGTCTTCATTATCCCATGATAAGACATATGAAGCAGATGCAACATCATTCATACATGGATGACACTAACTCCTTCAATGTACACTGGGCAACCTAAGGCAATTCCGTGAAACTTCATCAACGAGATTTCTATACATCACCAGACCCTGCATGATTGAGGAACTTTATCTCTTCACCACAAGCCCCTGTTGATGCTATCTACCGCAACAATGATGACTCACTGACAAAGCCAGTTCGTGGTAAAGTTATGCCTTCAGGAGCATTCAAGTTGAACTCTCAGTACACCTTCATCTTACAGACGCTCAACTCATCAACTAGTTTATGAATGTAAAAGGCTCACTGGAAGAAGGAGCAAAAATTATATCTATAATCATGGTTCTATCCTTTTTAGTCTTTGGAGCAACTTCAACCGTGGTATCAACATAAATAATAATCTCTAGGGGAACACCATCCATGATCTCAACATCGATAAGGATCTCTGGAGCGTGATCATTCATAGTCTCAGCACCAACGACGGTCTCAGGAGCAACATACTCGGGGCTTCATCAACTAATCATTCTATGAAGTGTTACACATGAAGCGGATTTCTCTAAGAACCAATGATTCATATCAAGATATGTAGACCTGATAACATGCTCACATGAAAGTCTTCCCAAAGCTGGCACGACTGGGTGACATAATCCAACATCTTCTACAAGATGTTCTCATCACCTCTACAAATGAGATACAACACACTCCAGGTCATGGGTTTGCAAAAACGTACCAATGGGTGAGGAATGGGACAATTCTTCCTTAACTAAAGATGTTCGTCCATGTCTCTTCCACAACATACCAAAAGGGCGCATTAATCGGACATACGAGCTGAAAGATATGGCCTTTACTGTCAGGTCTACGAAACCTGAAAAATTTGTACGTGATTACAAATTGCAAATGTGCATGCTTCGTTGGCAGACTTCTACAACTCCAAATTGATTGATTCTTCTATTATCTAATAACTCAGTCTCTTAGATTCAAAATTTTGGGTCAAGCATCAAATTCCAACGTTGTGTGAGGTTCCTACAGCTTCCAGAGCATACTACATGCAAGCAGAAATTCGTGGACGGGATTCATAACCTCTACAGTCGATCGATGTCCACCAGGTATTTTTGCTAAGTCCTTCATCAAGGTACCTCCAAATTCTACCACCTGGGTCTTTACATCAATTTTCCACCCGGGTCCTCTATCCAAGTCTTGTTAGAAGAAGAGAAAACGAAAAGGAGAGATTTACCAAAATACTGGGGACTGACGGTCCACTGATCATGACGATCAGTTTCTCAGTCCAAGACTCTTGGCACCAGACTCTCATGTGCTAATTATTCATCATGAAAGTATGCTACCACCGGGACATGAGACCATGGTCATTACATCATCCCATCTCGAGAGCAGCCTCATCTATGGTCCCGTGACCATGATTTCAAAAGTGATGTTTCTACGACTGACAGAAGCAAGATGGCACTGCAATCACCATGCTCATGTATCAATCAAGGGAGTCCTGATCTCAAATGAATCAATGACATTAAAATTCTTCACCAATTGTTCAAGACACAAGCAAATGGTCTAAAGACACAACATGAGTGTTTTACAGCGAACTCGTCGGAGATGATTTTACACTGTCCTGTACAAACCGACGAGCTGGGAGCAATTGGTGAAGATATTTGGAATGGGTCATACACCATTCTCTTCGTATGGATGTCCTATACAGCATATCCAAAATTCACATGAATTGGAGAAACGAGCAAAGAGTTGTGGCCAGAACATTGGACTGCATGCCAGCTGAAAATTTTCTGAAGGTCTCCTGGAAGTTTACTGTTTCGTCGATTTCGGATCCTAAACATGCTCGGAACCCAAAAATCTTCCCTATTAAAGTTTGGACATTTCCTGGGCATGAGGATACATGGGTAGACCGCGAAAATCAGACATCGGACGAAGATTCTACAACAATTTCAATGAAGATCTAACTTCTGAATTTTCTGATGACGAAATTCTTCGTTCATCCACATCTGAATTAGGATCAACACCATCAACGCAAATCATGCCTTCATCTTCAGCCAATGGTCTCATTTGCTGAAGTCGGCGGTGCTTCTGCTGACAAGGGACGACTCACAGATAATCGAGAGACATACAAAGTACCAGCTTTCTAGCGTCTCTGAAAGGTTGATTCATCCCAGGATGAACATCTGCAAAAGTCTTCATGTTTGACTTGATAATTCTGGAGCGTTCTTCGGAAGATCCAGAAGGGTGGTTGTAACCAGAAGTCATCACTATCTGAGGCGAAATACAGTGAGTCATGGATATATCAATAACAAGCACGCGCTGAAACGGTAACAATCCAACTCTTGCATATTTACCATTTCACTACCTATAGTGATTATAACATCAAAATTTCGAAAAACTTGCTCGTCCCTTCAAATCTGCAAAGACGAGCATAATTTATTATTCAAAATCATGACTTGATTTTCATCAAACCGTGAACAACCCACGTGAATTTTAACATCCACTGGTTTTCCAAAAATTGGACAGACGTCCATCTTATAATTGTGAAAACTCACATACAAACATTATTTCACCATGTATAATTGTCTACTTTCAACAGTTGTTCAAAATCAAAACATTGATTTTACAAAATACATATATTTAACGTGAAATTCACGTAAATTTAAAAATATATCTATATATTTTGCTCCCTTGCACGAGCATCTGTCTTTGAATTGAGAGTATATTTTCAAAATTTTGTGAACGCTCACATATCGAAAATAAAAAAATTCATGAAAGCTCATAGACAAATTTTTTATTAACAGACGCACGTCTTTTCAAAAAAAAAACTTTTCTCTCGTACGAGCATTCACCTTTGGAACGAGAGTTTATTCCATTGTGTGAAATCTCACAAAGATAAAATTTTGGTTCTCGTGAAAGCTCATAGACAAAATTTTATATCATTAGACTCAGGTCTATTTTGTTTGTTCCTTAAACTAATGAACAAACGAGCGTCTATTCCTAAAATAAGGATTTCTTTTTTGGGCCCGACCCGCGAATCCTAAACAACCAAGGTCTCGTCGTCAAGACCAACGGTTCAATACCAATTAATGCTCATTAAACGATACTCTATCATGCCACTGGGATCTTCATTCAAGTCATGGTATGCCCGTACTATCGAAATTCGGTAACATCTTAACTTACGACTAAATTCAGTTACTGATATTGTTTATGTCCGGAAAATCACCATTCAATGATGACTAAGGAACACAGATTTCCTCAATAAGCATGGGACTTAATGTAGATGGTGGATTTTTGACAAAGGATAAAATCGTAAACCCATAATTATACGAACTTATGATCCAGCAATCAGACGTGAGTATTGAGACACATGTCTCTCATCGAACCTCTGACTGAGAAATACTGTCTCTTAGAGTACATACAGATATGTAGTCTTTTGGCTGGACAACAACATATATCATGAATACTGAACACTTCAGTAATTATTTCTATATAGAATCACGAGATTGACGGCTCCTAGACAGCTTGCTCTGCTAGTATAGAGCGATAACGTCTTCAGGATACAAACAACAGTTTTCCCTGACTATATAAAGGATATGAAGCTCCAACAAGGTCATATCAGGATGATTAATGCTCCAAGACAACTTGCTCTGCTAGTACAGATCCATCAATCAATTATTCTTAAATTCTTGGATTCATCCACTGAATTTCTGAAAATATTCAAATACTTTTGTAATATTTCGTTACTTCAATCCATGGTTCTTCCCAGCAGAATTCCATGGGTTAGTAATAAATATTCGACAACACGGGCATCTGATCTACCTATGAGTAAGCCCCGATTCAAATGGTGCAAGTGTACTCAATGATGATGCACTAACTATCACTATACGAACAAGTATTTCAAAATACGACAAGACGATGAACCTATGCAAAATAGGAAGGAAAATAATAAATAATTAAAAATTGACCAAGGCAATGGGAGCATGGGCCCACTGACTGGCCGGACGTGACGTGGTCAATCCCACGCCAGTTTCATATTTTTATCATATTTTTTGTTGTTTTTCTTGAGTTAAAATCCTTTCACTTGAACAAATATCTTTCGTTTTGAGGAAACTCCTCTCACTTTTCCCTCACAAATAATATAAAATTAAGGAAAATATTGTGGGCGTGATTATTGGCCAACTCCATGCCTTGTTCATGGTGTACCTCATGGTTCCTCATTAGTTCATTATTATTTCCCTAATTTCATGAAAACTCCTTAATCTCATGATATTTCCTTGATCCCATGAAAAAATAATATAAAATTAGGGAAACCCGTGTGACCGTGATTATTGTGGGCCGTGATTATTGGCCAACCGGCCATGCCTTGTTCCCTGCCGGCCACATACCTCATGGTTCCTCATTAGTTCATTATTATTTCCCTAATTTCATGAAAACTCCTTAATCTCATGATATTTCCTTGATCCCATGAAAAAATAATATAAAATTAGGGAAACCCGTGTGACCGGGCCCTAGACGGACGGTCAATCCCTAGATGGCCCCACACTTCCCATTTTATTATTATTATATTTTTCATGTTTCCATAATCCCATGAAATTCCTTGATTTCATGATATTTCCTTCAAATTATGAAAATTCCTTTAAATCATGAAATAATACATAAAATTAGGGAAAACTCACGGGACCGGGCCCTAGCCGGCCAACCATGCTCAAGTTGGTCCCACACGTCCCTTATTTTATTATTATTTTTATTTTTCATATTTTCCTCATCTCATGGAAACTCCTTGATTTCAACAAAACTCTTTGATTTCAACAAAAACTCCTTGGTTTTAACAAATTCCTTGGTTTTATCATATTTCCCTAAAATCATGAAAATATTACAAAAATTGGGAAAAACGTATGAGATTGGGCCCTTTGTCCGGACGGCTATGCCTTGGCCATGACCGGTCCCACACTTCATGATTCCTTCACTTTTTTATTATTTTTCCTTCATCTCATCAAAAAACCCTGATTTCTTCATATTTTCTCAAATATTTGCTCAAATGCATATCTGAAAATATCAAAATTCTATGAACTGAGATACGAATACTTTGGTGACATGAGAATGTTACCTTGATCGACCAAGGTTGGATATTTGGCTCGTAAGGAGCCGGTCCCGCGTATTTTACACAATTTGACTTAATTTGCGCAATTGCACGTATTAGGTCCAAAACTCTTCCAAATAATTTTGGGATTTTCATGGAACGATCGTCATTCGATCCCGTGACCACCCATGGACGGTTTCATGACCCCTTGGTCGGTCTCTCATCTCTTCATAATTAATTAGGTTTTATCACCTAAGGCTCAGACGAGCATTTTCGAATAAATGATTAAACCAGCATTTGATCATTCTTTCATCAACTAATCACCAACTCTTCGAGAGGCCTTGGTATTTTATCACACGAGAATATGGGAGCTACATGGTCGACCCAGGGTCCCATGAAGTCGTTTCTCCTTCATTTCATGGATTAATTTTCAAATAAACCATCAATTGGTCATCAATTGATCAAATTAGGGTTTCTGAGTCCAAGGATTGTAATTCCATATTCAAACACTAATAATTTTATGACGATCTCATGATCAGTTTTATTATTAATTATGCTCGGTTCAACTTCCAGTATTTTAATTAATATTTTATTTTGGTCACGCTACCAATAATTCTTCAGATGAGCAACACTTTCTCAGACGAGCAATATTTGCTCAAACCAAGGAATATTGGTTCAACTATCAATATTCAACAATTCATCTAATGAGAAACACTTACTCACCTCAACATCAGAATTTTATCTCTGTCTTAGCAGACACGTTCAATTCATGAGTTTAACATTTTTCTAAGTTATGTTCAACTCAGGAAATACATGGACTCATTGTCCCATTAAATCACGAAGTCAGCAACTGACTAATTAACCACGAGACGTCAATCGTGTCACTTAGGGGGATATCAACTAGGGTTTCGGTCTGGAGGTCTATGGCACGTGTGTTCAAACACATGATGGAATGTGAGAAAGTCATGCAGTCAGTTGAAGAAGTTAACAAAGTAGTGGAAGGAAAATCGACCAAGTCTCCGCACGATGAACAACTGGTTTCAAACAAGATTTTCACTTCCCCACTTCTTGATTCTATCAACTATCACACTTCATGGGATCATGGTGTCTAAAATTCCAGTAATATAAATAAGTCTATGAATCATGATTGAAACAAAAACAACGATCTAACATCTCATAGACAACACGAGAACAACAACTCATCAATTTAGCAATTACTCTCAACTGAGCAATTTCAATCATTCAGAAATTATCATATTCAGAATTCAGAACATACCTACAATATTTGATTACCATTGATTCCACATATTTCTCAGCTTCCCTCCTACAGATTGACCCATCCTCTCTTGTGACCGAATTTACTCTGGAACGTCCATTGTCTTGGTTTAGGCCGGAGTACTACAGATTGATCTCTCGAATTCAAAGAACTTCCTTATTGCAGTTCATCTGTGTGAGGTTGAATATTTCACTCGGTTCAAGGAGTCTCCTCCGTACGGTCGTCTCCTCAATTCCGTAAAAACCAGCAAATCATTTTTCCCCATCTACAATAGTCGTTTGAGAAAAAGAAGTAATTTTTTAAATTACTATGACATTTTTTAACTTGCGGATGCATAATATCTCATCAACATAGACACCTTCTTGTTAAATCCAAAATATTTCCAACTTGTCGAGCATGTTTAAAGCTTCTTGGAACTACAAATTCCAAGATATATAAATGCACTTTTATATACATCGTCTAAATACAACTACAAATACATTACACATACATTAAACTTAATTTTTTACATTTTCTATGGGTATCTCTCTACATTAATAACCTTCATATATTAATAATTTTGTGGATGCCAAAGAACATTAATATAGAGAGGTTCTACTGTAGTCGAGTTACTTCAAAAACCCTAAATGGGTCAAATAAACGGTTTATGCCAGTCATAGATGATGGGTCGGATAACCGACTTTCTTTTACCGCAAGTGCACGGTGTCCAAATTGTAGACAATAAAAAATGTGGTTCGTTCCCACGAGGAGTGTTCTAAATTACTTCTAGCTAATACTATCACCTTTCTAATCAAGATCAATTCAATTGGAAGATTTCAGATGTTATACAAAGAAAACAGAATGCAAACTAAGATATTAAAGTGTCGAGTAAGATGAGAAAAGATTAAGGATCCAGGAATCCGTCATAGGCTAGGTTTTACTTATGTTGTTTCGCAAGAGTCTCTATTTTACTCATGTAAAGTTGCAACACCAAGCTACTTAAACATGAAAGATATGTCGCTAAGAATTATTGATAATCGACTGAGGATTGTTTGATCTCGACCTAAAAGTAGAACCCCTAATCACTATGTATACATGTCATACAAAGTAGAAGAGTATTCATAAATTTAATATGAATCATGTCACACTGGGATTGTCTATAACTTCCATATGTAGTATACTTGGCATAAAACATGAAAATATTTATAAAACAACAACCAAAATGAGATACTCAAACATAAATTTAAGATTTTAATTAAAGAACCTCTTGTTCATGAACATAAATAATCTAGCCTACAATTTCATCCTTTTACCCTTGCAATGGTTTAGCAACTCATGGCTTTCTCAAAAACTATAGTAACTAATGGAAGAAATAAGCTCAACATATCGAAAGTCAAATAAAAAAACTTAAACCTAGTTTCTTCCATGTCGACGACGTCCCTTTGAATATGCATCACTAAAGTATATATAGGTGTTGTTATAGCTCCCGCTTCATACCTAGCAGACAGTACTCCAAGGCCCAATCCATTAGCTCCAGCTGCTTCCTAAATCTAATCACATCACCCAATCGAGTATCTATGAAGCATAACCAGATCATCTTGTACCCGAACCATCTGAGCACCTTCCTTTACCGGCAGTAACAACTTACTCAATCGGACACAGTCCACAGCCTCTTACCAATGCCACTACTAGGTATCCCAGCTTGTTCTCATGCCTTCCACGCCTCCAAGACAACGACTAAAGATATTTCTGGCACTACCACCACTTGGATTTGAAGCTTGATTCCTTCTCCATTTGTATCTTCAATTCTACCCGAAAAATCTTTTTAATCTAGAACAAAATGGGTAAGAACCCATCTATTCTACAGAATCGATTCAATTAACCAAGGAACCCCAATTTCAGTTTAAAACCAGAATTCCCCAGAATCCAATTTTAGTTTCTGCCAGGTACTGTTTATTTCTAAATTACAAACCTCATATTTCAGCCCACAACAACCATCACTGCCTGCAATTTGCCGAGATACAACAAAAAATGGCAGCTACTGGTTTCACCTCCTTTACAAATAACTCTATTAACCCCAAGTTATATCTGAGATCCCATTGAATCACAGAAAACTCCCATCTATTCGCTTATCTCATCAAATGCTCATGTGCAGTCACAAAAAGATGATATCTCAACTGACTTGGCTGAAATTTACCCCATATTAGCAACCATTAACCAACACCTGAATTGGGTAAAAACCCATCTATTTTATTCTTCCCCCATCTGTATCTTGCAATTCCATGTAGTTGATTCCATCTTTGTCCTCATTCATGCCACCAAAATATGAACTGTAATTAGAGAATTCATGGTAAACTTCAACTGCAACACATGTTGTTCTCTGGTCGGCTACAGATTCAGGCCAAATACCACCTGAAAAAGCGGGGGCCTAACAACCTCACCAAATATTTTTCTTAGCAATATGTATGGACTAGCTCCAACATACTTACAAGAGAATCAACTAGACAGTTGGACTCAATCTTATAAAAAGTATATCAAAGAGTTATATCTCAATCTCTCAATTCAATCCGCAGTCAAAGAAATAATAATTTGCGAGCCTGATTGAATATAAGAGAGATTACTTGAACGGTACCAAAGACCAATGTTTAAGGATCAATCAATTTCAATCAACAACCAAAGGTTGGATTTACCAATTGATCGAGTCAACGCACAACCTGTGATATTTCAATTATATAACAAAATATAATGCGGAAAAGAAATAACACAGTCACCAGAAGTTTTGTTAATGAGGAAACCGCAAATACCAAAAAACCCCGGGACCTAGTCCAGATTGAACACCATACTGTATTAAGCCGCTACAGACACTAGCCTACTACAAACTAACTTCGGTCTGGACTGTAGTTGAACCCAAATTAATCTCACACTTATTCAAGGTACAGTTGGGCTCCTTGATTCCCTTAGCTGATCTCACCCACAACTAAGAGTTTCCATGACCCAAATTTGAAGACTTTAATAAACAAATCTGTATCATACATAAAAGTATGTAGGAATAGATAAATCTGTCTCCCACAAAAATACCTACGAGTTTTGTTCCGTCTATTGATAAATCAAGGTGAACAGGAACCAATTGATATACCAGACTTATATTCTCGAAGAACAGCCTAGATATATCAATCACCACACAATAATATTAATCAAATAGCAAAACAAGATATTATGGAATCACAAACGATGAGACGAAGGTGTTTGTGACTACTTTTATATTTGAGATATAAATCTCAAGCCAATCTTACGATTGTACTCAATCACGATAGAAACAACAAAATCAGATCACACAACTACAGAAAAATAGTTGGGTCTGGCTTCACAATCCTAATGAAGTCTTTAAGTTGTTAACCTACATGGTCTCGTGAGAAACCTAAGGTTAAAGTAGAATCGACTCTAGCTTATATAACTAGTATCACACAGGAGGTGTGGGGATTAGGTTTCCCAGTTGCTAGAGTTCTCCTTTATATAGTCTCCAAATCAGAGTTTGCAATCTGAGTTACCTTGGTAACAAAGCATTCAATATTCACCGTTACATGAAAACCTGAATAGATTCAAGCTAATATTTTTCAACCGTTAGATCGAACTTAGCTTGTTATACACAAATGAAATGTAACTTTATTTAGGTTTAAGAAACCGTACCTACACGTGTACACTTAGATGGTTCAACAATAGTTAACCAATGGTTATCCATATGATTACTTTCATATCAACCTTATTCATCTTCACCATAACTAGTTCAAGTGACTCAAATGAACTAGTTAGAGAGTTGTTCAATTGCTTAGATATTATATAAGTATAAAAGACACAATTGAAGCGAAATTGGTTTTGATTTGCTCGAATTGATTCGTGAACATTATAGCCACGGTTTGCAAAGATTGCATTCATTAATATATAAATGTTTTAGTTCATGAACAAGCCGATTTTAGAAAGTAACCTACTTAAGTATGCAAACGGGTATGCGTACTTAAGTAACTGGATGAGTTTGTTTTTCACTTTCAAACTCCAGCAGAAATTCACGGACGTGAACTTTCTGCCAGTATGCGTATGGGTACGCATACTTACCCGGATTTCCAACAACCGCCAGTACGGGTACGCATACTTTAGATTCCCGGTTTTGGACTTTTACGCAAATGTGAGAACACACCATGTTTATATCCAAAGATGGTTACATGTTATAAACTCTCATTTCAATAATTAAAACTTTCTCATAGGATGTTATATATTTGTTATTCACAAACTATTTTTCATCAAAGCGATTTTCAAGTTATTGAAATATTCAACATGACTTTCGTTACGAGTAAAGATGAATTTGGCCAAAGCGAAAGCTTATAAACACATATTTAGAGAAATAGATAAGAGAGATTAACTCGGCTCGAAATAGAAAATGTGTATAATCGAAGTCTATATAGCAATACGACTTTTGTCTCTAGATAAGAGATAGAATAGATAGACTTTTGAGTGATAGATAAGTTCAAGTCTCCACATACCTTTTTTTCGATGAAGTTCCACAAGTTCCTTGAGTAGTTCTTCGTCTTTGCATGATGAACACCGTGGAGTCTAGAGCTCAACTACACTTACTATCCTATTCTGAGACTTAGCTATAAGTAGACTAGAAATCAAGACTTATAGTTTTGGAAACTAAACTTGACAAACAAGCTTGAGATAGCAACGCTTGCGAGTTCGACCGAGTAGTGCTCTAACAATCTCCCCCTTTGTCAATTTTAGTGACAAAACTATCAATATATATGGAATACAAAATAAATAAACTTCGTAGCTTCTCATCCAAATGCTTGATCTCCTTGGTTCTTCAACAATACTCGAAATCTTCGTCACTTCCAAGTACTCCAATGATTTTAAATATGTTCAGTACAACATCATCGTTGTTGAAGATCCGTAGCCATAACAATGAGAAAAAAATAACTCTCAATCATTCTTATACAGTGTCATAGTATTATTATACAACATCAAAGTTCAATTGTATCACAACTTTGAAAATAATATTATGGTGATATGTATCACTCCCCCTTACTCAATACTTCATCTCACATAAAACCCACTCCCCCTTACATAATGATCCAAAAACCATATGTATTTGTAGTGTGAACTACACAATAATTCTCCCCCTTTTTGTCAATAAAATTGGAAAAGGTACAAGAATTAGTGGGATCCTAATGAAATTTCCATATAGATACTTCATGACCAAAAGAAAAGAACATATCAACTTGTTTAGATGCAATCATATAGCCAAAACTAAATGAATTCATCAAGGAGTTTATAAAGATACAAGATAACCCCTATAATATTCCACAAACAAACTCCCCACAAAGATTTGGCAATTAAGCACAAGTTCAATTAAGAACTCTCCCCCATAAAATGTCATTCCCGAAAGAACAACAAGAGCGACCTTACTTTTACAAGAAAAGAAGGATTTCTTTGGGCATTAACAAACCACATAGGAATATGAGTTTCTATCCAAAAATCTCAATTAACCACAATAGAACCCATGAATAATTTAATCGGAAATGCTCACATAAGAAAACTTACGGAGCCGCACATTATTTTAGATAAAAATATGCATCAGGGAAGATCAATACTGCAGAATAAACAAAGATTCATTATATTCTTCAGCACTATTTGTACAATGATGTATCATAGACATAATCTTTGTACACAAAAGTTCATCATATCTTCCATCAATATTTGCATAATGACATAATAGGATTAACTTTTGCTTGTCAAAAGGTCATTCAATCTTTTATCAATACTTGCATACCGACATATGAAAGGCTTAAGTTTTGACCACGTATGGGACAATTATAGTTCACGGACGCAAACACACATATCCCATAACAAGTTTCAATATATAAAACCATAAAGATTAATACCGCAAAATCATCTTCCAAATAACTTTAGAATTTAAATAAATAAATCTAAAAACATTGCAAGATGAAAATCGTTGGAAATAGCTATGTGTAATCACAATAATGGTGTTTGTGGGAGAAAACTACTTATGCAGGTTTAGGTAATTTTGGGTGTGTGTGGATGAGAAGTGAATTTAAACCTTCAACAAATGTGCTGCACGATGAGCACTTTTGATTCGAGAGATAATCTGTACAATTCTGGGCTAAACCGAAGACACGGCCGTTCCAGATTTGTTTCGGTCACAGGTGAAGGATGTGAGGTTGATCTTAGGGAGGGAAGCGAAGAAAGTGTTGAGAGTATGAAGGTGAAGGATATTTGATGACTTGTTAATAGAAGGTTGAGCAGGCTAGCAAATGTTGCAGGCAGGCTCTGGGTGTTGAATACGATGGTATTAACACTCGGTTTTCTGTGTTCTGTTGGAAATAGGGAGGAGAACCTATTTATACAAGTCGATAAGCCTTCATCATGTCTCTCGTGGGAAAGTGGAGGAAGTGGAGTGATGGAGGAAGTGGAGTTGTGTGTTAGTGTCACACGGTTTCTTTCCCACTTCTCATATCATCGCTAACCGCCCATGTTTCCCTGACACGATCTTGTGATGGCATGTTGCACGCTGCACGCTGTAAACCGCCAGACCAATACCCCAGTTTGTATCCCTCAGTTGTGACATGATTAATGTCTCAAGTGTGTGGATCGTGGGACCCACAGAAAATAGTGTAGGGTGAATCGTGAACTTGGTATAACATCGCATGCAGCCATCTTCAGGTGACCGTTTGGAGGCTGTATAGACATGCCATGCCTTGGTCAGTCACCCTGTGAAGAAGAGTGACGGATGGTGATCATGGTGATACCTTGTTTGCTGGTTGATTCACACCCTAAGTCATTCGTCCAAGCTTGCAAAATTGGACGGACGAGATGGCTTTCAACCCTACTTGCGATCGTTGGATGGGAGGCGCGCATGCTGCCTCTTTCAACCCAAACGTTTGCATGCTAAGGGAGTTTCTATGGAGGAACCGATTGGCCCTACATGGAGGTGGTACAATGGTGTTCACGCCCATGCATGCTTGACTTGCAAAGATTTGATCTAAGCCACCCATTTTAGGTGGCAAAGACGAGTGGTCGAGATTAGAACTTATGGAGGGGCCGTGACATTCCACCTTTGGGCATGCGTACTGAGGAATTTGACCACTGACGGTCTTGGCCGATCAGCTAGGCGTGAAGTCAGGCCCACGGTGGTCATGCTAGCATGCTCGGTTCCCTCTAAGTCTCCATCTTCGCCTTCCATCCAAGCCTGTGAAGATGGACGCTCGAGATGTTTCTGCGACATATGCGCCGCAAACCCTAATTAGGGTTTCGGACAGGCCACTTTGGGTGATCGGTCTTGGGTTGCGTGCGCCTCCTTTGGGAAGACCGACCATGTATGCAACATCTTGGGCCGACAGTGAGCATGTACATGCTTGCTCTATGACCCTGGGTGCAATCTAAGCCATCCAACTATGCCTGCAAAGTTGGATGGTCGTGATCGTTTTGGATCTTCTCAACCTGCATAAGGCGTCAACCTAGCCTTATTTGGGCAATCGTTTCTTGTACCACAGCTTGACTATGAGGGAGTCGGTCATGTAGGTAGAAAGTGGGTCCGCAAATGGTGTATCATCACTTCACTACTTGTTTTAGGGTATAATCTAAGCCTTCCAACTATGCCTGTGAAGTTGGACGTTCACGATTAAAAGGAACCCTAGCCGTGCGTCATGCTCACTTTGAGCGCACGTTTTGGAAGGACCAACTGTAGTTGGTCTTGACCGTTCGGTCATGAATGAAGGTGGGTCCGAGGTGATCATGGTAGCATGCTCAGGACCCCCTGAATCTATATATACACCCTCCACATATGCCTGCGAAGTTGGATGGATGAGATCTATTCTTGGGTTTGTTTTCAGCAGGTGAGACTAACATTGGTAGTCTTGCATGCGTTCAACGGGGCTAATATAACCCGCCGTCAGGTAGCATACGGGCATGTCGAACACAAGGCTTTAATTAAAGCATTAATAGTAATTTTGCAAACCTACATAAAATCGGGATGGTTGCTACATGCTCCGCTCTAGGTAGGTTTTAATTCTCAGGGATGGTTGCACATGCTCCAACGAATTATCATGGCGAGAAATATTCATCACCTGAAGGCTTTATCCTTTGCAGGACGTCAGCTTACAAAAATTGGCTTTTTACAATTTTAGCCTTTAAATAGAAATCCACCATCAACATTAAGTCCCCTGCCTAGCATGCAATGGTTACACTATTGTAGGGTAGGCATGAGATGGTGACAGGTTGCACAAAAATAACTAAGGCTAGGGTAAACATACTTTTACCACATGGGGAGGGTGCTCGTGCCGAATGCCCTATAACGCTGGTGGAGTTGTTCCCCCTCAACGAATTTTTCTCCGATTTTAGCTAGGTTTCTGAAGCTAGCGCGACTTGGTTGGCGTTGATCCCTTGCCGTCCGGACGTACTCCGAGATAGCTTCTTCTAGGGTTTCCCTTGGCGTGTATATATACGTATGCACATGAATCCTCTTCTACATCTTGGGATATAATTTCTTCTCTGCAGAGTTCCATCATGTCAGGCAACAACAAGTCGTCTTCTTCATATCACTCAGGTTCTTCTATCAAGCGTACCCACTCTGCATTTCAGTGCGCTTCTGAAACTCGTGACAATCCTCCAGATCGTGTGTGTAAAGTTAAGAGGGTCATACCAGTTTGTTCTTTTCCTTTTTCTTTTACGAGTAGTCACCCTTATTTCCTGATCAAGTGAATAATCTCCTCTTTTGCAGATATGTGCACCTGGAACATGTGTAACAGTCATTGATGACGATGACTTGGATAGTCCACTTCCTTCGAATTCAGCTACACCTTCACCGGACGACCTCGAGAATGCTGATCTGGGTATTTTATCCTATGAATACCCCAATGCCGGCCTTTCGTTCGATATTGGTATGAAATGCTTGTCTTCTAGCTATAAGACTGTCGGTGGTTTTTTAGTATGGAAGGAGTTCGTCTCCATGTACACAAAGATATGGAGAAAGTATGGCCATATCGCGACCATGAACGTAATTCGGAATTGCTCGTCTTCTTTGGTTACTGTGGTAAACTGCTTTCTTCCCATGATTGCTGAGATGGAAGGTGTCTCTATCCGCAAGGTAGCTGAATCGAATCTCGAGAAGTGGGAAAACATGCTCTCTACCTGCGAGTCCATGGAGTTCAACGTGAGTTGGCTGCGGCAGCGTCTTGACATCATCAAGGTCGATCGAGCTGGTATCCTGGTGAACGTAGTCCCTGCTACGAAGGCTATCTTGGAGGAAGAGAAGGCTCTGGATGCTAAGCCAGAGAAGGTGGAGCAGGCGATCCAAATCTTGAAGGCCCGGAAAGGGAGGTACCAGGCAAGGTTGAAGATGATGCTTTCCAGGGATTACAACCTGTTGGACGACCTCTTCTGAGCTGCATTGAGAGATTTCCTTCCCTTTTTTTTTTCTTTTGGACACCATTGAGAGATGCGAGATTTCTTTTTTCTTTTGTGTAGATGGATGGAGAAAAATTCATTAGTTTTTTCTGAATAAATTAACAAGTTAGACATGAAACGAGAATGCATGTACTGTCATGTCATGGGACAAGTACGGAACAATGGTCAGGCGTGATATGTCTTGAGCCATTTTACGTTGACGAATGCTTCCAACTTGCCTCCATCCACCTTAACGATTTTATAGTATCCAGTATTGTAAGCCTTGGTAATCACGTAAGGTCCTTCCCATTTTGGAGAGAACTTTGGTGTAGACATGTCTTGTTGGATGTGTTTGGATGTCTTCAAAACCAGGTCTCCAACTTTAAAACTTTGTGGCCTTACAGATTTGTCATACGCCCTGGAGACTCTGTTTCTGTACACCTGAGCGCGTTCCTCTACCTTTCTTCTTATGTAGTATAGAGTATCGAGCTCAGCAATCCTGCAGTTAGACGCCTCAGTTTCGTTCCAGTGGACTCCACTTGCTGCTGCAATCCTGGCTGATGGGATTTTGATTTCTGCCGGGAGGACAGCATCAGCCCCGTAAACGAGTAAGTATGGAGAAACTCCAATGGAGCTCCTAGGTGTCGTTCGGTATGCCCATAGTGCCATCGGTAGTTGTTCATGCCACTCTCTGGGATTGTCATGTACTGTACGGCTGAGAATCCAGATTAATGTTTTGTTGGTGCTCTCAGACTGCCCATTCCCTTGAGGGTAGTAGATGGTGGAGAAGACTTGTTTAATTCCATATCCTTCAAGTAACTCTCGTACTTTATTGTTGGCGAAGGGAGTGCCATTATCGGTAATGATATGTTTAGGTACTCCAAAGCGGCAGATGATATGCTCTTTAATGAACGCTGCAATCCTTTCTCCTGTAGTTCCACACAGAGGAATAGCTTCAACCCATTTTGTGAAGTATTCAGTTGCGGTTATAATATATTCATGCTGCTTTGATGATGGCGGGTCGATCTTTCCAACAATATCAAGTCCCCAGCTATAGAATGGTAGCGGGCTACTTATCGAATGTAGGGGAGTGGATGGTGCATGGACGAGGTTCCCGTGAATCTGGAATTTGTGGCAGCTTTGAACGAAGGCAGCTGCATCATCTTCCATGGACGGCCAGTAATATTTCTCGTGTATCTGGAGAAACAATTTCTTCTTTCATTGATGTTCTCCTTCATGCATCTCTTTCAATATTGTTGAGATTTCTCCTCCAGACAGGAACCGTAGCAGATCACCTCCAAATATTTTCCGGTACAAAATCCCCTCGTGGAACACTAAACGCTTCGCTCTCTGTTTCATTCTGACTGCCTCTTTTGGGTTAGCAGGAACTATGCCATCACGAAGGTAGTTAACATATGGCTGCCTCCAATCCTCGGTGTGATTTATGTTGAGTACCTCTAGTTGATGAGGTGGTGCCTGTAAGTTTGAGCAAGACTGTTGGAGCGCTCGAGGTCTCCATTTCTGTCCAGTAATAGCCTAAATGTTGGAGGCGTCGATAGAGTGTCACCACCAATGTTTGTCCACAAATCTCGTTGTGAACACGGTCAAGTTGCAGTTATGCTTCTTCCTCTCCGAGACATCTTGATAAGGAACTATTCGGGTTTCGGTGGTATAACATGCCGTGGAGCATAAAGAAGTTTTGTAAGGCTTTAAGGCTGACCTTTTCTTGAGAAAGTGAACTGCTAAGCTCATGAATGATCGTAGTTCGCTAGTCACAGGTTTCAGCATCCTTGTATTGTGAGAGCCATGTTGATTCCAATGTCCTTATTTTCACCGTCAGGGTTTCTTCTATGCCTTCGAACTGCAATTTAGAAGCTAATGTTGCCAGGAAATCAGCATGCATGTTGTTGTTGCGGATGACATGAGTTATGGTTGCGTCAAATCAAGTATTTCAAAGAGTCTTCTCTGAGCTTCAGACCAGTACGGAGCTAGAGTTATCTCTTTTAGTGAATACACCCCATTCATCTGATTAACCAATAATTTGGAATCGCCTCTTATTTACAAACGTGTGGCTCCCGCCTGTTTGGCTAATAGCAGCCCTATAAGGAAGGCTTCATACTCCGCTGAGTTGTTAATGCATTGAAAATCTAATTTGAAGGAGTGTGAAAAGACTTCGCCAGTTGGAGATACTAGGACTATGCCTTCTCCTCCAGTGTTTTTGCTGGGAGTAGAGGATCCGTCGAAATATAACATCCAAGCTTCCTCTTCGACAACAGAGATGCCTGGAAAATATCCAGGCAGGTCTTCATGCAACGCTGTGGTACCTTCTCCAGGGAAAGCTGCTAGTAAATCCACGACAGCCTGACCCTTAACATCTTTGGGAGGTGTACACATTATGTCTAGATCTGACATTTGGAGGAGCCACTTGGAAGCCCTTCCCATTAGAACTGGTTTTGACAGTAAGAACTTCGCAGGGTCTGATTTGGATATGAGCGTTACCTTGTTGGATAGTAGGTAATGCCTGAACTTCTGGATGGAATGTATCAATGCTAGGCATGTTTTCTCTGCTCTCGGGTATCTGAGTTCAGCGTCCCTCAATATTCGACTGAAGTAGTATATAGGACGTTCGACTCCCTCATCATCCTCTTGAGCCAACAAGGCTCCAACGGCAGTGTCACTGAAGGCGGTGTAGAGATATAACGGTCTCCCTTGAACATGAGACTTCATGATGGCTGGAGACGACAGTATGTGCAGAATTTTCCGAAACGCTTCCTGTTGGATGCTGGTCCAGTTAAAATCCGCTCCTTTCTTCAGCAGGGGGTGAAGGAAGCAACGAGTTGAGCCAGACCAGGTATAAAACGTCGAATGTAATTCACCTTTCCCATAAAACTTTGCAGTTCCTTCACGGTTCGAGGTGGTGGCATAGTGAGGATGGCTTGAGTCTTAGATGGGTCCACCTTGATTCCCTCAGCAGTCACTTGGAATCCCAGAAACTTTCCAGAGGAGACACCAAAGGCACATTTCAAAGGATTCATCCTCAACTTGTACTCACGGCACCTCTCGAATACTTGTAGCAAGACTCCTGTGTATTCCGTCCGGGCTTTCGATTTGACTACTATGTCATCTACGTAATCTTAAACTTGTTTATGCATCATGTCGTGAAAAATTGCTGTCATGGCGCATTGATATGTCGCGCCGGCATTCTTCAAACCGAAAGGCATAACTATATAGTAAATATTTCCGAGATGAGTTCGAAAAGCAGTCTTACTTGCATCATGCTCGTACATCCTTATCTAGTTGTAGCCGCTATATCCATCCATGAAGGAGAACATGCCGTGCCCGCTCGTGGATTCTACCAACATGTCGATGTTAGGTAGAGGAAAGTCGTCCTTGGGGCAACACTTGTTTAAATCTCTGAAATCTACACAGCATCGGATCTTCCCATTCTTTTTCTTTACTGGGACCATGTTAGCCAACCAGGTTGGATGGTGGATGGGCTTGATGAAGCCAGCAGTTAGCAATTTCTGGATTTCAGATTTAATCTGATCTTCCACCTCATGTTTGAATTGTCTTGTAGACTGTTGATAGGCTTGGATCCAGGCTTGATGTACAGGTGATGAGTAACCAACTTTTCATCCAGGCCAGGCATTTCATCGTACGTCCAGGCGAATATATCTTGGTATTCTTTGAGGAGTTGCACAAGATTCGTCCGCTCCTCCATGGACAGAGTGGAACTAATGGAGGTGGTATCGTCTTGCAGCTGTCTGGGGGTATCCACAAGATTCTTTGATGTTAATAGTTTCGAGTTCGTCAGTTGTAGAGGTGGTATCGTCTTGCAGCTGTCTGGGGGCATCCAACACCTCTTCTTGTGGGTCTCCGTTTTGACAACATTCTATTAGGCGGAGAGACCGAGCATCGGTCTCTCCTGCTAATTTCTAACAGCGGCGGCGGTAGACAGTCTTTCCTTTATGATCTTGAGTTGCCACAAAGGTTCGTCCTCTCTTGGTAACGTGGTTTCCCGCCCCGCTGGGTGAATGAGAGTTCATCGTCAGATGGGATGCATCATGTCTGAGTTTTAATGACGCAAGCCGATCCTCCTCCTGGATTGACGCCCACGTGGGAAGTGGGGTACAATGTACTTCGCCTGGATCTTCCTGCATAGCTTCCTTCGGTTTGAACATATCTACTCCGCATATGGGTGCGTATGGAGACAACGATGCAGGTATACGAATGATTTCTTTGTTCAGCGTAGTTTTCAGGCACTGGTGATAGGTTGAAGGAACAATCTTATTCTCGTGGATCCATGGCCTACCCAGTATCATGTGGTAGTCTGGTTCTTTCTCTATGACTTCGAATTTCACTTTTGATTGAACAGGACCTATGGATAAGTTCAGATTGACATACCCATATGTGTTGGTTTGGTTCCCTTCAAAGTCCGTCATTGTGGTAGACCGCCGCACAATCTTGTTTGGGTGAACCTTAGCCTCCTTGAGTTTCTTGAGGGTAATCACATTTGAGGATGCTCCTGTGTCGATGAGGGCCCGTCTGAATTCTGAATCTTTGATGCGTGCGGTTACATGTAGGGTCCGATTGTGGCCCTCTTCTTCCATCATGTCTTCCTCTGTAAAAGTAACATTGTTTATCGATGCTTCCATCGCACTTGAAACTTCTGGGCGCAAGGGAGTTAACTATACACCCAAGGCTATCCGGTTGACGGCTGCAAACATTTCTGTTTGCTGCTCTTTTGAGAGGTGTAGGAGTTCACATAAACTTTCCACTAAAGAAGCGGCTTCCTGATCCACAGTTCTTTGGCCTGTAGTGAAACTGTTGATTTGGGGGCGTTCAGTCCCCAGTGTCGGGACCTCCATGATAGGGCCTCCCATCTCTGAAGTCATCTCGATGAGGAGATCAAGTATGTTGTTGATCTCTTCTTTAATCAGGTTCTTGTTTCTCGTGTGAACCTCCTGTACTCGTGCTAACTCGATCAACATCGGGATTCTTCCAGCCAGACCATTAGGTGTGCCGTCGGAGGGAACTTGATCATGACCTGAGGCTGTCGAGGTATTCCTAAGATCGACCATCTTGAAATCAACTAAATAGGGTTAGGTATCGAAGAAATCGACTTCACAACCGAGAGATTAACCTCCCACTGTGGTCGCCAATTGTTTGTGGGAGAAAACTACTTCTGCAGGTTTAGGTAATTTTGGGTGTGTGTGGATCTTGAGAAAACTACTTCGCCAATTCAAAACTTCAACAAATGTGCTGCACGATGAGCACTTTTGATTCGAGAGATAATCTATGCAATTCTGTCCTAAACCGAAGACACGGCCGTTCTAGATTTGTTTCGGTCACAGGTGAAGGATGTGAGGTTGATCTTAGGGAGGGAAGTGAAGAAAGTGTTGAGAGTATGAAGGTGAAGGATATTTGATGACTTGTTAACAGAAGGTTGAGCAGGCTAGAAAATGTTACAGGCAGGCTCTGGGTGATGAATACGATGGTATTAACACTCGGTTTTCTGTGTTCTGTTGGAAATAGGGAGGAGAACCTATTTATACAAGTCGATAAGCCTTCATCATGTCTCTCGTGGGAAAGTGTAGGAAGTGGATTGATGGAGGAAGTGGAGTTGTGTGTTAGTGTCACACGGTTGCTTGCCCACTTCTCCTATCATCGCTAACCGCCCATGTTTCCCTTACACGATCTTGTGATGGCGTTTTGCACGCTGCACGCTGTAAACCGCCAGACCAATACCCCAGTTTGTATCCCCCAGTTGTGACGTGATTAATGTCTCGAGTGTGTGGATCTTGGGACCCACAGAAAATAGTGCAGGGTGAATCGTGAACTTGGTATAACATCGCATGCAGCCATCTTCAGGTGACCGTTTGGAGGCTGTATAGACAGGCCATACCTTGGTCGGTCACCCTGTGAAGAAGAATGACGGATGGTGATCATGGTGATAACTTGTTTGTTGGTTGATTATCACCTTAAGTCATTCGTCCAAGCTTGCAAAGTTGGACGGACGAGATGGCTTTCAACCCTACTTGCGATCGTTGGATGGGAGGCGCGCATGCTGCCTTTTTCAACCCAAAAGTTTGCATGCTAAGGGAGTTTCTATGGAGGAACCGATTGGCCCTGCATGGAGGTGGTACAATGGTGTTCACGCCCATGCCTGCTTGACTTGCAAAGATTTGATCTAAGCCACCCACTTTAGGTGGCAAAGACGAGTGGTCGAGATTAGAACTTATGGAGGGGCCGTGACATTCCACCTTTGGGCACGCGTACCGAGGAATTTGACCACTTCCGGTCTTGGCCGATCAGCTAGGCGTGAAGTCAGGCCCACGATGGTCATGCTAGCATGCTCGGTTCCCTCTAAGTCTCCATCTTCGCCTTCCATCCAAGCCTGTGAAGATGGACGCTCGAGATGTTTCTGCGACATATGCGCCGCAAACCCTAATTAGGGTTTCGGACCGGCCACTTTGGGTGATCGGTCTTGGGTTGCGTGCGCCTCCTTTGGGAAGACTGACCATGTATGCAACATCTTGGGCCGACAGTGAGCATGTACATGCTTGCTTTATGACTCTGGGTGCAATCTAAGCCATCCAACTATGCCTGCGAAGTTGGATGGTCGTGATCGTTTTGGATCTTCTCAACCTGCATAAGGCGTCAACCTAGCCTTGTTTGGGCAATCGTTTCTTGTACCACGGATTGCCTATGAGGGAGTCGGTCATGTAGGTAGAAAGTGGGTCCGCCAATGGTGTATCATCACTTCACTACTTGTTTTAGGTATAATCTAAGCCGTCCAACTATGCCTGCGAAGTTGGACGTTCACGATTAAAAGGAACCCTAGCCGTGCGTCATGCTCACTTTGAGCGCACGTTTTGGAAGTACCAAATGTAGTTGGTCTTGACCGTTTGGTCATGCATGAAGGTGGGTCCGAGGTGATCATGGTAGCATGCTCAGGACCCCCTAAATCTATATCTACACCCTCCACATATGCCTGCGAAGTTGGACGGATGAGATCTATTTTTGGGTTTGTTTTCAGCAGGTGAGACTAACATGGGTAGTCTTGCATGCGTTCAACGGGGCTAATATAACCCGCCGTCAGGTAGCCTACGGGTGTTTTCATGTCGAACACAAGGCTTTAATTAAAGCATTATTAGTAATGCTGCAAACCTACATAAAATCGGGATGGTTGCTACATGCTCCGCTCTGGGTAGGTTTTAATTCTCAGGGATGGTTGCACATGCTCCAACGAATTATCATGGCGAGAAATATTCATCACCTGAAGGCTTTATCCTTTGCAGGTCGTCAGCTTACAAAAATTGGCTTTTTACAATTTTAGCCTTTAAATAGAAATCCACCATCAACAAATGGCTATTCCAAACCCTAGTTATCCTTCTTAAAAAAATAAGAATAAATTCTCATAAGAAGTTTCCTAGATATTAAGACCTTTGAAATATTCTTTATCGTCCCCGAACTCCTTGTCGTCAACAGCCATTGGGACATAAGGTGACATAAGGTGTAGGATCAGAATGTCGCCATAACAATATTCTTACGAAATTATTAACAAAATTTCTGTGAGTTCTTCAACAACACTCTGCGAGTGTCGCAGAATAATTCAAAGAATGACGTAATAGACAACGACAGCACAGGAGAAAGATGTGAAGATTTTGTAGTTGGAGAGAATGCTCGCGAGAACAAGGAGGGAGCTCGCGAGAACAATAGCAGAGCCTGCGAGGAGCATAACAGAGGTCCTAAAATATGGGAAATATGAGTTGAATGTGAGATGTCATCCACCATGAAGATACCTATATAAAGAGAAGAGCAGGAGAGAGAAAAGGGACCCAATTTTAGGAGAGAGAGAGAGATTTTCAGAGAGATAATGTATTTTTCTTTATCATCTTCTTCCCCAAAACCAAATTTAGAACTCCATTAATGGAGATTATCAATGTAAAATCAAATGTCAATCATAGTGAAGAATCATGGATGTAGATCAAATTGATCGAACCATGTAAAAAATCTTGGTGTCTGTTTATAATTTTAGCAATTTTACTACCATTTCTATATGTAGATCTAGAAATTAATATCAAGATATGATAAGGGGTGTGTTGTAGGAAAACCTGCAACTACATTTTGGCGCTAGAAACAGGGACAAACTACTTGTCAAATTTAAGAAGATTCAAAGAAATTGGCTATCATTAGAATTAGATCTCACTGGATCTAAAAACTTCAAGATCAAATATGGAAGCTACAACGAAATCTCATGATTATACAACAAATAGAGAGAAGGAGATATATTAAGAGGCAGCTGAAGAAAAGACCAGCAAAATTATGTCAACAAATCATCAAAAAGGACAAATTTCTTCTCACTTTTCTTATTCTTTGTTTCATTTTTCGGATCTGGGAATTTCAAAATAAAAACTGGAAAATAGATTTTTTATAAAACCTAAACTTTGCTTTTTGTAGAAATTTGATTTATTGAGGAAGTCTTGAATCTAAAAATGTTTTTGTTACGAATTTGTAGTAACCAAACCTCATTTTACAAATCTGTTTAAGGGATCTCTAAAAATGTAAAATTTCGAGATTTTCTGTTGAATAGAGATTTACATTTCGTAAGAACAAAAAAAAAAAAAAGATTTCATTGAAAGTTTTCATTCTTCGCAGGGAGAAATCTAATGAATTTGGATCAATTAATTGTTCAAACAGGACAAATTCTTTATTATCTTATTAAATTATATGTTCATAATATAGATCTGGAAGATTTTGAATTTTAGATTATTAATCTTTGTTTTTCACAAAAATTGTTGTTTAGTTGATATTTTGAATTCAAAAGAGTTTTGATCATATATTTACGTCCATAAACCTTGAATTCAATCATAATTTTGATCGTATAAACAAATGTGAACATGATTTTTGTGATTGAAGTCAAAGATGAAGGAATCAAAAGATCCAGTGAAATTTCCCTTTTTCAATAAGATGCATCCACCAACATATTAATAAACAATGTCATCGAATAAATGGATTAAACCAACACCAAAAATTTAGATTCCAATGGAGAAAAAAGCACAAGGGACAAAGACATCATAGTGGATAAAAGAAGAAGACTAATGATTTATTCACCAAGTACTTCATCAACAATCGCGAAGAAATCAAATGAAGTTACACCAACAAATAATTCTACAGGACGAAATCTCTTATCTTTTCTAATTTCATATTCAAAAAAAAAAAAAAAAAAAACGTAATTTTTAAGTTATGCGATTTTAAAAAATAAAATAAAATTGATGATTATCCTTGTTTTTAATTTTATGAAGATTGATATAAAACTTGCATTACTCATAGTGATTTCTCGCAGGGAATGAACTCTCGCAAGAAAGAAAGATAAAATAGCATGGCTAGAAAAGAGAATAGAAAGAACCAAAGAGAAAGCTTATACAAAGGACAACTAAAAAGAATAATTCACGAGAATCTCGCCACTCTTTCACAAGTTGAAGATAGTACAGTTGGTCAAACCAGAAGCATACAAGTTTAACGTCGCAGGATCAATTCTTCCTAACTGTGATATTTTCTCATATTTTTGATTAAATATCAAGGACAAATAAAAGAACAAGTAATAAGTGTTATGTGAAGATATCGCAAATAAACATTAGAACAGATGGTTCAAGGTTCAAAGAACAAACAAGAGGTCGCGGGTTCGAATTCGCAGAGACTTATATTTTTCATTTTCCTCTCATTTTCATTGGCGATTAAAAGAATAAGGAAAAAAGTTATGCGTTAGTTTTGCAGAGAGGTTCTTGAACAGATGGTCTAGAGAACAGTATGGGAGATTGTAGTCACAGGTTCGAATTTTCCTGCGAGCATAATTTTCTTCTTTTTACAGAGGGTGAAAAAATACACAATATCTCAGCATTGTTTCATTATTTCACAAGACAGAGAACTAGCACAGTTGGTCGAGAGGCTTGAATGAAAGAAGCAGATCGCAGGATCAATTCTTGCTTCTCGCCAAAACCCTAGCCTTGGCCATGCTGCCAAGACTTTGGCCACAACGCCAAACACTAGCCTTGGCCACGCCTCCAAGCCCTAAATTTGGCCACGGCGCCAAACCCTAGCCTTGTACATGCTTGTAGTTGCAGAATAACCTACAACTACACCCTCAATAGAATTAGTAAAAACTCAAGAAGTTCTTGATGATGAATAACAATTTTCTTATTAATGTTCTCAATTGATCACAAAGAAGTATCTAAATGGAATTAGAATAGTTACAACTTTCTCTATTCTCTTTCCTCAAATATTTTCTAACACTCACTCAAAGAACCTCTCGAATTTTACATTTGAACTCCTATTTATAGTAAAATTCATACAGCTGTTCATGAGTTACGAAGTATCGCAACTCATGCTCGTAAAATTACTCCATCTTCGCAAAACTTCATATTTCTCCGCGTTTCTTCTATCATCGTAACATTTTATAATTCTTTTCTCCTTTATTTATTACGATACTCGTGACCTATTATCTTGCGATATTCAGTACTTACATCTTGCCTCTTCTCATGTCAATTCTTTGAAGAAGAAATGTCATGAGAATCCCTATTCTCGTAATTTTAGTGTAGTTATTACCACCCTTCAGATTCGCAACACGTCTTTTTACTTTTCCCTCATCTTTCTCACACGTTCCTTCGTAACCGTTCTTTTCAACCGTTCACGCTTACTCGTATTAATGAATTTTTATCTTCATCAAACTCTCTTATAAATATTATCCTTTGTTTTTGCTTTTTATTCTCTTACTCATCTTCTTCACTGCTTCTGCCTCTGCAACCTCTTCTATTTTTCCTATTTTCCCTTTTATATTCAATGGCACCAAAGAAGAAAACTATTGAACAACTTAATGCGGAACTTGCTTATAGAGACCTTATTCTTTCTGAGATTGAAGGTTATGATAATAAGTCTTCTCTATGTGTGAAGCTCTTTACCAACTATGTTTGGGATGATCAGAAAGTTTTAATCTAACGAGGTCAAATCCTCGCAGGTCTTCCTCTTCCTCTTTATGATGTTAACTTTCCTTTATTCTACGAAATTATTTCCCACCCCAATTTTTCTTGTGCCATTTATCAATTGACTGGTGATTGCATTCGCCTCTTAGTTGAATTCGCAAATCGTGCTGCTTTTGGGAAATCTTTATATTCAACTGATCTTAGAAAACCTGGGTTTGAGAATATAGAAATTGTTGCTGCGAATTATACAGTTGAGGGTTTCTTCAAAAATTACACACTAATTCCTGCGAGAAAAGAAGATAATCGTTGGGGTGTTCGTCTTCATCGTAAATCTAATATCGCAGCAGATGATCTTCTCATGCACGATATTGATTATGCTTCAGGAAATAATAAGACACCTCGTCGTTCTAATGATGAAGATTGGTATAAGTACCCTTTAATGTTATCAGGTTCTTATATTACTGGGATAGTAGAACTTCCTGCGAATCTTCGTAACCGCTATTATCAACCTTGGGTTTTTAGAAATGTATGTATTTCCACTTACTTATCTTTTTGTTACCCTTTAATTTCAAATGAGGTAAGAAACACTCTTTTATTTTTATAAACAATATATTGTTGCCTCTGTTTCTTATCCTCATTTGAATTTACAGGTTCCACTTCTTCCTGAGATTGCTGCGAGTGAAAATAAAAGTTCCACTTCTTCTAAAAGGCTTACTGCGAGGCAACAAACTCTTCGTTCTGCGAAGGTCTCTCAAGCTTCTGACAGTCAAGATGATGCTCTTCGCAAAGGAAAAATAAAACTTCAAGATATTGTTTACGAGAGAAAGAAAAAGAAGATACTCTCAACCAAATCCCATTCCAATGTAATTTCTTATAATAAGGACATTGAGGAAAATCTTGGTGATGAAGATAATGAATTTCCTGAGAAGGACTTTAGTTCTAATTATGATACCCTTTCTGACAAAGGAGATGATGATGATGTTGATGAAGGTGGGAATGAAGATTATATTATCCCAGAAACTTTTGCCTCAGCAATGGTTAGCATTTCTGAGGCTTTCCTCCATTCTTCTCGTGGATTAGGAAATTCTCCTACAGCGAATGCTCGCAAACTTATTGCGAAACCTTGTAAAGTTCCTACTGTTATTGATAATAACTCCCTCAAAGGAATTTCAAGATTCGTATCTCCTGCTTCATTATATGCTTTAGGCAGCATGGTAAGTTTCTTCTCTATTCCTTGTTTATTTCCTTATTTTATTGATTTCTAACCCCTTTTTTCTTGTTTAGGTTGGAAGAGTTAGTTGTGCACTTTATACGATTGGGAAAGACGTCATTCTATTGCTGAGAAGAAAACTTTAAATCGTTGTAAGAAGTTAGAGGTTGAAAATTCAAGTCTCCGTCAGAAAATAGAAGATCTAAATATTGATAACGCAGAATTAATATCCCGTCACGAAGATAATTCACAATCTGCGAGCATCGCAATAGATAATTCTTCTCTTCTTGAGGAGAATAATCAATTAAAGCTTGAAATTTCTTCTCTTCGTAATGATAAGAAACAACTAGAAGGTAAATTCTTTGCGATGATAATTATTTTGGTTACTTTTCCTTCATAATTTGCTAACCAATTCCTTAATTTCTTTTCTTGCTGCAGAAAATCTTGCGAAGATAAATAATAATCTGGAAACTCTCCTTGCTAATCGTAATAAGAAAATTTCTGACTTGAGATCTCAGCTTCTAATTTCCCAAAGATAACCATAGTTTATATGTCAAGCATTTTCGAGCTAAGATGACTCGCAAGATTTGCGAAGATAATGAAATTCCTCTGAAGAAGTACCATACGCTCCTTTCTGAAGAAATTCCTGAAGATACTCCATATCTGGAAATTTCTGAAAGTGAAGTTGAAGATGATAGTGAAGTTGAAGAAGAAGATCATTTTGATGGGAACAGATCGCCTGAAGAATAACTTCATTCTCTTTTTTTTTTTTATATATATATATCTGTTCTGTAACTTTTCCATACAACACTTTCTTCTTGATTATACTTTCAATCAATCCAACAATTTATTTTTCAAAGCTTAATTTGAATTAATCTTTCTTTGATGTTTATTTCCCTTATTCGCATAACTTGATCATATGGAGAGAAATAATATATCTTAAAGACTTAGCTTAGTATTCCCTTTCCCCTTATTATTTCTCTTCAAATGATCAACTACCGCTGGAAGTATTATAATATCCTTCTGAATTTATCTTACGAATTTTCTTCTTATTGTGATAAAAAATCCTCCCTTCAAAGTATAAGAAATATAAGCCTTTTTCTTTTTACGGAATGTTGCGAGGTAAATAATAAATCTCCCCTTGAAGTATAGAATGTATGAAGTATACAAAATATGAAATACCCTTAAGAAGTATAAGAAGTATTAGAAGCATTTAATTTATGAAGAATTACCCAATATATGAAGAAGTATAAAAATTATTACTCATTGTATGAATAAGTATAATAAGTACTTAACCTTCGCAAAATTAAATATCCGTTGAAGAAGTATAATAAATATGAAATATTCTTGAAGAATTATAAGAAGTATTCAACTTTTTGGGGAAGTATTCAATATATGGAGAAGTATAAGAAGTATGTAATTCTCGTAAATTTTTACGAATATGAACTTATCTGTATCTGATTGTTATCAAAATCGCATCTTTTGTTAAGTCTTCATTAAAATTCTTCAAAAAATTCTTCAATGATATTGACAAAGTTGTCTTCTTTTCAGATCTTCATAATGTATATTCTTGTATAATTTCTTCAGTGATATTGATGCAATAAATTTCATTAATTTATGTGGTCTTATCATGCCTTCCTAAGTAAAGGTCTTATTTTTCCACCTCTTTTGTATTAATTATTTGCGATAATATGACAAGTCTGAACATTCTTGCGAACATACAACCTCGTGACATTATTGTCTTGCGATGAAATCGCAGGACGTTCTTACACTTTCATGCAAAAACCCATTGATCTCATCTTAACTTCTTTGTATAGTATTTTAGCCTCTTCAGGAATTGTTGCGACAATATGACAGGCCTAAATACTCTTGCGAACATGAAGCCCCATGACATTGCCATCTTGCGATGAAATCGCAGGACGTCTCTACACTTTCATGTAGCGACCCATTGATCTCATCTTAACTTTATTATGTTCTGCGAGTTCTTTATTCTTTTCTTTCTTTCTTTCTTTTTTTTTTTTTTTTTAGAAGGCTCGCAGAACTTCATTTGTTGCACAAATATGACAAGCCTTTATGTTTTCGCAAACAAGAAGCCTCGTGACATTTGCGTCTTATAGCACTTATCAGCTCCCTAATGGAGGGTGCTGCCCTTTATCTTCCCCCCGATTTCCCTTCAAGGAAGCGTACATCGACCATACAAGGTTAGCTCTTCCCATCCGGTTCTGCCAACAACTTGACTTTTTGATCGAAACCTCTTATCCTTTTTGCCTATAGGGCTTATAGTTACGAGGTTGCACCCTATGGGGTATCTTTGGGCCAAGTGCATCATTTGCCAAGACTTGTCAAAAATGGCAGATGTGGTTCAACCTCACCCGGCACTCTTGACTCAACCGTGTACCTCGGCGCCTTGATCGTTTTCTGCACTTCTTGGGAAAGACAGTATGCCTTAGTCGCCCAGCCTAAATCTTCTTATAACGCATTTTATATTGCGTAATGTCGTTAGACTAGGTGAGAATCCAAGGTGTCTAACCTGGATAGGTACCCCATTATTGGGTTGTACCCCAAATTTTTTACCATGTACTAAGGGCCCTTGGTGGTGTTCCGGTTACCCTTAGCCACGTTATAGGTACCCCCTTAAATGACGTACTTTAGGACTTTGCCTCTTACAAATTATAGCTTCGCGAACTAGGGTGTACGCCACAAAGGTTTGCCTGTATAAAATTTTCTGCGGCTCTCTTTTTTTTTTGGAGGCTGATCACAGATTGCGGTCTTTTATTCGCAAATTAATGAAATTTTAATCGGAATATAAATTTTGAAAATTTGTAACTTTTTCCCAATTTCCTGCGAGCAAACAATATTCGTAAAATTTTATCATGAAATAAAAATTTTGTTTTGCCACATACCTCATTTTCACGAGCAAACATACTGATAACCTTCTTTTTTCCTCGCGAATCACAATCCCTTATTATCATCGTAAATTTCTTGTATGATTATCATCGTAACTTTATTCTCTTTTTCCTTAATCCTCTGCCATTAAATTTTCACTTCTTTTCACAACCTTTGCTCTTTTTCTCCAATTTTCCTTCTCAGCTTTTCCTTCGCAAACTTCTACTTCGATCGTAACATTTCTTTCCCTCAGCCCAATCACCCTTGATAATTCCAATACCCTTCATATGAGGGAATTTTATGCACTGATGTAGAGTGGAAGCTACGCCTAGAATTCCATGAAGCCATGGCCTTCCTATCAAAGCATTATATGGTGATTCAACATCAACAACACAAAACAGAATTTCAGTTCGCATTCCACTTAATGGAATTCGCATGCTCACTTCTCCTTTGGGCTTGTTGGCAGTTCCATTAAAGCCATAAATCTTGTAAGTAGAAGGTATTAAATCTGCATCTTTTCCCCCCATAGTTTTGTAAGCAGAATAGAAGAGGATATTGACAGAACTTCCCGTATCAATCAAAATCCTATTAAGACCAATTGACTCTTCCTCCATATCATCTTCGTTCTCCTCCATATTCATGCAGATTGCCAGTCTTACCACCAATGGATTATCATGTACTTCACAACCTTCTGGAATTTCAGTTGCTTCAAAAGAAATTTCACGTTTCTGCCAATCTTCAAGTCGTGAAATCTTTGTGATGTTCATTACTTCCTTTCCTTCAAGATCCCTCGCATATACCCTACTTAACACATTATCATGAAAATGCTCTATGGTTTTATATGAATGAACAATGGCATTACAGAAAACATTCCTTGCTTTTGACCCCACTTCTATATGTAGGATTTCTTCTCCCTTTTCTTTTGTCATGTTCTCCCTGCGAGTTATGGCTGGAGCCTGTGGTAATTGTTGCGACTCAGAAACTGCTTAAGTAAAAATTGATTTAGTTTTCCTTGATCAATCATTCGCAAAATTATCCTCTTGATATTATGGCAATTATTTGTAGAATGTCCATGAAAATGATGATATGAACAAAATTCATGACTTCTTGGACCCATTGGTGGTTCCTTTCCCATATTCCATGGAGTTGGTACATTCTCTACCAGGATAATTGCTTGCCATATCTTTTCTATACTTGTATTCAAAGGTGGCAATTTTATCTCTTCCCTTACCATTCTTTGACCTCCTTGACCGTTGTTATAATTTTGTCTCTGGTTTCCTTGTCCAAAATAATTTTGCCTTTGTCCACCATAATTTTCTTGTTGTTGATCTAATCTTGGAATTTGGTTATTTCCTATCCGATTATAGAAATTCTTCTCTCTATCATATTCTTCTTGATCTCTACTGCCCATTGCTACCATCTTTGGCTGGCTATCATTGATTTTCTTCTCTTCTGAAATTTGCGAAGAAGTTTGTGAGGATGTTTGCGAAGTTCCTGCTACTACATTGATTATTTTGGGAAGTAAATTTGCTCCTCCCTCTTGATTGTTAGTGTTTGTTACTGGATATGACTCCATATTGTTTTGCTTTTCTTCTAGTGTAATGTATTCTTCTTGTAATTCTCGTAATTCTGTCATCATTATGGAATTCTTTCTTCTGAAGATTTGAACATATAATTGTTCAGTTGAGAACATCGCATTTATGAAGGACAGAATCAAGTATCTCTCATCTACACGCCCTGCCATATCACTGCACATAGTCTTCCATCGTCTTACCAAATGCTTCAAACTTTCTCCCACTCTTTGTTTTAAACCAAATACATCTTCAATACCAAACCGTGAATAGTGATTTGTGATATATGCTCCAAGAAAAACTGCTTGCAAATGATTAAATGACGTAATAGTGTTCTTAGGGAGTCCTTCGAACTACTTTAGAGCTTCCCCTGTTAAACTTGATGCGAAGTACTTGAATAACACATCATCATGATTCTCCCATTGTAACATGCATCTTATGTATGCTTTAATGTGCTGAATAGCACATGAAGTCCCATCAAAAATACTGGTAAGTGTGGGCAAGTTACATTTTGGTGGAATTCCTCCCATATGTACTTCTCTAGCAAATGGAGTCCTCGCAGCTTCTTCTATTGCTTCATCTAATTGCCTCCTATCTCCTCCTCTTCTATTGTTTATCATCCCTCTCATTTCTGCTAATTCTCGAAAGATTTGTGGATTTGCCTCAGAATTCTCATCCATTGGTCTTTTTAATGCAGCTTATCTTCTTCTACGTTCTTGCACTTCCTCCCCTGCGATCCTTCGCATTCTATCATATTCTTCATTAATGTTTTCATTCGCATAATTCTGCAAATATCTTCTTTCTAAATTATCATAATTGTTCAGTTGTAAAGCATCTTGGAATTCTTGTTCTTCCCTTTCTATTCTTCTCATTCTTCTCATGCGAATATCAGGAATTTCTTCTTCTTCATTTCTCCTTCTTCTGTGACTTATTTCTTCTTGATTTACTTGTACTCTGATTCGAGAATTTGGTTCATTCCTTTCCACTTCTGTTTGTTGATTTACAATTCTTCTCTTAATTCTTTCATATTCAACATTTTGTTTGTTACGAACTTCTTCATGTCTTCTTACTCCATTCTCGTGACTATTTTGATGTATTGCTTGTTGTCTCTCAGTTTCTTCCATAAGTTGTTGTTCTTCCTCTCGATTCTGATTGTTTTCTTTATGATTTGGTCTTGTTCGTAAATTCTCCATATTTTTTTCGCGATTTGGTATTAAAATGAAACGATTTTCTTGATTTCTATCACCTTGATTATGTGTTTGTTCTTGCATATCATTTTCATTATTGATTATCGGTGAATTTTGTCCTTCTCTTTCTATTCTAACATTTGATCTTGCAACACTTTGAGATTTCCTCCTTTGTAACATCTCATTTTCCATTCTCAATTCTTGATTTTGTCTTGTCAATTTAGCACGTTCTTCAGCTTCGATCATTCGTTCTTTTTGGATTCCTTGTCTCAATGTTTCTAGCATCTCCCTTTCTCTTTCAAGAATTATTCCTCCCATCAACCTTCCATTTTCTCTGATTTGTGGTTCTCTATCTTCTTCTTCTGGTGTATTAGTTCTCCAAGTGTGTATACTTACTTGATCATGATCTTCTACTTGTTGAGCTTGATTTCTTCGATTACTCCTTCTTCTACTAGGTTCTCCTATTATATTTGCTTCTCCTCCTGCTAATCTTACACTTCTCCTTACTTCAGTTAATGGTTCTGACGTGTTTCTTCTTCTTGTCATTTTTCTGGTACAGGAATTCTTTCACTCCCTATTTCTAGCGCCAATTATGTAGTTGCAGAATAACCTACAACTACACCCTCAATAGAATTAGTAAAAACTCAAGAAGTTCTTGATGATGAATAAAATTTTTCTTATTAATGTTCTCAATTGATCACAAAGAAGTATCTAAATGGAATTAGAATAGTTACAACTTTCTCTATTCTCTTTCCTCAAATATTTTCTAACACTCACTCAAATAACCTCTCGAATTTTACATTTGAACTCCTATTTATAGTAAAATTCATACAGCTGTTCATGAGTTACGAAGTATCGCAACTCATGCTCGCAAAATTACTCCATCTTCGCAAAACTTCATATTTCTCCGCGTTTCTTCTATCATCGTAACATTTTATAATTCTTTTCTCCTTTATTTATTACGATACTCGTGACCTATTATCTTGCGATATTCAGTACTTACAATGCTGCCAAGCCTTAACTTTGGTCACATAGCCAAATCCTAGCCTTGGCCATGCCTCCAAGCCCTAACTTTGGCCACGACGCTAAATCCTAGCCCTATCCATGCCACAATGCCACAGGCGTGGCCATACCACAACGCCACAGATGCGGATATGCATTAATTAAAGGTTGGAAATGCCATAGATTCTCTGGATGGGCGAGGGACATGCTGGGTTTCCCTTGTGTTAGAGCTATGCTGGATCATGCACAAGTAACAAGGGATATTCAAGCATCTGGAGACTTGTTCATTTTTCATAATGTGCGAGGCATAGTGTCTCTACTTTCTCGTTGGTGCATTCCGACCGATACCTTCATATGCATATGGTGAGAGTTTACCATCACCTTAGAGGATGTAGCTGCTTTGTTGCATCTCCCAATCACAGGTAATCTTCCTGAGATTTGTTCAGCTAAGGAGACAACAATTTCTAATATCTTGGCAGCAGAAATGGAGCGGATCAACAAGGCATCTAGAAAGTATTGTTATGCTTACTGGTAAACACGTTGGTGGCCAAGATATGAGGCTCCTGATAGCCCCATTGCCGGTATGTTATCTATTGCTGCTTTTTTATGCTTATGGTTGCCGGAGATGTATTTAAAGATAGCGGCAATTTGTTGAAGCCATTTGTGATTCCCTTTGCTATCAAGATAGCTCAAGGTGAATAACTTCCAATAGGTAGCCTATTATTGGGTTCTTTGTACTTTAACTTAGACTCCCTGGTTATAGATTCCAGTGTATCGAATGGCTTTATGAAGATTGAATGCTATGCGAACATGATGTTTCTTCAATCTTTGATATGGGAGCATTTTAGGAATTATGCTCCCATTCCTCGTACTATCTTTCCAGGACCGAATGCTGATGCTCATCATGTTTTCTCTGAAAAAGGCAATGCTAGGATTATGCGCTAGTCTACAAAGCAGCCACGATTCAAGACACGCCTCATTGATGTGTTAGACGATGAATCCGAGTTTGATTTCTGCCCATGGGTGTCAATTCCTTTTTATATTTCTCAGCTGGAAACTTTTAATACTGGAAAGAGTACGGCCTTGGCGTATGGTGTAGGTCTGATCGATGGCGAAAGATCTTTTATGTTGAGATGCACTCCTAGTCACTTGATATCAGCGATATTGGAGAACTTTCAGTGGAGGAATATAACATTGATAGGGAAGCTCTACAAATGGGTATGGATTAGTGTGTTCCAACTTTTTGAAGAAAGAAACCATCGGTTGAGCAAATTAGGACCCATTTAGACCGTACGCATGTTGAAGGAAGTGATTTCTGGTTCCCTTGCTCCGAGAGAATTACATATGTAACTCCCAGTTATGTAGACTTTTGGAATCAACATCTTAAGCGTTTACATGATTTTCTAATGGTTGGTCAACCTCCGGTGAAAGATCCTCCTTCTGCTAAGATGATTTCTACTCGACCAAGATTGAAGTGTCTCTCTAGTAGTGATAAACCAAAGATGTCTCCAAGATGTTCATAGGTATGTGCCCTTTGTGTAATCTTCATAAAATTATGATAATTATATTTTGATCATTGCATCAAATTTTTTTTCCACAGGACGGTCGTAGCGTAAGACCTCGAATCCATGTAGACTTTTTAGAAACTGAAGCAATTATTTAATGGTGGAGAAGGCAGGAGCAAGAATTATAAGTTGTTAACCAACAACATCATAAAGTCCCCAGTTGTTTCTTTGGTGAGTTGTCAATACTTCTTTCATCGTGACCTTTTCTTATCCGTGTAATTAGGATCATAAAATTGATATTTTTTATTTGGTTACATAATTTTGCTCCCTCAAGTATTGACGGTCTTCAATTCTTTGCTGCTGGGCAGACGATTTCTGAAGAAGAAGCTGAAGTAAGTATTTCTTCATATAACAAGTTATGATGCTTAGTAGATAAAATGCTAATTGTTGATAATACATCTAGGAGGATGTTGACATGGAAGTGGAGAGTACTGGTGATGCTCGCTCGAAGAATGTCGATAAAGAAAACTCCCAGAGCTCAAAACCGAATGAAAGTAATGGTGTTGTCGATGTCGATGCGAGCAATTCTGGTTCTTTGAACGCTTCAGAGACCACTCAAGTAAGTATTTCCCTTTAATTTTGTCCATAGAAGCATAAAATTGTTGATTTATGAGTGAATGAATGAGAATGCATGTGAATATATGAAAATCTTTGTCGAAAATACGCCACTAGAAAAATTCAGAACTCAGCCTTTTAGCAAAAATGCCATAAAATCTTCGTCCGGTATCATATTTTCACGACCCACATATGCATCCTTATGCCCAGGAAATTTCCAAGCTTTAGCGAAGAAGCCTTTTAAGTTTTAAGCATGTTTAGGGGTCTAAATCGACGAAACAGTAAACATCCAGGAGACTTTTAGGGAATTTTCAGCTGTCATGTAGTCGGATGTTTTGACCACATCCTTTTTATCGTTCATCCAATCGCTATGAAATTTTGATATCTTGTAGGTAACATCCATACAAAGTGAATGGTATATAAATAAACCATTTATTCTTCACCAATTGCTCCCAGTTCATCGTTTTTCACATGGCAGTGTAAAATCTTCTCAGGCGAGCTTGTTGTAAAACGTGTTTTTGTGACCTTCATGTTATTTGATTACATCAAGCATGTATAATGAAGAACTTTGATGATGTTAGACCACTTGTATGCTGTAGATCATGATTTTTTTGGGTTTTACGCTTGGATGATCCTAATCTCATGTAATCTTCGTATTAGGTGCAAAATATTGAAGTTGAGAATGAAATAGCAACCCTGGGGTTATTGATAAAGAGGAAACCATGTATTCACTTCAAGGCCATGAGAGTGTTTTTGTTGAAGCAATTAAGGAGACCGAGACTTTGATTGTTGTTGCTTCATTGGTGAAAGGAACCGAGCCGCGAGTAGAAGAGACTGAAGAAACTGCTGTTGTAAAATTTGCTCCAGTAATTGAAAACCGTATAGTGGTGCATGAATTCCCAAGTGCAGGAGTTGATTTTGATCCCCCATTTTATGTGTCGCTTCCATACCATGAGCTAGTTGGTGGATTCAACTTTCCCATTGGATATGTCAACTTGTACGAGAAAATATAAAATAAATTTGGTCACATCATCGTTACTAGAGACCCAAAGCATGCTTATTCTTCAACAATGCAAGTAAGTGTTATCTTGCGTGTTGTAAGTGATATATGCACTAGGGCCAGAAATACTGTGACTCCAGATATACTCTTTGATTGGGAGTTTAACTTGGAGAATTCTGAGAGACTTGGATTCAACGTGAAGTGGCTTCGTAAGAAGATGAATTCTATTAAGGACTCATGTAAAAATAACATACCCTTTCCCAATAACGCTGTGATGGAGAAGGAAGACAAAATTTCCAGGATGACTGAAGTGCTGAACATGGAGAAGGCGGCTTTACAAGTCTTGAAGGATCCAGAAGAGCAAAAAATCCTTTTTTTGCTGATTTTCTTTGATTTCCCTTCATAATCTCTTGAACTTCTGAACTTCTAAGAGATGTGAGGTTTTATTTCTTGTTTTGATTGACTTTGGATAAGTAGATGATTGAGGATTTTCTTTGGATTTGATAGAGATTTTCTTTAAGTAGAATGAATTTTGATAAATTGCTGGATATAAATTACTGAATGCAAGTATTGCAAACATTTTGGAGGAATTGAATACAATGAAAGAAAACTCTAAATGCCAAATATTTTGGACGTCCGTGCCTTGAACATCCAATACCTCGAATATCCAAAACCTTAGACGTCAAAGGCCTTGAGCCAATTCTCGTGTATCACGGCCACACCTTCCTTGATGTCCATGTTGATCAATATGTAGTATCCACCAGCAACAGACTTAGAGACCATGAAGGGTCCTTCCCAGGTGGAATTCTTTGTAGAATGGGAATTACGTACACTTAGTTGCTTTGAGAACTAAATCTCCTTCCTGGAATTTATTTGGCTTGACCGTCTGTGCTCTGAATATCTTTTGATGATTCGGAATTCCTCGTGTAGTGAAGTTCCATGGATGTGGTATGTATGGACACTCATGCAGATGAGAGTATTTGAGATACTATTTGTCATGGTTGGCTATGTCTTTAGGAATAAACTTTTTAATGGTACGCTCGATTTGAAGAAGTTCTGAACTTAACCATTTGGTGAAATTTTGCTAAGGAGAGGTTATCCATTCATAGCATTTTGAAATTGCTAAGTTGTTGGTGGAGTAGAGCCTTCGAACCAAAACAACATGTTTGAAAACTGATAATATGGACACATGAGGAGGAATAATACTTGCCTGATCGTGGAACCTCTTGATGAAAGCATTTGAATTTTCTTCAGGCTTTTGCGTCAGCTCCGTCAAGGCTTTGACTTCCTTCAGATAATAAAATACAATATCCTCTATTTTTTCTTTTGAATCAGAGGTTTCTTCAACAAAGAAATGTGCAATTGAAAGTGTTGGTGTTACGTTTCCAGCATGAATCCATGTCCGTCCAAGAATCATATCAGATCCAGGATCTTCTCTGATTATGTAAAATTTTGTTTTTGTCCAGGCTGAGTTTATGTTCACCTTAAGAGTAATGTGGCCATAAGAAACCATAGGTGTTCCTTCACGATCTGTGATTGTTACCGAAGCATGAATGGATTCTTGTCATGTGATACCGGCAGATCGGAGAGTTTTCATAGGGATAACGTTGATAGCAGTGCCGACATCAATCAATACTCATTTAAACTCATTTCCCTTGAGATGGATTGTGGTGAGAAGTCCCCAGTCGTACATTTCTTCGTCTATTGTTGAAGGCGGTTCAAGAAATGTCTCTTGAATCAGCAATGTTTCCCTGATATGATGTGATTTAGTACAGCAAACATGTCTCCCCTTTGATCCTTTGACAGGTATAGAAATTCGCAGACATGCTCGATTAAGGATTGAACTGCTTATTTTACAGGTGGTTCATAAAGAGTGAAGGTTCTGACTGGGAGATGATCTTTGTTCACTCCTTCAGTCCCCAAGTTGAATTCTCCTGATTCGATATTTTCTTTAAATATGTGCTTCAAAGTTCTACAATCACTTGTGGGATGGTTGGCGAACCTATGAAAGCGACAGTAACGAGGATTTTCCATGGCTTCTTTAGTTGGATCTTTCTTCAATATGGAAGTTTGATTGCGCCATATTGAACCCAGGCATATATAAGTTTAATAACTTCCTCAATGGAGTAGGGGAAATATGGTGTGTCTGGATCATCTTCTGTGTGTTGAGAAGGAACTTGCGTATTATCCTTCATTTGTGTCTTTGAAGGAGTTGAGGAAGTATTTTTGCGTCGTGGATCATCCTTTCATTTGCTCCCTTATGCAATAACATTTAAGGCAGGTTGGAGGTTATAATGTTTGTTGATTAAATGTCTGCTACCTCGAGTCTCTCGTGGATCTTCAGCTTTTGTAGTCTTAGCCCTCTCCAATAAAGCAGGTGCAGTAGTTGCTGATCTCTTGGCCGCTTCATGGAGTTATGAGAAAGTATGGAACCTGAGATTTTTTAATAAAGCTCTGTAGATTGGAATCATTCCATTGATGCACAAGTCCATGAGTTGTTGCTCTGTGACGTTCGGGTCATGGCAATCTAAGGCTTGGACTTTGAACCTTTTCACATAATCGTTAGGATGTTCGTTGCTATTTTGAAACATCCTTCCGAGATCAGAGAGGGTGATTTGCTCTAAAACAAAAAAATACTTTCTGTAGAAAGCATTAACCATTTCTCCCCAAATTTTGATACTTCCTGGTGCGATGTTGTTATACCATGTATATTCTATGCCTTTCAGAGACTTTGAAAATTCTTTCAGATAGATAGTATGTTTGTGCTCATGTTCACCTAATGCTTCCAGAAATCGAAAAACAGGTTCTCGAGCATTGTCGGTTCCATCATAAAATGTGAAGGTTGGAGATGTGTAACCTTTTGGTAGAGGAATCCTTTGTATAGCAGCAGGATATGGAGGTTGGTGACGATAGGTAGAAGGTGTCTTGTCTTTTCTACGGTCCTCAAAAAGGAGTTCTAGGTCTTCACGGGTGATGAAACTGGATGGATTTCTTTATCCAGTTTGCTGGTGGATTCTCTGCAGCTTTAGGAACTTCCTCATCCTCTACTACATGGATCGGAGTGACCTAAGAATCAGCATATGAAGACATTTCTTTAGCTTTTCCTTTCTCCTGAGTTTTCTCTGACATCTTGTCTGTAATAGTCTTGAGATAGTTGAATAGTTCCTTCTGAGTAGCAGCCATGTCGGTTTGATTTTTGGAAATAGTTTCTTGCACCTTCATGAGATCGCCTATAGTAGGCGGATTTTCTTTGATTTCTTCATGAGACCGACCGAATAGTGGATTGTTGATGGCCCCAGTGCCGTCACTAGCAGGGGTGATCACTAGAGCACCAATAATCGGAGGAGTAGTAGTGGCAGGTTGCGCCGGAGGAGTGGTATTGGTAGTACCACTAGAACTTGCGATATTAGGGTCGGGTGTTGAACCCGGATTGGTAACTGAATTGGACCTAATATCGACCATCTTTATGAGAATTGAGATTACAACCGAGAGAATGATCTCCCACTATGGTCGCCAATCTGTAGATGGGGAAAAATGAGTTGATGGTTTTACGGAATAGAGGGGACGACCGTGCGGAGGAAATTCCTTGAACCGAGCAAACTGTTAAACCTCACATAGATGCACTGCAAGAAGGGAGTGCTTTGAATTCGAGAGATCAATCTGTAGTACTCCGGCCTAAACCAATACAATGGTCATTCCAGAGTAAATTAGGTCACAAGAGAGGATGGGTCAATTTGTAGGAGGGAAGATGAGAAATGTGTGAGATCAATGGTAATCGAAGATCGTATGTGTGTTGTGTATTCTGAAAATAAGATAAGTTCTGAATGATTGAATTTCACTCTGTTGAGAGTAATTGCTCAGACGTTGAGTTGTTGATCTCGTTTTGTCTGTTTGACTTGAGATTATCCTCCTTTCAATCATGATTCAGGGTCTTATTTATATTGCTAGAATTGTAAACACCATGATCCCATGAAGTGTGACAGTTTATGAAATCAAAGAGTGGAGAAGTGGAATTCGTGTCAAAACAAGTTGCTCAACGTGCAGAAACTTGGTTGATTTTCCATCTACTACTTTGCTAAATCCTCCAACTGATTGCACGACTTGCTCACATTCTCATCGTGTGTATGAACACACATGCCATAGACCGCCAGACCAAAAACCTGGTTAATATCCCCCATATGACACGATTGATGTCTCGTGGGTTTAGTTAATCAGTTGCTTACTTCGTGGGACGATGAGTCCATGTATTGCTGAGTTGAACGTGATTTGCAAATATTTTGAAACTCACGAATTGAACATGTCTATTGAGACAGAGGTATAATTCTCGAATAAATGTTGATAGCTAAAGTGAACAAATATTGTTTATTTGACGAGTCATTGAATATTGATAGTTGAACCAATATTCTTTAATGCGGGCAAATGCTGCTCATTTGAGCAAATATTGCTCGTTTGATGAATTATTGAATATTTATTGGTGAATTAATATTTTTTAGCGTGAACAAATATTGTTCGTCTGAGCGAATGTTGCTCATTCGATAAATTGTTGAATATTAATAGTTGAACCAATTTTCCCTGGTGTGAGCAAATGTTGCTCGTCTGAACAAATATTGCTTACGAATCACTAGTAAGGATTAAGATAAATATTAATTTAAAATACTGGCAGCTGAACCGAGCATAATTAACTAGGATATTGATCATGAGATCAACGTAAAATTATTAGTGTTTGAATCTGGAATTATGAACCTTGGATTCGAAACCCTTTTTGATTAATTACTGGATTGATGATTAATTGATTCTTTATTGAAAATCCTTCATGTGACCATGTAGCACCCAGATGCTCAAGTTAGCAAAATACCAAAGTCTCTTGAAGACCCGTCGGTGAAAGGATGATTAAATGTTGTTTTATCATATAGTTTTTTTTTTTGCTGAAAAATAATGTTCGTCTCAGCATTGGGTGTTGAACCCTAATTATGAAAATATGAGGGACCAACCAAGGGATCATGAAACCGTCCTTGGTTGGTCATGGGATCAACTGACGATCATTTTATGAAGTTCCAAGTTGTCTGGAAGAGTTTCGGACCTAATACGTGCAATTGTGCAAATTAGGTCAAATCATGAAAAGTACATGGGACCGGCTCCTTGCAAGCCAAATAGCCAACCTTGGTGGTCAAGGTAATGTGCTCACATCACCAAAGTATTCGTCTCTCAATTCTGAGAATTTTGATATTTTTGGGTGTGCGTTTGAGCAACATTTTGAGAAAATATGAAGAAATCAGGGATTTTTGCTTCATGAGATGAAGGAAAAATAAATAATGAAGGAATCATGAAGTGTGGGACCAGATATGGCCAAGGCATGGTCGGTCGGCCAAAGAGCCTGGGCCCACATCATTTTTCCTAATTTTATAATACTTTTCATGATTTTAGGGAAACCAAGGAGTTTGTTGAAACTAAATTTTTTTGTTAAAATCAAGGAGTTTCGATGAGATGAGGAAAACATAAATAATAATAATAATAAAATAAGAGGTGTGTGGGACCGGATAGGGCATGACCGACCAGCTTGGGCCCGGTCTCACGAGTTTCCATAAATTTGTATTATTTTTCATGAACTTGAAGGAAATTTCATGAATTTAAGGAAATATCATGAAATCAAGGAATTTCATGGAATCAAGGAAACATAAAATAATAATAATTAAAAAAAAAAGGCATGTGGGACCGGTCCCATGAGTTTCCCTAATTTTATATTATTTTTCACGAACTTGGAGGAAATTTCATGAATTTAAGGAGTTTTCATAAAACGAAGGATATTTGCTCAAATGAAGAGATTTTCATGAGATCAAGAAAAATAATAAAAAATATGATAAAATATAAAATTGGGCGTGGAACTGGTCACGGCACGACCGGCCGGCCGGTGGGCCCAGTCCCTTAGCGCCTTGGTCTATATTCTATAATTTATTATTTTCTTTCCTATTTTGCATAGGTTCATTGTCCCGTCGTATTTTGAAATACTCATTTATGCATTCAGATGCTCTTTAGTGCATTATTGCTAAGTACACTTGCACCTTTTTGGTCGGGGCTTACTCGAAGGTACCTCAGATGCCCGTGTGTTGAATATTTATTACTAACCCATGGAATTCTGCTAGGAAGAACCATAAATTGAAGTAACGAAATATTATGAAAAACATTGAATATTTTCCAGGGATTCAGTTAATGAATCTAATGATTTAAGAATAATTAACTGATGGCTCTATACTAGTACGATCGTCTAGGAGCATTAATTATTCAGGAATTGAGTGATATGAGCTTCTTGAAGCGTCATATTTCTTTTATATAGTCAGGGAAAACATTGTTACATCCTAAAGACGTTATTGCTTTATACTAGAAGGAAAGCTGTCTAGGAGACGTCTAATCTTGCAATTCTATATAAAAGTGATCACTGAAATTGCTCAGTATTCATGAGATATGTCATTTCCTCAGCTGAGAGACTACACATCTATATATACTCTGATAGACAGCATTCTCAGTCAGAGATTCTCGTGGAATGAGCTTTCATGCTTTCGATAAGAGTCATGAGCCTCAATAATCGTCTGGTTGCTGGATCAGGAGCATATACAATTATGGGTTTAGGATTTTAGACCTTGTCGAAAATCCACCATCTACAATATTGATTCACAATTACAGAAGCTTGAAATATGCCAGATTAAGTGCTACTACTCAAGGGAATATAATAGGAATCACATATCACTTGATCTCATGTTCTATTTAATGAGAGATTTTGAGATTGCTCAAGAACAATTGGAAGCTTCTGTAAATAATGAGAAGTGGCTCGAGTCAAATCATTTGAAGTTTATTGTGGAAGTTAATCTTTTGAAGAGGAGACTCAATCATATGAAAGAAAAAAGAAGAATCAAGAATCAGAACACTGATGAATCTTCAGTTAATAATAAGAGCATTTCTATGGATTAAGTTATATATGTTAGAGCATTGCTCGGTCTAACTCGCATGCGTTGCTATCTCAAGCATGGTTGTCAATGTTAGTGATAAAAACTATAAAATCTTAATTTTTAGTCTACTATAGATAAGGTCTCGGACTAGGATAGAAAGTGTAGTTGAGCTCAAGAATTCCATGGCAATCATCATACAAGACGAAGGACTACTCAAGGAACCAGTGGATTTTCATCGACTAAAAGGTATGTGGAGACTTTAACTTATCTATCAGTCAAAAGTCTATCTAATATATCTCCTATCTTGAGACAAAAGTCGTTTTACTATATAGACTAAAGATATGCACATGTGACATTTCGAGCTGAGTATATCTCGCTTATCTGTTTCTCGAAATATGTGTTGGTAAAGCTTTCGCTTTAGCCAAGGTAATCTTTGCCTAGTGACAAAAGTCATGTTATGTTTCAATCACTTTTGAAATTTCCCTAACGAAAACTAGTTTGTGAATAACAACTATATGACGTCCTCTGAGAATGTTTCAACGATTGAAATGAGAGTTTAGACAATATAACCACTGGGGGATATAAACATTATTGTGGTAACACATATATATATATAATTCCTTAGCACTTGAACCGAAGTTTGCGAACTTTGTTTATCAAGTGAAAACCGGAACTTGAGCAGTCAACCCAGTCCGCGAACTGGCGGAAGTTCTCGAAACCGAGAATTTCTGCTGGAGTTGTAGCTCGGTTTCAGTCCTCGAATTGACAGAAGTTCTACCCAAGAATTTCTGCTGGAGTTTGTGAACTCCAACCTGTTACTTAAGTCCGCGAACTGGTAGGTTCTTAAAAACACCTCTCTAAGTATCGATTGGTTATGCTTTCTTAGCTAGTTTTCTTGTGAAATTGTATTATTAGTTTTTTTATATATTTTATGGGAATTTTGGAGCTTATTCCCGAAAAGAACAAGAAATCGTCCAATTTTCCAATAGAGAGACGGAATTAGCATTGCATGGAAACTACTACGGGCATTCGCATGGGCATATTTTCAAAAACTGCTTAAGAACTTAATGGGTTGGAGGTACCGAGTCCAACATGGGCTTAATATGGGTGTTTGTGGGAGAAAACTACTTCTGCATGTTTAGGTAATTTTGGGTGTGTGCGGATGAGAACTGAATTTAAACCTTCAACAAATGTGTTGCACGATGAAAACTTTTGATTCGAGAGATAATCTGTACAATTCTGGCCTAAACCAAAGACACGGTCGTTCCAGATTTGTTTCAGTCACAGGTGAAGGATGTGAGGTTGATCTTAGGGAGGGAAGCGAAGAAGGTGTCGAGAGTATTAAGGTGAAGGCTATTTGATGACTTGTTAACAGAAGGTTGAGCAGGCTAGCAAGTGTTGGCGGCAGGCTCTGGGTGTTGAATACGATGGTATTAACACTTGGTTTTTCTGTTATCGTTGTTGGAAATAGGGATGAGAACCTATTTATAAAAGTTGATAAGCCTTCATCACGTCTCTCGTGGGAAAGTGGAGGAAGTGGAGTGATGTAGGAAGTGGAGTTGTGTGTTAGTGTCACACGGTTGCTTGCCCACTTCTCCTATCATCGCTAACCGCCCATGTTCCCTTGACACGATCTTGTGATGGCGTGTTGCACGCTGCACGCTGTAAATCGCCAGACCAATACCCCAGTTTGTATCCCCCAGTTTGTGACATGATTGATGTCTCGAGTGTGTGGATCGTGGGACCCACATAAAATAGTGCAGGGTGAATCGTGAACTTGGTATGTCATCGCATGCAGCCATCTTCAGCTGACCGTTTGGAGGCTGTATGGGCAGGCCACGCCTTGGTCATTCACCCTGTAAAGAAGAGTGACGGATGGTGATCATGGTGATACCTTATTTGCTGGTTGATTCGCACCCTAAGTCATTCGTCCAAGCTTGCAAAGTTGGATGGACGAGATGGTTTGTAACCCTACTTGTGATCATTGGATGGGAGGCGCGCATGCTGCCTCTTTCAACCCAAACGTTTGCAGGCTAAGGGAGTTTCTATGGAGGAACCGATTGGCCCTGCATGGAGGTGGTACAATGGTGTTCACGCCCATGCCTGCTTGACTTGAAAAGATTTGATCTAAGCCACTCGACTCAGGTGGCAAAGACGAGTGGTCGAGATTAGAACTTACGAAGGGGCCGTGACATGCCCCCTTTGGGCACGCGTACCGAGGAACTTGACCACTGCCGGTCTTGGCCGATCAGCTAGGCGTGAAGTCGGGCCCACGTTGGTCATGCTAGCATGATCGGTTCCTTCTAAGTCTCTATCTTTTCCTTCCATCCAAGCCTGCGAAGATGGACGCTCGAGATGTTTCTGCGACATATGCGCCGCAAACCCTAGTTAGAATTTCAGACCGGCCACTTTGGGCGATCGGTTTTGGGTTGCGTGCGCCTCCTTTGGGGAGACCGACCATGTATCCAACATCTTGGTCCGACAGTGAGCATGTACATGCTTGCTTTATGACCCTGGGCGCAATCTAAGCCATCCAACTATGCCTGCGAAGTCGGATGGTCGTGATCGTTTTGGATCTTCTCAACCTGCATAAGGCGTTAACCTAGCCTTGTTTGGGAAATCGTTTCTTGTAATACGGCTTGTCTATGAGGGAGTCGGTCATGTAGGTAGAAAGTGGGTCCTCCAGTGGTGTATCATCACTTCACTACTTGTTTTAGGGTATAATCTAAGCCGTCCAACTATGCCTGCGAAGTTGGACGTTTACGATTAAAAGAAACCCTAGCCGTGCGTCATGCTCACTTTGAGTGCACGTTTTGGAAGGACCAACTGTATTTGGTCTTGACCGTTCGGTCATGCATGAAGGTGGGTCCGAGGTGATCATGATAGCATGCTCAGGACCCCATGAATCTATATCTACACCCTCTATCTATGCCTGTGAAGTTGGACGAATGAGATCTATTTTTGGGTTTGTTTTCAGTAGGTGAGACTAACATGGGTAGTCTTGCATGCGTTCAACGGGTCTAATATAACCCGCCGTCAGGTAGCCTACGGGTGTTTGCATGTCGAACACAAGGCTTTAATTAAAGCAGTAATGTTGTAAACCTACAGAAAATCGGGATGGTTGCTACATGCTCCGCTCTGGGTAGGTTATAATTCTCAGGGATGGTTGCACATGCTCCAATGAATTATCATGGCGAGAAATATTCATCACCTGAAGGCTTTATCCTTTGCAGGGCGTCAGCTTACAAAAATTGGTTTTTTACAATTTTAGCCTTTAAATATAAATCCACCATCAACATTAAGTCCCATGCCTAGCATGTAATGATTACACTATTACAGGGTAGGCATAAGATGGTGACTAATAAAGATAAAACTTTTGAGATAAAGTTTGATGTTACCAGGAGAGACGAGTCATCCTGTCCTTGCTATTCCTGCCTCCGTAGAGAGCCCGCTTTGGTGGGACCCGATGCGAGCATTCTTGCTTTGAACGTGGGCAGCTGTGCATGTAACCCTAGATGAATGTGGACCCTACCATGTATATGATTCAACCAACGTCACTTTGTTGCGCCTGCTTGATAGGAACGTGGGGGCATGTGCCTGTTTGATTCGAACATGGGCTTGTTGTGCCTGCTTCGGTTGATCGTCTCGTTGCGTGGGAGGAGGTATATCATGTGTGTTAAATGCCTTAGAACCGGTTGAGTTGATCCTTCCAATGGTAAAGCTCGGCTGGGGAAGTACAGCTTGGTGGGTCGATCCACCTTTGTTTTCCTCTTTCTGTGTGCCTAGCATTCGATAAACATTGTTGATCACAATCCCGACTCAACATCCTCAGAAAGCGGCAAAGGTGGATTTCTTTTCTCCTGGGGATCTTGTTGGATCGTGAAGCATATAAAGAAGTTTTCCTGTATTCTTCTCATTAGGCGATCGTCTTCTTTAACATCTCAGGTATTGCTCCATACGTTGATTTCTTAATTGATCGGCGATAGTTGTGATTAGAATATTTTTTTATGTGCCGCCACAACTTATCTTACCCTCTTTTTTGCAGTATATCATGAAAGGTGTTGGTGATGATCACTCTGCAGCTTCTTCAGAAAAACGTTTTGAAGTTGATAAACCAAAAGCTAACACGCATGAAGAGGTGATGGCTAAAATTGATTTGCCACTTCGTGAAGTCGGCCATGCCGTATAGGGAATGTCTGTCTTGCATTTAACCATTGTCAGGGGGCGGCTCCGTGCTCTTTTAGTTGGAATCGATATGGAGGAGAAACAAAGACATGAAGAAGCGTTGCGATCGAAGTGGAAACGCGAGGCATCACAAGCACCAGTAAGCTCGAGAGCTGAAAGGTTTGCAGCTCAGTTGAAGAGACGGAGGGTTGAACACGAACGTCCTATGGGTGATGGGAAGTATGATTACCCAATACGTGGTGGTGTGATAATCCTTGACCCTGAGATTGAACGTCCAAAAGTGATCGGCACGATTTCCAAGGTTACAATGGATTCTGTAGAAGGTGCAGAAGATACGCATGCTGAAGATTTTGAGGCGTAGTGCCGTGCTCCGAAGAAGAAGTTGAGGCGGTAGCTTTTGTGCCCGAAGAAGAAGTTGAGGCGTCTCTGGAGAAAGTGGTACAAGATGTGGATCCCAACAGTGATGAAGACGCAACCGGAAATTGAGTTTCCCTGTTATTCTTCTTTGTATATTTTTTTTTTATACTCAGTGGCGGCTGAGTTTGAAGTTTTCTTCTTTGCTTGCTTATCTTGAACAAAGTTTTATTCAATGTTGCTTTCGAAACATGCATATTTTTTCTTCTTGTACCCCCTGACGTGAGTCTAGCTCTGTTGAAGTAGATCATGTAGGATACCTTCCTCCTCCCCTTTTTACATGTTTTACTCCTCCCATATTACCAAGTTGGTATAAATATTTGGTATGAGGATTTAAGGTTTTTCTTTCTGGGTAATGGTGGTTTGAAGGTGACTCATAGTTTTGTGTGATTTTATGAGAAATTATAAAAGGAATGAAATCTTGATTACTTTAAGAAATATTGAAACCCTAATAAGTATGAAGGAAAGCGGTGCCATCATTTTGAAGGAATTACAAATATTGTGAAAAGGAAAATTGTTGGAGGAATCCCCCCGGGGGGATTAGAGAGGTGATGTCGTGTCTTCAAGTGAGGTAGGGCTTGAGCCATCGTGAGTGAACAACCACACCTTCGAGTTTGTCTGCATTGATGATCTTGCAGTAACCGCCCAAGATAACATCTGCCACTAAGAATATTTCCTCTTCCTTTGCATGTATATCAGGCTGGGCAGTTATTTTTATTGCCATGTTTCCAACTTGGAACGTGGTTACCTTTGCTACCATATCTCCGATTTGAAACGGATTTGGACTCGCTATGACAGCTTGCTTCTGACACGTGTCATTCTTGACTTCTTCCAAACTTTTGGTGAAGCGCTTAAAGGGGACAGCACTCCACTCACATCTCTTGGTGGTGGCCCGCCTGTCAGGTGAAACAGTCCCCGGTGGTCTAGCAGGACAATCATCCACTACTTGCAAAGAGGGTCTTTCAATGAGACTTACTTGGGCTCGGAATATCTTGACGCATGACGAAGGGATTTCACCAGGGAGTTTCATTATGCCTGTGAGTTGTTGGTATGGAGGCAACAGGCAGTCTTCGATTCTCCAAGGTTTGTTGGAAATCATCGGAGCTGGCTTGTTGGAGATTCTTTAAGGTACTAAGATTGGTAAGGAATGCGCCTTGTGTACCCACGGGCGCCCCAGAATCATGTCGTAATCCGGATTTTCCTTAATTATATAGAATCTAGCTTGTGTTGGAGTGTTACCAATCTTGAAATCAAGGTCAATGTATCCGTAGACATCCATAAATTCTCCTGCTGGGTTCTTGATCACAGTCGGACCACAGGTAGCCTCCTTCTTTGAGATTTTCGCAGCTTGCAGGGTCTTGATAGTAACGATGTTGAATTCAGAAGATGCATCTATCGAACTTGACATCTTTCAGATGGGCGACGGTCAAAAGTCCCTAGTTTCCTTTGTTGGCGCTGTCTTCCAAGGAGGCTAGAGATGCTGTAACGACTTCTCTTTCTGGGTACAAGCGCCTACCTGACACAATATGGTTGAGGGCCATGAATATATCTTGACGTTGTACCTTGGAAAGGTACAAGATTTCACACAGGTGTTCCATCATGGATTGTGCAGTATTGCGCACATAGTCTCCAGAGATCATGCAACTTCGGACAGGAAGGGGGTCTCTGTGAACTCCTTCATTTCCCAATTGAAGCTCTCCTGCTGCTATCTTTTCCTTAAATATTTCTTTCAGCTTGTTGCAATCCTTAGTTGGGTGGTGGACAAACCTATGATAACGGCAGTACTTAGGGTCTGCCATGTCTTTCTCAGTTGGTGGACGTCTGATAGGAGGTAGCTTGATAGCATCATCCTGAATCCATGCCTCCAAGAGTTCCATTACTTCATTTATCGGAAAAGGTAAGCCTGTGTCTTCGGTGCTCTGCGCAGGATCTTTGCATGTTCCATTTCGAGGCGAAGCTTTATAAGTTTGAGCTGCACGCTTGGGTAGTTGTTCTGCCGCCGCTGGAGCTTTTCTATTTCTTCCTTCGCTTACTACACTGAAAGAAGGGCCAGTATTATACTGCTTGTTGATGAGGCGTCTTCTTCCCTGATTATCTCGTGAATCGTCGCTCCGAACGATCCTGGTTCTTTCCAATAATGTTGGGGCGGTAGTGGCTGAACGTTTGGCTTCTTCATGGAACTCTGAGAACGTCTGGAATCCCAAGTTTTCCAGCAGGGAGCGATATATGGGTATCATTCTGTTGATGCATAAGTCCACCAGCTGTCGTTCTGTGACATTTGGTTCATGTCAGTCCAACGCTTGTGTTCTGAACCTTTTCACAAAATCGTTTGGATGTTCGTTGTTCCGTTGGGAGATTCTTCCCAGGTCTGAGAAAGTAACTTGCTCAGATACAAAGAAGTACTTATTGTAAAACGCGCTGACCATCTCACTCCAATTGGATATGCTGTCGGGTGCAATGTTGTTGTACCACGTATAGGCTCTCCCCGTAAGTGATTTGGAGAATTCCTTCAGGCGAAGAACGTGATTGTATTCGTGTTCTCCTAAGGATTCTAAAAATCGAGAGACGTGTTCACGAGCATTACCGGTACCATCGTAAAGGATGAATTGAGGGGAGGTGTAACCCCTGGGAAGAGGAATCCGCTGCACGTCTTGTGGATATGGAGGTTGGTGTCGATGCGCGTCCATCGGATTTTCTTTTCCATGATTTTGGAGGAGTCTCTCCAGATCTTCACGTGTAATAAAGTTGGATGGTCGGCTCCTTTCCCTGAGATGCTCCTGGTCCCTTTCTCTTGCGTGGTCAGCAGCACAAGACTCTTCGTTCAGGTGGGCTTGCGTAATTGAGATACCTGCTCCAGGTGTGCCGAACGTATTTCTTGTTGGCCCTTGGGGCGGTCTCGACTCTTGCGGCAATCGATCGGTTAATGTTTTAAGGAAGGTTAGTACCTCCTTCTGAGTGGTTTCCATGTATGCCTGAGCTTTAGCGAGGGTTTCTTGTCTCTCCATCAAGTCCACCATGGTGATAGGAGGTTGTCCTCTGGGTCCTCCAGATCCTCGTCCTGAAGGGGGATTAACAGTCGTTCTGGTGACGGACGGAAGTGTCATGCTTGAGGAAATGACTGGATTTGAAACCGCTCTGGATCTTGTAATAGGAGGTGTCACGCCTGCTGGAATGTCTGCTCCTGCTCTACTGGTACTGATGGTAGAAGACGCGATTCCACGAGACACATTGGTTGCACTGGCGGGTTGCACTGTAACACCAGTAATTGGGATATCAGCGCCACAAAAGTGTTGTCGGCGCTAACTCCATCATTGGTTGCTGATCCAGACCTAAGATCCACCATTCTTGAAATCAGAGAAATTGAATTGGTATTGAAGAAATCGACTTCACAACCGAGAGATTAACCTCCCACTGTGGTCGCCAATTATTTGTGGGAGAAAACTACTTCTGCAGGTTTAGGTAATTTTGGGTGTGTGTGGATGAGAAGTGAATTTAAACCTTCAACAAATGTGCTGCACGATGAGCACTATTGATTCGAGAGATAATCTGCACAATTCTGGCCTAAACCGAAGACACGGCCGTTCCAGATTTGTTTCGGTCACAGGTGAAGGATGTGAGGTTGATCTTAGGGAGGGAATCGAAGAAGGTGTCGAGAGTATGAAGGTGAAGGCTATTTGATGACTTGTTAACAGAAGGTTGAGCAGGCTATCAAGTATTTCCGGCAAGCTCTGGGTGTTGAATACGATGGTATTAACACTTGGTTTTTCTGTTATCGTTGTTGGAAATAGGGATGAGAACCTATTTATACAAGTCGATAAGCCTTCATCACGTCTCTCGTGGGAAAGTGGAGGAAGTGGAGTGATGGAGGAAGTGGAGTTGTATGTTAGTGTCACACGGTTTCTTTCCCACTTCTCCTATCATCGCTAACCGCCCATGTTCCCATGACACGATCTTGTGATGGCGTGTTACACGCTGCACGTTGTAAACCGCCAGACCAATACCCCAGTTTGTATCCCCCAGTTTGTGACATGATTGATGTCTCGAGTGTGTGGATCGTGGGACCCACATAAAATAGTGCAGGGTGAATCGTGAACTTGGTATGTCATCACATGCAGCATCTTCAGCTGACCGTTTGGAGGCTGTATGGGCAGGCCACGCCTTGGTCGGTCACCCTGTGAAGAAGAGTGACGGATGGTGATCATGGTGATACCTTGTTTGCTGGTTGATTCGCACCCTAAGTCATTCGTCCAAGTTTGGAAAGTTGTACAGACGAGATGGTTTGTAACCCTACTTGCGATCGTTGGATGGGAGGCGCGCATGCTGCCTCTTTCAACCCAAACGTTTGCAGGCTAAGGGAGTTTCTATGGAGGAACCGATTCCCCCTGCATGGAGGTGGTACAATGGTGTTCACGCCCATGCCTGCTTGACTTGCAAAGATTTGATCTAAGCCACTCGACTCAGGTGGCAAAGACGAGTGGTCGAGATTAGAACTTACGAAGGGGACGTGACATGCCACCTTTGGGCACGCGTACCGAGGAACTTGACCACTGCCGGTCTTGGCCGATCAGCTAGGCGTGAAGTCGGGCCCACGGTGGTCATGCTAGCATGATCGGTTCCTTCTAAGTCTCCATCTTTGCCTTCCATCCAAGCCTGCGAAGATGGACGCTCGAGATGTTTCTGCGACATATGCGCCGCAAACCCTAGTTAGGATTTTGGACCGGCCACTTTGGGCGATCGGTTTTTGGTTGCGTGCGCCTCGTTTGGGGAGACCGATCATGTATGCAACATCTTGGTCCGATAGTGAGCATGTACATGCTTGCTCTATGACCCTGGGCGCAATCTAAGCCATCCAACTATGCCTGCGAAGTCGGATTGTCGTGATCATTTTGGATCTTCTCAACCTGCATAAGGCGTTAACCTAGCCTTGTTTGGGCAATCGTTTCTTGCACCACGGCTTGTCTATGAGGGAGTCGGTCATGTAGGTAGAAAGTGGGTCCGCCAATGGTGTATCATCACTTCACTACTTGTTTTAGGGTATAATCTAAGCCTTCCAACTATGCATGCGAAGTTGGACGTTCACGATTAAAAGAAACCCTAGCCGTGCGTCATGCTTACTTTGAGCGCACGTTTTGGAAGGACCAATTGTAGTTGGTCTTGACCGTTCGGTCATGCATGAAGGTGGGTCCGAGGTGATCATGGTAGCATGCTCAGGACCCCCTGAATCTATATCTACACCCTCCATCTATGCCTATGAAGTTGGACGGATGAGATCTATTTTCGGGTTTGTTTTCATCAGGTGAGACTAACATGGGTAGTCTTGCATGCGTTCAACGGGGCTAATATAACCCGCCGTCAGGTAGCCTACGGGTGTTTGCATGTCCAACACAAGGTTATAATTAAAGCAGTAATGCTGTAAACCTACAGAAAATCGGGATGGTTGCTACATGCTCCGCTCTGGGTAGGTTATAATTCTCAGGGATGGTTGCACATGCTCTAATGAATTATCATGGAGAGAAATATTCATCACTTGAAGGCTTTATCCTTTGCAGGGCGTCAGCTTACAAAAATTGGTTTTTTACAATTTTAGCCTTTAAATAGAAATCCACCATCAACAATGGGCTATATGGTTTACATACATTTGCTGGAATAAAGTATAAACTCTAAATGGAGTTCACATTAAGGGTAGCACATATGTATGTTGGTGGAAGAAATGTATAGGTGATGGAATTTCTTAGACGAGATGAAGTTGAAGTTGCAGATAGTTTCAGGTGATGATGTTGTTGTACCACATATAGGCTCTCCCCGTAAGTGATTTGGAGAATTCCTTCAGGCGAAGAATGTGATTGTATTCGTGTTCTCCTAAGGATTCTAAAAATCGAGAGACGTGTTCACGAGCATTACCGGTACCATCGTAAAGTATGAATTGAGGGAAGGTGTATCCCCTGGGAAGAGGAATCCGCTGCACGTCTTGTGGATATGGAGGTTGGTGTCGATGCGCGTCCATCGGATTTTCTTTGCCATGATTTTGGATGAATATCTCCAGATCTTCACGTGTAATAAAGTTGGATGGTCGGCTCCTTTCCCTGCGACGCTCCTGGTCCCTTTCTCTTGCGTGGTAAGAAGCATAAGACTCTTCGTTCAGGTAGGCTTGCATAATTGAGGTACCTGCTCCAGGTATGCCGAACGTATTTCTTGTTGTCCCTTGGGGCTGTCTCGACTCTTGCGGAAATCAATCGGTTAATATTTTGAGGAAGGTGAGTACCTCCTTCTGAGTGGTTGCCATGTCTTCCTGAGATTTAGCGAGGGTTTCTTGTCTCTCCATCAAGTCCACCATGGTGATAGGAGGTTGTCCTCTGGGTCCTCCAGATCCTCGTCCTGAAGGGGGAGTAACAGGCGTTCTGGTGATGGACGGAAGTGTCATGCTTGAGGAAATATCTGGATTTGCAGCCGCTCTGGCCCTTGTAATGGGAGGTGTCACGCCTGCTGGAATGTCTGCTCCTTCTCTACTGGTACTGATGGTAGAAGACGCGATTCCACGAGACACATTGGTTGCACTGGAGGGTTGCACTGTAACACCAGTAATTGGGATATCAGTGCCACCAGAAGTGTTATCGGCGCTAACTCCATCATTGGTTGTTGATCCAGACCTAAGATCCACCATTATTGAAATCAGAGAAATTGAATTGGTATTGAAGAAATCGACTTCACAACCGAGAGATTAACCTCCCACTGTGGTCGCTAATTGTTTGTGGGAGAAAACTACTTCTGCAGGTTTAGGTTATTTCGTGTGTGTGTGGATGAGAAGTGAATTTAAACCTTCAACAAATGTGCTGCATGATGAGCACTTTTGATTCGAGAGATAATGCAGACAATTCTGGCCTAAACCGAAGACACGGCCGTTCCAGATTTTTTTCGGTCACAGGTGAAGGATGTGAGGTTGATCTTAGGGAGGGAAGCGAAGAAGGTGTCGAGAGTATGAAGGTGAAGGCTATTTGATGACTTGTTAACAGAAGGTTGAGCAGGCTAGCAAGTGTTGCCGGCAGGCTCTGGGTGTTGAATACGATGGTATTAACACTTGGTTTTTCTGTTATCGTTGTTGGAAATAGGGATGAGAACCTATTTATACAAGTCGATAAGCCTTCATCACGTCTCTCGTGGGAAAGTGGAGGAAGTGGAGTGATGGAGGAAGTGGAGTTGTGTGTTAGTGTCACACGGTTGCTTGCCCACTTCTCCTATCATCGCTAACCGCCCATGTTCCCCTGACACGATCTTGTGATGGCATGTTACACGCTGCACGCTGTAAACCGCCAGACCAATTCCCCAGTTTGTGACATGATTGATATCTCGAGTGTGTGGATCGTGGGACCCACGTTAAATAGTGCAGGGTGAATCGTGAACTTGGTATTTCATCGCATGCAGCCATCTTAAGATGACCGTTTGGAGGCTGTATGGGCAGGCCACTCCTTGGTCGGTCACCCTGTGAAGAAGAGTGACGGATGGTGATCATGGTGATACCTTGTTTGCTGGTTGATTTGCACCCTAAGTCATTCGTCCAAGCTTGCAAAGTTGGACGGACGAGATGGTTTGTAACCCTACTTGGGATCGTTGGATGGGAGGCGCGTATGCTGCCTCTTTCAACCCAAACGTTTGCAGCCAAAGGGAGTTTCTATGGAGGAACCGATTGTCCCTGCATGGAGGTGGTATAATGGTGTTCACGCCCATGCCTGCTTAACTTGCAAAGATTTGAACTAAGCCACTCGACTCAGGTGGCAAAGACGAGTGGTCGAGATTAGAACTTACGAAGGGGCCGTGACATGCTACCTTTGGGCACGCGTACCGAGGAACTTGACCACTTCCGGTCTTGGCCGATCAGCTAGGTGTGAAGTCGGGCCCACGGTGGTCATGCTAGCATGATCGGTTCCTTCTAAGTATCCATCTTTTCCTTCCATCCAAGCCTGCAAAGATGGACGCTCGAGATGTTTCTGCGACATATGCGCCGCAAACCCTAGTTAGGATTTCGGACCAGCCACTTTGGGCGATCGGTTTTGGGTTGGGTGCGCCTCCTTTGGGGAGACCGACCATGTATGCAACATCTTGGGCCGACAGTGAGCATGTACATGCTTGCTCTATGACCCTGGGCGCAATCTAAGCCATCCAACTATGCCTGCGAAGTCGGATGGTCGTGATCGTTTTGGATCTTCTCAACCTGCATAAGGCATTAACCTAGCCTTGTTTTGGCAATCATTTCTTGCACCACGGCTTGTCTATGAGGGAGTCGGTCATGTAGGTAGAAATTGGGTCCGCCAATGGTGTATCACCACTGTAGGAGCGGAATATCACAACAAATGATAACTTACGAAATTGAGAAGAGAAAATACATTTTACGAGCAAAGAATATTTTGCGAGCAAGAAGAACATTTTGCGAGCAAAGGAAACCTCGAAGGTTCGCAAGATAATCTTCAAATCCGAAATGACGGGACAACACAACTGTCATCTATTGTAAAATCATATAAATAGCCATTTAGGCATGAGAAGTAGGGGAGACACATTTTGAGAGGGGGGATAATTTTAGGAGGAGAGAGAAATTTTTAGAGAGAGATGTATTTTCTTTATCATCTTCTTCCCCAAAATTCTAGAGCTCCAAATATTCATTAATGGAGTCTCAATTATCAATTCATGTAATTACATACAATCACTAGTGAAACACCGTGGATGTAGATCACATTGATCGAACCACGTAAAAATCTTTGTGTCTCTTTATAATTTTAGTACCTTAATTCTTAGTTTCATATCAAATTAATTAGGTTTAGGGATCATTTTAATGGATTCTAATGAGGGTGTAGTTGTGAGATAATCCGCAACTACATAATTGGCGCTAGAAACAGGGATTCAACCTTGTTGGTTCAAGAAAGTTCGAAAATTGGTTATTGATGGTGATGAATTGTACCGGATCTATGAGTCTTGAAGACAGAAATGGAAGTTCTTTTATTGGCGACTTCAAACAACAAACACATTAGTAATAGTTCAGGAAGAGAGATGTGGATATGGAGAAATCGTCAAGAAAAATGAAATTTACACATGCTACGTCAACAATCGCTTCCAAAAAGGACAAATTTCTTCTCACTTTTCTTATTCTTTGTTTCATTTTTCAAAATTTGGGAATTTCAAAACACAAATTGAAAAATAAATATTTTGCGATCTAAACTTTGCTTTTTGTGGAAATCTGATTTATTATGGAAATTTTGAATTTAAAAATGTTTTTGCTATAAATTTGTAGTAACCAAATCTCGTTTTACAAATTTGTTTAAAGAATTTCTGACAAAGTCAAATTTCAAGATTTTCTCATTGGTTAGAGTTAGAGATTTACATCTCGCAAGAACAAAAACAAGAAGAATATATGGAAAGTTTTCATTCTTCATATGCAAACATTACTCATCTTAATGATCTATAAACTTCTAACCAAATTTACTAATCATTTGCAGCAAACAATTTGCAAAGCTCTGCGTCACTGACGAAGAAATGTCATTCCTACGAAGAAATGGGATAAATGTCATCATGATTTCGAATCTTACGAACATAAATGTCCAGGGAGAAGAAGAAGAAATTCAGTAGGACGGAGTGAAATTCAGTAGTTCATTTTGCATAAAACAATTCGAGTTACATAAACTGTTCAGGGAGATATAAGTAAGCAAAATAACAAAATAAGATTTACGTACAAATGTTCATTTATGTACTTACGAAAGAGATTATCCCCATTACGAACAAAAGAAGAAGTATACGAAGAAGAAAGTTCGCAGCTACTAATTCTTACGAATGAAGTTACTAAAGGATACTTTTAGTCACGTGTGTTGGAAGACTAAGGCTAAGTTACTTACTCCATCAGCAAGTAAATTTTAAGGGAAGAAACACAAGTTTAAGCCGGGCAAAAATTTGTGAGCAAAAACTGCGAAGCTTATACCATCAGCAACTCCGGAGAAGAACACATGGGGAGATATTAAACAATTTGTATCATTAGATACAAGGGAATAGTTGCGAAGATAGATATAAACAGTTACGAAGAATAAAAGCAAAGAATGAAAATAAAATGTCCATCCAACTAATAAAATGGAGCCATCACTTCGAAAAGTGGCAAAAGGGAAGTTGAAATTCTTCTAGGGAAGACATAAAGCTGATAGGAGGAATATTTATCACTGTTAAGATGAATGGAGGAACATCACATGAAGAAATAAAAGTATCAGGAAAAGATCAAATATCATTATACGAATTAGATTGCGAATGTTCGCAAAAAAAAAAAAAAAAAAGGAAATACGCATCTCAAAGGGATCTCGACTCAACAAATGTGAAGAAGAGTATAGCATGAAAGAAGAACATATTGAAAACAATTCTACAGCTTCGCAAAAATTGATGAATGTTATTGCTAGTGTAATTATACTGACGAATGTTCGCAATCTTAGCTGGAAAGGAATGTTGATGAGATTATAACATTACCACTATAATCATTGTCAACAATCAGCGAACATGAGAGCGAAATTACCATAATCCGGAAGCAGCAAGGATATAAACATGATTATAGATTGTGAAGAAACAGAGTTATTGATCAAAGAAGATTTTCCAGCGAGAGAACAATTAAAATCCAGCAAGCATGTTCAGGCCAACAAAAAGAGTCAACTATAGCTGAGACTAAAATATTTTCCAGTGATGCAAAAATGCAATGACGTTTCTCCAAATATTAAGTTTATTAGCAAAGAAAGTTAAAAACATCATTTGAGTCAACATCATTTCTGAGAAAAAATCCTAGCAGAACTTCCTGTAGGTGGATGCAGTTCACATCAGCTATAAAGAAATTTCATTCCTGCGAAGAAACATATATACTAAGAACATTTGATGCGTGAAGATATACTTCGCAAATAAATAAGGGAGAAATGAGTTAGTCCAACTCACAGCAACCAAGTATCAATTTTTGCGAAGGTGAAAAGAACAGCAGCCAATGACTATATATTGCTTCCCTAAGGCGGTAACCAGAATCCATTTCATGAAGAGGGAAGTTTGAAACTATTTAACTTCGTGAACATTTACTTCATGAATATTCACTTAAGTTCGCAAATATCTATCTTCGTAAATGTTTACTTCGCATATATTTTCCAAGACTTGCATCGACATAACCTACTTTGAGAAGAAGCAAACTACTCCGTGAACAACCAGCAATCCATCAGAAGCATAAGGTGAACTCTATCACAACTCTCGCGGGCATGTATCTTCGGCAACACACAAGTTCAAAAGTTACCAGTATTTTTTCATTATTTCGCAAACAAGAGACAACAACAAGCCGAAAAGATAAGTTCCATTTCCTTGAATATTTTATTTACAGAAGACAAAAGATTTTTGAATTTATTTACTAAAACGGATATACTCGTAAGATTTCTACAATTTCTAAGATTTCAAAACATTTGAAAGATTTTTTAGATTGGTTAAAAGCGATACAATCGCAAGATTCAAAAATGACTTCATCGCAAAATTTAAAAGATCTCAAAAAAATTTCAAAGACTTCAAAATTACAAAAAAATAGAGAAAATTAAATTCCTATATTTCTATGGAACAATTTTGATTAATAATTCTCATACTTTTCATACTTCTTATACTAAACATTTCATGAAAACATTCAACATTTTATGTACATGAAAAATTTACGATGAATTTTTAAAAGGCGAAAAAATACCGCCATTTACGATTAACTTGCGAATAAAAGACCGCAATCTGTGATCAGCCTCCAAAAAAGAAAGAGAGCCGCAGAAAATTTTATACAGGCAAACCTTTGTGGCGTACACCCTAGTTCGCGAAGCTATATTTCTTAAGAGGCAAAGTCCTAAAGTATGTCATTTAAGGGGGTACCTATAAACGTGGCTAAGGGTAACCGGAACACCACCAAGGACCCTTAGTACATGGTAAAAATTTAGGGGTACAACCCAATAATGGGGTACCTATCCGGGTTATACACCTTGGATTCTCACCTAATCTAGCGACATTACGCAATATAAAATGCGGTGTAAGAGGATTTAGGTTGGGCGACTAAGGCATACTGTCTTTCTCAAGAAGTGCAGAAAACGATCAAGGCGCCGAGGTACAAGGTTGAGTCAAGAGTGCCGGGTGAGGTTTAACCACATCTGCCATTTTTGACAAGTCTTGGCAAATGATGCACTTGGCCCAAAGATACCCCATAGGGTGCAATCTCGTAACTATAAGCCATATAGGCAAAAAGGATAAGAGGTTGCGATCAAAAGCTGGTTGTTGGCAGAACCGGATGGGAAGAGCTAACCTTGTATGGTCGATGTACGCTTCCTTGAAGGGGCAACCAGGGGGAAAATAAAGGGCAGCACCCTCCATTAGGGAGCTGATACGTGCTATAAGACGCAAATGTCACGAGGCTTCTTGTTTGCGAAAACATAAAGGCTTGTCATATTTGTGCAACAAATGAAGTTCTGTGAGCATTCTAAAAAAAAACAAAAAAGAGAAAAGAAGGAAAACATACAAAAAGAACTCGCAGAACATAGTAAAGAAGTTAAGATGAGATCAATGGGTCACTACATGAAAGTGTAGAGACGTCCTGCGATTTCATCGCAAGACGGCAATGTCATTGGGCTTTATGTTCGCAAGAATATTTAGGCCTGTCATATTGTCGCAACACTTCCTGAAGAGGCTAAAATACTATACAATGAAGATAAGATGAGATCAATGGGTTTTTGCATGAAAGTGTAAAGACGTCCTGCGATTTCATCTCAAGACGATAATGTCATGAGGTTGTATGTTCGCAAGAATGTTCAGACTTGTCATATTATCGCAAATACAAAAGTTTACTACAAAAGAGGTGGCAAAATAAGACCTTTACTTAGGAAGGCATGATAAGACCACAACAATTAATGAAATTCATTACAATCATTGAAGAAATTATACAAGAATATACATCATGAAGTTTTGAAGAGAAGACAACTTCGTCAAGATCATTGAAGAATTTTGAAGAGAATATATATCAAAGAAGACAATTCCATCAAGATCATTGAAGAATTTTGAAGACAATATATGTCAAAGAAGACAATTCCATCAATATCATTGAAGAATTTTTACAAGAATATATATCATGAAGTCATAGCAAAAGAGGCGATTTCATTCGCGATCAAAGACTAATTTATATAAGAAAATACACAAATAAACTTACGAACATAATTATATGAATAGAGGCAATTCAAAGATATATCAATTTTACCGCAGCAAAATGAGATAAGTAACACAAACATTAGCTATGCATTATAATAGATAAGTATTCACATCATACAAGCATCATACTTGCATCATACAAGCATCATATTTGCATCATACAAGCATCATACTCGCATCATTCAAGCATCATATTTGCATCATAAATGCATTGCATAAACATTTCATGGCATAAGAATCGCATACGCATTTCATAACATAATCATTACATAAATATTATATTCTCACAAGTATTGTACAATATTTTACAGGAAAATACCACGAAACTTCGCAGAAAAGTTAATAATTCGCAGGACTATTCATAGTTCGTAACACTATATTCGTAACACTATATTCGCAACACTATGTTCGTAACACTATATTCGCAACAGTACATTCGCAACAGTAGGTTCGCAACAGTACATTCGCAACAGTATGTTTGTAGCACCATTCACAGCACTATTCGCAGCACTATTTAGAAGTTCAGAAATGCGCAGAAAAACTCAAGAATTCGTAGAAATATTCAGAAGATAACTGGGTTACCACTTGAGGCAGAGGAAACATAACAATAGAGATGCAATTTAATTATTCAACATTTTCTCAAGAATTCTCCTTCATAGATAAAGAACAGAGGCAACTATGGATACCCAATAAAATATTTGATGTTCTTTATCTTCTCAGCAAGAATCCCCACCAAAAGTGGAATAATAATTTCACATGAACAGAGGCAATATTTATCACTCTCATCAAGGATATTTTATACTTCTTATATAATTCGAGGATTAAATACTTCTTATACTTCTTAAGGATACTTCGTACTTCTTATATATTTCTAGGATTAAGTACTTCTCATACTTCTTCAAGGATATTTTATATTTCTTATACTTCATACTTCTTCAAGATACTTCGCATACTTCATACTTTGCAAGATGATACTTCTAATTACTTCTTAAAGCTTCAGAACTTCGCAAAAGAATAGAGGCAAGTATATACTTTTTGAGTTTGATATTCTTTAGCTCGTTCCTTCATCAACAAAGATCAAAGACTACTCCAACAACCACAGCAAGTGATTTTTTCTTAAAGATCGCTCTTCAAGCAATATTCAAGAAAAAAGAGGCAAGATGTAGGAGCGGAATATCACAACAAATGATAACTTACGAAATTGAGAAGAGAAAATACATTTTACGAGCAAAGAATATTTTGCGAGCAAGAAGGGCATTTTGCGAGCAAAGGAAACCACGAAGGTTCGCAAGATAATCTTCAAATCCGAAATGGCGGGACAACACAACTGTCATCTATTGTAAAATCATATAAATAGCCATTTAGGCATGAGAAGTAGGGGAGACACATTTTGAGAGGGGGGATAATTTTAGGAGGAGAGAGAAATTTTTAGAGAGAGATGTATTTTCTTTATCATCTTCTTCCCCAAAATTCTAGAGCTCCAAATATTCATTAATGGAGTCTCAATTATCAATTAATGTAATTACATACAATCACTAGTGAAGCACCGTGGATGTAGATCACATTGATCGAACCACGTAAAAATCTTTGTGTCTCTTTATAATTTTAGTACCTTAATTCTTAGTTTCATATCAAATTAATTAGGTTTAGGGATCATTTTAATGGATTCTAATGAGGGTGTAATTGTGAGCTAATCCGCAACTACAACCACTTCACTACTTGTTTTAGGGTATAATCTAAGCAGTCCAACTATGCCTGCGAAGTTGGACGTTCACGATTAAAAGAAACCCTAGGCGTGCGTCATGCTCACTTTGAGCGCATGTTTTGGAAGGACCAACTGTAGTTGGTCTTGACCATTCGGTCATGCATGAAGGTGGGTCCGAGGTGATCATGGTAGCATGCTCAGGACCCCCTGAATCTATATCTACACCATCCATCTATGCCTATGAAGTTGGACGGATGAGATCTATTTTCGGGTTTGTTTTCAGTAGGTGAGACTAACATGGGTAGTCTTGTATGCGTTCAACAGGGCTAATATAACCCGCCGTCAGGTATCCTACGGGTGTTTGCATGTCGAACACAAGGATTTAATTAAAGCAGTAATGTTGTAAACCTACTGAAAATCGGGATGGTTGCTACATGCTCCGCTCTGGGTAGGTTATAATTCTCAGGGATGGTTGCACATGCTCCAATGAATTATCATGGCGAGAAATATTCAGCACTTGAAGGCTTTATCCTTTGCAGGGCGTCAACTTACAAAAATTGGTTTTTTAAAATTTTAGCCTTTAAATAGAAATCCACCATCAACAATGGGCTATATGGTTCACATACATTTGCTGGAATAAAGTATAAACTCTAAATGGAGTTCACATTAAGGGTAGCACATATCTATGTTGGTGGAAGAAATGTATAGGTGATGGAATTTCTTAGACGAGATGAAGTTGATGTGGTGGCTTATACCATATCGATAGTCGTTGGCAGTGACAGGAGGAGATATCCACTTATGGCATATGGGATAATGGTAATCATTGGAGTTGGATGTCGATGAGGTTTTGTCATGGTTCGTGTGGTTTTTATCAAGGGTCCAGGAAGCAACACCGAGAGCTAAAGTGTGCTGCTGCTGAGATACGGAAGAGATTGAAATGTGTATGAAATACTATGTCATGGAATCGAGTTGTACTGCAGTTGAGTGGATGGATGGATTTGTGTTTGGTAAAGAAAAGTTGGAGAAGAAAATCGAGAATACATTGCAGTGGATGAGCTTAGCCTCTGGAGTTGAAGCGACGCTCGAGATGAGAACAAAAGATGGTCGAAGGAAGTGTTGCTACTACCGATGGGAAATGATGGAGCTAAATTCTGTGGAATTTTAACGTTTGTTGTAGCTATTGGCAAAGTGAATACTGCATGATGGCATATTTTTGGTGAATGCAGTATTGGAGCTCGAGAGAATAGTAGTTGTTCATTGATCGAGGAGAACCTAAGCATGGCACTGATGGTTTCTGTCATTGACAGCCGATGAAGTATGGAAGCGATGGAGAGAGTGTTAACAAGAATGGTTGATGGTTGGCGTGTTTCCATCGGTGGTGATTATTGGTAGTGATGAGAAGGCAATGGCGACGGCGCTGCTGAATTTGATGAATGATGAAGCTCATGGAAGAAATGATTGGAGTTCTGCGTTGGAGAACAAAGAACTCGAAACATGAAGATTCATGTGACGCTGGTAACTCAAGTTTGGTGATGTTTCTGTATGTTCGTGGTAGTCGAATGAAAGAGGAGCATGGCATTTGACCGAGTTTGGATAATACAGTCCGTGGTTGTGAGATGAAGATACAATCTTGGCAGTGATGTTCTATCGGTGATTCCATGGTTACATGACTCAGGGAAGGATCTGAGATGGGACTTGTTTATGCCAAGAGTCAAGGCATGGTTGTTGCTGCGAACCAGCGATGATCAGTGAGTGTGAAGGGATGAGTTTGTGCTGCTGAACTCGTATACAGAGAAGAGCTCGACATAGAGTTTGCTGCTATTAATAGTAATGATAGATGGGTGTAGATGCGGTTATAATGGAATATGAAGCTGTAATGGAGTACGGGAGGTTCAGCTCTGGAAGTCATGGAAGTGGGTTGCCGATACTATTTCCGTTGGTTGATGGCAGATGGAGTTAAGATTGGTTTGCTGCTGGTAGTCGATGGGGATAGTCCAATGGAGTTTGGGCAGAGTAGTTGCTGCCAGTGATTTTTGTTCTCAGAGAGATAATGGTTTGACGATGGCGAGAGTGGAATTCTAGGTTGGGAGTTAACCGGATCTACCGGAGGTTGAGCTGTGACTGATGGTTAACTGGAGACTAAGGAGAGATTGTGCTGTCAGTTCCATGGAACTGACAAGCCATTGACAAGGAATGGGCTGGATTTGCAAGCCCACTGGACTGGTTAGAGAATATCACGAGCAGAGAGCTTGGACGTGAGTTTCCTACTGGAGTTTTTGATGATATTTAGCGGTGACTTTGGCAAGACACTTTGCACGGGGCGTGATACATGGGACACAATTCTTAAGGAGGTGCAATTTCCTATTTTTGCTAGGTTTCCTAGTTTTCTTAAAGAAGAGGTTACAAAACTCTATATATAGGGAAGCCTAGGCATAATTTGAGAGATCTTCTTTTCACCGTTTTCTCCCCCTTAGGGGGGAAAACTATCTCTTTTCTACATTACTTTTATTGTAAGGATGAATTCAAAGTTCTAATTGTGAAGCTCAATTATTTACAAGTTTGTTTCAAGTTTTAAATTGATTCATTGTGGATTGTTTTTACTATATCGAAGGTTTATGATTTATTCTTAGATTGGTTTGGGTGTGCAACTAGATTAGTCTATTAATCATTTTAATGCTAGTAGAGAGTTGAGTCGATCCGTAATTGTCTCTCATCTCCTACACAAGTAGAAATCGCAAGACCTTGCATAGGGATTCTGTGTAGGAATTGCGAGTAAAGACAACACCAGTAAGTGGACCGAGCGTACCGAGTTTAACTGCTGGGATCCAACCTAAATTCACAAATCTTAATGCGTTCTGGGAATTACATCTTGTAAGCGTACCTCAAGGTGGTTCTTTTGAATAGAATCCGGTAGTCGAGCGCTTGTGTATCCGGTGATATAAGGAGCTTTGGGGATATCTAAGCGTACCTGCTATTCTACGGTTGGTGACAATTGTGTCTAACAAGAGATAAATGGGTACATTGTTGAGTTAACGGTTAGTAACGGTGAAGGATTTCTTCAATATCTTTTTCTTATTATCCTTTTTATCCTTCATTTATATTTTCGCTGATTTGAAGCGAGAATACATTGCAGTGGTGAGCTTAGACTCTGGAGTTGAAGCGACGCTCGAAATGAGAACAAAAGATGGTCGAAGGCAGTATTGCTGCTACCGATGGGAAATGATAGAGCTTGAGTATGTGGATTTGTAATGTTTGTTGTAGCTATTGGCAAAGTGAAGACTGCAAGACGGCATATTTTTGGTGAATGCAGTTTTGGAGCTCGAGAGAATAGTGGTTGTTCGTTGATCGATAAGAACCTAAGCATGGCACTGATGGTTTCTGTCATTGACAGTCGATGAAGTATGGCAGCGATGGAGAGAGTGGTAAAAAGAATGGTTGATGGTTGGCTTGTTTCCATCGGTGATGATTATTGGTAGTGATGAGAAGGAAATGGCGACGGCGCTGCTGCATTTGATGAATGATGAAGATCGGGGAATAAATGATTGGAGTTCTGCGTTGGAGACCAAAGAACTCGAAACATGAAGATTTATGTGATGCTGGTAACTCAAGTTTGGTGATGTTTCTGTGTGTTCGTGGCAGTCGAATAAAAGAGGAGCATGGAAGTTGACCGAGTTTGGATAATACAGTCTGTGGTTGTGAGATGAAGATACAATCTTGGCAGTGATGTTCTATCGGTGATGCCATGGTTACATGACTCAGGGAAGTATCTGAGATGGGACAGTTTTATGCCAAGAGTCAAGGCATGGTTGTTGCTGCGAACCAGCGAAGATCAGTAAGTGTGAAGGGGATGAGTTTCTGCTGCTGAACTCATATACAGAGAAGAGATCGACATAGAGTTTGATGTTATTAATAGTAATGATCGATGGGTGTAGCTTCGGTTATGATGGAATATGAAGCTGTAATGGAGTACATGAGTTTCAGCTCTGGGAGTCATGGAAGTGGGTTTCCGAGACTGTTTCCGTTGGTTGATGGCAGATGGAGCTAAGATTGGTTTGCTGCTGGTAGTCGATGGGGATAGTCTGATGGAGTTTGGGCAGAGTAGTTGCTGCCGGTGATTGTTGTTCTCAGAGAGATAATGGTTTGACGATGGCGAGAGTAGAATTCCAGGTTGGGAGTTAACCGAATCAACTGGAGGTTGAGCTGTGACTGATGGTTAACTGGAGACGTAAGGAGAGATTATGCTGTCATTTCCACGGAACTGACAAGCCGTTGACAATAAATGGGCTGGATTTTCAAGCCCACTGACTAGTTAGAGAATATCACGAGCAGAGAGCTTGGACGTGAGTTTCCTACTGGAGTTTTTGATGATATTTGGCGGTGACTTTGGTGATAGGTGTTGTAAACACCTAATTTTATATCTAGTATTTATGCTTTCTTTGCTAGTTTTCTTGTAAATTATGTATCTTATGTTTTGTTTTTGAGTATTTAGGTACTTTGGAGTCATCTGGATCAAAAGAGGAGGAAACATGGAAAAAGCGTTGGAGGCGGATTGTGTCTCATTATTTTATTTTATTCTTCATCTTTGTCTGAAAAGTATGTCGGCTTTAGTGATGCAAATTCTGTCTGAAAAGCATGACAACTTTAGTGATGACTCTCATTGAAGAGTATAGGTGAATTTGAGGAATAAGGGACAGTTGCTGTTAGCGGAGGAACTCGGAAGGAGAAAGCGTTCAATTGGAGCATAAAGGGGCAAAGCTGTCATCTCCTAGGCGGCGAACACTATCCGGAGAATTGAGCCATGGTTGAAGGTCGACCATTTCTACAGGAGCACTAAAGACGGCTGATGTTAAGGGGTGGCCACCTGTTATGGGGTACCCATTAGGGCGTCCCTTATCCTATGGACTGGAGTGCATATAACTACCCCAATCATTGTTTACCCTAAAACCGAGAGATATGCTCTCATTCTCTCATTATGTTCCACCCATTTGAAATGAAAGAGGAGAACATGAGAATGAGATCTAAAGAGAAACTAAAATCGAGAGGGAAGGAAAATAAATTACAGAGATGGGTTCATGCTTTTATTCAAACTCGAGAAGGAATCATTGATTTTCCCCAAATTAGAGTTAGGGTTTGGCTACAAATTTGAGATGATGCTATTAAATCGATGGGTATTGAAACTGTTGGTGTATGGGTTGTTCAAGAATTGGGTTCCTGTGTTGTATGGGATTGAATTGATGGTTTTGATTTCAGGCAATTACAGTTTGAATGATTGAATACAACGGTGGTTGAGTTAATGGTAGCAGGAGCTGGTGTTCTGTGAATGTTTGGAGGCTTTGGAGAAAAGGGGATCTGTGAGGTTATTCATGAAGTCATCAGATGAGAAGATTGGCTGATGGGTTATGATTGAGAGCTGCCTGAGATGGAGGAGATGATATTGCTGTGAAGGGTGTTGAATTGATTCTGAAATTCAAGAAAATGGGTGGAGCTGCTGGACTGAATTGCAATGGAGATTGAAATTGGGTTTAGGTGCTGTGGTTGAAAACTGGTAGTTTTGGATTAAGTTAAAGCTGCAGTTTTGGAATAGCTGTCTCAGGTGGTTTCAGGTTAAGCAAATGGGTTTTGTATGAGTTGTGAGAACTGATATTAGGTGTTCTAGCTAGTTGGTTCTACTGTGATTAAAATGGTGGTGATTTTACAGTCAGATGAAGGTGTGTGTGTGTGATGTATATTTCAGTGCAGATGATGACAAGAATGCAAGATGAAGCTATAGCTGCAGAGAACTGTGCTGCTACTCAAATTGCAGGTGAACAAGAGACAGTGAGTTCTGTTGGTGGATTTGGGTTAATCCGAATCTGAGACGAGAATGGAATCGATTTGGCACGGAGTTGATGGGATGTTCTTGAAGGGTTCCGGTGATGATAGGAGCAAGTGTGTAGCTGTACAGGTCAGGTGTTGCGATAATGGAGGCATGTGGCAGTGCAGGTTATGAAGGCAGTAGGTGCAGGATCTGAGGCAAGAAGTGAGCTACAGATTATGAAAGTACAGATTAAGGAATGGGGTAGCTGTGATGCTGGGTTAATGTGGATGAATGAATGAATGCTACAGATGTTGAGAAGTGGTTCATGCTGAGAGTTTGGGAGGTTGCAATACAATCTACAAGGAAGAAGCACTGGTGATTGTAGCTATTGCAGGTGGTATGTGGCTCTGGTGATGTTGCAAATGGAGTCTTGTGGAGGTTACAACAAATCTGAGGAGTTGGAGTTATTACTGGTGGTATTACTGCTAACTGGTGCAGTTTAAGTGGTATTACAGGTGCAGCTCTGGTGCATTCAGCAAAGGGTGTTTGTTGCTGCAGTTAACAGCTTGGTGAGTGGCTTGAGATGTAAGTGGTGGATCTCAACTGCAATGGCTGTGACAATGAATTGTGTTGCAGCTGTACTTGAATGGGATTTGGCAAAGCTGAATGTGTGAAATGTGTAGTTGCAGGAATTCCCACACTACACCCTATTCAAGGATTTACCAACATCTATGACATAATTTGAAGATTAAAGACACTTTTTATTAATTTGATCTTAAGGAATTACAGAAATCAAGAACACAGAACACTTGATAAAGATTTTCTCTCTCCTAAAACTTTCCTAACACTCAAAAATTCATTACCCTCTTTGGGACTATTCATCTCCTTTATATAGGTATTTACATAGTGGATTACAGCTCATTTATAGCTAAGATTCCCTTCAATTTCGGATCTGACTTCTTGCGATAAATCGCAGTTAGCACCTCCTTTAACTTTCGCAGGTTTTATTGATATATCGCAGACATGTCACACTTTCTTCGTGTTTCTGTCATTTTCAGTCATTACGTCATTGTTTAAGTCATCTTTGGATGTTTCGCAGAATATTACTGATGTATCGCAGAGTAATTCGTTTATTATCGATATATCGCAGAACATTCGTTTATTTCTCAGAATATTGTTGTGACAATATTCTGATCCTACATCTTGCCTCTTCTCATATCTTTTCTGCGAAGAAGATAAAGATCATGAGAATTTAAACTTCTTGATTTGCCGCAACTCCTTCTCTTTTACCCGACAAAGTTCCCTACTTTACGCTCTTACTGCTGACACACGTCACTCTTTACCGATTAACCCGGTTACCCATCCTTCATCTATAAATAGATGTTCCACTCGAGACTATTTCCTTCTTCTCACCTTCTCTTTCTTCTTCAAAATCTTTTTTGTCTGCAACTTTTTCTTTCTTGTTATTCTTTCTGCTGCTGCTCTAATGGAGACTCAAAGGTATGTTCTTATCTTCCATTTTATTTTGTTCACGTTATGTTATCTTTATCGCCCACTTTTCTTTATAATCCCCATATTTTGTCATCTTTTTCAGTAACACCACTTCTCAAATTAAAATTACTATCAAAACTCCTAACCCTAAGGGTTCTCAGAAAAGGCGCGTTGGGAAGACAAAAAGATCTGAGGATGATAAGGTAGTAAGAAACACCTATTCCTTTGAAATAACAATATTGTTGCCTTTGTTTATTACCTACATTATTATTCGCAGAATGAAGAGAATATTCCTAAACCTCTTAAGCGTTTTCGTCAAGTTAAAGCTCTTTCAGATGAAGTGGATATTCTTTAATTTTTACCTGCAAAACATGTTCCGTCGCAAGATAAATCTTCTTCTTCTCCCTGCATGAATTTCAATACCCATATTACTTCTTCATCGACTTCTAATAAAGTTATTAATACTAATATTCATATCTCTGATAATCCCAACATTTTAAAAACTGTGATGGATGAGTCTACGATAGTTGGAAATAAATCTGTGACGAATGAAACTGCGGTGAATGAGACTATAGCAAATGACATGAAGGCCAATGAGGCTGCGGTGAATGAATTTGTAAATAATGAAATTGTGGTAAACGAAGTTGCAGTTAAGGAAGCTGCGATGGATGATGTTGCGGTAAATGAAACTATAAATGCGACCAATCAAATTCCTTCTTCCATTCTTAGTATCGCCAAAACATCTTCCTCTACTTCTCTTCCTTCTTCCCAAGAAATAGCAACAGGGGTTGAAGCTGCTTTTCAAATATTATCTGAAGTTTTGGACGATGCTATGAAATATTCTTCAGATCCTGCGAGACAGGATGTTTATATGATTCTAAGCAAGCATCTTGGGTCTTGCGGTTCTTCATCTTCGTTAACTGCCTTAGAAGATGAGGTTGAAACTTTGAAGAAGATTCTTCGAGCAAAAAATTTGGAGTGTGAACTTCTCAATCATAAGCTTCATAACTTTGAATTAGACTGTGAAATTCTTCGCAGCAGAAATGATGATTTAAAAGGTATAACTTTCTTGCCTTTGATTTTTCCTCTGTAAATCTTTGCTTTTTTCCTTTATTTATTTGTTGATGCATATTTAGCTTCAAAACATAACCAATTAATGAAGATACTTGAGTGGGAAACAATCGCTGATGAGGCCCGCATTGGGAAAAAATCTTGGAAGAATCAATTTGATAATTTGAATGTTCTTCATACATATTCGATTGACGAGATAAATAATCTTAAGAATGAGAACAACCAACTAATTCATGAACGAAATCAACTAATTCACGAACGAGATCGTCTAAGTAATGAAGCCACCCAACTTTTATATTCGCTAAACCAGATTAACTTGAGGGTGGAATCTTTATCAGATGAAAACAGAGTTTTAGCCCAAGAAAAACGTAGTTTTGTGGATACAACAAAGACTTATTCGCAGCAATTAGACAATCTTCAAAAGTTGTGTAAGGACCAAGAGCAATCCCTTCACACACTAAAAGATGAACTTAAAAAGAAAATTGAATCATCTGCTGCTGAACAAGAGAAGCTTATGAAGGGCATATTAGCTCTAAGTGTAAAAGTCAACAATCTCAAAGATGATTGTACTCGACTAAAGGAAGAAAATGTTTATCTTCGCAATTGTGAAGAAAGTATAAAATCTCATTTAAAAGGTAAAGTTGGGGATAATTTTGATGATGCCATGAACCGATGGAAGAGTTGCTTCTTTAATATAATTCACACTTTATCTTCATAAAAGGAAGGTAGTCGTTTTGACTGCCTCATCTGTTAATTACTTCATTGTATTTTCTCATCTGAATTTTCGCGAAAATTCCCTCTAATATTAAATTTTTCTCTCGCAGAATCTGAGAAGCATCTTCAAGCTTCAATTTCTGATTTATCTATGAGGTTAGCCAAACTTTGCAAAAAGAATACCGCGCTTTCCAACTCTCACAATAGGGCATTGAGAAGATTTGACTATCTTGAATATTTCAAAGATATAGAGATCAGAAACCGGGAAAAGAATTGCCTCCGCAAATCTCATTTAGGCGCTGAGGTTTTCATAAATAATGTTCTACTCTCTCATTCTTTACCTCCTATGAAGATCAAACCCTTGGAGATAGATGATAATGAAGTTCCTCATCCCATAGATGAAGATCTGAATTATTCAAGTAATGAAGAAGATTTTTCTGAAGATGAACAAAATCCACTTGAGGACGAAGGAAACCCTCTTAATGAAGCAGAAGAACAAAATCCTCCTCATGAAGAACAAAATCCTCCTCATGAAACAATCGCTGGTGATGAAGAAACTCAAACTGAAAAAGATGATGCTGGTGAAGATAATAGTGGTGAACAAGAATGATGAAATTAGAGAATAATTTTCTTTTAAATTATCATGTATTCTTGTGAAATATTTCTGGTTCTGCGAATGATTGTAATTTCCGAATCTTTCTTCTTCCTGCTCTTTTTGCGAAACATTGAAGTTCTTTGTAACTCAATCACCTGCTCTGATTTATATATTTTTATTAATTCTGAATCCAATCTTCATAAACTTGATTATCTTCCTTCTTTTTTATTATTTTAATTCTTCTCAAGGAAGATAATGAAATGTTGTTTTATAATCCTCATATTTTCCCCTCATAATCTTCCTTGTGAAGTATTTTATTTGTTACCCTTGTAAGAAATCCCATACTTGCCTCTTGTTATCAATCTGTAATATTATCGCCAATATTTCTGTGAAGAATTTGTTATATGCTTCGCAGATATAACTTTTCTTGTGGTCTTATTTCGCCTTCCTAGTTAAAGGTCTTATTATGCCACTTTTATGCGACAAGATCGCAGGACATTCTTACCTTTATACGTAATAATCCATTGATATTTCCTTATCATTTAATTTTAATTTCTGCGACAATATGATAAATCTAAGCCATCATGTGAGATTAATCTCCCTTTGCTTTTTAAGACTTATGATATTGCCGTCTTTGCGATGAAATCGCAGGACGTCTTTGCGATTTATATCCTCTTATTATTGATTTCATTTATCTCATTATTTGATCTTATCGCAAAAACCCATTGATCTCATCTTAACATTTCTTATTTGGCTTTTTGGCCAGTCATGCGGCAATATGACGGGCCTAAATATTCTTGCGAATATAAAGTCCCATGAAATTGATGTCTGTGTCACGTGACAATATGACGGGCCTAAATATTCTTGCGAATATAAAGTCCCATGACATTATCGTCTTTTTTGATACACAGCTCCCTAATGGAGGGTATCGCCCTTATCTCTCCCCCCAGTTTCCCCTTCAAGGATTATACATCGGCCATACAAGACTAGCACTTTCCCATCCGGTTCTGCTAACAACCAGTTGTTTTCGCAGCCTTGTCCTTTATGCCTTATATGGCTTATAGTTACAAGATTGCACCCTAAGTGGGGTTTTCTTCGGGCCGAACACATCGTAAGCCAAGACTTGCCATGGATGGCCAGGGTAGGTTCATCCATCCCGGGCACCCACATCTCAACCGTGTACCTCGGCGCCTTGATCATACGTTGCATTCCTTAGGAGAAACTCTCGGGCGCCCAACCAGGGTATAACCTTATATAGTTAGGAATCCAAGTTATCTCTCCCGGATGGATTTTCTATAATCCCAAATCTCTATGACTAGGTTCCAGCAGAGGTATAGACTTTCCCATAGCCATGCAAAGAGATACCCCCCTTATGACGCACTTTAAGGACATTGCCTCTTATGGAATAGAATCCGCGAACTAAGGTGTACGCCATAAAAGTTCGTTCCGTTCTTATGTATTTTTAGGCAATTTGCGCCCATCTTATGCATTTGCATTAAAAAATTTAATTATCTCGCAAATTGTTGCGGAAAATAGCTTTTATATTCATCTAACTTTGTTCTTGCAGAATATTTCTTTTATTCTCTCGCAATTTCTTGCGTGTAATCCCTTCATTCTAGTCTTTCAAATCTTTATTGATAATATTTTCTCAGATATTGTCTATTCCATGGTCTGCCCAGTCTTTGACCCATGTCTCTTCCTTCTGGATCCATTAATTTATATGCTCCAGTTCCAACTATTTCTTTGATTATATATGGACCATCCCATTTTTTCGCTAATTTTCCTCCATTTTCTCGCTGATATTCTGGTGTTTCTCGCAGAACTAAATCTCTAACTTGAAATTCCCGCTTCTTTACTCGTTTATTATATTCACTAGCTAATCTGCGATGGTAGTTTTCCATATGTTGTAGTGCTTTTTCTCTCTTCTCTTCTACCTCATCAAGCTTGTCTAGAATCATACCAGCACTAAGATTCTTTTCCCAAGCTTCTCTTTTTGTTGTAGGAATAACAACTTCTGTTGGTAATACTTCCTCAACCCCATATGTTAAACAAAAAGGTGATACCCCAGTTGCTTCTCTTCGTGTTGTATTATAAGCCCAAACTGCATTATGGACTTGTTGACACCACGTTCAATGATGCCCTTCTAACTTCTTTTTGAGAATATCTGCAATTGTTTTGTTAGTTGCTTCAGCTTGAACATTGGACTGTGGATATAAAGGAGTTGATTTTCCACATTTTATCTTGAATGCATTAAGTAACATCTCTATATTTTGTCCTTCAAATTGTTTTCCATTATCTGACACCAATTGTGCTGGAATTCCGAATCTGCAAATGATATTTTCAAATATAAATGTGAAAATGTCCTTATCACGAATATGTTGTACCGCTTTAACTTTTGCCCATTTTGTGAAGTAATCTGTTGCGACAATTAAGTATCTCTTTTGCCCTGTTCCTGGTACAAATGGTCCCACAATATCTAAACCCCACTTTCCAAATGGCCAAACATTTTTTGAAGATGTTAATGTTTCACCTGGTGCATGTATTCTTTTTGCAAATCGCTGACATTCTTCGCAACTTCTTGATAAATTCTTTGCATCTTCATGCATATATGGCCAATAATAACCTTGTATTTTAGTTATGTATGCTAAGGATCTGCCACCGCTGTGATTACCAGCATCCCCACTATGCAGCATTTTTAATATCTGCTTTCCTTCTTATTGTGTCAAACATCTAAGGGAAGGCCCATTTAAAGATTTTCGATATAATACCCCATCTCTTAACTCATAATTTGTTGCTCTACTTTTGAATTTATGTGCTTCCAATCTTTTTCTTGGTATCTCCCCCCTTGCTAGATATGCGTGAATTTCCGTACGCCAATCTGCGATAATTCGTCTTGATTCTTCGCCATTATTTGCTACTACCATTGCCTCAGCTTCCTCTTCTTCTTCTTTATTAATTGATGGTGCTATGAGTGTTTGTATTTTTATATTTCTCGCAGTCGGATCTACCATCATACTTGATATGAACGCAAAATCATCTGCAAGCCTATTATCTCTTCTTGAAATATGCCTCCATTCGAGTTTTGGTATTTTCGCAGATAATTCTTCTACAAGTTTTTTATATTTTTTCAAAGATATATCATTAGTTGCATATTCCCCTTCAATCTGGCGAATAATCAACTGTGAATCACTGGTAATTCTTGCATTCTCTACCTTCATTTCTATCACAAATCTTAGGGCATGTATTACAGCCTCATATTCTGTCTCATTATTGGTAGATTTGAATTCCAGTCGAAATGCAAATGCCATTTTTGCACCTTCTGGCGAAATAAAAATGACTCCCACTCCATTTCCTTCTCCATTAGATGATCCATCCACTAATATCTCCCACCTATTTGGTTCTGTTAAAAGATCTCTAGGATCCCCATATTCTTCTTCTATATCCATCATGTCTTCTACAGCTTCATCATCCTCCAAAGGAAATTCTGCGAGAAATTCTGCGATAATTTGAGATTTTGGCGAAGATAAAATTGCATATTGGTTCTCAAAATGCCCCACTTGTGCATTCCATCTTTCGACTCTGCCTGATCTTTTTGAATTTTTCATTACTGACTCGATTGGTACTTTTGTTAGTACTTTGATTTTATGCGCTTGGAAATATATGCGAAGTTTAGAGGCTGCATAAACTAATGCCAAAATTAGTTTTTCAATCTTCGAATAATTTTTCTCCGCAGCATTAAATGTTTTTCTGATGTAGTAAATAGGTTTTTCAACTCCTGCATCATTTCGCAAAAGTACTGCACTTAAAGCATGTGGAGTGATCGCAAGATATATCAGCAATTCTTCTCCTGGTTCAGCCTTCTGTAATATGGATATATTCATCAAATATTCCTTAATTCCTTGAAAAGCTTTCTCACATTCGTCTGTCCATTTAAATTTTGTTCCCTTCTTTAGTATGTTGAAGAAATGCTTGCATTTATCTGATGACCGCGAAAATAAATCTTCCTAGTGAGGCTAAAAGTCCATTCAATTTTTGCACATCTTTTACCGTTGTTGAGTTGGCATATCTCGAACTGCTTGTACCTTTTCAGGATCAACCTGTATTCCTTCTTTTGATACAATATATCCCAAGAATTTCCCAGACGATACTCCAAAAGTACATTTCTCAGGATTTACTTTGATATTAAAAAGCCGCATCTGATCAAAAATTTCCCTTAAGTCCTGCACATGATTTTTAGCTTCTTTTCTTTTTACCAACATATCATCCACATATACCTCTAAAGTTTTATGTATCCATTTTGTGAACACTTTTTCCACCATTCTTTGGTATGTTGCTCCTACATTTCGTAACCCAAAAGGCATCTTTGTGTAACAATGCAATCCTCTAGGAGCAAATAATGTAGTATGTTCTTGATCTTCTTCCGCAAGTGGGATTTGATTATAGCCCTTGTATCCATCTAACGAAGATATTCGATCATTTCCTGTGGCAGATTCCACCATCTGCGAAATATCTGGCAAGGGAAAACTATCTTTGGGACATGCTTTATTTAAATCAATAAAGTCGATGCAAATTCTTATCCCCTAGTTTTTCTTAGGAACGACTACCATGTTGGCGATCCATTCTGGATATTTCGCTTGCCTAATAATTCCTGCATCAAGCATCTTTTGCAATTCTTCCTCTATCTTGGCATGATAAGTAGTTGCAATCTTTCTTATTCTTTGTTTGATTGGTCTCATATTTTTGTTAATCTCCAATTTATGGCACGCAACAAATGGATCTATCCCAGGCATCTCATCCATATTCCACGCAAAAATATCTCTGTATTCTCGCAGAAGGTTTATAGTTTGCTCTTCTTCCTCCACATCCATCTTAATTCCAATTTTCAGTATCTTTGGATCTTCTTCACTTCCAACATTTACTTCTTTTGTTGATTCTGCTGCAGTATAACTAGCTTCATGTTTTTCCATTGGTGTTGGTGCCTTTATTACCTCCGCTGGTTCATTATTTTCTTGCGATACGTCGCCAAATATTCCTTTTCCTTCTTCTGACTTTATCATGTAAATCTTGAATTCTTCTTCTTTCTTTTCTTCTCTCCTCATTTTTCTGCGATGTTTTCGCAACTGAATTTGATTTTCACGATTCCTTACTTCATTTTGGAAACATAACACTGCATAATCTGCATCTCCTCTAATTTCGCCAATTCCACTAGGCATAGGGAACTTTAAACACTGATGTAGAGTTGATTATACAGCCTTGATTGCATGTACCCAAGGTCTTCCCAACAGCATGTTATAAGGTGATTTCACATTCACCACGCTCAAAGTGACATGCGTCTCTATTTCCCCCAGCGGAATTCGCACTACAATTTCCCCTTTAGGTTTTGTTAGAGATTTTCCAAATCCATGAATATGATATGTTGGACTAAGCATTTCTTCATCTTTATATCCCATTTTGTTGAATGTGTGGTAAAATATTATATCCACAGAACTTCCTGCGTCCACCAGAGTCCTATTCACATCCCACTCTTCTGTAGATCTTACTGATTTCTGTTTTCTTGTTGGTACAATGATTAATCGTGATCACCAATGGAGACGTATGACTTAAATTCTCTTTCGGAATTTCTGCTTCCGTAAATGTGATCTTCTGTTTTTCCCAATCTTTTAGCGGTGATGTCTCATCTACCGTCAAGATTTTCTTTCCTTCAAAATCTCGCTTGTGTATCCTTCCTCTAATATCTTCATGGAATTTATCTATCATCATTTTTGTTATTACATCACGTTCCAATTTCTTTTGATTATCTTTGATTTCAATCATCTTTTCTTCACCAAATTTCTTAATACTCTTCTAATTCTTGAATAATTTCTCTCTTTTACTTAACTTTTACTTTGATTTTCAACTCTTCAATCCCTGTTTCTGGGCGCCAAAATGTAGTTGCAGGAATTCCCACACTACACCCTATTCAAGGATTTACCAACATCTATGACATAATTTGAAGATTAAAGACACTTTTTATTAATTTGATATTAAGGAATTATAGAAATCAAGAACACAGAACACTTGATAAAGATTTTCTCTCTCCTAAAACTTTCCTAACACTCAAAAATTCATTACCCTCTTTGGGACTATTCATATCCTTTATATAGGTATTTACATAGTGGATTACAGCTCATTTACAGCTAAGATTCCATTCAATTTCGGATCTGACTTCTTGCGATAAATCGCAGTTAGCACCGCCTTTAACTTTCGCAGGTTTTATTGATATATCGCAGACATGTCACACTTTCTTCATGTTTCTGTCGTTTTTAGTCATTACGTCATTGTTTAAGTCATCTTTGGATGTGTCGCAGAATATTACTGATGTATCGCAGAGTAATTCGTTTATTATCGATATATCGCAGAACAGTCGTTTATTTCTCAGGAATATTGTTGTGACAATATTCTGATCCTACAAAATGGGCAATGATTGAAGGCATGGAAGTTCAGGTGTAACTGCTAATGGTGAATCAAAGGAGTGCTGTTATGACATTGTGAAGTTTTGGCTAAGTTTTTTTATGGAAAAGAGCAAGAGTTGTTGCCAGGGTTCAATGAACTATTTTGAGCTCAGTTGGAAAGAGTAGTGCAGCTGTCAGGAATGCAGCGCCATCTTGGCGCATCACATATTTTTCCAAGTGCAATGGCAAAGGCTAAGGCCATTCTGCTGAGTTAGCACTGATTCATATTTGATGAGCTGACTCGATGACTGCCTCGTTTTGATTCAATGAACCTGACTCTTCTTTGACTCAGTTGACTCGACTGAGTTGAGTACTTTGACCTGCCACTTGAGCTCTGGTGCCGGATTCCGGACAACTTCCTGCCAGAAACCCAGTTTTCCGGTGAGCTATTTTTGGCAAGGATTTTTACTGGGTTATTCTTACACACGGATTTAATGGGCTTGGTGGACTTTTTAGTGGTGGACTTTGAAGACTTTGACCTATTTTTGGAAAGCAAAGGGGCTATAAAAAGAGAGTGTTTCTACAACTTGAGGATACAACGTTTTTTCTATTCTCGGAGCTTTTGCAGAGAACTACTTCTAGGGTTTGCTTTCTTTTATGTTTCATCTTATTTCTTTGAATATTATGATGATGAACTCCATGAATATGAGTATCTAAATACAATAATTGGTTATGGGATAAAAAGTTGATTTCTTCAAGCATGTTATTCGATTCTATGAATTAGTTTTGTCTCAATTTTATCGTTTATGATTCATTGTTTTATTATCATATGATTTGAATGCTAGTTTGGTTGAGTCCGGAATCAATTGGATTTGTTTTCATCTCTATAGCTATATTAGGGTTTTCAATACGTAAAAGTTGTTATCTCTGATTTTTAGTAGCATCTTGTGGTTAATACTTGTAGTGATACATCTTTTTAATCGCATATGAATCATAACCTTTGTTAAAACGAATTAGTGTTTTTACACTTTTGTTTGCATCGATTAGTCTTATTTCATAGAACTTATTGCTCTTAGGGAGTTAAATCTAATTGTGCTTTTACACTTTAGGTTGCTTTTTTAGAAGATTTCACATTAGCATCTTTTAATGTTGTTTGTGATAAAATCAAGAAATAAACGAGATACTCTTACGATCAAGATATCTTAGGGCTTTAGATAATTGAGAGATTAAATACCAATTCTAATCATAGATGAAAAATACATGTTTGTGAATGATACTATCCCTTAACCAATATCTTCTCCTTATTGATTATTTCAACTATTTACCTTGCTTTATTTAGTATTATTACTTTGATAAAAACAAAAACACACCTTGGGTTAATTGGTTACATAAGAATATGAAAATTGCATAACAACAATCGCCTCTCTATGGATACGAACTCTTTCTTATCGAATACTATATTCATAATTAGTAAAGTGAGGAAGTGAATTATTTTTGACGTATACGACACGCATCAAATTTTGGCTTCGTTGCCGAGGAGGCATTCGGCTTGTTATCTAGTTTTTAGTTTCTTTTTATTATTTTTATGCTTGCATACTTGTGTTTCGTTTTTTGTCTTGTTTCTCACTTGTTTGCGAGAATTGTTTTTCAGGTACCTAATCTCTGGCTTCTAAAGATTGGAATTATCCAAGGTGCGGGATAGATACTCTAAAAGGAACAATACTCCAACCAAGGCAAGGCACGACGGAAGAACACAACTTGGAAGTAGAACACGAAGCTCTTCATCAAGAAGAAGAGGAAGTAGAACACGATATTCCTTTTGAAGAAGAAGGAGAAGGAGAAGAAGCAATGGGTGACCCTGCAAATCGTTCACTTAAAGACTTAGCTTCTCACAAGCTGGATATACAGCAGGGTTGCATTCAAACCGACTCCACTTTTGAAATCAAGCCGGGACTTCTTAGAGAATTACCAAAGTTCCATGGCTTGGTGAATGAAGATCCAAACAAGCATCTTATGGATTTCCACACCATTGTCATGGCTATGCTCCCAGCAAATATGGAGGCGGATGGTGCTATGTTGAAGGTTTTTCGATTCTCATTGGAAGGTAATGATAAGGATTGGTTATACTACTTGACTTCCGAGAGTGTCACAACTTGGAATGGGCTCAATAAACTCTTTCTAGAGAGATATTTTCCTGCATCTAAGGCTACTCAAATTCGCAAGGAGATTTGCGGAATGAAGCAAAATGTCGGAGAATCGTTATATGATTGTTGGGAACGATACAAGAGGTTGGTGGCAAGCTGTCTTCATCATCAATTTAGTGACGCTATGATCATCCAATAATTCTATGAAGGACTCCAATCAAGTGATAGGAATCTTATCGACGCAGCGGGTGGTGGTGCACTAGTGAGCAAGATGGTGGCACAAGCTAGAGAGTTTATTGGAAACATGGAAGCAAACTCTCAACAATTCTTGAGTCGTGGTTCGGATGTGATTCTTCGGCGAGTCAATGAAGTAAGCGAGGTGGAGGAACTTCGTCAACAAATGGGAAACATCACAGCAATTCTACAACAAGTTTCAGCCGCGGTGATACCAAATTATCATGGGTATGAAGACGTCAATGAGCAAGCTAATGCGGTTTTTCCAAATCAGCCAAGACGGTATGATCCTTATTCCAATACTTACAATCCGGGATGGAGAGATCACCCCAATTTTAGCTATGCTACTGCAAATGACAAGGAAATATAATTATGGGATGTTTCCAGATCTATGGGATCAAATGCATTGTTATAGAAGATGGAGTTTGCCTGGTGGGAAAACTGATGCTCTTATGCGACTCCAAGCTGGTTGCGTCAGTGCCAAAGTAGTTCTACCTTGTGAATTGTGGAAAGTTAAAATAGGAGAGCATAGACAGGGTAAGGTGATGCCAATACCTTTGCAGGAATTTAAATACCTTCTGATGCTACTTATTTCAATTCGCACAATTGTGAAGAGTCATTCGAATCTCTTGGATATTGGGTTCTATCACTCTCTGTTACCCACATATAAATTTTATGAAAGTCATCCTCCTCTAGAGGGAATTATATTGGCAGATTTTTATTCCACTTGGAGCTATATGTGTAGTTGCAGAATAACCTACAACTACACCCTCAGTAGAATTAGAAAAAACTCAAGAAGTTCTTGATGATGAATAACAATTTTCTTATTAATGTTCTCAATTGATTACAAAGAAGTATCTAAATGGAACAAGAATAGTTACAACTTTCTCTATTCTCTTTCCTAAGATATTTTCTAACACTCAATAAAATTTTTTAAACCTCTCGAATTTTACATTTGAACTCCTATTTATAGTAAAACTTATACAGCTGTATATGAGTTGCGAAGTATCATAACTCATACTCGCATAATTATTCCATCCTCGTAAAACTTCATATTTCTCCGCGCTACTTCTATCATCGTATCATTTATAACTCTTTTCTCCTTTATTTACTACGATACTCGTGAACTATTATCTTGCGATATTCAGTACCTACATCTTGCCTCTTCTCATGTCAATTCTACGAAGAAGAAATGTCATGAGAATCCCTATTCTCGTAAACTTAGTGTAGTTATTACCACCCATCAAGTTCGCAACACGTCTTTTTACTTTTCCCTTATCTTTTTGACATGTTTCTTCGTAACCGTTCTTTTCAACCGTTCACGCTTACTCGTATTAATGAGTTTTTATCTTCATCAAACTCTCTTATAAATATTATCCTTTGTTTTTGCTTTTTATTCTCTTATTCATCTTCTTCACCACTTCTGCCTCTGCAATCTCTTTTATCTTTTTTTTCCTTTCTATTTTCCCTCTTATATTCAATGGCACCAAAGAAGAAAACTATTGAACAAATTAATGCGGAACTTGCTGATAGAGACCTTATTCTCTCTGAGATTGAAGGTTATGATAATAAATCTTCTCTCTATGTGAAGCTCTTTACCAACTATGTTTGGGATGATCAGAAAATTTTAATCTCACGAGGTCAAATCCTCGCAGGTCTTCCTCTTCCTCTTTATGATGTTAACTTTCCTTTATTCTACGAAATTATTTCCCACCCCAATTTTTCTTGTGCCATTTACCAATTGACTGGTGATTGTATTCGCCTCTTAGTTGAATTCGAAAATCGTGCCGCTTTTGGGAAATCTTTGTATTCAGTTGATCTTAGGAAACCTGGATTTGAAAATATAGAAATTGTTGCTGCGAATTATACAGTTGAGGGTTTCTTCAAAAATTACACACTAATTCCTGCGAGGAAAGAAGATAATCTTTGGGGTGTTCGTCTTCATCGTAAAGCTAATATCGCAGCAAATGATCTTGTCATGCACGATATTGATTATGCTTCAGGAAATAATAAGACACCTCGTCGTTCTAATGATGAAGATTGGTATAGGTACCCTTTAATATTATCAGGTTCTTATATTACTGGGATAGTAGAACTTCCTGCGAACCTTCGTAACCGCTATTATCAACCTTGGGTTTTTAGAAATGTATGTACTTCCGTCTCCTTATCTTTTTGTTACCCTTTAATTTCAAATGAGGTAAGAAACACTCTTGTATTTTTCTAAACAATATATTGTTGCCTCTGTTTCTTATCCTTATTTGAATTTACAGGTTCCACTTCTTCCTGAGATTGTTGCGAGTGAAAATAAGAGTTCTACTTATTTCTAAAAGGCTTACTTCAAGACAACAAACTCTTCGTTCTGCGAAGGTTTCCCAAGCTTCTGGTAGTCAAGATGATGCTCTTCGCAAAGGAAAAAGAAAACTTCAAGATGTTGTTTACGAGAGGAGGAAAAAGAAGATACTCTCAACCAAATCTCATTCCAATGTAATTTCTTCTAATGAGAACATTGAGGAATATCTTGGTGATGAAGATGATAAATTTCCTGAGAAGGACTTTAGTTCTAATTCCGATACCATTTCTGACAAAGGAGATGATGATAATGATGTTGATGAAGGTGGAAATGAAGATTATAGTATCCCAGAAACTTTTTCCTCAGCAATGGTTAGCATCTCTGAGGCTTTCCTCCATTCTTCTCGTGGATTAGGAAATTCTCCTACAGCGAATGCTCGCAAACTTATTGCGAAGGCTTGTAAAGTTCCTACTGTAATTGATAATAACTCCCTCAAAGGAATTTCAAGATTCGTCTCTCCTGCTTCATTATATGCTTTAGGTAGCATGGTAAGTTTCTTCTCTATTCCTTGTTTATTTACCTTATTTTGTTGATTTCTAACCCCTTTTTTCTTGTTTAGGTTGGAAGAGTTAGTTGTGCAGCTGCTTCTAATTGGGAAAGACGTCATTCTATTGCTGAGAAGAAAACTTTGAATCGTTGTAAGAATTTAGAGGTTGAAAATTCAAGTCTCCGTCAGAAAGTAGAATATTTAAATATTGATAACGCAGAATTAATATCCCGTCACGAAGATAATTCACAATCTGCGAGCATCGCAATTGATAATTCTTCTCTTCTTGAGGAGAATAATCAATTAAAGCTTGAAAATTCTTCTCTTCGTAATGATAAGAAGCAACTAGAAGGTAAATTCTTTGCGATGGTAATTATTTTGGTTACTTTTCCTTCGTAATTTGATAACCAATTCCTTAATTTCTCTCCTTGCTGTAGAAAATTATGCGAAGATGAATAACGATCTGGAAGCTCTCCTTGCTAATCGTAATAAGAAAATTTTTGACTTGAGATCTCAGCTTCTAATTTCCCATCATAACCATAGTTTATATGTCAAGCGTTTTCGAGCTAAGATGACTCGCAAGATTTGCGAAGATAATGAAATTCCTCTCAAGAAGTACCATACGCTCCTTTCTGAAGAAATTCCTGAAGATACTCCATATCTGGAAATCTCTGAAAGTGAAGTTGAAAATGATAGTGAAGTTGAAGAAGAAGATCACTTTGATGGGAATAGATCGCCTGAAAAATAACTTCACTCTTTTTTTTTTTTTTTTTTGTATATCTGTTTTGTAACTTCACTCTTTTTTTTATGTCTGTTTTGTTTCTTTTCAATATAACACTTTCTTCTTGATTGCACTTTGAATCAATCCAACAATTTCTTTTTCAAAGCTTAATTTGAATTAATCTTTCTTTGATGTTTGTTTCCCTTATTCGCATAACTTGATCATGTGGAGAGAAATAATATATCTTAAAGACTTAGCTTAGTATTCCTTTTCCCCTTATTATTGCTCTTCAGATGATCAACTCTTGCTGGAAGTATTAGAATATCCTTCTCAGTTTATCTTATGAAGTTTTGTCTGATTGTGATTATGAATAAAAAGTCCTCCGTTTGAAGTATAAGAAATATGAGCCTTTTGCCTTTTGCGGAATGTTGCGAGGTAAATAATAAATCTCCCCTTGAAGTATAAGAAGTATGAAGTATACGAAATATGAAATACCCTTAAGAAGTATAAGAAGTATAAAATATCTTTGAAGAAGTATTAGCAGTATCCAATTCATGAAGAATTGCCCAATATATGAAGAAGTATAAGAATTGTATGAAGAAGTATAATAAGTACTTAACCTTCGCAGAATTAAATATCCGTTGAAGAAGTATAATAAATATGATATACTCTTGAAGAAGTATAAATAGTATTGAATTTGTAGAAAAATATTCAATATATGGAGAAGTATAAGAAGTATTTAATTCTCGTAACATTTTACGAGTATGAATTTATCTGTATTTGATTGCTATCAAAATCGCATCTTTTGTTAAGTTTTCATTAAAATTCTTCAATGATGTTGTCTTCTTTGATATGACTTCTTGTAAAAATTCTTCAATGATATTGACAGAGCTGTCTTCTCTTCAAAATTTCTTGATGTATATTCTTGTAAAATTTCTTCAATGATATTGACGAAGTTGTCTTCTTTTCAGATCTTCATAATGTATATTCTTGTATAATTTCTTCAATGATGTTGATGCAATGAATTTCATTAATTTTTGTGGTCTTATCATGCCTTCCTAAGTAAAGGTCTTATTTTGCCACCTCTTTTGTAATAAATTTTTGTATTTGCGATAATATGACAAGTCTGAACATTCTTGCGAACATACAACCTCGTGACATTATCGTCTTGCGATGAAATCGCAGGACGTTCTTACACTTTCATGCAAAAACCCATTGATCTCATCTTAACTTCTTTGAATAGTATTTTAGCCTCTTCAGGAATTGTTGCGACAATATGACAGGCCTAAATATTCTTGCGAACATAAAGCCCCATGACATTGCCGTATTGCGATGAAATCGCAGGACGTCTCTACACTTTCATGTAGTGACCCATTGATCTCATCTTAACTTCTTTATTATGTTCTGCGAGTTCTTTATTCTTTTCTTTCTTTCTTTCTTCTTTTTTTTTTTTTTTTTTTTAGAAGGCTCGCAGAACTTCATTTGTTGCACAAATATGACAAGCCTTTATGTTTTCGCAAACAAGAAGCCTCGTGACATTTGCGTCTTATAGCACGCATCAGCTCCCTAATGGAGGGTGCTTCCCTTTATCTTCCCCCTGATTGCCCCTTCAAGGAAGCGTACATCGACCATACAAGGTTAGCTCTTCCCATCCGGTTCTGCCAACAACCAGCTTTTGATCGCAACCTCTTATCCTTTTTGCCTATAGGGCTTATAGTTACGAGGTTGCACCCTATGGGGTATCTTTGGGCCAAGTGCATCATTTGCCAAGACTTGTCAAAAATGGCAGATGTGGTTCAACCTCACCCGGCACTCTTGACTCAACCGTGTACCTCGGCGCCTTGATCGTTTTCTGCACTTCTTGGGAAAGACAGTATGCCTTAGTCGCCCAAACTAAATCTTCTTACACCGCATTTTATATTGCGTAATGTCGCTAGATTAGGTGAGAATCCAAGGTGTCTAACCCGGATAGGTACCCCATTATTGGGTTGTACCCCTAAATTTTTACCATGTACTAAGGGCCCTTGGTGGTGTTCCGGTTACCCTTAGCCACGTTATAGGTACCCCCTGAAATGATGTACTTTAGGACTTTGCCTCTTACGAAATATAGCTTCGCGAACTAGGGTGTACGCCACAAAGGTTTGCCTGTATAAAATTTTCTGCGGCTCTCTTTCTTTTTTGGAGGCTGATCACAGATTGCGGTCTTTTATTCGCAAATTAATGAAATTTTAATCGGAATATAAATTCTGAAAATTCGTAACTTTTTCCAATTTCCTGCGAGCAAACAATATTCGTAAAATTTATCACGAAATAAAAATTTTGTTTTGCCACATACCTCATTTCCACGAGCAAACATACTGATTACCTTCTTGTTTTATTATTTTCCTTCTTCTTTCTTCGCAAATCACAATCCCTTATTATCATCGTAAATTTCTTGTATGATTATCATCGTAACTTTATTCTCTTTTTCCTTAATCCTCTGCCATTAAATTTTCACTTCTTTTCACAGCCTTTGCTCTTTTTCTCCAATTTTCCTTCTCAGCAGTTTTTCCTTCGTAAACTTCTACTTCTGTATCGTAACATTTCTTTCCCTCAGCCCAATCACCCTTGATAATTCCAATACTCTTAATATGAGGAAACTTTATGCACTGATGTAGAGTGGAACCTACGCCTAGAATTCCATGAATCCATGGTCTTCCTATCAAAGCATTATATGGTGATTCGACATCAACAACGCAGAACAGAATTTCAGTTCGCATTCCACTTAATGGGATTCGCATGCTCACTTCTCCTTTGGGCTTGTTGGCAGTTCCATTAAAACCATAAATTCTGTAAGTAGAAGGTATTAAATCTGCATCTTTTCCCCCCATAGTTTTGTAAGCAGAATAGAAGAGGATATTGACAGAACTTCCCGTATCAATCAAAATCCTATTAAGACCAATTGATTCTTCCTCCATATCATCTTCGTTTTCCTCCATATTCATGTAGATTGCTAATCTTACTACCAATGGATTATCATGTGCTTCACAACCTTCTGTAATTTCAGTGGCTTCAAAAGAAAATTCACATTTCTGCCATTCTTCAAGTCGTGAAATTTTTGCAATGTTCATTACTTCCTTTCCTTCATCATCCCTCGCATATACCCTGCTTAACACATTATCATGAAAATCCTCTATGGTTTTATATGAATGAACAATGGAATTACAGAAAACATTCCTTGCTTTTGACCCCACTTCTATATGTAGGATTTCTTCTCCTTTTTCTTTTGTTGTGTTCTCCCTGCGAGTTATGGCTGGAGCCTGTGGTAATTGTTGCGATTGTGTCTGCTTAAGTAAAAATTGATTTAGTTTTCCTTGATCAATCATTCGCAAGATTATCCTCTTGATATTATGGCAATTATTTGTAGAATGTCCATGAAAATGATGATATGAACAAAATTCATGACTTCTTGGACCCATTGGTGGTTCCTTTCCCATGTTCCATGGAGTTGGTATATTCTCTACCAGGATAATTGCTTGCCATATCTTTTCTACACTTGTATTCAAAGGTGGAAACTTTATCTCTTCCCTTACCATTCTTTGACCTCCTTGACCGTTGTTATAATTTTGTCTCTGGTTTCCTTGTCCAAAATAATTTTGCCTTTGTCCCCCATAATTTTCTTGTTGTTGATCTAGTCTTGGAATTTGGTTATTTACTATTCGATTATAGAAATTCTTCTCTCTATCATACTCTTCTTGATCTCTACTGCCCATTGCTACCATCTTTGGCTGGCTATCATTGATTTTCTTCTCTTCTGAAATTTGCGAAGAAGTTTGTGAGGATGTTTGCGAAGTACCTGCTACTACATTGATTATTTTGGGAAGTAAATTTGCTCCTCCTTCTTGATTGCTAGTGTTTTCTACTGGATATGACTCCATACTGTTTTGCTTTTCCTCTAGTGTAATGTATTCTTCTTGCAATTCTCGTAACTCTGTCATCATTATGGAATTCTTTCTTCTGAAGATTTGAACATATAATTGTTCAGTTGCGAACATCGCATTTATGAAGGACAGAATCAAGTATCTCTCATCCACATGCCCTGCCATATCACTGCACATAGTCTTCCATCGTCTTACCAAATGCTTCAAACTTTCACCCAATATTTGTTTTAAACCAAATACATCTTCAATACCAAGCCGTGAAGAGTGATTTGTGATATATGCTCCAAGGAAATTTTCTTGCAAATGCCTGAATGATGTAATAGTATTCTTAGGGAGTCCTTCGAACCACTTTAAAGCTTCCCCTGTTAAACTCGATGCGAAGTACTTGCATAACACAGCATCATGATTCTCTCATTGTAACATTCATCTTATGTATGCGTTAATGTGCTGAATAGCACATGAAGTCCCATCAAAGATACTGGTAAGTGTGGGCAAATTTCATTTTGGTGGAATTCCTCCCAATTGTAATTCTCTAGCAAATGGAGTCCTCGCAGCTTCTTCTATTGCTTCATCTAATTTCCTTCTATCTCCTCCTCTTCTATTGTTTATCATCCCTCTCATTTCTGCTAATTCTCGAAAGATTCGTGCATTTGCCTCAGAATTCTCATCCATTGGTCTTTTTAATGCAGCTTCTCTTCTTCTACGTTCTTGCGCTTCCTCCCTTGCGATCCTTCGCATTCTATCATATTCTTCATTAATGTTTTCATTTGCATAATTTTGCAAATATCTTCTTTCTAAATTATCATAATTGTTCAGTCGCAGAGCATCTTGGAATTCTTGTTCTTCCCTTTCTATTCTTCTCATGCGAATATCAGGAATTTCTTCTTCTTCATTTTTCCTTCTTCTATGACTTATTTCTTCTTGATTTACTTGTACTCTGATTCGAGAATTTGGTTCATTCCTCTCCACTTCTGTTTGTTGATTTACAGTTCTTCTCTTAATTCTTTCATACTCAACATTTTGTTTGTTACGAACTTCTTCATGTCTTCTTACTCCATTCTCGTGATTGTTTTGATGTATTGCTTGTTGTCTCTCAGTTTCTTCCATAAGTTGTTGTTCTTCCTCTCGATTCTGATTGTTTTCTTTAGGATTTGGTCTTGTTCGTAAATTCTCCATGCTTTGTTCGTGGTTTGGTATTAAAATGAAACGATTCTCTTGATTTCTTTCACTTTGATTCTGCGCTTGTTCTTGCATATTATTTTCATTATTGATTATCGGTGAATTTTGTCCTTCTCTTTTTGTTCTAACATTTGATCTTGCGACACTTTGAGATTTCCTCCTTTGTAGCATCTCATTTTCCATCCTCAATTCTTGATTTTGTCTTGTTAAATTGGCACGTTCTTCAGCTTTGATCATTCGTTCTTTTTGGATTCCTTGTCTCAATGTTTCTAAAATCTCCCTTTCTCTTTCAAGAATTGTTCTTCCCATCAACCTCCCATTTTCTCTGATTTGTGGTTCTCTATCTTCTTCTTCTGGTGTATTATTTCTCCAAGTGTGTATACTCACTTGATCATGATCTCCTATTTGTTGAGCTTGATTTCTTCGATTACTCCTTCTCCTACTAGGTTCTCCTGTTATATTTGCTTCTCCTCCTGCTAGTCTTACACTTCTTCTTACTTCAGTTAATGGTTCTGATGTGTTTCTTCTTCTTGTCATTTTTTCTGGTACAGGAATTCTTCAAATCCCTGTTTCTAGCGCCAATTATGTAGTTGCAGAATAACCTACAACTACACCCTCAGTAGAATTAGAAAAAACTCAAGAAGTTCTTGATGATGAATAACAATTTTCTTATTAATGTTCTCAATTGATTACAAAGAAGTATCTAAATGGAACAAGAATAGTTACAACTTTCTCTATTCTCTTTCCTAAGATATTTTCTAACACTCACTAAAAGAACCTCTCGAATTTTACATTTGAACTCCTATTTATAGTAAAACTTATACAGCTGTATATGAGTTGCGAAGTATCGTAACTCATACTCGCATAATTATTCCATCCTCGTAAAACTTCATATTTCTCTGCGCTACTTCTATCATCATATCATTTTATAACTCTTTTCTCATTTATTTACTACGATACTCGTGAACTATTATCTTGCGATATTCAGTACCTATAATATGCACTCGATTTATGGTGCTCCCCAGCATAGTTATTATTGCTGCCAGATGTTGGGTATATCCAATTTTACTAGTTATTTACTTACTTGTCGTTGTTACTTATGGGGTTTGGCAGAGCATATCTCGAGAAGACCCCTTGTAAGGATAGTGGGAATTCATGTCATTATTATTACAGACCACTTTCCAGTTGCATTGAGGACAGAGTACTTGAGGTGGAAATTTAAATGGTTGTCAGCTGTTGTATGGAGTATAGGAAGGAGCGGTTGATGAGTGCCAAATATTTCATATTCATACACCTTTTCATTGGCACTTAACTCATCTTTTGCGCTTCAAAGTCATATATTATCCCAAATTCTGCATTTTTACCATTTTAAAGAATAAATATTTGTATTATTAATTTTGTGTTTTTAAGTACTAAATAAAGCTTGGAATAATTGAGAAGACAAAAGAGCAAAAATTTGGAAGCGTTGCAACCCGCTAGTGCATCAGTGGCAACCTGTTCACAATACATGGGATTAAACTACCCATGATCCAAGACCCAAGACCCAAATCTGTTTCTACCTCACCCCCATTGGATTCTTTCCAAAACATCCACCTCACCCCCATTGTATTCCATTTCATCCATCAATTAAAGAAAACATGTTTTGTTTAATTGATGAGTGCCAAAATTCGAATCCAAGTGTTGAGAGAATTTTTGTGTATAAATAGAGAGGGTTGTTGTGTTGAAAACTCATCCAAGAATAGCTTGTTCATGTTAGTTTCTTAAATTCAGTTTGTTGTAATGTTATTCATGTTCTAGTTTCATTTGCTAGGGTGTAAATGAAGCCGTAACTTATTGTTATGTATTCATATCTTGTATATTGTTCTTGAAAGTTTAGAATTGTTTAAAGATATAATTTAATCCAAGTTTGTCAACATCTTGATCTCACAATGTATGCCATGTATCCATTGTAGTTAGAATATCTCTATGTTGATTATGCTGCAACTCATGCTTAACCAAATATTGATCCTCAGATTAGTTGTGCTTTAATTAGACAGTTAAAGCTTTGGAGAAATAATTTAGTTGTGATTAAATTATCCATTGGAGAAACACCTTAGATATACGGTAGACTTGAATCTGCTGTAAGGACAAGAATAATATTACAAGTTGAATGCATATCATAGGTTAATGGTGGATTTGAATACCCTAGTATCCATATTTTCAGTATTTACATCTTGATTTAATTTCATATTTTAATTCAAATTACTTTCTGTTTAAGTCTTTGCCAATATCTCATCGTATCGACAAAATCAAACCCCTTTTGGTTACTCTCTGAATATGTCCTAAGTAAGGATTTAGAATCAACTTTTACACTCTCCAAGTCTCTGTGGTTCGACCTGTGCTTGCCCTATGTTGCTTATCGACACTGTGCAGTTGCAGTTTATACATAGTAGTAGGTATCTTTCTAAGCCTACCAGCGGTGGCACTATATGGGTTGTTTTCGATCTACCGGGAGCTCGTGTCTATATGAATAACTGTCATTTGTTGTTTGATAGAGGGAAAATTCTTGAACCCAGGAATGAGGGAATGGCCACGGCTGGGTTTTTATGAAGGATATAATTGATATTCAAATGTGTCTTAAAGAGATGGTACTGGTGCTGTTTGTTAACATGCTTGAGAGTGTTGTGTGGAACTTGAACATGGGTGATGATAACCTTCTTCAACATGGGAATGCAAATTATGACTTGGCCGATCTTCACTACTAGTATATTCCCGGACTTTAACCTTTTTCTGGTGATAGAATGATGAGTTTGGAGTATCAACCAACAAGGGGGTGTATCCAGTTCGAATGCTATGGAAGAATAATGGTAATACAACTCTTATGCAGATTCAACCTACAAGAACAACAAGCAGTCAAGATGATTTCGCTATTGCTGTCAAAGTCTACCGCCACACCTGCCAAGATTCTGGACGATGACCTTGCTGCTGAGTTCTTCATCCTTGAGGACAAGGATGTTTTGGAGGGGAAGGTATTGTCATATCACTGACCCTAGAGAGGATGGTGCCCCATATCCTATATCGGTCTGTCGTTAACCAGAGCGTTAATTGTAATTAATAGTAAGTAAATCTAGTTTAATTAGTGGTAATCAGTTTAATTAGTAGTTGTAACTGGTGTGTCGAATGTGATCACCAGGGCTCTTTGTAGCCGTCAGATTCTAGGTTTGATTGAGTTGGATTTATAAGCCAGAGAGTCCTATAGAGAGAGATTATCCAAAATTATTAATCAAAATAGAACTTTTTTCTTAGGCTGTGTTCTTCATTGAACCAAATAATAGGCTTGATTCGTGAGATTCAAGAGAGGTTTATCCTCAAATCTATCCCCCACCTTGTCATCGTACTTCGGTACATGACAGACATTATATTTTAGAAGCCTTTAAAACATATCTACCAGAAATCCTGAATGTTTACGCCATCAGTTACTGTTAACGAAACAAAGAAAGTGAAACACATGCAATATTCCATATTGCTTAATTTCAAATCAGGCAGCAAAGAGGAAGGTGATAAAATGATGATGGCGTGTGCCGTCAATTCAATAAATAGATGTTATTAATTCGTATTATGCAAGTTGGTTTACGTTGATATCCCCAAATTCTAAAAGCCTACTAATTTTGTTTCACCATCGTCATTATTCCATTATCACAACCTCTAGATAATTGCATGCTAAAGAAAATCTGTTGAATCTCTGTCAGTCTCCGATTGACTAAAAATAAAAACATCGTTAGAGGAAAACATCGAGTCCCATTCGCACAGAAATGCTGAATATTGATCATCGTGGGACATATGATGACATTATTCCGCTACAACATTTACGGTGAGAAATGTTTGGAACATTTTGACCTGAGTTTCTGGATGGATGTCTCCATTAGTGACAAATAACAAACCAACCAAAGCGAAACACATTAACACATTCTGAATTGCTTAATTTCTAATCTAGATCCAAGAAGAAGAAGGTAAGAAAAGGTTGATGACGTATGACCTCATTCCAGGCAAAAGATATTTAAGCGATCATTGCGAGAATGAGAGTGGTGTTTGTTGTGGGAGTAGAATCTAGTTAATTTGGATTTACAGAGGATGCAAACATAATTTTGTATGGGAAAGAAGGACTGTATAATAATATAGTTTTTAGAGTGAAAAGTTTCCTTTGCACGTTTTAAATATTCGTGCACCACACAATACCATGTGTAAAAGTCGTGATTTAGGTGCGACGCTGGAGGGACGATTGTGCGATTTACATGTGTCAACCACAACATCAACCCACCTTAACTTTTTTTCGTTATGACATTAGAGTTGAGAAACCTTTGAAACACTCGACCTGAAATCCTGAAGGTTTACACCATGAGATACATTTTTTTTTTGAGAAAAAGAAGGATATACCATGAGATACATTTACCTAAACAAAGAAAGTGAAACATAAAATCATACAAATCATGCCGCGCAGAGGAAGGTAAGAAAATGATGATGATATATGCCCATATTTCAAGAAACAGAGGTTTGAACGACCGGTGAGAGAATAAATTGCGAAACAACATCATTTCTCTGTGGAAAAGATTATATCCATAAACAACGAGGATTGTAATTATTTTTATTAGAACATCAACTCACATAGGTGGTTTCCGTCATTCTTAAAAATATACATACGAATCAAGATGTGCCAAGTGTCTTTTCCGGAGCTGCTGCTACACAAAATTCCAAGTAAAAAGAATGAAACAAAATGGAGATGGGTGTGCCCTCGTTTCAAGCACCATAGATATTTGTGCGATGGTTGATAGGGTGAGGTGCTGCCACTGTGCGAATCCAAAGCATTCATTTCACTACTAAAAAAATATCTACAAAGTTTGAGGTTTATAAATCACTTGCATTGCTCATATTATTCAGGCCGGTTGACTTTATTTAGTTTCACTGTCATAATTCATCCGTTACCATCACTAATTAATCTTCTTTGCAATTGACCAAGAAAAAGACTACCCATCGAGGAAAAATCCTAATCTATTTCTACTGAAGTGCTATATTTTGATCATCTTGTGACATATGATAACATCAACGAGCTTCAACTGAGTACGGGAATCAGGTCAATCTCTTGTATTAATGTTGGAAAGGTTAGTGTGATTAAAATAAGGGTTTGAGATTATTATTTTTTAATGGAGAAGTGGGAACTCTCTTAGGTTCTTCTCACTCTCTTTCTATTAGATATTTTATTAGGTTCCATTCTTTTTCCTAATCTCTTTCTTTTTGCACTAAGTCCACATGTGTGACCTAATATTAGAGATAGGTTACACAACATTTTGTGCAAAACAGAAACATCACATGAACTAACGTACTAGATCATGTGAATAATATAAACTGCACATCACATTAACTAACAATTAATTATTATATGCATGTTGGTTTACGTTATTATGCCCCAGATTCTATATAGTTTACTAATTGTGTTTCACCATCGTCATTCTTCTATTATTACAGCTGATGCATAATTGTGTCAAAAATAAAAACATTTGTGTCTCTGTCAGTTTTCGATTATCTAAAAATATCAAAAACATCCAATGAGGAAAACACCGAGTCCCATTTTAATGAAGTGATGAATATTGATCATCTTGGGACATATGATGACATTATTCCGCATCAACATTTATGCTGAGAAATCTATGAAACATTCTGATTTGAATTGTTGAATGGTTATATTAAGACACTATTAGTGACAAGTAACTAACTGGCCAAACTAAAATGAAAGACATATTCTGAATTGCTCAATTTATTATCAAGTTCCAAGAAGATAAGGTTACCCTCATCTCAGGCAACAGAGGTTGTAGCGACCACCGAGAGAATGCGTGTGGTGTTTGTTGTGTGAGTAGCTAGCATTTATTAAATTTATTTCAAAAGATGACATAAATGAGCTTTCGTAGGTAATTGTTTTTCTTAGGATAACCTCAAAATTTAAACCTAAGTTTCTTCTGCGTGGTCATTGAATATATTAAGAACGGATATATACAAACAATTACAATGGATGCAAACATGATTTTGTATGGTCAAAAAGGACTAAATAATAGTATAGGTTGCGAAGTGAAAATTTTCGTGTGCACTGTATTTCACGTGATTAATTTTTTCATTGACCAAACTATTTCATGTGAATATATTAAGAACGGATATATAAAAACAATTACAATGGATGCAAACATGATTTTGTATGGTCAAAAAGGACTAAATAATAGTATAGGTTGCGAAGTGAAATATGTCGTGTGCACTGTATTTCATGTGATTAATTTTTTCGTTTACCAAACTATACAATGTGTAAAAGTCATAATTATGGTGCGACACCAGAAGGACGTTAGCGCGATTTAGGTGTGATGTACGTTTTCGTTATGACATTATATTTGAGAAGCCTTTATAACATATCGACCTGAAATCCTGAATGGTTACGCCATCAGTTACTATTAACGAAACAAAGAAAGCGAAATACATGAAATATTTCAGATTGCTTAATTTCAAATCATGCAGCGAAGAGGAAGGTGAGAAAATGATGATGGCATATGCCGTCAATTCAAGAAATAGATGTTATTAATTAGTATTATGCAAGTTGGCTTACGTTGATATCCCCAAATTCTAAAAGCCTACTAATTTTGTTTCACCATTGTCATTATTTTATTATCTCAACCTCTAGATAATTGCATGCTAAAGAAAATCCGTTAAATCTCTGTCAGTCTCCGATTGACTAAAAACAAAAACTTCGTTAAAGGAAAACACCGAGTCCCATTCGAACAGAAATGCTTAACATTGATCATCGTGGAACATATGATGAAATTATTCCACTACAACGTTTACGGTGAGAAATGTTTGGAACATTTTGACCTGAGTTGCTGGATGACTGTCTCCATTAGTGACAAATAACAAACCAACCAAAGCGAAACACATTAACATATTCTGAATTGCTTAATTTCTAATCTCGATCCAAGAAGAAGAAGGTAATAAAAGGTTGATGACGTATGACCTCATTCCAGGCAAAAGATGTTTAAGATTATTGCGATAATGAGAGTGGTGTTTGTTGTGGGAGTAGAATCTAGTTAATTTGGATTTACAGAGGATGCAAACATAATTTTGTATGGGAAAGAAGGACTGTATAATAATATAGTTTTTAGAGTGAAAAGTTTCATTTGCACGATTTAATTATTCGTGCACCACACAATACAGTGTGTAAAAGTTGTAATTTAGGTGCGACGCAGGAGCGACGAGTGTGCGATTTACATGTGTCAACCACAACATCATCCTACCTTAACTTTTTTCGTTATGAAATTAGAGTTAAGAAACCTTTGAAACACTCGACCTGAAATCCTGAAGGGTTACACCATGAGATACATTTTTTTTTTTGAGAAAAAGAAGGATATACCATGAGATACATTTACCTAAACAAAGAAAGTGAATCACAAAATCATACAAATCATGCCGCGCAGAGGAAGGTAAGAAAATGATGATGATGTATGCCCTCATTTCATGAAACAGAGGTTTGAGCGACCAGTGAGAGAATAAATTGCGAAACAACATCATTTCTCTGTGGAAAAGATTATATCCATAAACAACGAGGATTGTAATTATTTTTATTAGAACGTCTACTCACATAGGTGGTTTCCGTCATTCTAAAATATACATACGAATCAAGATGTGCCAAGTGTCTTTTCCGGAGCTGCTGCTTCACAAAATTCCAAGGAAAAAGAAAGCAAAAAAATGGAGATGGGTGTCCCTCATTTCAAGCACCATAGATATTTGTGCGATGGTTGATAGGGTGAGGTGCTTCCACTGTGCGAATCCAAATCATTCATTTCACTATTAAAAAAATATCTACAAAGTATGAGGTTTATAAATCACTTGCATTGCTCATATTATTCAGGCCGGTTGACTTTATTTAGTTTCACCGTCATAATTCATCCGTTACCATCACTAATTAATCTCCTTTGCAATTGACCAAGAAAAAGACTACCCATCGAGGAAAACTCATAATCCATTTCTACTGAAGTGCTATATTTTGATCATCTTGGGACATATGATAACATCAACGAGATTCAGCTTAGTACGGGAATCAGGTCAATCTCTTGTATTAATGTTGGAAAGGTTAGTGTGATTAAAATAAGGGTTTGAGATTATTTTGTTTTAATGGAGAAGTGGGAACTCTCTTAGGTTCTTCTCACTCTCTTTCTATTATATATTTTATTAGGTTATATTCTCTTTCCTAATCTCTTTCTTTTTGCACTAAGTTAACATGTGTGACCTAATATTAGAGATAGGTTACACCACTTTTGGTGCAAAACATAAACATCACATGAACTAACGTACTAGCTCATGTGAAGCATATAAACTGCACATCACATCACATTAACTAACAATTAATTATTATATGCATGTTGGTTTACGTTATTATGCCCCAGATTCTATACAGTTTACTAATTGAGTTTCACCATCATCATTCTTCTATTATTGCAGCTGATGCATAATTGTGTTCAAAATAAAAACATTTGTGTCTCTGTCAGTCTTCGATTATCTAAAAACATCAAAAACATCCAATGAGGGAAACACCAAGTCCCATTTTTACTGAAATGCTGAATATTGATCATCTTGGGACATATGATGACATTATTCCGCATCAACATTTATGCTGAGAAATCTCTGAAACATTCTGATTCAAATTGTTGAATGGTTATATTAAGACATTATTAGTGACAAGTAACTAACTGGACAAACTAAAATGAAAGACATATTCTGAATTGCTGAATTTATTATCAAGTTCTAAGAAAAAAAGTGTGAGAGGATAAGGTTACCCTCATCTCAGGCAACAGAGGTTGTAGCGACCACCGAGAGAATGCGTGTGGTGTTTGTTGTGTGAGTAGCTAGCATTTATTAATTTATTTCAAAAGATGACATAAATGAGATTTCGTAGGTAATTGTTTTGCTTAGGATAACCTCAACATTTAAACCTAAGTTTCTTCTGCGTGGTCATTGAATATATTAAGAACGGATATATACAAACAATGAAAATGGATGCAAACATGATTTTGTATGGTCAAAAAGGACTAAATAATAGTATAGGTTGCGAAGTGAAAACTGTCGTGTGCACTGTATTTCACGTGATTAATTTTTTCGTTGACCAAACTATTTCATGTGAATATATTAAGAAAGGATATATAAAAACAATTACAATGGATGCAAACATGATTTTGTATGGTCAAAAAGGACTAAATAATAGTATAGGTTGCGAAATGAAATCTGTCGTGTGCACTGTATTTCACGTGATTAATTTTTTCGTTTACCAAACTATACAATGTGTAAAAGTCATAATTATGGTGCGACACCAGAAGGACGTTAGCGCGATTTAGGTGTGATGTACGTTTTCGTTATGACATTATATTTGAGAAGCCTTTATAACATATCGACCTGAAATCCTGAATGGTTACGCCATCAGTTACTATTAACGAAACAAAGAAAGCGAAACACATGCAATATTTCAGATTTCTTAATTTCAAATCATGCAGCGAAGAGGAAGGTGATAAAATGATGATGGCGTATGCCATCAATTCAAGAAATAGATGTTATTAATTAGTATTATGCAAGTTGGCTTACGTTGATATCCCCAAATTCTAAAAGCCTACTAATTTTGTTTCACCATCATCAATATTCCATTATCACAACCTCTAGATAATTGTATGCTAAATAAAATCCGTTGAATCTCTGTCAGTCTCCGATTGACTAAAAACAAAAACATCGTTAGAGTAAAACACCGAGTCCCATTCGCACAGAAATGCTGAATATTGATCATCATGGGACATATGATGACATTATTTCGCTACAACGTTTACGGTGAGAAATATTTGGAACATTTTGACCTGAGTTGCTGGATGGTTGTCTCCATTAGTGACAAATAACAAACCAACCAAAGCGAAACACATTAACATATTCTGAATTGCTTAATTTCTAATCTAGATCCCAGATGAAGAAGGTAAGAAAAGGTTGATGACGTATGACCTCATTCCAGGTAAAAGATATTTAAGCGATCATTGCGAGAATGAGAGTGGTGTTTGTTGTGGGAGTAGCATCTAGTTAATTTGGATTTACAGAGGATGCAAACATAATTTTGTATGTGAAAGAAGGACTGTATAATAATATAGTTTTTAGAGTGAAAAGTTTCCTTTGCACGATTTAATTATTCGTGCACCACATAATACAATGTGTAAAAGTCGTGATTTAGGTGCGACGTTGGAGGGACGAGTGTGCGATTTAGTGTGTCAACCCCAACATCATCCCACCTTAACTTTTTTCATTATGACATTAGAGTTGAGAAACCTTTGAAACACTCGACCTGAAATCCTGAAGGGTTACACCATGAGATACTTTTTTTTTTTGACAAAAAGTAGGATATACCATGAGATACATTTACCTAAACAAAGAAAGTGAAACACAAAATCATACAAATCATGCCGCGTAGAGGAAGGTAAGAAAATGATGATGACGTATTCCCTCATTTCAAGAAACAGGGGTTTGAGCGACCGGTGAGAGAATAAATTGCGAAACAACATCATTTCTCTGTGGAAAAGATTATATCCATAAACAATGAGGATTGTAATTATTTTATTAGAACATCTACTCACATAGTTGGTTTACGTCATTCTAAAATATACATACGAATCAAGATGTGCCAAGTGTCTTTTCCGGAGCTGCTGCTTCACAAAATTCCAAGGAAAAATAAGGAAACAAAATGGAGATGGGTGTGCCTTCATTTCAAGCACCAGAGATATTTGTGCGATGGTTGATAGGGTGAGGTGCTGCCACTGTGTGAATCCAAAGCATTCATTTCACTATTAAAAAAATATCTACAAAGTATGAGGTTTATAAATCACTTGCATTGCTCATATTATTCATGCCGGTTGACTTTATTTAGTTTCACCGTCACAATTCATCCGTTACCATCACTAATTAATCTCCTTTGCAATGGACCAAAAAAAATACTACCCATCGAGGAAAACTCCTAATCCATTTCTACTGAAGTGCTATATTTTGATCATCTTGGGACATATGATAACATCAACGAGCTTCAGCTTAGTACGGGAATCAGGTCAATCTCTTGTATTAATGTTGGAAAGGTTAGTGTGATTAAAATAAGGCTTTGAGATTATTATTTTTTAATGGAGAAGTGGGAACTCTCTTAGGTTCTTCTCACTCTATTTATATTAGATATTTTATTAGGTTCCATTCTCTTTCCTAATCTCTTTCTTTTTGCACTAAGTCCATATGTGTGACCTAATATTATACATAGGTTACACAACTTTTGGTGAAAAACAGAAACATCACATGAACTAACGTACTAGCTCATGTGAAGAATATAAACTGCACATCGCATTAACTAACAATTAATTATTATATGCATGTTGGTTTACGTTATTTTGCCCCAGATTCTATACAGTTTACTAATTGAGTTTTACCATCATCATTCTTCTATTATTATACCTGATGCATAATTGTGTTCAAAATAAAAACATTTGTGTCTCTGTCAGTCTTGGATTATCTAAAAAAAATCAATAACATCCAATGTGGAAAACACCGAGTCCCCTTTTTACTGAAATGATGAATATTGATCATCTTGGGACATATGATGACATTATTCCGCATCAACATTTATGCTGAGAAATCTCTAAAACATTCTGATTTGAATTGTTGAATGGTTATATTAAGACACTATTAGTGACAAGTAACTAACCGGCCAAACTGAAATGAAAGACATTCTGAATTGCTAAATTTATTATCAAGTTCCAAGAAGAAAAGGGTGAGAAGATCAGGTTACCCTCATCTCAGGCAACAGAGGTTGTAGCGACCACCGAGAAAATTCGTGTGGTGTTTCTTGTGTGAGTAGCTAGCATTTAGTAAATTTATTTCAAAAGATGATAGAAATGAGCTTTAGTAGGTAATTGTTTTGCTTAGGATAACCTCAACATTTAAACCTAAGTTTCTTCTGCGTGGTCATTGAATATATTAAGAACGGATATATACAAACAATTACAATGGATGCAAACATGATTTTGTATGGTCTAAAATATACATACGAATCAAGATGTGCCAAGTGTCTTTTCCGGAGCTGCTGCTTCACAAAAGTCCAAGGAAAAAGAAGGCAACAAAATGGAGATGGGTGTACCCTCATTTCAAGCACCAGAGATATTTGTATGATGGTTGATATGGTGAGGTGCTGCCACTGTGCGAATCCAAAGAATTCATTTTACTATTAAAAAAATATCTACAAAGTATGAGGTTTATAAATCACTTGCATTGCTCATATTATTCAGGTCGGTTGACTTTATTTAGTTTCACCGTCATAATTCATCCGTTACCATCACTAATTAATCTCCTTTGCAATTGACCAAGAAAAAGACTACCATCGAGGAAAACTCCTAATCCATTTCTACTGAAGTGCTATATTTTGATCATCTTGGGACATATGATAACATCAACGAGCTTCAGCTTAGTATGGGAATCAGGTAAATCTCTTGTATTAATGTTGGAAAGGTTAGTGTGATTAAAATAATGGTTTGAGATGATTTTGTTTTAATGGAGAAGCGGGAACTCTCTTTGGTTCTTCTCACTCTCTTTATATTAGATATTTTATTAGGTTCCATTCTCTTTCCTTATCTCTTTCTTTTTGCACTGTAGTTGTAGGAAATCCTGCACTACACCCTTATTAGGATTTCACAATAATCAACTCATACTTGAAGATTAAAAACGACTCTTTATCATTTAATTCTCAGAAATGTTTACAGAAATGGGAGAAATCAAGAATACAACTATTCTCTTGAAATTTCTCTCTCCTCAAGACTTTCTCAACCCTCCAAAATACATCATCCCTCTCTGAATCTATAGGAAATTACATAGTGGATCACAACTAAGTTTTCCTTTTATTTCGGATCTACTCTACGATCTCATCGCAACAGTTATGATATGAAATATCGCAAGCATTGTAACCATCGCAGATCAATCATGCTCTTCTCGTGTTTTTTCAATCGTCAGATACTACGTCATTCTTCAAATCATTCTTAAAGTTATTTTGTGATGCTCGCAAAGTGTTGTTGAAGAGCTCGCGGTGATGATCACAGGAGTGTTCTTAATCTCGCAAGAATACTGTCATGGAGATATTCTGGTCCTACATCTTGCCTCTTCTCATGTCTTTTCTGCGAAGGAGGGAAGATTATGAGAATTGAATTTTTTTACAATATTGCATATGTTTATTTTTTTTGCATTCTTCCGTTTTGACACGTTTCTGTACTCTTCGCCAACTGTTTTCACGTACTTTTTCTTCCATTCAATTTTTGACACGTCCTTTTCTACCGCTGCGATCTAACCGTTCAGGTCCTTCCTTTGCATTTATTACATTCATCATCTCGAGAAATCTCTTCTTCTATAAATACTTCTTCATTCATTTTCTTTCTTCATTTTACTTCTTTCTTTCTTCTCTTCGTAATTTCTCTGCAAATTCACTGTTCTTCCGTAAATTCCGGACTTGTTACTGTTACAAACTTTGTTTCGATCTTTCACTCTTTCAATCTTCATTCCCATACTAAAAATGGTTGTAGCTGGTCGCAAATACGAGATGGCTTTCTAGAACTTTCAACACGAATTTCAAGACAAAGGTTTTACTTTATCCACCATTCCCAATCAAAACACTAAGTCTTAACTTTCTGTACCATTATTTTCTAACTTTCAATGTAATCGCGAGAAAATCATAGTCTCGCTAGGTCAGCTTGAAGCTGGTCTTCCCATTCCTCTCTATAACCCGGAACTTCCATTATTCTATGAAATACTTTCTCACGAGAAATTCTCGCGAGCGATATATCAGTTGGGTGGGGACTGCATTCGTCTGCTGATGGAGTATGCTACTCGCGGTGCTAATAAAATATCTCGCTACCCTGAGACTGCGAAGAATCCTAAATTTAAGGATATTCCAATTATTCCTGCAATGTATGCTATAGATAATTTCTTCATAAACTATGACATAATCCCCATGAAGAGGGATAGCACCTGTTGGGGTGTTCGTTTGCAAAAGAAAGATAAGATCGCTGAAGATAAGATTCTTATGTTAGATATTGATTGGCATACGAATAATAATGAAGGACCTCGCCACTCTAGCGATGACAAATGGTTTCTTTTTCCATTATGTCTTGAAGGCCCCTACATCCCTGGTCTTCATGCATTACCTGCGAATCTCTCAGAATATCAACCATGGGTTTTTAATTGGTCTGGAAGGACTAAAGATGTACGTTCTCTCCAATCTTTTTCACAATTATCACTATTGTCTTTCTCATATTTTTATATTCTCGCTAACTACTTCAATCTTTTCAGATTGACAGGCTGAAGCTCAACTACCAGAATTTTAGGAAACCCAGTACTATTTTAGCTCTTAAATCCTTCACAGATGAAGTAAGAAATATCCCTTCATGAATCTTGACAATATATTGTTGCCCCTATTTCTTATCATTATCTGTGTCCACAGGTAATTGAAGAATTAGAACCGATAAAACCCGCGAGGAACAAGGTGAAATCTACAGTTGATCGCAAGGGGAAATCTACTGCCCCTCCCAAAGGGAAGCCTACTGCTCCTCGCAGTGAGGAATCTGGAGATCCTCCCTTAAAGAGAAGAAAAACCCAACTCTCTTCTTCTTCAACTCCTCAACCTATTCCTGAAAATTTAAGTGATGATCTTGATAAGGATAACAATGTTGATGATTTTGATGATGATGCTGATGTCTTTTCCATGAAGAATTCTTCCTCTTCTGAGTCTTCTATGACTCAACTATCCAAAAAAATTGGCGATGCTACTTATGGTATCGCAAAAAATTACATAAATGAAGCTCTTAATGGGATATCCCAGGCTCTCTCCAAAGTCTGTGATGCTCCCATATTAGTTGATAATGATTCTCTTCATGGTATCTCAAGATTGCTGACTCCTAGCCTATTAAACTCGCTTGGTATTCTGGTATGTTTCCACTTTTTCAACGCGTCTAGATATTTATTTTATTTCCATACTTCAATTTATATTATTCTCTCATAGGTTGGAAAAGCCTCTTTTGCTGTTGCCCCTGATTTAGATAGAAGGCGTGCATCTTCTTACGAGAAGAATATTGTGCTTCGCAAAAAGAATGAGAAGCTAGAATCTGAATTCATTAATCTCCGTAGGAAGAATGAACAAATGGAATCTGAACTTGCTAGTCTTCGCGAGAAGAATGCAAATCTTGAGAAAAATCTTTCTCAACAATCGCTTAAAGTATCCAATCTTGACAATGCTAACAAACAACTCTTAGGTATGAAAATTTTCTACTTTTCTTTCATATTTTTACTTTTCATTACTCTTTCTTACTTGATTTATCATTCTCGCAGACATTTATGGTCTCAATGATGAGGCTTGAATCATTCGTTCTTTTCCTGAACCAATAGATGATGATGCTCTTCTAGAGCTTCTTAATAATTCTTTGAATAACCCTTCCAAAATTTATTCTCTTTCCATAGATGAATTCAGATCTAAGTTTTGCCTCTTAGAAATTGACCACAGATCTTGTTTATATATAACTAACAGATTCAAACAACTTTATCACAACTCCAAAGTAGAAATTAAAACTTTAAATGCCAAGAACAATGATCTTTCAAACGACAAAGATCGTATATCTAACAAGGAGCTGAAACCTTAGCAGATTTCCATAAGACCATTCTTGAAGTTCAAATTTAAAGGGATGGACTTATCCGCGAGAAGGAGGGTTTTATTGAAAGAGAAAACCAAATTCGTTCACGTCTTCTTATTAATAATGATGAGGAGTTTTCCTAGGCTGTAAAAGTTCTTGACAATTCCAGAACTAACTTAGGTGTAGATGTTAGTCTTCACATTGAACAAGCAGCTTTAATTAAAAACTTTATTTCTGGAAGAGAAGGTTGTTAACCATTCTCCCTTGTTAATTCCTTGCTTTCGTTATTCTTCCTTACAAAACTTCCAACTTGTTGTTATATACTCGCAGGAGATGAAAAGAGATACTCTGAAAGAATTAGGGAACTTGAAGCTGATAAGAATCAACTCGCAAGTACTCTTGCTGCTCGCAACGAGAAGTATTCAAGATTGAAATATCAATTAAGAATTAATGCTGCGAATTTTAGTAGTACTCTCATTGATGTTCGCAACAATTCCATTAAATTGGTCTGCGATGATCATAACATTCCTTATTCTACATATCCTGATCTTGCAGAAGAAACTCCAGCAAAAACTCCAAATCTTGTTATCCCTGATAGTGAAGATGAGGAATCTGATGAGGATGAAGATAATGGTAAAGTTAAAGAAGGAGAAAAATCTAGCCATAATGATGATGGGTCTAATTAAATATGTTTCCTCTTTTATCTTCCTTGTAATTTTTGTACACTTATTTTCTGCTTCTTGTAATATTACTGCGAGTTTCTCCAACTTGATGTATAAATTTCTTTTGCTTCTATATGTATGAATTAGAAAACAATTGTTTTCTGCAATATAGTTAATCAACATAATTATTATTCTTTAACATTCTATGAAAATGTGTCATATAATAATGTCTACGTAGATTATATCATATGATGATGAATAACAATTTTATCGTCCTATGTTGTAGTATCAAAATATCGCTACAACACTTCTCTGCGAGATTATCAACACTTTGCGAGTATCACAAAATACTTCAAAGAATTATTTATTTTGAATAAAAACGACGTAATAGCTGACGATTGAAGAAACACGGGAAGAGCGTGACTAATCTGCGATGACTACAACGCTTGCGAGATTTGACATTATAACTATTGCGAGAAGATCGCATGACAAATCCGAAAATAAAGGACATCTTAGCTGTCACCCATTATGTAAATTCCTATATAAAGGGTTCCACTAGATTCAGAAAAAGATGATGTATTTTGGAAAGTTGAGAAAGTCTTGAGGAAAGAGAAACAACAAGAGAAAAGTTGTATTCTTGAGTTCTTATATTTCTTGTAAACATTTCTGAAAATTAAATAGTAAATTGTCATTTTTAATCTTCAAATTTGAGTTGATTATCATAAATTCTAAACAAGGGTGTAGTGTAGGATTTCCTACAACTACATTTTGGCGCCCGAAACAGGGATGAATTGAGGAATATTTGAAGAAAAAGGTAAAAATTGACATTGTGATTAGAAGGAATTTGGAACAATTATGTAGTTGCTAGTTGCAGGAATTCCCACACTACACCCTTGTTAAGATTCTATAGAAATCTATTGGAAATCAATTATACTTCAAAGATTTAAACGACACTTTACTATTCAAATTTCATAAATGTTTACAGAATTTGAAGAAATCAAGATTACAAATATTCTCTTGAAGTTTCTCTCTCCTCAAGACTCTTTCAACTCTCAAAAATACATCATCCTTTTCTGGATCTATCGAGCCCTTTATATAGGGATTTACATAATGGATGACATTTAAGTTTTCCTCCTCTTTCGGATCTATTCTGCGATCTCATCGCGATCGCTACAATATTCTCTATCGCAAGAATGTTGACCATTGTAGGATCAACACATTATTCTTTTATTTCTTCCATCGTCAGTTTCTTTTGGATATTCTGTGACGCTCGTGAAACGTTGTTAAAGAATTGGCAGTGACGCTCGCAGAAACGTTGTTAATATCGCAAGAATAGCGTTGTAGCGATATTCTGGTCCTACATCTTGCCTCTTCTCATGTCTTTTCTGCGAATAAGAGAATATCATGAGAACCAATATTCTTTATTACCCTCGCAACTTCTTTCTTTTTTATACTTTCTTCTCGACAAGATTCCGTTAATCTAGCCTTTCTTACACGTGTTGTGAATTCCTTCATTTATTGACACGTCTCTGCTCAATAGGCCCACCCCCTTTTTCCTATAAAAGGTAGAATTAAGTTTCAAAACTAATTTTCTTCTTATGTTTCTTCATGTTCTTTATTTGTCTACTTCGTCTTCTGTCTGCAACTTTTCTTCTTTTTCATATTCTTCTGCTACTGTTTTAATGGAGTCATCAAGGTATGTTTCTTGACTTATGACATTTATTTAAGCCAATTTTTACTTTCATTCTCCAATATTTCTTATTTGATTCTTCATAACTTCCATGTTATGTCTTCTCTTCAGCGGAACTACACAATCCATGATTCAAAACCCTAATACTCGCAAAAGACTAGTAGAGAAGAAGAAGAGGAGTTTTGCGAATGATAAGGTAGTAAGAAACATATTCTATTTCCTAATAAAAATATTGTTGCCTCTGTTTCTTATCTGAGTTATTGTTCGCAGAATGACGAGAACCCTGTTAAGCCTCCCAAAAGATCTCGCCACTTTAAGACACTTGGGGAAGATCTCATTATGCCCACATTAACATCCGTGAGGATTACTCCCACACCATCGCAACCAAATCTTTCTACTTCTGTTTGTGAGAATATCGCTACCCATACTTCTACTTCTTTGACAAATCAAGCTTCTAGAACTGCTCTGACTGAGACTCCTTATAGTCCTTTACGGCCTTCAACTGTTGTTTTTCCACATACTCCTCCTGATAACTCAACCATCACAAATGATCATCAACTTGCTCTCATTACTACTTCATCTTCTACACCCCTTCCTTCATCAAACGAAACTTTTACAGGTGTTGATGTTGCTTTTAAAATCTTGTCTAACATTTTAGACAATGCTAGAAAATCTTCCACTGACCCTCTCCATCATGAAGCTTGCGAGACTCTACTCAAGTATTTTGGCTCTGATAGTAATGCTTCACAAGCGTCTTTGGAAAATGAGATTGAAGCTCTGAGGAAGAGCCTTCAAGTTAAAACTGCTGAATGTGATACTTTGAATCATATGCTTCGCAACTCTTCTCTAGACTGCGAGAATCTTCGCAGAAAAAATAACGAGCTGAAAGGTACATTTTTCTTGCATCTGCTCTTTTGTTTTTCTGTTTTACTTTCATATTTTCTGTACTCAGGCTTCCTTCTTAAATTCTTGATTCATATATTAGTTTCAAATCGAACTCGTTTTATTGAAAGACTCAAATTTGAATCTATCGCTGAAGAAGCTCGCGTTGAAAGAGATTCTTGGATGGATCAACACACTAGACTAGACAATCTTTACACTTATTCAATTGATTACATAAATAATCTTACTAATGAGAATAATCAATTATTGCAAAGGCAGAATTTATTAAGTGGCGAGGTTGATCGCCTCTCATACTTGTTTTTTAAGGCTAATTTGGCGATGGAATCTTTATCATATGAAAATAAAACTTTGTCCCAAGAAAAACATAGATTTTCAATCTTGATGGTGATTTCCTCACAGCAATTAAGTAATCTTCAAATCACATGTAATAATCAAGAGCAATCTCTTCGTTCTCTCAAGAATGAGCTCAAGGAATTAACTGAATCATTTGCTGCCGAGAAGGACAAACTTATCAAGGGTAGACTAACTCTTAGTTTAAGATCCAGCGAACTTCAAGACCAATACTCTCAATTAAAGGAATCTCATTCTTTACTAGCAAAGGAAAACTCATATCTTCTCAACAAATAAGAAAGCATGAAATCTCGTCTGAAGGGTATGGTTGGCGATAAATTTGATGATGCCATGAACCAATGTGAGAACTATTTATTTTCATTAATCCAAAACTTAACTTCATGAAAATAAGGTAGTCAATTGACTACCTCTCTTGTTGATCTTCTCATAAAATTTTGTGTTATATTCCTTGTGAGTTTTTTGTCTAACTGATCTTTTATTATTTTGCTGCTCGCAGAATCCGAAAGAGATCTTCATTCTACCATTGCTGATCTGACCGCTAAATTGGATAAAGTTCGCAAGGAAAACAAGTCTCTTCTTTCCAATTATCTTGATGCCCGCGACAAAGCAGAAAGAAGACTTGATTATCTCGAGTACTTTAAAAACATAGAGATTAGGAATCGTGATAGGGGTTTCCTTCGCAAGGTCCACCTCAGTGCTGAAGTTCTTGTGAACGAGATTCTGCTCTCCAATTATCTCCCTCCTGTATCTGTTCCTCCTCTAAAAGTTGATGATGATGAAATTCCTCTTCCCATGGATGAAGATTTAGAGTTTACTAATGATGAAGAAAATACCACCCAAGAAGATGGTGAAGAAGAACAAATAAGTCCTCCCAAAGAAGTGACTGCAAGTGGCGAAGTAATTGCTGATGAAGAATCCAAAGAAGAAGAAACTCGTGGTGAAAATAATGCTGATGAAGTTGATAACTCTGGCAAGAATAATAATTCTGACGAGCAAGAATAATGAATTTGGCGAGGCTTAAACTTTATTTTTGCTTTCTTTTTCTTCTTCTTTCTTGCGAGCGATGTAACCTTTTGAAAACTTTTTAGAATTTAACTTTCAACTTAGTTTACTTAGAATATTTTCAAGGAAGATAATGAAATATTACTTCTCCATTCCCCTATCTGCCTTTTATTATCTTTCTTGAAATGGTGAATTTGCCCTTTATTTGTATCTGCGATGCGATGAATGTTGTTGCGATGTTCTGAAAATTATAAAGGAATCTATAATGTTAAGAATTTGCCTTCTTATACATTTCTCTGCGATGAATGAATATTTCCTGCAATCTTAAAATAGGATAGTTAATTGGTAAGATTATTCTTTTGGTCTTATTTTTCCTTCCTAGTTAAAGGTCTTATTTTGCCAAACTTTTTCTGTCTGCGACAAAATCGCAGGATTTCTTAACATTTGCATGTAAAGACCCTTTGATCTTGTCTTATCCATGTTCTTTCAAAATCTTTGCGACAATATGATAAGCACAAATTCTCTTGCAAGAATTTAACCTTATGACATTGCCGTCTTGGGATGAAATCACAGGACGTCTTTACACTTTCATGTAAAAACCCATTGATCTCATCTTAACATTTCTCTCGTGGCTTGTTGCCTCTGCATAATTTATGTCACGCGATAATATGACAGGCCTAAATTTTCTTGCGATCATAAATCCCCATGACATTGCCATCTTAAGACACTTATCAGCTCCCTAATGGAGGGTGCCGCCCTTATCTTCCCCATGGTTGCCCCTTCAAGGAGGGCACATCGGCCATACAAGACTAGCTCCTCCCATCCATATTTACCAACAACCATCTGTTTTCGCAGCCTCTTGTCCTTTATGCCTATTTGGCTTATAGTTACAAGACTACACCCTAAGTGGGGTTTTCTTCTGTCCAAGTGCATCATAGCCAAGACTTACCAAGAATGGCAAGGGAGTTTCGTATGCCCTTGGCACCCTTGGCTTAAACGTGTACCTCAGCGCCTTGGTCATACTTTGCACTTCTTGGAAGATATTCTCGGTCGTCCAACCAGGGTATAACCATATATAGTTGGAAATCCAAGATCTCTCTCCCGGATAGGTTTTCTTTAACCCCAACATCTGCATGACTCAGGATCCAGCAGCGGTATAACCTTACCCCTGAATCATGTCAAGAGATACCCCCTCCTATGATGTGCTATTAGGTCTTACATTTGCCTCTTGCGAAATTTTATTCGCGAACTAGGGTGCACACCATAAAGGTTCGTCCCATTCTATTAATCTCTGCGAAATTTTTATTCGCTTTTCTTGCGATAATGCTCGCTGTTTTTGTTGTGCTTTGTTATCAGAAGAATTTTTCAGTTGTAAATAGAGATAGAAGAATTTATTACCTGTTTCATCATATAACATACCAGTATCTCTTATCTTGTAGAAGATGTCATTGATAATACCTTTTCAGAAATAATCTATTCCATGGTCTATCGAGTCTTTGACCAACATCTCTTCCTTCAGGATCTATTAGTTTGTATGCCCCAGTTCCAATTATCTCTTTGATGATATATGGTCCATCCATTTTCTCGCCAACTTTCCACCACTCTCTCGCTGATAACTTGGTGTTTCTCGCAGCACTAAATTGCAAGGTTGAAATTCACGCTTCTTAACACGTTTGTTGTACTCGCGAGCTAATCGGCGTTGATAATTCTCCATATGTTGTAGAGTTTGTTCTCTTTTTTATTCTAATTCATCCAACTTATTCAGTATCATACCGGCACTTAAATTTCTTTCCCATGCTTCTCTTTTTGTTGTAGGAATAACAACTTTTGTTGGTAATACAGCTTCTACCCCATATGTCAAACAAAATGGTGACATTCCAGTTACTTCTCGTCTAGTTGTGTTGTAAGCCCATATTGCATTATGTACTTGCTCACACCATGATCTATGGTATCCTTCTAACTTCTTTTTCAAGATGTCTGCGATTGTTTTATTAGTTGCCTCAGCCTGACCATTTGCTTGTGGGTATAAAGGAGTAGATTTTCCCCATTTTATCTTAAACGCATTGAGTAACAATTCTATATTATTTCCCTCAAATTGCTTTCCATTATCAGATACTAATTGTGATGGAATCCCAAATCTGCAGATTATATTTTCAAAGATGAATGTAAAAATATCTTTATCTTTATCGCGAATATGTTGTACTGCCTTTACTTCTCCCCATTTTGTGAAATAATCTGTTGCGACAATCAGATATCTTCTTTGTCCCGAACCAGGTACAAATGGTCCCACAATATCCAATCCCCATTTACCAAAAGGCCATACACTTTTTAAAGATGATAATGGTGCTCCTGGTGCATGTATATTTTTTCCGTATCGCTGGCAATCTTCGCAACGCATGTAGAGTTGCTTTGCATCCTCATGCATATACGGCCAGTAATAACCCTGCATTTTTGTTCTATATGCTAAAGATCTTCCTCCACTATGATTACCAGCGTCACCACTACGTAACATCTTTAATACTTTTTGTCCTTCTTCTCTCGTCAAACATCTTAGCGATGGTCCATTAAAAGATCTGCGGTATAACACTCCATCTCTTAGCTTATAATTGGTTGCCCTACTTTTCAACTTGTGTGCTTCTAATCTATTTCTTGGAATTTCTCCTCTCGCCAAGTATGCATGAAGATCTTCTCGCCAATCCGTGATATTGCTCGTGGGTTCTCCCTCGCCAGCTTCTATTATCATTACATCTGTCTCTTCTTCTTCTTTGTTTATTGATGGAAATGAAAGTGTTTGAATTTTTATGCACCTCGCCAATGGATTTGTCATCATACTAGATATGAAAGCGAAAGCATCTTCTATCCTATTATCTTTCCTTGATATGTGTCTCCATTTTATTTTTGGAATTTTCGCAGATAATTCTTCAAAAAGTCTTTTGTATTTTCTCAGGGATGGTTTATTTGTTGTGTACTCTCCTTTGATCTGGCGAATAACCAATTGTGAATCGCTGGTGATTATTGCATTTTCCAAATTCATTTCTATCGCAAATTTTAAAGCATGGATCACAACCTCATACTCTGTTTCATTATTAGTGGATGCAAATTCTAGTCTAAATGAAAAAGCTGTTTTTTCTCCTTCTGGCGATATGAAAACAACTCCAATTCCATTTCCTTCTCCGCTGGATGATCCATCCACTAATATTTCCCATATGTTAGGTTCTGTTAATAGCTCTTTTGGATCTCCGCATTCCTCTTCTACATCAATCATCTCCTCCACATCTTCATCATCTTCTAAAGGAAATTCAGCTAAGAACTCTGCGATGACGTGCGATTTTGGCGAGGATAAAATTTCATACTGTATATCAAAGTGTCCTACTTGTGCATTCCATCTCTCAACTCTGCCTGATCTCTTTGAATTTTTCATTACTGACTCAATTGGCACTTTCGTTAACACTTTGACCTTATGTGCTTGAAAATAGATGCGAAGTTTGAAAGTTGCATGCACCAATGCTAGAATTAGTTTCTCAATCTTTGAATAAATTCTCTCTGCAGAATTGAATTTTTTACTAATGTAATAAATTGGTTTTTCCACCCCTGCATCTACTCGCAGCAATACAGCACTTAGCGCATATGTGGTTGTTGCAAGATAAATCAATAATTCTTCTCCTGGTTCTGCTTTCTGTAAAATAGTTATGTTCGTTAAATGTTCTTTTATTCCTTGAAAAGATTTTTCGCATTCATCTGTCCACTTGAACTTTGCTACTTTCTTGAGTATATCGAAAAAATGTTTGCATTTGTCTGAAGATCGCGAAATGAACCTTCCCAGCGAGGCTAAGAGTCCATTTAATTTTTGCACATCTTTTACCATCGCAGGTGTTGGCATATCGAGAATTGCTTGTACCTTTTCTGGATCAACTTGTATTCCTTATTTTGATACAATATACCCCAAAAATTTCCCTGAAGTTACTCCAAAAGTACACTTATCAGGATTCACTTTAATATTGAATTGCCGCATTTGATCGAAAATCTCTTTCAAATCTTGCACATGATCCTCAGCTTCTTTGATTTTGATCAGCATATCATCTACATTCACTTCTAATGTTTTGTGAATCCACTTTGCAAACACCTTCTCCACCATTCTCTGATACGTTGCACCAGCATTTTGTAAGCCAAATGGCATCTTTGTATAGCAATATAATCCCCTTGGAGAAAAAAATGCGGTATGTTCTTGATCTTATTCAGCGAGAGGGATTTGATTATATCCTTTATACCCATCCAACGATGATATTCTAGCATTTCCTGCTGCTTATTCAACCATCTGTGGAATATCTGGTAATGGAAAACTATCTTTTGGACAAGCCTTGTTTAAATCAGTGAAATCTATACAAATTATTATCCCCTTATTCTTCTTTGGGACCACTACCATATTTGCAATCCACTCAGGATATTTTTCTTGCCTTATAATTCCTGCGTCGAGCATCTTCTGTAATTCTTCTTCTATTTGAGAATGATATGTTGTTGCGATCTTCCTTATTCTTTGCTTAAATGGTCTTTTGTTTTTGTTGATTTCTAATTTATGACATGCTATTGACGGGTCTATCCCTGGCATCTCTTCCATGCTCCACGCGAAGATATCTGCATACTCTCGCAAAAAATTTATAGTTCTTTCTTCCTCATCTGCCTCCATTCTAGTCCCAATTTTCATCATTTTAGGCTCTTCTTTACTCCCAATATGTATTTCCTTTGTTGGTTCTATTGCGACATAAATGGCTTCAGGTTCTCTCATTGGTGTTTGCGCTTTCATAATTCTCGCGAATTCATCTTCTTCTTGTGGGATTTCGCTGGTATTCCTTTTCCTTCTTTTGCTCTTATCATGTAAACTTTAAATTCTTCTTCCTTCTTTGATTCTCTCGCCAGTTTTCTGCGAACTTTTGGAAACTTTGGACGGTTTTCACAATTTTTCACTTCAATTTGGTAGCATAATTTTGCAAAATCCGTATCTCCTCTAATTTCTCTGATTCCACTAGGCATAGGAAACTTGATGCACTGATGCAGCGTTGATGCTACAGCCTTGATTCCATGTATCCATGGTCTTCCCAGTATCATATTGTACGGTGATTCCACATCTACCACGTATAATGATATTTGTGTTTCAATTTCTCCTAGTGGAATTCGTACCACTATTTATCCTTTAGGTTTTGTTAACGATTTTCCAAAGCCATGAATATGATATGTTGAATTAAACATTTCTTCATCCTTATATCCCATTTTCTTAAAAGTATGATAGAACATTATATCCACAAAACTTCCTGCATCTACCAAAGTTCTATTCATAGCCCATTCTTCTTCAGATTTTATTGATTCTCCCTTTCTCACTGGTATAGCGGATATCGTAACTACCAAAGAGGATATATGACTTAGATTTTCTTATGGTATTTCTGCTGCTATGAATGTGATCTCCTGCTTTTCCCAATCTTTTAATGATGATATCTTCTCCACTGTCATAATCTTTCTTCCTTCAAAATCCCGTTTATGTATCTTCCCCTTAATGTTTTCATGAAATCTATCAACCATTGCTCTTGTTACCATATCACATTCCAATTTTCTACAATCCTTTTTGATTCTAATCATTCTTCCTTCAATTATCTCACCGATTTATTTAATGATTTCCTTAATCTTGAACAATTTTTATCTTCTTCTTCGATTTTTCTTCAATTTTCGTTAATTCATTCCCTGTTTCTAGCGCCAAAATGTAGTTGCAGGAATTCCCACACTACACCATTGTTAAGATTCTATAGAAATCTATTGGAAATCAATTAAACTTCAAGATTTAAACGACACTTTACTATTCAAATTTCAGAAATATTTACAGAATTTGAAGAAATCAAGATTACAAATATTCTCTTGAAGTTTCTCTCTCCTCAAGACTCTTTCAACTCTCAAAAATACATCATCCTTCTGGATCTATCGAGCCCTTTATATAGGGATTTACATAATGGATGACGGCTAAGTTTTCCTCCTCTTTCGGATCTATTCTGCGATCTCATCGCGATCGCTACAATATTCTCTATCGCAAGAATGTTGACCATCGCAGGATCAACACATTCTTCTTTTATTTCTTCCATCGTCAGTTTCTTTTGGATATTCTGTGACGCTCGTGAAACATTGTTAAAGAATTAACAATGACGCTCGCATAAACGTTGTTATTATCACAAGAATAGCGTTATAGCGATATTCTGGTCCTACAAATTAATAAAAAGATCTTACGCAATCTTCAACAGTTTAATAAGAATTAATGGCTGGAAGAAGAAGAAATACATCAGAACCACCAACAACCGTAAGGAGAAGTAAAAGACTTGCAGGAGGAAGAACAAATGAAATGGAAGAATCTTCAAGAGTAAGAACAAGAAGAAATACAATAAGAAATGAAGGAGAAAATCAAATCCAACAGCCGAATCAGCAAACACCAATACCAGATAGAGTTGTGGATTATGATAGAGTGAGTGTACATACTTGGAGATCGGATTCGATGGAAGAAGCAGAAGAACGGCAATTAAGAGATGAAAGAGGGGAATAAAGAGATCAAGCAGTGGTTGAAGGATTAATACATGGAGAAGGTGAAAATGAAATAGCAGCTGATTTAAGACAAAGAGTACAAGAGGAAAGGAGATTAGAAACGGAAGAACGTGCAAATTTAACAAGACAGAATCATGAGTTAAGAATGGAAAATTTAAGATTACAGAGAAGGAGATCGAGAAGTACTGTTAGATAAAGTTCAAGGTCATTTAGAGAAGGACCAAGGCGAAATTCCCCTATGAGAAATATTAGATAAAATATTCGAGAAGGAATGCAAAATCCAAATGAAGAACAACATCATAGGGAAGAAGAAATAATTGATGATCGCCATGATCCACGTGGCGAAATTTTGGATGATAGACGTAACAATAGAAATCAAGAGGGAGGAAACAACCAAAATGATGAAGAAAATCGAGAAGAAGGTAGGAGAATAATACATGGGCGAGAGATTCAAAGAAATCAAAGAATAATTGAAGAAGAAATTGAGAGACATTATGCTGAACAAGCACGTCTAGCTTGCGAGAGAGAAAGATTAAGGGCAGAAGTAGAAGAACAAGAATTTCAAGAGGCAGTACGACAGAATAACCATGAAAATCGAGAAAGGAGACATACACAAAATCGCTGTAATGATAATATTCAGGAATAGTATGATAGAATACATAGGAGAATAGAAAGACAGCGAAGAGAAATGAAGAAATTTGCAGAGAAGAAAATAGACAGCATAATCAGCTGTGATTTCAAGAAGAAGGTGAAAGAGAAAATCACAGAGAAAGACAGAATAAAGATGAAGAAGAAGATACACGAAATCTCGCAAGACAAGAAAGACAAAAACGCAGAAGAAGAGAAACTGCATTAAAGAGACCAATGGAGCAAAATTCAGCTGAGAATGAGAAAATATTGAGAGAATTAGCAGAAATGCGAGGAATGATAAACAATAGAAGAGAAGGAGGCATGAGGCAACTTAATGAAGCAATTGAAAAAGCTACGAGAACCCCTTTCACTCAAGAAGTACATATAAGAGGAATACCCCCTAAATGCAATTTACCAACATTCTTTGATGGAACTACTTGTGTTGTTCAGCATGTCAAGGCTTATGTCAGGTGTATGCTACAATGGGAGAATCATGATGTTGTATTGTGCAAGTATTTTGCGTTTAGCTTAACTGGAAAGGCGCTAAAATGGTTCGAGGGATTGCCTAAAAATATTATAACTTCTTTTGATCATTTAAAAGCTAAATTTCTGGGAGCATATATAAGCAATAATTCATCGCGGCCAGGCATTAAAGATGTATTTGGATTAAAATAGAGGATTGGAGAGAGCTTGAAACACTTAACCATAAGATGGAAGTCAATGTGCAGTGAGATGGCTGGGAGAGTGGATGAAAGATACCTCATTTTGTCTTTCATTAATGTAATGTTCGCAACCAATCTGCTGTACATATAAATTTTCAGAATAAAAAATACTATCACAATGACTGAGCTACGAGAACTACAAGAAGAATACATTTCTTTGGAAGAGAAACAATATGAGATGGAATCATATCCAATCGCAAACACCAGATCGACAACGCCAAATGGAAGTTTACTTTCTAAGATGATTAACAATGTGGCGAGCACCTCGCAGGCACAACAAGAGAAAGTGGTGATTGATAACCAGCATAAGTTAGTAGCGATGGGCAGTCGAGATCAAGAAGAGTATGAAAGGGAGAATAATTATTATAATCGCGGAGGAAATAACAAAATCCAAAGACTTGGTCAACTACAAGAAACTTATGGTGTTCAGAGGCAAAACAATTTTATAGGTCAAGGTAATCAGAAGATAATATGGGAAGAAATTAAGATGCCACCTCTAAATGCTAGTATAGAAAAAATTTGGGAAGCTATCATTCTGATGGAAAACATACCATCACCATGGAATATGGGAAAAGAGCCACATCCAAATAATCGAAGTCAAGAATTTTGTCCTTACCATCACTTTCATGGTCACTCAGTAAATGATTGCAGGAATGTAAAGAGGATAATTTTAAGGATGATTAATCAGGGGAAGTTAAATCACTTTCTAGTAGGACATCCACAATCCCAGCAGTTTCCACCAGCACCAGAAATTCGCAGAGTGAATACTGTAAAGGAATAGAAACATTCGTAATAGAAGTTGGGGCCAAAGCAAAGAATTTGTTTTGTAATTCCATTGTACATTCATACAGAACTATTGAGGATTTCCATGATAATGTTCTAAGCAGAGTCTTCGCGAGAGACACAGATGGAAGAGAAATAATGAATATAGAGAGAGCCTCGCCATTAGAAGAATGGCAAAAGCAAACTATATCTTTCACTGCACAAGAAGTACCAGAGCCTGGTGAGCAGCACGATAACCCATTGGTGGTAAGGTTAGAAATAAATCCAAAGCATATGGAAGAAGGAGATGAAGAAAATGATGATGAAAATAAAGATTCTTGGCCCATCAATAGAGTTCTAATAGACACGGGGAGTTCAGTCGATATCTTATTCTATCATACCTACAAAACCATGGGTGGAAGAGATGAAGATCTAATACCATCAACGTATAAAATCTATGGTTTTAATGGTACTTCTAACAAGCACAAAGGGGAGATTACAATGCAAATTCCATTAAAGGGAATATCTTCTACAATCTTATTCTGTGTTGTTGACATTGAATCACCTTATAATGCTCTGATTGGAAGACCGTGGTTGCATGGGATATTAGGTATGGCATCAACCTATCATCAATGCATCAAGTTTCTACATCCAAAGGGAGTTGGAGTCATTAAAGGAGATTGGGGAGAAAGCAGGAAATGTTATGAAATTAACATGGAAACTTGTGAGGAAAGATCCGCGAGGATTAGAAGTTGGACATGAAACATCAAACATAAACAAAGAGGAGACAAATTAATGGTTTATGCAATAGAACAATGAGAAGATGAAATTATACGAGATCAAAGAAGTGACAAATTATTGGTTGGAGGCGAGCGGCTCGCAAATCAAGACAAAATAGCAAAGCGCAATAAGAAGGCAGCAATAGAAAGTAGAAAGTAGTAAGTAGTAAGTAGAAAGGTAAAATGATGAAATTTAGAGAAGCTTATGAATGATTTGTTTGAAGAAAATGTATTTGAAAAGAGTACTCTGTTTGAAATAATTGCAAAATTTTACAAGAAGAAAGAAGATCAAAGAAATGAAATTTTATCATAGTTACAATACTCGCGAGAAGCGCGAATAAAATTTCACAGAGATTAATAGAATGGGTCGAACCTTTATGGCGTGCACCCTAGTTCGCGGATACAATTTCGCAAGAGGCAAATGTAAGACCTAATAGTACGTCATATAAGGGGGTATCTCTTTACATGACTCATGGATAAGGTTATACCGCTGCTGGAACCTGAGTCATGCAGATGTTGGGGTTAAAGAAAACCTATCCAGGAGAGAGATCTTGGATTTCCAACTATATAAGGTTATACCGTGGTTGGACGACTGAGAACCTCTTCTAAGAAGTACAGAGTATGACCAAGGCGCCGAGATACACGGTTGATCCAAGGATGCCCAGGGCGTACGAAACTACCCTGGACATTCTTGGTAAGTCTTGGCTATGATGCACTTGGCCTGAAGAAAACCTCACTTAGGGTGCAGTCTTGTAACTATAAGCCATATAGGAATAAAGGACAAAGGACAAATCCGGATGGGAGGAGCTAGTCTTGTATGGCCGATGTTCCCTCCTTGAAGGGGCAACCAGGGGGGAGATAAGGGCGGAACCCTCTATTAGGGAGCTGATAAGTGTCTAAAGACGGCAATGTCTGTAGGAGCGGAATATCACAGCAAATGATAACTTACGAAATTGTGGAGAGAAAAGATATCTTGCGAGCAAAGAACATTTTGCGATCAAAAGAAATCACGAGGAAAGTAAAAGAAGTTCGTGAAGTGAAGTTACGAAGCTTCGCAAGATAATTCTAAAATCCAAAATGGCGGGACAACACAACCGTCATATTTTGTAAAATCATATAAATAGCCATTTAGGCATGAGAAGAAAGGGGAGACACATTTTGAGAGAGGGGATAATTTTAGGAGAGAGAGAAAATTTTAGAGAGGGATTTATTTTCTTTATCATCTTCTTCCCCAAAATTCTAGAGCTCCAAATATTCATTAATGGAGTCTCAATTGTAAAATCATGTAATCACATACAATCACTAGTGAAGCACCGTGGATGTAGATCACATTGATCGAACCACGTAAAAATCTTTGTGTCTCTTTATAATTTTAGTACCTTAATTTCTTAGTTTCATATCAAATTAATTAGGTTTAGGAATCATTTTAATGGATTCTAATGAGGGTGTAGTTGTGAGATAATCCGCAACTACATAATTGGCGCTAGAAACAGGGATGAATAATGGATTTATCCTTCCTGTAACTTGTTGGTTCAAGAAATTTTAGAAAAAATGGCTACTGTCGGCAATGAATTCCATTAGGTCTACAAATTTTGAGAAGAAAAGTGAAAATTTCAATTGAGCAATTGTGTCTTCAGGAAGCAAAACATCAACAACACAGTCAAAGAAAATGAAAAAGAAAGAGATGCAGACGCTAAACGGAAGCAAATTCAGAGAATGAACCATTTACAACCAAATCAAACAAAGCGACAACAATATTAATCTCAAAAGGATGAATAATCTCTTATTTCTTGAACTTTACTCTTTAGATTTCCAGATTTGATGCTATATTTCAAAATGTCTTTGCGAAACTTATATCCCGTTCTGTGTCAAAAACAGATTTTCTCTTGAAAACGTGACTCAAAACAAGATTTTGTTTTAGATTTACAATTAACAGTTCTTGGCATACAGACCTGTGATTTGGTTATGGCTAATTTCAAAAAATAATGAGTACCAAAATTTTCCAGTTGATTAAAAAATTTAGTTTTTCTACGAACATAACATAAGAATTTAGTTGATTTAATATACAATTATCGATAATAGTCTATTTAACAGTGTTGTGAATTTTTATCACCAGAAAAATGGTTTAGATACAATAATACAGGAAGGGAAAGCATCAGGAAAAAGCATCATTGTAGCATTAGAGAGTACGCACGGAGCTGTGGATTCTACAAGCGAAGTAAAGAATACTCGCAAAATGTCAACACTTGAAGAAAAATGGGTCCTACAAAACATAATTCGCAATTAGTCCAGTGAAGAGTAAAGACGTCCATTAGTATAAGATTGTTCATGCGAAGTGAAGAATATCAAAATGAATATTCGCAAATACGAAAGAAGTTCGCAAAAAACTTCCCTAAGACTTTTTGCGAAAAGAAAACTCTCAGGATCAGCAGCTCCGACAAAGAACATGGAAGTGGGTGACCTATAGCGGAATTACAAACGGCAAAAGGAACAAACCAATTCGTGATATCTCAGATTCATTTCAACAGGATCATTAACTAATGAAGGAGAACCCCATCATGGCAAGATTGACAAAATGGCTTAACCAGAACATACGAGGATAAACCTGCGAAATAGACTGGCTTGAACAAACTAACGAAGTAACTATCCTTGTATACCAATTCGTACGGTAATAACAAGTAACACAGCCCAGAGAGAAATCTTCTTAACCTTTTAGCTTCTGAGAAATCTTCCTAACCTTCTGTTTCTTGTGAACATCTTTTTTATTATCTTGCGAACAAATATTTGAGACCTGGGGTTTCGAAGGTAAGTGATGTGTGTGTGAAAGGAAGGCAAAGGAGCTGGAAACCAGTGGAGTTATGTTGGTTGAACTGAGTATGTACGGAGTTGGGAAGCTGATAAGAACGGTGTTGGGTGACGATGACAGTGATGGCTTGACTGAACGGTGGAGGAAAGAGCTTTGATGACAATAAGGGTTTGAGCTTGTTATTCGTACGTACAGGGAAGTGTTTTACACGGACAGAAAGTATAAACTGGAGTTAGTGGTGTTATGACCGTGGTGAATAAAGGTGAAGGAGGAGTTGGTTCTGTTGTTCGATTCAAAAACGATGGTTGGTGATTAAATTGAGCTGGACTGGAACCATTAGAGGTGATTAGCTTCGTCAAAGCATCACCAGAAATGACGAACTTATAGCCAGACAAGGAACTTGCGAACGTTCGCAGAAAATATTCGTTTACTTCATTACCCAGATTCAGCAAGTCAACTCGCCGTAATCAGTGATACAATAACTTGCAATATAGAGCGCTACCAATCTGAGCCGGTCAACATTTCAATGACGAAGTTACCTTATCAATAACTCATGTTGACGAAGTTACCTTATCAAGAAGATAAATATCTTCTTCACAAATGAACATTTTCTTCGCAGAAGTTTACACTACGAACGTTCGCAAATCAAATGAACAATTCATCCAAGTTATCTTCGCAGAAGTTTACACTGCGAACTTTCGCAGCACCAACACTTCATAGACGTTCGTTTACTCCATTCAAAGATTTACTTCGCAAGATTTTTGGATATTTCACAAGAAGAGAGTGGGAGATTATTTCGCAAGAAATGGCAAGTCATATACTTCGCAAGAAACAGCAACAAGCCGTAAAAAGGTAAGTACCATTTCCTTTAATACTTTATTAAAGACAAAAGAATTTTGATTTTATTTACTAAAACCGATATACTCGCAAAATTTCTACAATTTCTAAGATTTCAAAACATTCCAAAGATTATTTTTTTTAGATTGGTGAAAAGTGATACAGTCGCAAAATTCAAAAATGAGTTCATCGCAAAAATTTAAAAATCTCAAAAAATTTCAAAGAATTCAAAATTACAAAAAACAGAGAAAATTAAATTCTTATATTTCTATAGAACAATTTTGATTAATACTTCTCATACTTCTTATACTAAAGATCTTATGAAAACATTTAACATTTTATGTACATGAAAAATTTACGATGAATTTTCAAAAGGCGAAAAAATACCGCCATTTACGATTAACTTGCGAATAAAAGACCGCAATCTGTGATCAGCCTCCAAAAAAAGAAAGAGAGCCGCAGAAAATTTTATACAGGCAAACCTTTGTGGCGTACACCCTAGTTCGCGAAGCTATATTTCGTAAGAGGCAAAGTCCTAAAGTACGTCATTTAAGGGGGTACCTATAACGTGGATAAGGGTAACCGGAACACCACCAAGGGCCCTTAGTACATGGTAAAAATTTAGGGGTACAACCCAATAATGGGGTACCTATCCGGGTTAGACACCTTGGATTCTCACCTAATCTAGCGACATTACGCAATATAAAATGCGGTGTAAGAGGATTTAGGTTGGGCGACTAAGGCATACTGTCTTTCCCAAGAAGTGCAGAAAACGATCAAGGCACCGAGGTACAAGGTTGAGTCAAGAGTGCCGAGTGAGGTTGAACCACATCTGCCATTTTTGACAAGTCTTGGCAAATGATGCACTTGGCCCAAAGATACCCCATAGGGTGCAACCTCGTAACTATAAGCCCTATAGGCAAAAAGGATAAGAGGTTGCGATCAAAAGATGGTTGTTGGCAGAACCGGATGGGAAGAGCTAACCTTGTATGGTCGATGTACGCTTCCTTGAAGGGGCAATCAGGGGGAAGATAAAGGGCACCACCCTCCATTAGGGAGCTGATAAGTGCTATAAGACGCAAATGTCACGAGGCTTCTTGTTTGTGAAAACATAAAGGCTTGTCATATTTGTGCAACAAATGAAGTTCTGCGAGCCTTCTAAAAAAAAAAAAAAAAAAGAATAAAGAACTCGCAGAACATAATAAAGAAGTTAAGATGAGATCAATGGGTCAATACATGAAAGTGTAGAGACGTCCTGCGATTTCATCGCAAAACGGCAATGTCATGGGGCTTTATGTTCACAAGAATATTTAGGCCTGTCATATTGTCACAACAATTCCTGAAGAGGCTAAAATACTATTCAAAAAAGTTAAGATGAGATCAATGGGTTTTTGCATGAAAGTGTAAGAACGTCCTGCGATTTCATCGCAAGACGATAATGTCACGAGGTTGTATGTTCGCAAGAATGTTCAGACTTGTCATATTATCGCAAATACAAAAATTTACTATAAAAGAGGTGGCAAAATAAGACCTTTACTTAGGAAGGCAGGATAAGACCACAGAAATTAATGAAATTCATTACAATCATTGAAGGAATTATACAAGAATATACATCATGAAGTTTTGAAGAGAAGACAACTTCGTCAAGATCATTGAAGAATTTTGAAGACAATATATATCAAAGAAGACAATTCCATCAATATCATTGAAGAATTTTTACAAGAATATATATCACGAAGTCATACCAGAAGAGGCGATTTCATTCGCGAAAATACACAAGTAAACTTGCGAAGATGATTATATGAATAGAGACAACTCAAAGATATATCAATTTTACTGCAACAAAATGAGCTAAGTAACACAAACATTAACTATGCATTATAATAGATAAGTATTCACATCATACAAGCATCATACTTGCATCATACAAGCATCATATTTGCATCATACTCGCATCATTCAAGCATCATATTTGCATCATAAATGCATTGCATAAACATTTCATGGCATACGCATCGCATAAACATTTCATAACATAATCATTACATAAGTATTATGTTCGCACAAATATTTTACAAAATTTTACAGGAAAATACCGCGAAACTTCGCAGAAAAATTCATAACTCGCAGAACTATTCATAGTTCGTAACACTATGTTCGCAACATTAAGTTCGCAGCACTATACACAGCACTATTCGCAACAGTAAGTTCGCAACATTATATTCGCAACAGTATATTCACAACAATAAGTTCGCAGCACTATTCAAGTTCGAAATTCATGAGAAAATCCCAAAATTCACAAAAAAATTCAGAAATTTGCAAAAAATTCAGAAGTTAGCGGGGTTACCACTTGAGGCAAAGGCAAGATAAGAATAGAGATGCAATTTAATTATTCAACATTTTCTCAAGGATTCTCCTTCATAGATAAAGAACAGAGGCAACTATGGATACCCAAGAAAATATTTGATGTTCTTTATCTTCTCAGCAACAATCCTCATCAAAAATGGAATAAAAATTTTACATGAACAGAGGCAATATTTATCATTCTCATTAAAGGACGAATACTTCTTATATATTTCGAGGATTAAATACTTCTTATACTTCTTAAGGATACTTTATATTTCGAGGATTGAGTACTTCTTATACTTCTTCAAGGATATTTTATATTTCTTATACTTCATACTTCTTCAAGATACTTCTCAAGATGATACTTTTAATTACTTCTTAAAGCTTCAGAACTTCGCAAAAGAATAGAGGCAAGTATATACTTTTTGAGTTTGATATTCTTTCGCTCGTTCCTTCATCAACAAATATCAAAGACTACTACAACGGATTTTTTCTTAAAGATCGCTCTTCAAGCAATATTCAAGAAAAAAGAGGCAAGATGTAGGAGCGGAATATCACAACAAATGATAACTTACGAAATTTTGGAGAGAAAAGATATCTTGCGAGCAAAGAACATTTTGCGAGAAAAAGAAATCACGAGGAAAGTAAAAGAAGTTCATGAAGTGAAGTTACGAAGCTTCGCAAGATAATTCTAAAATCCAAAATGGCGGGACAACACAACCGTCATATTTTGTAAAATCATATAAATAGCCATTTAGGCATGAGAAGAAAGGGGAGACACATTTTGAGAGAGGGGATAATTTTAGGAGGAGAGAGAAAATTTTAGAGAGGGATTTATTTTCTTTATCATCTTCTTCCCCAAAATTCTAGAGCTCCAAATATTCATTAATGGAGTCTCAATTGTAAAATCATGTAATCACATACAATCACTAGTGAAGCACCGTGGATGTAGATCACATTGATCGAACCACGTAAAAATCTTTGTGTCTCTTTATAATTTTAGTACCTTAATTCTTAGTTTCATATCAAATTAATTAGGTTTAGGAATCATTTTAATGGATTCTAATGAGGGTGTAGTTGTGAGATAATCCGCAACTACAGTCATGGGGCTTTATGATCGCAAGAACATTTAGGCCAGTCATATTGTCGTGTGACAAAATTTATATAGAGGCAACAAGCCATAATAGAAAAGTTAAGATGAGATCAATGGGTTTTTACATGAAAATGTAAAGACGTCCTGCGGTTTCATCGCAAGAAGGCAATGTCAAAAGGATTTGTTCTCGCAAGAGAATTTAGGCTTGTCATATTGTCGCAGAGAAATTAACAAAATACAGATAAGACAAGATCAATGGGTCAATACATGCAAATGTAAAGACGTCCTGCGATTTTGTCGCAAAAAGAAAATAGTGGCAACATAAGACCTTTAACTAAGAAGGCATAATAAGACCACAAGATTGAATGATTGCGATAGTGACGCAAAAATTATGAGATTTGCAATATTTACATAGAGATCAAAAAGACATATAACTGTTGGTAGCGATATTATCGCAGATATTGAGGAAAAATCTATTTAATTTACAACTAATACCTAATCTCTACTCAATTTTTTCATATTGCAGATGAATAATAGAGGCAAGTATGGGAATGTATAGAGTGATGAAATTATAATTCATCATCATATGACAAAATTGCGTAGACATTATTATGTGACACATTTATGCAGATAGTTAAAGGATAATAATTATGTTGATCAGTTACGTTGTAGAAAAAGAGTTGTTTTCTAATTCATACAGATGGAAGCAAAAGAAATTTTTATACAAGGAAATTTACAAGATTGGAAAAACTCGCAGCAATATTACAAGAAGAAAGAAATAAGTATACAAAAATTACAAGGAAGACAAAAAAAAAACATAACTAATTAGATCCATCACCATCATCTTCATCAGATTTCTCCCCCTCGCCAGATTTTTCTTCATTATCATTATTATCTTCATCATCAGATTCCTCAGCTTCACTATCGAAAATAACAAGGTTTGGAGTTTTTGCTGGAATTTCCTTCGCAAGATCAGGATATGTAGAATGAGGAATGTCGTGATCATCGCAAACCAGTTTAATGGATTTATTGCGAACATCAATAAGAGTGGTACTAAAGTTCGCGGTAGTAATCCTTAATTGGTCTTTCAGTCGTGAATACTTCTCGTTGTGATCAGTAAGACTACTTGCAAGTTGATTCTTGTAAGTTTCAAGTTCCCCAATTCTTTCAAGATATCTCTTTTCATCTCCTGCAAGTATATAACAACAAGTTGAAAAGTTTGGAAGGAAGAACAATAAAAACAAGAAATTAATAAGGAAGGATGACTAACAACCTTCTCTTTCAGAAATCATCTCTTTAATTAAAGCCGCTTGTTCAACATGAAGACTAACATCTACACCTAAGTTATTTCTGGCATTGTCAAGAACCTTCACATCCCAAGCAAACTCATCATCATTATTAATAAGAAGACGAGAGAGAACTTGAGTTTCCCTCGCAAGAAGATCTTTATTCTCGCAGATAAGTTTATCTCTTTCCATTTGAATAGTAATAAGAGTTTTATGAAAATATGATAGGGCCTCGGTGCCATTTTTAACAGAACGATCTTTCTCGTCAATAAGATCACTATTCTTTTTTCTTAATCTATTAACTTCTTCCTTTGAATTAAAATAAAGGAGCTTAAACTTATTGGTTAAACTCAAATTGAATCTGTGCTCAATATTTAAGAGATTAAGTTTGGATTTAAGTTCATCTAAAGAAAGAGATCTAATCTGATCGTCTGAAAAACTACTTAAAGAGTTATTAAGGCGAGCAAGAAAAGTATTCTCATCTACAGGTTCAGGAAAAGATTGGAGGAATGTAGCCTCATCAGTAAGACCATAAACATCTGCAAATTAATAATGGTTGCTTGAATAAGCTGCGATAGGGTAAGAAGAATTAAAAGAGAAAAGAAATAAATCATACCATAGAGTTGTTGATTAGCTTTGTCAAGATCAGAGATTTTTTGTTTATTAACCGAAGCTTCAGTCTCCAACTGCTTATTCTTCTCGCGAAGATTAGCAAGTTCAGATTCTAGTTCTTCATTCTTTTGGCGAAGAACAACATTCTTCTTTTGATAAAATGCACGCTTTTGTCCAAATCAGAAGCAACATCAAAGGAAGCTCTTCCAACCTGCGAGAGAGTAATATAACTTAAGGCTTAGCGATGGAATAAATACATAAACATGTTGAAGAAATGAAAACATACCAGGATACCAAGAGAATTTAAGAGACTGGGAGTCAGCGATCTTGAGATTCCTTGGAGAGAATCATTATCTACCAATATGGGAGCATCGCAGACCTTGGCGAGAGCCTGGGATGTCCCATTAAGAACCTCATCTTCATAATTATTAGCGATACCATAAGTAATATCGCCAAAAATCTTGGATAATTGAGCCATTGAAGACTCAGAAGAGGGAGAATCTTTCATGGAAGGAATGTCATTGTCATTGTCATCATCAAAATCATCATCATTGTTGTCCTTATCAAAATCAACACTTGAATTCTCTGGAATAGATTGACGAGTTGAAGAAGAAGAGAATTGGATTTTTCTTTTCTTTAAGGGAGGATCATCAAACTCCTCACTGCGAGGGGAAGTAGGCTTCCCTTTGGGAGGAGCAATAGATTTCCCCTTGCGATTAATTGAAGATTTCACCTTGGTTCTTGGTTCTATTGGTTCTAATTCTTCGATTACCTGCGAGCACAGATAAAGATAAGAAATAGGGGCAATAATATATTGTTAAGATTTATAAAGAAATATTTCTTACTTCATCTGTGAGTAATTGAAGATCTGAATGAGTAGCAGGTTTCATAAACTTCTCATAGTTGGCCTTCAATCTCTCAATATAATAAAAAGGCATAATTAGCGAGAGCTTAAAGATACGAAAATCAAAGAGAGATAATACAAATAACTTGTTATGCAAAGAACTAAGGAGAACATACTTCTTTATTTTTCTCAGGCCAATAGAACACCCATGGTTGGTATTTCACGAGATTCGCAGGCAAAGAATGGGTGCCAGAAATATACGGACCCTCTAAAATTAGAGGAAAAATAAACCACTTGTCATCGCTGGAATGGCGAGGACCTTGATTGTTATTTGTATGCCAATCAATATCCAACATAAGAGCTTTATCATCAGTAATCTTATCTTTCTTTTGCAAGCGGATACCCCAACAAGTGCGATCTCTCTTCATGGGGATTATGTCATAGTTGATGAATAAATTATCCACAGTATACATCACGGGAATGATTGGAACATCCTTGAATAGAGGATTCTTCGTAGTAGCAGGGTAGCGAGATCCTTTATCGGCACCGCGAGATGCATATTCAAGTAGTAATAGAATAGAATCTCTACCCAATTGATATACTGCTCGCGAGAACTTCTCGTGAGAAATTATTTCATAGAATAATGGAAGTTTTGGGTTATAGAGAGGAATGGGAAGACCATCTTCAAGATGACCTAGCGATACTATAACTTTATCACGAGAAAGTTGATGATCAGAAAATAATTTGATGGAAAGTTCGGATTTGGGGTTTTGATATGGAATTGTAGACAAAGTAAAACCTTTACTTTTAAGTTTTTCTCGCATCTCACCAAAAGCAGCCAAATTTTTAGCACCAGCGGCAACCATTTTTTGAGTATGGGAATGAAGAAAAAGTTGAAAAATAAGAAAGAAATCACAAGCGATAACAGACACGCAATTTACGGAAGAACAGTAAACTTGCAGAGAAGTTACGGAGAAAAAGAAGAAGAAAGTAAAAATAGGAAAAGAAAAGAATAAAAGGAGTATTTATAGAAGAATAGATTTATTGAGAAGATGAATGCTATAAATGCAAATAAAAGACATGAGCGGTCATATTACAACGGTTAGAGAGGACGTGTCTAAAATTTATTGGAAGGGAGAATACATGAAAACAGCTGGCGAAGGATACAGAAACGTGTCAGAACAGAAAAATCTGAAAAGATAAGTAGTTGTGGCATTTTAAGTTCTCATAATCTTCTCTTCTTCGCAGAAAAGACATGAGAAGAGGCAAGATGTAGGACCAGAATATCGCTACAACACTTCTCTGCGAGATTAACAACACTTTGCGAGTATCACATAATAGTTCAAAGAATTATTTATCTTGAAGAAGAACGACGTAATAGCTGACGATTGAAGAAACATGGGAAGAGCGTGACTAATCTGCGATGACTACAACGCTTGAGAGATTTGACATTATAGATGTTGCGAGAAGATCGCAGGACAAATCCGAAAATAAAGGACAGCTTAGCTGTCACCCGTTATGTAAATTCCTATATAAAGGGTTCCACTAGATTCAGAAAAGGATGATGTATTTTGGAAAGTTTAGAAAGTCTTGAGGAGAGAGAAACAACAAGAGAAAAGTTGTATTCTTGAGATCTTATATTTCTTGTAAACATTTCTGAAAATTAAATAGTAAAGTGTCGTTTTTAATCTTCAAATTTGAGTTGATTATCATAAATTCTTAACAAGGGTGTAGTGTAGGATTTCCTGCAACTACATATGCATTCCCATACTTGCCTCTGTTATTCATCTGCAATATGAGAAAATTGAGTAAAGCTTAGATATTAGTTGCGAATAAAATCTATTTAAATATCTGTACATGCAACCTTACCATTGTATCGCGAACAATAGTTGCAAAATTTTATAGTCTCTGTGTAAATATCGCAATCCCAATAATTTTTGCGTTCATATCCCAATCATTCAATCTTAATTTCTTGTGGTCTTATTTTGCCACATTTTTTCTTCTGCGATAAAATCGCAGGACGTCCTTACATTTGCATGTATTGACCCATTGATCTTGTCTTATCTGTATTTTTTCAATTTCTCTGCGTCAATATGACAAGTCTAAGTTCTCTTGCGAGAACAAAGTCTTATGACATTGCTGTCTAGCGATGAAATCGCAGGACATCTTTATACTTTCATACAAAAACCTATTGATCTCATCTTAACTTTTTCTCATGGCTTGTTTCCTCTGTGTAATTTTTGTCACGCGATAATATGACAGGCCTAAATGTTCTTGCGATCATAAAGTCCCATGACATTGCCGTCTTTAGACACTTATCAGCTCCCTAATGGAGGGTGCCGCCCTTATCTTCCCCCTGGTTGTCCCTTTAAGGAGGGCACATCGTCCATACAATACTAGCTCCTCCCATCCGGATTTACCAACAACCAGTTGTTTTCGCAGCCTCTTATCCTTTATGCCTATATGGCTTATAGTTACAAGACTTCACCCTAAGTGGGGTTTTCTTCAGGCCGAGTGCATCATAGATAAGACTTACCAAGAATGGCCAGGGTAGGTTCGTCCGTCCCAGGCATCCTTGGCTCAACCGTGTACCTCGACGCCTTAGTCATACTCTGCACTCCTTAGAAGAGATCCTCAGTCGTCCAACCAGGGTATAACCTTATATAGTTGGAAATCCAAGGTACCTCTCCTGGATAGGTTTTCTTTAACCCCAACATCTGCATGACTCAGGTTCCAGCAGCGGTATAACCTTATCCCTAAGTCATGTAAAGAGATACCCCCTTATATGACGTACTTTAGGTCTTACATTTGCCTCTTGCGAAATTGTATCCGCGAACTAGGGTGTACGCCATAAAGGTTCGTCCCGTTCTTTGTTTCTTTTGCGAATATCGCAGTCTTTTGTTCTTTAAGTAACCTTGAGTAATCTCGCAAGTTAACTCGCTGCTTCTAATGAAATTTCTTCTTTTCAATCTTATTTCAACTCTTGCATAATTTTTCAATTTCATCCTTTTCATTTAAACAAAATAAAACAACAAACCATTTATAGACTTCATCATTTTACCTTCCTACTTATTGCTTTTTTCTTCTTCCCTTTTGTTGCGTTTTGTTGTTTTTTCTCCATCTGCGATACGCTCGCCATATATTTTCCGCTGCTCATATTGATTTTGCAGCATCTCATCCTTTCGCTGCTCTATTATATCAACCATTAACCTATCACATATTTGTCTTTGTTTGATGTTCTGCTTCCAATTGCTATTCTTCGCAACCCTATCTTCACAAGACTTTATATCAATCTCATAACATTTTATACTCTCACCCCAATATCCTTTGATGACCCCGACACCATGTGGATGTGGAAATTTAATACATTGATGATAGGTTGACGCCACACCTAAAATTCCATGTATCCATGGTATGCCAATTAAGGCATTATAGGGTGTCTCCACATCTACTACACAAAATAAGACTTTGGACTTGATTCCCTTTAATGGTATCCTCATTGTGATCTCTCCCTTGGGTTTATTGGCGCTACCATTGAAACCATATATCTTGTACGTTGAGGGTATTAAATCCTCGTCTCTCCCTCCCATGGTCTTATAAGTGTGATAAAATAAGATATTTATCGAACTACCTGTATCAATCAATAATCTATTAATTGCCCATGAATCTTCATTTTCATCATCTTCAACTTTATCTTCATCTTCACCTTCATCTTATTTTTGTTTTGGGTTTATCTCTAATCTCACAACCAATGGTTGATCATGCATTTCTCCAGGTTCAAGTACTTTTTGTGCGGTGAAAGAAATGGTTTGTTTTTGCCACTCCTCTAATGGCGAGACTCTCACAATGTTCATAATCTCTCTTCCATCTGTGCCTCTCGCGAAGACTCTGCTAAGAACGTTGTCGTGGAAGCCCTCAATAGTTTTGTATGAATATACGATGGAATTACAAAACAAATTCTTTTCCTTTGCTCCAACCTCTATCACGAATGTCTCTGCTCCTTTTACAGTATTCACCCTGCGAATATCTAGTGCTGGTGGTAATTGTTGAGATTGTGGATGTCCTATTAAAAAGTGATTTAACTTTCCCTGATCGATCATCCTCAAAATTATCCTTTTTACATTCCTGCAATCATTCACCGAGTGACCATGAAAATGATGGTAAGGACAAAGTGCTTGATTTCGATTATTTTGATGTGGCTCTTTTCCCATGTTCCAGGGTGATGGTGTATTTTCCATCAAAATGATAGCTTCCCAAAAAATTTCTATGCTGGCATCTTAATTTCTTCCCATACTACTCTTTGGTTTCCTTGACCTCTGAAATCATTTTGTCTCTGACCACCATAATTTTCTTGTGGATGATCAAGTCTTTGGATTTTGTTATTTCCACCGCGATTGTAATAATTCTTTTCCCTTTCATACTCTTCTTGATCTCGATTGCCCATGGCTACTAATTTCTGCTGGTTATCGATCACCACTTTCTCTTATTGTGTCTGCGAGGTGCTCGCCACATTGTTAATCATCTTAGGAAGTAGACTTCCATTTGCCCCTATTGAGCTGGTATTTGCAATTGGATATGATTCCATCTCATTTTGTTTTTCCTCCAAAGTAATGTATTCTTCTTGTAATTCTCGCAGCTCCGTCATGGTAATTGTATTCTTGATTCTGAAAATTTGTATGTACGTCAAATTGGTTGCGAACATTGCATTGATAAAAAATAAAATAAGATATCTCTCATCCACTCCTCCTGCCATTTCACTGCACATTATCTTCCATCTTATGGTTAGGTGTTTCAAACTCTCACCAACCCTCTGCTTTAATCCAAAGACATCTTCAATACATGGCCGCGATGAATTATTACTTATATATGCTCCAAGAAATGTAGCTTGCAAGTGGTCGAAAGAAGTTATAGTTTTTTTGGGCAATCCCTCGAACCATTTTAGCGCCTCGCCAGTTAAACTAGATGCAAAATATTTGCATGACACAGCATCATGGTTTTCCCATTGCAGCATACACCTAACATAAGCTTTAACATGTTGAACATCACAGGTTGTCCCATCGAAGATACTGGTTAATGCTGGTAAATTGCATTTTGGAGGAATTCCTCTTAATTGTACTTCTTGAATGAACGGAGTTCTCGCAGCTTCTTCAATGGATTCATCAAGTTGTCTCCTGCCTCATTCTCTTCTATTATTCAACATTCCCCTCATTTCTGCTAATTCTCTTAAAATTTGTTCATTCCCAGCTGAATTTTTCTCTATTGCTCTTTTCAGTGAAACTTCTCTTCTTCTGCGTTCATGTATTTCTTTCCTTGCGAGATTCTGTGTATCTTCACCTGCATCTTCACTCTTCCTTCCCCTGCGATTTTCCTCTTCACCTCCTTCAAGAAGTCGCAACTGATTATGTCTTCCAATTTCTTCTCTGCGAGTTTCTTCATTTCTCATCGTTTCTCTTCGCTGTGTTTCTATTCTCCTTTGTATTCTGTCATATTCTTCATTGATATCATTGTTATGGCGATTTTGTGTGCATCTTCTTTCTCGATTGTCATGATTATTCTGCCGTGTTGCTTCTTGGAATTCTTGTTCTTCCACTTCTGCTCTTAATCTTTCTCTCTCGCAAGCCAGACGTGCTTGTTCAGCGTAATGTCTCTCAATTTCTTTCTCAATAATTCTTTGATTTCTTCGGATTTCTCGCCCATGTAATATTCTTCTACCTTCTTCTCGATTTTATTCACCATCCTGGTTATTTCCACCCTCTTGATTTCTGTTATCACGTCGACCATTCACAGTTTCACCGCGTGGAATGTAGCGATCATGAATCATCTCTTCTTCTCTATGATGCTTATCTTCATTTGGATTTTGCATTCCTTCTCGGATATGTTATCTAGCATTTATCATAGAGGAATTTCGCCTTGGATCTTCTCTAAATGATCTTGAATTTTACCTAGCAGTACTTCTTGATCTCCTGATTTGTAATCTCAAATTCTCCATTCTCAACTCGTGATTTTGTCTTGTTAAATTCGCACGTTCTTCCGCATCTAATCTTCTTTCCTCCTGTATTCCCTGTCTTAAATCATCTGTTGTTTCATTTTCGTCTTCTCCATGAATTAATCCTTCAACCACTCTTTGATCTCTGTCTTCTCTTCTTCCGTTTCTTAATTGTCGATCTTCTGCTTCTTCCGTTGAATCTTATCACCAAGTATGCACGCTAACTCTATCATAATCCACAACTCTATCTTGTATTGGTGTTTGCTGGTTTGGTTGTTGAATTTGATTTTCTCCTTCATTCCTTGTTCTATTTCTTCTCGTTCTTATTCTTGAAGATTCTCCCACTTCATTTGTTTCTCCACCTGCAAGTCTTTTACTTCTCCTTACAGTTGTTGGTGGTTCTGACGTGTTTATTCTTCTTCTAGACATTAATCTTAGTAATCTGTTGAACGTTGCGTAAGATCTTTCACTAATTATTCCAAATTCCTTCCAAACACAATGTCAATTTTTATCTTTTTCTTCAAATAATCATCAATTCCTCCCTGTTTTAGGCGCCAAAATGTAGTTGCAGGAAATCCTACATTATACCCTTATTAAGATTTCAGAATAATCAACTCATACTTGAAGATTAAAAACGACTCTTTATCATTTAATTCTCAGAAATGTTTACAGAAGTGGGAGAAATCAAGAATACAACTATTCTCTTGAAATTTCTCTCTCCTCAAGACTTTCTCAACCCTCCAAAATACATCATCCCTTTCTAAATCTATAGGAACCCTTTATATAGGAAATTACATAGTGGATGACAGCTAAGTTTTCCTTTTATTTCGGATCTACTCTGCGATCTCTTCGCAACAATTATGATATGAAATATCGCAAGCATTGTAACCATCGCAGATCAATCATGCTCTTCTCGTGTTTTTTCAATCGTCAGCTACTACGTCATTTTTCGAATCATTCTTTAAGTTATTCTATAACTCTCGCAAAGTGTTGTTGAAGAGCTCGCGGTAATGATCGCAGGAGTGTTGTTAATCTCGCAAGAATACTGTCATGGCGATATTCTGTTCCTACATGCACTAAGTCCACATGTGTGACCTAATATTAGAGATAGGTTACATAACTTTTGGTGCAAAACAGAAACATCACATGAACTAACGTACTATCTCATGTGAAGAATATAAACTGCACATCACATTAACTAATAATTAATTATTATATGCATGTTGATTTCGTTATTATGCCCCAGATTCTATACAGTTTACTAATTGAGTTTCACCATCGTCATTCTTCTATTATTACAGCTGATGCATAATTGTGTTCAAAATAAAAACCTTTGTGTCTCTGTCAGTCTTCGATTGTCTAAAAACATAAAAAATATCCAAAGAGGAAAACACCGAGTCCCATTTTTACTGAAATGCTGAATATTGATCATCTTGGGACATATGATGACATTATTCCGCTACAACATTTTACGCTCAGAAATCTATGAAACATTCTGATTTGAATTGTTGAATGGTTATATTAAGACACTATTAGTGACAAATAACTAATGGGCCAAATTGAAATGAAAGACATATTCTGAATTGCTGAATTTATTATCAAGTTCGAAGAAGAAAAGGGTAAGAAGATAAGGTTACCCTCATCTCAGGCAACAGAGGTTGTAGAGACCACCGAGAGAATGCATGTGGTGTTTGTTGTGTGAGTTAGCTAGCATTTAGTAAATTTATTTCAAAAGATGATAGAAATGAGCTTTCGTAGGTAATTGTAGTTGCAGGAAATCCTACACTACACCCTTGTTAATAATTTATGATAATCAACTCAAATTTGAAGATTAAAAATGACACTTTACCATTTAATTTTCAGAAATATTTACAAGAAATATAAGAATTCAAGAATACAACTTCTCTCTTATTGTTTCTCTCTCCTCAAGACTTTCTCAACTCTCAAAAATACATCATCTCTCTCTGAATCTATTGGAACCCTTTATATAGGAAATGATGTAATGGATGACAGCTAAGTTTTCCTCTTATTTCAGATCTACTCTGCGATCATATCGCGAGAGTCTTAATGTTGGTTCTTGCAAGTTTTGTAACCATCGCAGAACAATCATGCTCTTCTCGTGTTTCTTCAATCGTCAACTATTACGTCATTCTTTTGTGTTATTCGCCAAGTGTTGTTGAAGAGATTGTGGTGACGCTCGCAAAGAAGTGTTGTTAATCTCGCAGAGAAGTTTTGTAGCGATATTCTGATCCTACATCTTACCTCTTCTCATGTCTTCTTTGCAAAGTGGAGAAGATATGAGAACTTACAACTCTTGATAGCGCTCGCAGCTTCTTTTCTTTCCATATTTTCTTCTCAACAAGATTCCGTTGATTTAGCTTAACCGCCTACACGTGTTGTAATTCTTCTTTTTACCGACACGCCTTCACCCAACAGATCATCCCCTTTTTGCCTATAAAAGGTAGAGTTAGGTTACTGAATTAATTTTCTTCCTTTACTTTTTTACTTTCTTCGTCTGTTTACTTTGTTTTCCGTCTGCAACTTTTCTTCTTCTTCATATTCTCCTGCTACTATTCTAATGGAGTCATCAAGGTATGTGTTTCAATTACTTTATCTGTTTGAACCAATTTTTACTTATGTTCTTCAATTTTCTTTATTTGATTCTTCATAATTCTTATTATGTTTTCTCTTTAGTGGAACCATCCCTAACACCCAGTCTGTAATTCAAAACCCTAACTCTCGTAAAAGGCCGACTGAAAAGACGAAGAAGAGTTCTGCGAGTAATAAGGTAGTAAGAAACACATTTTATTTCTTAATAACAACAACATTGTTGCCTCTGTTTCTTATCTAAGTTATTATTCGTAGAATGATGAGCATATCGCTAGACCTCCCAAAAGATCCCGCCAAGTTAAAACTCTTGAGGCTGATATCATTATTCCCCAGCTGACATCTGCGAGAGTTATTCCCACACCTTCGCAATTAAATCCTTCTTCTTCTATCTACGAGAACCTCGCTGTCAATACCCCCATCTCTACTGAGTTTTTGGCAAACCAAACTCCTAAAATTGTTGTGACTAAAACTCCTTCTAGTCCTTTATTGCCTTCAACTGTTACTTTTCCAGAAACTCGTCCTTCTGATAATACAGCCATCGCAAATAATCCAGATCTCCAGCTCGCCATTATTAATACTTCACCTTCTGCATCTCTTCCTTCATCTGATGAAGCATCAGTAGGAATCGACGCTGCCTTCAAAGTCTTATCTAAAATTTTAGATGATGCTAGGAAATATTCTACTGATCCCTTCAAATATGAGGTTTGTGAGACTTTACTTAAGTATTTTGGCTCTAACTGTACTGCTTCGCGAGCGTCTCTAGATAATGAAATTGAAGCTCTAAAGAGACACCTTCAAGCGAAAACTTCAGAATGCGTTACTCTAAATCACAAGCTTCGCAACTCTTCACTTGATTGCGAGAATCTTCGCAGGATAAATAGTGAGCTGAAAGGTATAATTTTCCTGCCTCTATCTTTTTGCTTTTCTGTTATAATAAGTTTTCTTGTTCTCTGTAATTAAGTTTCTTTCTTGAACTCTTGGCTTGTATATTTAGTTTTGAATCAGACCCGATTCATTGAGAGACTTAAATTCGAATCTATCGCTGAAGAAGCTTGTGTTGAAAAAGAGTCTTGGATGGACCAGTTTAATAGATTAGATAACCTCTACACATATTCAATTGATCAAATAGATAATCTTACTAATGAGAATAATCAGTTATTGCAAATTCAAAATTTATTAAGTAGCTAGGTTGCTCATCTCTCATATTCCTTAATCAAGGCTAATTTGGTGATGGAATCTTTATCAGACAAAAATAGAACTTTATCTCAAGAAAAATGTAGTTTTTCAAGCTTGATGGCGATTTCCTCGCAACAACTGAGTAATCTTCAAATAATATGCGATAATCAAGAGAAATCTCTCCGTTCTCTTAGGGACGAACTCAAGAGGGTAACTGAATCATCTGCCGTTGAGGTGGATAAACTTATCAAGGGTAGATTAACTCTAAGTTTAAAGGCCAGCAAACTTCAAGACCAATATGCCCAATTAGAATAATCTTATTTTGTACTCGCAAAGGAAAACTCATATCTCCTTTCCAAAGAGGAAAATATAAAATCTCGCCTGAAGGGTATAGTTGGGGATAAATTTGACGATGCCATGAATCAATGGGAGAGTTGTTGCTTGTCATTAATTCAAAATTTAACTTCACAAAAAGAAGGTAGTCATTTTGACTATCTTGACTATTAACTTTTCTATTTAATTTTTCTACTATACTTCTCGTGAGGTCTCCATATGAATATTTTCTTGTCATTTTTGTTTCTCACAGAATCTGAAAGAAGCCTTCACTCTACCATTTCTGATTTTACTGATAAATTGGATAAAGCTCGTAATGAAAATAGGGTTCTTACTTGCGATCTTGTAAAATTCCGCGACCAAGCAGAGAAAAGATATGATTATCTTAAATACTTCAAGAATATGGAGATTAGAAATCGTGACAGAGATTTCCTTCGCAAGGTTTATCTTAGTGTTGAAGTTCTTGTGAACGACATTCTGATTTCCCACTCTCTCCCTCCTGTATCTATTCCTCCTCTAAAAGTTGATAATAATGAAGTTCCTCTTCCCATGGATAAGGATTTAGAGTTTCCGAATGTTGAAGAAGATATTTATCAGGAAAATGGTGAAGAAGAAATAAGTCCCCCCAAAGAAGTAACTACTTTTGGTAAAGCAATCGCTGATGAAGAATTAAAAGAAGGAGAAACTCGCAAGGAGAAGAATGTTGGTGAAGCTGACAATTCTTGCAATAATGAATCTGGCGAGACCAACGTTGAGGCTTAAGTTTTTCTTTTGTTTTCTTTTTTTTCCTCTTTCTTGCGAGCAATGTAACTTTTTGCAACTTTAGAATTAAACTTTTACTCCTGCTATTTTGAATATTCTCAAGGAAGATAATGACATTTTATTTATCTACTCCCCTACTTCCCTTCATTATCTTTCTTGTAATGATGAATTATTTTCCGAATCTTCCTTGTGTAAGTTATGTGTCTATATTTCTTGCAATATTAGGAATAGATCTGCGATGTGATGAATATTGCTGCGATATTTTCTTCCAATACTCCTGTGATGAACAAATCTTTCCTGCATTCTTAAATGGAATAGTTAATGTTTGAGATTATTCTGTTGGTCTTATTTTGCCTTCCTAGTTAAAGGTCTTATTTTGCCAAACTTTTTGTGTCTGCGACAAAATCGCAGGATGTCTTAACATTTGCATGTAAAAACCCTTTGATATTGTCTTATCCGAAAAATTTCAATTTCTCTGCGACAATATGATAAGTTTAAACTCCCTTGAGAGAACTAAATCTTATGACATTGCCGTCTTGCGATGAAATCGCAGGACGTCTCTACATTTTCATGTAAAAACCCATTGATCTCATCTTAACTTTTCTATTTTAGCTTGTTGCCTCTGTATAATTTTCGTCACGCGACAATATGATAGGCCTAAATGTTCTTGCGATCATAAAGCCCCATGACATTGTTATCTTTAAACACTTATTAGATCCCTAATGGAGGGTGCCGCCCTTATCTTTCCCCTAGTTTCCCCTTCAAGGAGGGCACATCGGCCATACAAGACTAGCTCCTCCCATCCATATTTTCCAACAACCAGTTATTTTCGCAGCCTCTTGTCCTTTATGCCTATATGGATTATAGTTACAAGACTGCACCCTAAGTGGGGTTTTCTTCGGGCCGAGTGCATCATAGCCAAGACTTGCCAAGGATGGCCAGGGGAGTTTCGTACGCCCCAGGCACCCTTGACTCAACCGTGTACCTCGGCGCCTTGGTCATACTATGCACTCCTTATAAGAGGTACTTAGTCGTCCAACCAGGGTATAACCTTATATAGTTGGAAATCCAAGATCTCTCTCCTGGATAGGTTTTCTTTAACCCCAACATCTTCATGACTCAGATTCCAGCAGCTGTATAACCTTATCCCTGAGTTATGTAAAGAGATACCCCCTCATATGACGCACTATTAGGTCTTACATTTTCCTCTTGCGAAATTTTATTCGCGAACTAGGGTGCACGCCATAAAGGTTCGTCCCATTCTATTAATATCTGCGAAATTTTTATTCGCCTTTCTTGCAATGATGCTCGCAGCTCTTGTTTTGCTTTGTTATCAGAAGAACCTCTCAGTTTTAATAGAGAAAGAAGAATTTATTATCTGTTTCATCATACAATGTACCAGTATCTCTTATCTCGCAGAAGTTGTCATTGATAATACCTTTTTATAAATAGTCTATTCCATAGTCTATCAAGTCTTTGACCAACATCTCTCCCTTCAGGATCCATTAGTTTGTATGCCCCAGTTCCAACTATCTCTTTAATGATGTACATTCCATCCCATTTTTCGCCAACTTTCCACCATTTTCTCGCTGATAACTTGGTGTTTCTCGCAGCACTAAATCGCCAGGTTGGAATTCACGTTTTTTAACACGTTTGTTGTACTCGCGAGCTAATCTTCGCTGGTAATTTTCCATATGTTGTAAAGTCTTTTCTCTTTTTTCTTATATTCATCCAATTTATTTAAAATCATTCCAGCACTTAGATTTCTTTCCCAAGCCTCTCTTTTTGTTGTAGGAATAGATACTTATGTTGGTAACACAACTTCAACCCCATATGTCAAACAAAAAGGTGACATTTCAGTAGCTTCTCGTCTAGTTGTATTGTAAGCCCATATTGCATTATGCACTTGCTCGCACCATACTCTGTGGTATCCTTCTAGCTTCTTTTTTAAGATGTTTGCGATTGTCTTATTAGTTGCTTCAGCTTGACCATTTGCTTGTGGGTATAAAGGAGTATATTTTTCACATTTTATCTTAAATGCATTGAGTAGAAATTCTATATTCTTCCCTTCAAATTGCTTTCCATTATCAGACACCAACTGTGCTGGAATCCCAAATCTGCAAATTATATTCTCAAATATGAATGTAAAAATATCTTTATCGCGGATATGTTGTACTGCCTTTACTTATCCCCACTTTGTGAAATAATATGTTGCGACAATTAGATATCTTCATTGTCCAGAGCCAGGCACAAAAGGTCCCATAATATATAATCCCCATTTCCCAAAAGGCCATACACTTGTTGAAGATGATAATGGTGCTCCTGGTGCATGTATCTTCTTTCCATATCGCTGGCAATCTTCACAACGCCTTGAGAGTTTCTTTGCATCTTCATGCATATATGGTTAGTAATAGCCTTGTATTTTTTTTCTATATGCCAAAGATCCATCACCACTATGCAACATCTTCAATACTTTTTGTCCTTCCTCCCTCGTCAAACATCTTAGCGATGGTCCACTAAAAGATCTGCGATATAATACTCCATCTATTAACTCATAGTTGGTTGCCCTACTTTTTAATTTATGTGCCTCTAATCGATTTCTTGGGATTTCTCCTCTTGCCAAGTATGCATGAAGATCTGCTCGCCAATCTGTAATGTTTCTCTTTGATTCTTCCTCGCCAACTTCTACCATCATCACATCTTCCTCTTCTTCTTCCTTGTTTATCGCTGGTAATAAAAGTGTTTGAATTTTTATGCATCTCGCAAATTGGATTTGTCATCATACTGGATATGAAAGAAAAAGAATCTGCGAGCCTATTATCTTTCCTTGATATGTGTCTCCATTTTATTTTTGGAATCCTCGCAGACAATTCTTCAACTAGTCTTTTATACTTTCTCAAAGATGGTTCGTTTGTTGTGTATTATCCTTTTATCTGGCGAATAACCAATTGTGAATCGCTGGTGATTCTAGCATTTTCCAACTTCATTTCTACCTCAAATTTTAAAGCATCAATCACGGCCTCATATTCTGTCTCATTATTAGTGGATGCAAATTCCAATCTAAATGAAAAAGCTGTTTTTCTCCTTTTGGCGAAATAAAAACAACTCCAATCCCATTTCCTTCTCCATTTTATGATCCATCCACCAATATCTCCCATCTGTCGGGTTCTGTTAATAGAACTTTTGGATCTCCATGTTCCTCTTCTATATCCATCATCTCTTCCACGACTTCATCATCTTCTAAAGGAAATTCAGCTAAGAAATCTGCGATAACTTGTGACTTTGGCGAGGATAAAATTTCATATTGGATATCAAAGTGTCCTACTTGTGCATTCCATCTCTCAACTCTGCCTGATCTTTTTGAATTTTTCATTACTGACTCAATTGGCACTTTTGTTAACACTTTGACCTTATGTGCTTGGAAGTAGATACGAAGCTTAAAAGTTGAATGCACCAACGCTAGAATTAGTTTCTCAATCTTTGAATAATTTCTCTCTACAGAATTGAATGTTTTGTTGATGTAATAAATTGGTTTTTCTACCCCTGCATCTACTCGCAGCAACACAGCACTTAGCGCATATGTGGTTGTTGCGAGATAAATCAATAGTTCTTCTCCCAGTTCATCTTTCTGTAAGATAGTTATGTTCATTAAATGTTCTTTTATTCCTTGAAAAGCCTTCTCACATTCATCTGTCCATTTGAATTTTGTTCCCTTCTTGAGCATATCGAAAAAATATTTGCACTTGTCTGAAGATCGCGAGATGAATCTTCCTAGCGAGGCTAAGAGTCCATTCAATTTTTGCACATCTTTTACCGTCGCAGGCGTTGGCATATCGCGAATTGCTTGCACTTTTGTTGTATCAACTTGTATTCCTTCTTTTCAAACAATATACCCCAAAAGGTTTCCTGAAGTTACTCCAAAAGTACATTTATCAGGATTCACTTTGATATTAAATTGTCGCATATGATCAAAAATCTCTTTCAAATCTTGAACATGATTCTCAGCTTCTTTACTTTTAATCAGCACATCTTCTACATACACTTCTAATGTTTTGTGGATCCACTTTGCGAACACCTTCTCCACCATTCTTTGATATGTTGCACCAGCATTTCGTAAGCCAAAGGGCATCTTTGTATAACAATATAATCCTCTTGGAGAAAAAAATGAGGTATGCTCTTGATCTTCTTCACCGAGAGGGATTTGATTATATCCTTTATATCCATCCAATGAAGATATTCTAGCATTTCCCGCTGCTGATTCGACCATTTGTGGGATATCTGGTAATAGAAAACTATCTTTAGGACAAGCTTTGTTTAAATCAGTAAAGTCTATGCAAATTCTTATCCCCTTGTTCTTCTTTGGGACCACCACTATATTTGCAATCCACTCTGGATATTTTGCTTGCCTTATAATTCTTGCATCAATCATTTTCTGTAGTTCTTCTTCTATTTGGGAATGGTATGTTGTTTCGATTTTCCTTATTCTTTGTTTGAATGGTCTTACATCTTTGTTGATTTCTAATTTATGACATGCTATTGAGGGATCTATCCCTGGCATTTCATCCATGCTCCACGCGAAGATATTTTTATATTCTCGCAAAATATTTATATTTCTTTCTTCCTCCTCTGCCTCCATTTTAGTCCCAATTATCAATATTTTAGGCTCTTCTTTACTCCCAATATTTACTTCCTTTGTTGGTTCTGCTGCAGTGTAACTGGCTTCAAGTTCTCCCATTGGTGTTTGTGCTTTCATGACTCTCGCGAGTTCATCTCCTTCTCGCGAAATTTCGTTGGGTATTCCTTTTTCTTCTTTTGCTCTTATCATGTAAATTTTAAACTCTTCTTCTTTCTCCGTTTCTCTTGCCAATTTTCTACGAACTTTTCGCAGCTTTGTATGCTCTTCATAATTTCTTACTTCTATTTGATAACACAGCTTCGCGAAATTTGTATCTCCTTTAATTTCTCCAATTCCACTGGGCATAGGAAATTTGATGCATTGATGAAATGTTGATGCTACAACCTTGAGTGCATGTATCCATGGTCTTCCCAATATCATGTTATACGGTGATTCCACGTCTACCACACATAATGTTACTTGTGTTTCAATTTCTCCTAGCGGAATTCGTACCACTATTTCGCCTTTAGGTTTTGTTAAAGATTTTCCAAAGCCATGAATATGATATGTTGAACAAAACATTTCTTCATCCTTATACCCCATTTTCTTAAAAGTATGATAAAATATTATATCCACAGAACTTCCTGCATCCACCAAAGTTCTATTCATAGCCCATTGTTCTACATATTTTATTGATTCTTCTCTTCTCATTGGTATAGTAGATACCGTGATTACCAAAGGAGATGCATGACTCAAATTTTCTTCTGGTACTTCTGCTGCTGTGAATGTGATCTCCTGCTTTTCCCAATCTTTCAACGATGATATTTTCTCCACCGTCATAATTTTCCTTCCTTCAAAATCCCGTTTATGTATCTTCCCCTTAATATTTTCATTAAATCTATCAATCATTGTTCTTGTTACCATACCACACCCCAATTTTCTACAATCCGCTTTGATTTTAATCATTCTTCCTTCAATTATTTTACCGATTTGTTTAATGATTTTCTTAATATTGAACAATTCTTACCTTCTTCTTCACTTTTTCTATGATTTTCGTTAATTCAATCCCTGTTTCGGGCGCCAAAATGTAGTTGCAGGAAATCCTACACTACACCCTTGTTAAGAATTTATGATAACCAACTCAAATTTGAAGATTAAAAACGACACTTTACCATTTAATTTTCAGAAATGTTTACAAGAAATATAAGAATTCAAGAATATAACTTTCTCTTGTTGTTTCTCTCTCCTCAAGACTTTCTCAACTCTCAAAAATACATCATATCTCTCTGAATCTATTGGAACCCTTTATATAGGAAATGACATAATGGATGACAGCTAAGTTTTCCTCTTATTTCGGATCTACTCTGCGATCATATCGCGAGAGTCTTAATGTTGGTTCTCGCAAGTTTTGTAACCATCGCAGAAAAATCATGCTCTTCTCGTGTTTCTTCAATCGTCAACCATTACGTCATTCTTTTGTGTTATTCTCCAAGTGTTGTTGAAGAGCTTGCGGTGACGCTCGCAAAGAAGTGTTGTTAATCTCGCAGAGAAGTGTTGTAGCGATATTCTGATCCTACAGTAATTGTTTTTCTTAGGATAACCTCAACATTTAAACCTAAGTTTCGTCTGCGTGGTCATTGAATATATTAAGAACGAATATATAAAAACAATTACAATGGATGCAAACATGATTTTGTATGGTCAAAACGGAATAAATAATAGTATAGGTTGCGAAGTGAAAACTGTCGTGTGCACTGTATTTCACGTGATTAATTTTTTAGTTTACCAAACTATTTCACGTGAATATATTAAGAACGGATATATAAAAACAATTACAATGGATGCAAACATGATTTTGTATGGTCAAAAAGGACTAAATAATAATATAGGTTGCGAAGTGAAAACTGTCGTGTGCACTGTATTGCACGTGATTAATTTTTTCGTTTACCAAACTATACAATGTGTAAAAGTTATCATTATGGCGCGACACCAAAAGGACGTTAGCGTGATTTAGGTGTGATGTACGTTTTCGTTATGACATTATATTTGAGAAACCTTTAAAACATATCGACCTGAAATCTTGAATGGTTACGCCATCAGTTACTGTAAACGAAACAAAGAAAGTGAAACACATGCAATATTCCAGATTGCTTAATTTCAAATCATGCAGTGAAGAGGAAGGTGAGAAAATGATGATGAAATAGATGTTATTAATTAATGTTATGCAAGTTGGTTTACGTTGATATCCCCAAGATTCTAAAATCCTACTAATTTTGTTTCACCATCGTCATTATTCCATTATCACAACCTCTAGATAATTGAATGCTAAAGAAAATCCATTGAATCTCTGTCAGTCTCCGATTGACTAAAAACAAAAACATCGTTGGAGGAAAACACCGAGTCCCATTCGCACAGAAATGCTGAATATTGATCATCGTGGGACATATGATGACATTATTCTGCTACAACGTTTACGGTGAGAAATGTTTGGAACATTTTGACCTGAGTTGCTGGATGGTTATATTCTGTCTCCATTAGTGACAAATAACAAACCAACCAAAGCGAAACATATTAACATATTCTGAATTTCTTAATTTCTAATCTAGATCCAAGAAGAAGAAGGTAAGAAAAGGTTGATGACGTATGACTTCATTTTAGGCAAAAGATGTTTAAGCGATCATTGCGAGAATGAGAGTGTTGTTTGTTGTGGGAGTAGAATCTAGTTAATTTGGATTTACAGAGGATGCAAACATAATTTTATATGTGAAAGAAGGATTGTATAATAATATAGTTTTTAGAGTGAAAAGTTTCCTTTGCACGATTTAATTATTCGTGCACCACAATACAGTATGTAAAAGTCATGATTTAGGTGCGACGCTGGAGGGACGAGTGTGCGATTTACGTGTGTCAACCACAACATCATCCCACCTTAACTTTTTTCATTATGACATTAGAGTTGAGAAACCTTTGAAACACTCGACCTGAAATCCTGAAGGGTTACACCATGAGATACATTTTTTTTTTTTGAGAAAAAGAAGGATATACCATGAGATACAATTACCTAAATAAATAAAGTGAAACACAAAATCATACAAATCATGCCGCGTAGAGGAAGGTAATAAAATGATGATGACGTATTCCCTCATTTCAAGAAACAGAGGTTTGAGCGACCGGTGAGAGAATAAATTGCGAAACAACATCATTTCTCTGTGGAAAAGATTATATCCATAAACAACGAGGATTGTAAATAATTTTATTAGAACATCTTCTCACATATGTGGTTTCCGTCATTCTAAAATATACATACGAATCAAGATGTGCCAAGTGTCTTTTCCGGAGCTGCTGCTTCACAAAAGTCCAAGGAAAAAGAAGGCAACAAAATGGAGATGGGTGTGCCCTCATTTCAAGCACCAGAGATATTTGTGCGATGGTTGATACGGTGAGGTGCTTCCACTGTGCGAATCCAAAGCATTCATTTCACTATTAAAAAATATCTACAAAGTATGAGGTTTATAAATCACTTGCATTGCTCATATTATTCAGGCCGGTTGACTTTATTTAGTTTCACCGTCATAATTCATCTGTTACCATAACTAATTAATATCATTTGCAATTGACCAAGAAAAAGACTACCATCGAGTAAAACTCCTAATCCATTTCTACTGAAGTGTTATATTTTGATCATCTTGGGACATATGATAACATCAACGAGCTTCAACTTAGTACTAGAATCAGGTAAATCTCTTGTATTAATGTTGGAAAGGTTAGTGTGACTAAAATAAGGGTTTGAGATTATTTTGTTTTAATGGAGAAGTGTGAACTCTCTTAGGTTCTTCTCACTCTCTTTCTATTAGATATTTTATTAGGTTCCATTCTCTTTCCTTATCTCTTTCTTTTTGCACTAAGTGCACATGTGTGACCTAATATTAGAGATAGGTTACACAACTTTTGGTGCAACACGGAAACATCACATGAACTAACGTATTAGCCCATGTGAAGAATATAAACTGCACATCACATTAACTAACAATTAATTATTATATGCATGTTGGTTTACGTTATTATACCCAGATTCAATACAGTTTACTAATTGAGTTTCACCATCGTTATTCTTCTATTATTACAGCTAATGCATAATTGTGTTCAAAATCAAAACATTTGTGTCTCTGTCAGTCTTCGATTATCTAAAAACATCAAAAATATCCAAAGAGGAAAACACCGAGTCCCATTTTTACTGAAATGCTGAATATTGATCATCTTGGGACATATGATGACATTATTCCGCTACAACATTTTACGCTGAGAAATCTCTGAAACATTCTGATTTGAATTGTTGAATGGCTATATTAAGACACTATTAGTGACAAATAACTAACGGGCCAAACTGAAATGAAAGACATATTCTGAATTGCTGAATTTATTATCAAGTTCCAAGAAGAAAAGGGTGAGAAGATAAGGTTACCCTCATCTCAGGCAATAGAGCTTGTAGCGACCACCGAGAGAATGCATGTGGTGTTTGTTGTGTGAGTAGCTAGCATTTAGTAAATTTATTTAAAAGATGACATAAATGAGCTTTCGTAGGTAATTTTTTTGCTTAGGATAACCTCAACATTTAAACCTAAGTTTCGTCTGCGTGGTCATTGAATATATTTAGAACGGATATATAAAAACAATTAAAATAGATGCAAACATGATTTTGTATGGTCAAAAAGGACTAAATAATAGTATAGGATGCGAAGTGAAAACTGTCGTGTGCACTGTATTTCACGTGATTAATTTTTAATTTACCAAACTATTTCACATGAATATATTAAGAATGAATATATAAAAACAATTACAATGGATGCAAACATGATTTTGTATGGTCAAAAAGGACTAAATAATAGTATAGGTTGTGAAGTGAAAACTGTCGTGTGCACTGTATTTCACGTGATTACTTTTTTCGTTTAACAAACTATACAAAGTGTAAAAGTCATAATTATGGTGCGACACCAGAAGGACGTTAGCTCGATTTAGGTGTGATGTACGTTTTCGTTATGACATAATATTTGAGAAACCTTTAAAACATATCGACCTGAAATCCTGAATTGTTACGCCATCAGTTACTGTTAACGAAACAAAGAAAGTGAAACACATGCAATATTCCAGATTGCTTAATTTCAAATCATGTAGCGAAGAGGAAGGTGAGAAAATGATGATGACGTATGCCGTCAATTCAAGAAATAGATGTTATTAATTAGTATTATGCAAGTTGGTTTACGTTGATATCCCCAAGATTCTAAAATCCTACTAATTTTGTTTCACCATCGTCATTATTCCATTATCTCAACCTCTAGATAATTGCATGCTAAAGAAAATCCATTGAATCCCTGTCAGTCTCCGATTGACTAAAAACAAAAACATTGTTGGAGGAAAACACCGAGTCCCATTCGCACAGAAATGATGAATATTGATCATCGTGGGACATATGATGACATTATTCCGCTACAACGTTTACGGTGAGAAATGTTTGGAACATTTTGACCTGAGTTGCTGGATGGTTATATTCTGTCTCCATTAGTGACAAATAACAAACCAACCAAAGCGAAACACATTAACATATTCTGAATTGAAAATAATAGATAAACATAAGGGTATTTTAACGATTTTGCTGAATTTTTTTTTTTTTTGGGGGAGGGGGGGGGGGAAGAGCCAGGGTTCGTAAAACCTTGGCTTCGCCCGCATCCCAATCCAATTGTATCAAGTTCATCGTAAAGTAATTTCGTAAATCCATAACCACAACAACACGGTTACAGGTACAACTTAGTGGTATGAAAAAAGAAAGACAAATGTTATCCCGCACCGAATAGGTGGATGCCCCTTTATTATTAGTTAAAGTATGTTGCAGATTACATTACCAGATTTGTTTCAATATCCTTACATACAACATCGACATGGATACACGAATGCATCACAATTGTTTTTGAAGCAATGAATAGGTGATCAGAAACCCATCTAAAAGCATCACAATCAGTGCAGGTTAGGTAAGCGATGTTGAAGTTGTGATCATTCTTACATAAATTCAGATTCATCATTGATTTACAGTGAGTTTTGAAGCACTAGAGATGGTGCAATGGGCAGGTGTTGAAAGAGTGAGCAGCTTTTCCACAAGCACAACAAGATATCTCAAGTGGTAGCTTGATCTCAGCACATTTTACTGCATCAATGGCTAAATCAAACCATTCAAAGTATGTGCATGCAGGATTCGATCACTTTAAGAACATTTTTCCATCGGTTTCAGTTTTACTTGATCTAAGTAATTGTCTTATACCATTACAAGGTATATGCTTACACCTAGAATACAACCAAGGACAAATCTTTGATTCATGGCTTCCAAGATCACAAATTGAACATAGATTTGGTTGTTTTTCCTCTCTGACCTTCTTGCTGCTGTTGTTTCTACTATGACTACTACTTAGTATCACACTTTTGCTCAGTGTTTTTTAGTATCCAATTGAATTTTTAGGGAAAATATAAATTTTAGAGGTTTTTCACAGGTTTTTATACAGGTTTAGACCGAAAATGCTAAGTTCCCCCCGGATTGCTCCCCCAAACTTTCACCCACTCTCACATCTTATACTAATATAAAAAAAAAAAAACTATTTTTGGTAGGAGACCCCCTAAATTACTTAGTTGTAGGACCAGAATATCGCTACAACAATACGTCTGCGAAATTAGCGACACTTCTGCGAGCTTAATCGCGAGTTCTTCAACAACGCTTTATGGGTGTCACAGAATAAGCTTAAAGAATGACGTAATAACTGACGATTGAAGAAACACGGGAAAAGCATGTTTATCTTGCGATGGTTACAAAGATTGCGATAATGAACATTATAACTATCGCGATAAGATCGCAGAGTAAATCCTAAATAAAAGGAAAACTTAGATGTCATCCACTATGTAATTTCCTATATAAAGGGTTCCAATAGATTCAGAGAAGCATGATGTATTTTTGAGAGTTGAGAAAGTCTTGAGGAGAGAGAAACTTCGAGAGAATAGTTGTAATCTGGATTCCTGTAAACATTTATGAGATTTAAATGATAAGTGTCATTTTTAATCATCAATTATGAGTTGAATATTGTAAAATCTTAACAAGGGTGTAGTGTGGGATTTCCTGCAACTATATTTTGGCGCCCGAAACAGGGACTGAATTGATGATTATTTGAAGAAAAAGATAAAAATTAACATTGTGATTGGAAGGAATTTGGAACAATTAGTGAAATATTGTATGCAACATCCAACGGCTTGATAATATTAATGGTTGGAAGAATAAGAAATACGTCAGAACCACCAACAACTGTAAGAAGGAGTAAAATACTTGCAGGTGGAGAAACAAATGAAATGGGAGAATCTTCAAGGATAAGGACAAGAAGAAATAAAATAAGGAATGAGGGAGAAAATCAAATTCAACGGCCGAATCAACAAACACCGATAGAAGATGGAGCTGTAGATTATGATAGAGTGAGTGTGCATACTTGGAGATCGGATTCGATGGAAGAAGCAGAAGATCGACAATTAAGAAATAAAAGAGGAGAAAAAATAGATCAAGAAGTGATTGAAGGATTGATTCATGAAGAAAATGAAAATGAAACAGCAGATGATATAAGACAAAGAATACAGGAGGAGAGAAGATTGGAAGCGGAAGAACGTGCGAATTTAATAAGACAAAATCATGAGTTAAGAATGGAGAATTTAAGATTGCAACGAAGAAGATCAAGAAGTACCAATAGATCAAGTTCAAGGTCATTTAGAGAAGAACCAAGGAAAAATTCTCCTGTGAGAAATATAGGAGAGAATATTCAAGGAGGAATGCAAAATCCAAATGAAGAACCATATCATAGAGAAGAAGAGATAATTGATGATCGCCATATTCCACACGATGAAGTTGTGAATGGTAGACGAAATCAAGAGGGTAGAAATAACCAAAATGATGAAGAAAATCGAGAAGAAGGTAGAAGAATATTACATGGGCGAGAAATCCAAAGAAATCAAAGAATCATCGAGTAAGAAATTGAGAGACATTATGATGAACAAGCACGTTTGTCTTGCGAGAGGGAAAGATTAATAGCAGAAGTGGAAGAACAAGAATTTCAGGAGGAAATTCGACAGAATAATCATGATAATCGCGAAAGGAGACGCGCACAAAATCGCCATAATAATGGTATCAATGAAGATTACGATAGAATACAAGGAAGAATAGAAAGACAGCGAGGAGAAATGGATAGAAATGGAGAAAATCGCAGAAGAAGAGAAGCTGCATTGAAAAGGCCAATGGAGCAAAGTTCAGCTGGGAATGAAAAAAATTTAAGAGAGTTCGCAGAAATGAGGGAAATGATGAATAATAGAAGAGAAGGAGGTAGAAGGAAACTTGATGAAGCAATTGAGGAAGCTGCGAGAACTCCATTTACTCGAGAAGTACAATTAAGAGGAATACCCCAAAAATGCAATTTACCAGCATTAACCAGCATCTTCGATGGAACTACCTGTGATGTTCAACATGTCAAGGCTTATGTTAGGTGTATGCTACAGGGGGAAAACCATGATGCTGTATTATGCAAATATTTTGCGTCTAGATTAACTGGTGAGGCTCTAGAATGGTTTGAGGGGTTGCCCAAAAATACTATAACTTCTTTTAATCATTTGCAAGCTACATTTCTGGGAGCATACATAAGCAACAATTCATCGCGGCCGGGTATTGAATATGTATTTGGGTTAAAGCAGAGGGTTGGAGAGAGTCTGAAACACCTAACCATAAGATGGAAGACAATGTGCAGTGAAATGGCAGGAAGAGTGGATGAGAGATATCTCATTTTATCTTTTATCAATGCAATATTCGCAACCAATCTGTTATACATACAAATTTTCAGAATCAAGAATACAATTACAATGACGGAGTTGCGAGAATTGCAAGAGAAATGCATTGCTTTGGAGGAAAAACAAAATAAGATGGAATCATATCCAATCGAAAATATCAGCTCAATAGCGGCAAATGGAAGTCTACTTCTTTAAATGATTAATAATGTGGCGAGCACCTCGCAGCCACAGCAAGAGAAAGTGGAGATTGATAACCAGCAGAAGTTAGTAGCCATGGGCAGTCGAGATCAAGAAGAGTATGAAAGAGAGAAGAATTATTACAATCGCGGTGGAAATAACAAGATCCAAAGGTTCGATCAACCACAAGAAACTTATGGTGGACAGAGGCAAGACAACTTTAGAAGTCAAGGTAATCAAAAGATAATATGGGAAGAAATTAAGATGCCACCCCTGAATACCAGCAAAGAAAAAATTTAGGAGGCTATCATTTTCATGGAAAATATACCATCACCCTAGAACATGGGAAAAGAACCACATCCAAATAATCGAAATCAAGCATTTTGTCCTTACCATCATTTTCATGGTCACTCAATAAATGATTGCAGGAATGTAAAAATGATAATTTTGAGGATGATTAATCAAGGAAAGCTAAATCACTTTTTAATAGGATATCCACAATCTCAGCAATTACCCCCGGCATCATACATTCGCAGAGTGAATAATGTAAAAGGAGCAGAAACATTTGTGATAAAAGTGGGAACTAAGGCAAAGAATTTATTCTGTAATTCCATTATACATTCATTCAAGACCATTGAGGATTTTCACGACAATGTTCTAAGCAGAGTATTCGCGAGAGATACCGATGGAAGAGAAATAATGAATATTGTGAGAGCCTCGCCATTAGAGGAATGGTAGAAGCAAACTATTTCTTTCACTGCACAAGAAGTAGCAAATCCTGGTGAGATGCATGATCAGCCATTAGTTGTGAGATTAGAGATAAATCCAAAACAAAAATAGGATGAAGATGAAAATGAAGGCAAAGTTGAAGATGATGAAAATGAAGATTCATGGGCCATTAATAGAGTGTTGATTAATACAGGCAGTTCCGTTGATTTTTTATTTTATCACACTTATAAGACCATGGGAGGAAGAGATGAAAATTTAATACCGTCGACGTACAAGATATATGGTTTTAATGGCACTGCTAACAAGCCCAATGGGGAAATTACAATGCGGATTCCATTAAAGGGGATATCTTCTGAAGTCTTATTCTGTGTTGTTGATATTGAATCACCGTATAATGCCTTGATTGGAAGGCCATGGTTTCACGGAATCTTAGGTGTGGCATCAACTTATCATCAATGTATTAAATTTCCACATCCCAATGGTATTAGAATTATAAAGGAATATTTGGTTGAGGGGATGAAGTGCTATGAAATCGACATGGAAATTTGCGAGGGAAGATCCGCGAGGAATAGAAATTGGATGCAGATTATCAAACAGAAACAAAGAGGATATAGACTAATGATTGATGCAATAGAGCGTCGAGAAGATGAAATGCTGCGAAATCAACAAATACTAAAAACAATTGGTGGCGAGCATCTCGCTAGTGAAGAAAAGATATTAAAACGCAACAGAAAAGTAGCAATGGAATATAGTAAGTAGAAAGGTAGTATGATGAAATTTAAGAAGTTTATGACTGATTTGTTTGAAGAAAATGTAATTGACAAGGATATGAAATTTTATCATACAAGAGGAAAGAAGGTCAAAGAAATGAAATTTTATCAGAGTTGCAATACTCGCAAGAAACGCGAATAAAATTTTACAGAGATTTATAGAATGGGATGAACCTTTATGGCGTACACCCTAGTTCGCGGGTATAATCTCGCAAGAGGAAAATGTAAGACCTAAAGTACGTCATATGAGGGGGTATCTCTTTACTTGACTCGGGGATAAGGTTATACCGCTGCTGGAACCTGAGTCATGCAGATATTGGGGTTAAAGAAAACCTATCCAGAAGAGATACCTTGGATTTCCATCTTTATAAGGTTATACCCTGGTTGGACGAACGAGGGTCTCTTCTAAGGAGTGCAGAGTATGACCAAGACGCTGAGGTACAAGGTTGAGCCAAGGGTTCCCGGGACGGACGAACCTACCCTGTCCATTCTTGGTAAGTCTTGGCTATGATGAACTCGGCCCAAAGAAAACCCCACTTAGGGTGCAGTCTTGTAACTATAAGCCATATAGGCATAAAAGACAAGAGGCTGTGAAAACAACTGGTTGTTGGTAAATCTGGATGGGAGGAGCTAGTCTTGTATGGCCGATGTGCCCTCCTTGAAGGGATATCCAGGGGGAATATAAGTGCGGAACCCTCCATTAGGGAGCTGATAAGTGTCTTAAGATGGCAATGTCATGGGGCTTTATGCTCGCAAGAGCATTTAGGCCTGTCATATTGTCGCGTGATGAAAATAAAAACAAAGAATTAACAAGGAAAAAGGATTAACAACCTTCTCTTTCAGAAATCAGGTCTTTAATTAAAGCTGCTTGTTCAACGTGAAGACTAATATCTACACCTAAATTAGTTTTGTCATTATCAAGAACCTTCACAGCCCAAGCAAACTCCTCATGATTATTAATAAGAAGGCGAGAACGAATTTGGTTTTCTCTTTCAACAAAATCCTCTTTTTCGCGAAGAAGTCTATCCCTTCCAATTTGAACCTCAAGAATGGTCTTTTGGAAATTTTCTAAAGCTTCAGCTCCTTGCCTAGATATACGGTCTTTGTCTTTTGAAAGATATTTATTCTTGGCCTTTAAAGTTTTAATCTCTACTTTAGAATTGTGGTAAAGTTGTTTGAATCTGTGAGTTATATCTACATAAGATCTGTGATCAATTTCTAAGAGGCGAAACTTAGATATGAGTTCATCTATGGAAAGAGAATTAATGTTGGAAGGGTTATTCAAAGAATTGTTAAGAAGCTCTAGAAGAGTGTCATTATATATTGGTTCGGGGAAAGAACGAATGGTTAAAGATTCATCAGTAAGACCATAAATGTCTGCGAAAATGACAAATCAAGTAAGAAAGAGTAATGAAAAATTAAAATATGAAAGAAAAGAAGAAAATTCTCATACCTAGGAGTTGCTTATTGGCAGTATCAAGGTTGGATACTTTGAGCGATTGTTGAGAAAGATTTTTCTCTAATTCTTTATTTTTCTTGCGAAGACTAGCAAGTTCAGATTCAAGCTTCTCATTCTTTTCGCGAAGAGCAACGTTCTTCTTGTGGGAAAATGCGCGTCTTTTATCCAAGTCAGAGGCAACAACAAATGAAGCTTTCCCAACCTACGAAGAAAATAATAAAAGTCAAGATATGGAGATAAAACAAATATACAAACAATAAGAAGAAATAAAAACATACCATATTACCAAGTGAATTTAAGAGGTTGGGAGTCAGCGATCTCGAGATTCCTTGGAGAGAATCATTATCAACTAAAATGGAAGCATCGCATACGTTAGCGAGAGCCTGGGAAATCCCATTAAGAGCTTCATCTCCATAATCAATTGCGATGCCATGTGTAACATCGCCAAAAAATTTGGATAATTGAGTCATAGAAGACTCGGGAGGGGAAGGACCATTATTATCTTCGTCATCATCATCGCTAACATTGTTAGAATCATCATCCAAAATTTCTTCATTAGATTGAAGAGTTAAAGGAGAAGAGGGTTGAGTTTTTCTTTTCTTTAAAAGAGGAGCACTAGATTGCTCTCTGTGAGGGGAAGTAGACTTCTCTTTGAGAGGAGCGAAAGATTTACCCTTGCGAGTAGAAGAAGATTTCTCTTTATTTTTCACCACTTTCACATGTTCTCTCTCTTCAATTACCTGCGAGCACAGATAAAGATAAGAAATAGGGGTAACAATATATTGTCAAGATTTATAAGGAAATATTTCTTACTTCATCTGTGAGTAATTGAAGAGCTAAACGGGTAGCAGGTTTTCCAAACTTCTCATAGTTGGTTCTTAGTCTCTCAATATAATAAAAAGGAATAGTCAGCGAGAACTTAAAGATATGGAAAGATTAGTAATAATAACTTGTTATGCAAAAAGAACATAGAACATACTTCTTTATTTCTCTCAGGACAGTTGAAGACCCACGGTTTATATTATGTAAGATTCGCAGGCAAGGTATGAAGACCAGAGATATAAGGACCTTCAAGGCATAAAGGAAAAATGAACCATTTGTCATCTCTAGAGTGGCGAGGTCCTTGATTAGTACTTGTATGCCAATCGATATCCAACATAAGTTCTTTATATTCAGCGATTTTATCTTTCCTTTGCAAGCGGACACCCCAGCAAGTGATATCCCTTCTCATGGGGATAATGTCATAATTTATGAAGAAATTATCTATAGTATACATCGCATGAATAATTGGAACATCCTTAAAATTAGGATTCTTCGCGGTCTCAAGATAGCGAGATGGTTTATTAGCGCCGCGAGTAGCATATTCCATCAGCAGACGAATGCAGTCCCCACCCAACTGATACATCGCTCGTGAGAACTTCTTGTGAGAAATTATTTCATAGAATAATGGAAGTTCTGGGTTATAAATAGGAATGGGAAGACCCGCTTCAAGCTGACCCAGCGAGATTATGATTTTCTCGCGATTACATTGAAAATTAGAGAATAATGGAACAGAAAGCTGAGAATTAGGGTTTTGATTAGGGATGGTGGATAAAGTAAAACCTTGATTTGAAATTCCTTTTGAAGTTTCTCAAAAGCAGTCTCATTTTTGCGAAAAGCTACAACCATTTTGCGTATGGGAATGAAGATTGAAAGAATAAAAGATCGAAAGAAAAATTATAACAGAAACAAATCCGGAATGTACGGAAGAACAGTAAAATTGCAGAGAGGAGGAAGAAGAAAGTAAAAAGAGGGAGAGAAAAGAATGAAAGAAGTATTTATAGAAGAAGAAAATTCTCGAAAAGATAAATACAATTAATGCGATGAAAGGAGGTGAACGGTTAGATCGCAACGGTTGAAAGGGACGTGTCAAAAATCAAATGGAAGAAAAAGCTTGTGAAAACAGCTGGCGAAGAGTACAGAAATGTGTCAAAACATAATGCAAAAACAAAAACGGTTGCGGCATTTTAGTTCTCATGAATCTTTTATTCTTCGCAAAAAATACATGAGAAGAGGCTAGATGTAGGACCAGAATATCGCTACAACAATACGTCTGCGAAATTAACGACACTTCTGTGAGCTTAATCGCGAGTTCTTCAACAACACTTTATGGGTGTCACAGAATAAGCTTAAAGAATGACGTAATAGCTGACGATTGAAGAAACACGGGAAAAGCATGTTTGTCTTGCGATGGTTACAAAGCTTGCGATAATGAACATTATAACTATCGTGATAAGATCGCAGAGTAAATCTGAAATAAAAGGAAAACTTAGCTGTCATCCACTATGTAATTTCCTATATAAAGGGTTCCAATAGATTCAGAGAAGGATGGTGTATTTTTGAGAGTTGAGAAAGTCTTGAGGAGAGAGAAACTTTGAGAGAATAGTAGTAATCTGGATTTATGTAAACATTTCTGAGATTTAAATGATAAGTGTCGTTTTTAATCTTCAATTATGAGTTGAATATTGTAAAATCTTAACAAGGGTGTAGTGTGGGATTTCCTGCAACTACATAGTTGTCCCATTTTTTTTATATATTTACATAAATACCATTGTTTTAAAAATAGATCAAATTTTTTAAAAATTAAATATTTTTTAAAATATACACCGGATTTTTTTGAAATTCATATATTTGAAAAGCTCTTTCAATTATCTACATAACGAGTACAAATAAGAGTAGTAATTAGGACAGATAAAAATGGACAGAGGGAGTATCTTTCTTTAAGTAAATTACATTAATAGGGCCGTTCTAAAAAATCGTTAAAAAAAAGAGACGGACCTGGTGTAGCACTTAGAGCATTTCCTATGGGAATGAACAAACTCAAACATTTGTTCATCCACGTGGATGAAAAAACTGAAATCTCCACTATGGGATACAAGGACTTTGCTACATCCACTTCGAAGTGCTGCATCGAGAGGGATCCAACGGCATAAAAGTCACCCTCTCTGCATTGGGATAGGGTGTGAGGCATGAGTATTCCCCACCTTCTCTCACACAGTACTGCACTTCGAAGTGGATAAATCATTTTCGGGGAAACAAAGCAAAATGAACAAATTGGGCTCCACTAGTGATTTTATTAATATAAACTAATAATAGTTGGGTCCGGGCATCCATCCGCATCCAACCCATTAACGAACGGTCCGGGCATCCATCCGCAAAAGAAGGGTTGGTCTCGGTTAAATCCCGGGATTACGGGCATTAACACTCCAGCGAGACTCATGGGTAACCTAGACAAGGGAGCCGAACGGGGCGCATTATCACTACCTTCCATGTTAATTCCTGCAATATTACGCCATTGGGGGCTTGAACCTGGGATCTTCTGGCCAAGGGAGCCGAAGCGGATGGGGGGCCAAGGGAGCCGAAGCGTATGGGTGGCTTAAATTGTCTCATAAGGGGAGCAAGTAACACTACTTTCCTTGTTAATTCTTGTAATATTACGCCATTGGAGGCTTGAACCTGGGACCTTCTATAGAAGGCATGAACATGAAACTTTGGGTTACAGGGATGACCCGCTGAGCCAGGGCACGTTCTTATTATTATGCTTCAAAAAAATAAATTTAAAAACCTATTTATTTTGATAATGGGAGGATACCCACTCACCCAAAACGTGTTTTTTCCGAAGTGCTACTCGTCCCCCCACAGAAATCCCCCAAATTTAAGTGCCGGAGAAACGCAGGGGGTCCACTATTTAGTGTTATGTGAGGTGGGGGACAAATTTTGGGGATTTCTGTGGGGGACGAGTAGCATTTTCGGCGTTTTCCGGCGAACCCCTTATGCAATTCAACTTTACAGCTCCTTGATTTGATGTTCTAAAGCGAAGAAGAAACCCTAGTCTTATCTCTCTCAATCATAGCTTCAAGGGTTACTGTATTTGATAAGGGAGAAGATAAGATGGAGAGAGAGAGAAACTAGGAGGCTGAGAAGGTGGCTATGCTCAGAGGTGGTCGGGGATTGAAGTGATGGAGGGGGGTGAAGTGATGGAGGGACGTGAAGTGATGATGACATATGCCATAACCAGATTATTATGCGATAGATGAGAGATGAATTAATGACATGACAATATTTAGGTGAGGACACTTGGCAACGTATGATTAGTTTGAATTTAAAAAGAATAGAAAAAACATAATAAAAAAGGAAACCAAATTCAATTTGGAATTCATAACATGGCAATATTTATGTGAGGACACTTGGCAACGTATGATTGGTTTAACAATTACAAACTTAAAAGGAAAACCTAACTTACCGTGTTTGGAATTTTATGGAAGTCCAAATTCAACTTGGAAATCGAGTAACTACTGTATTAGGATTCTTTTTTCCAAATTAATATATAAAGGGAAAGAAAATCTACATATTTTCTCCGAAAATAAATGGAAAAAATAAATAAAACATGCACATATTCATCACCTATTTAATGTATTTTCACCACCACACCAAATAAAAAATACATCGCTACGGACGGGGCGAAGACCCGTGCACACCAAATAAAAAATGCATCTCAACGGGTGGGGTGAAGCCCAGCACACACCAAATCAAAAATGCATTGCCACGGGGCAGGGCGAAGTTCTGCGCACTCCAAGTTAAAAGGAAAAAATAACCACATATTTAATGTATTTGCCTCGCCACACCAAATCAATTATAGGACCAGAATATCGCTACAACACTTCTCTGCGAGATTAACAATACTTCCCAGCGAGCATCACCGCAAGATCTTCAACTACACTTTGCGAGTGTCACAAAAGCAGTCAAAAGAGTGACGTAATAACTGACGATTGAAAAAAACATGAGAAAAGCATGTTTATCCCGCGATGGTTATAAAGCTTGCGAGAATGAATATTGTAACTATCGCGGTACAATCGCAGAACCAACCCGAAATAAGAGGAAAACTTAGCTATCATCCACTATGTAACTACCCTATAAATATAGACCCAATATGTCCAGAAGAGGATGATGTATTTTTGAGAGTTAAGAAAGTCTCGAGGAGAGAGAAACTTCAAGAGAATAGTTGTAATCTTGAATTCTTCCATTTCTGTAAACATTTCTGAGAACAAAATAATAAAGTGTCATTTTTAATCTTCAATTATGAGTTGAATATAGCAAGATCATAACAAGGGTGTAGTGTGGGATTTCCTGCATCTACATTTTGGCGCCCGAAACAGGGAGAATCAAGTTAAGAAATCTCTAATTACAATTTGAAGATTTGAAGAAATTGTTAGAGTTGAAGAAATGGCTAGAAGAAGAAGAAATAATCAGAACCACCAACACTGTAAGGAGGAGTAAAAGACTTGTAGAAGGAGAAACAAATGAATTAGGAGAATCTTCAAGGATAAGAACAAGAAGAAATAGAACAAGGATTGAAGGAGAAGATCAAATTCCACAACCAAATCAACAAACACCGATACAAAATAGAAATGTGGATTATGATAGAGTGAGTGTGCATACTTGGAGATCGGATTCGATGGAAGATGTAGAAGATCAACAATTAAGAGACGGGAGAAGAGAAGAAAGAAATCAAGTAACGGTTGAAGGATTAATTCATGGAGAAGGCGAAAATGAAACAGCAGATGATCCAAGATTAGAGGCGGAAGAGTGTGCAAATTTAACAAGACAAAATCACGAGTTGAGAATGGAGAATTTGAGATTACAAAATAGAAGATCAAGAAGTACTGTTAGATCGAATTCAAGATCATTAAGAGATGAATTAAGGCGAAATTCCCCAATAAGAAATGCTAGAGGAAATATCCAAGAGGAAATGTAAAATCTAAATGAAGAGCAACGTCATAGAGAAGAAGAGGTAATAGAAGATCGCCATGATCCGCGTGGCAAAACTTTGGATAATAGACTTAACAACAGAAATCAAGAGGGAAGAAACAACCAAAATGATGAAGATAATCCAGAAGAAGGTAGGAGGATATTACATGGGCGAGAGATCCAGAGAAATCGAAGAATAATTGAGGAAGAAATTGAGAGACATTATGATGAACAAGCACGACTAGCTTGCGAGAGAGAAAGATTAAGGCAATAAGTAGAAGAACAAGAGTTCCAAGAGGCAATACGACAGAATAACCATGAAAATCGAGAAAGGAGACGTACGCAAAATCGTTATAATAATAATATTCAGGAAGAGTGTGATAGAATACAAAGGAGAATAGAAAGATAGCGAAGAGAAATGATGAGAAATGAAGAAATTCGCAGAGAAGTACAGATGCGATTGCAAGAAGAAGGTGAAGCAGAAGATTGCAGAAGAAGGAATGTGGGTGTAGATGAAGACACACAAAATCTCGCAAGACAAGAGGTACATGAACGCAGGAGAAGGGAAGCTGCATTAGAAAGACCGATGAAACCAAATTCAACGACGAATGAGCAAATTTTAAGAGAATTAACAGAGACGAGGGGAATAATAAATAACAGAAGAGAAGGAGGTAGAAGGCAAATTGATGAAACTATTGAAGAATTTGCGAGAAATCCATTCACTCAAGAAGTACAGTTAAGAGGAATACCTCCAAAGTGCAATTTACCAGCATTAACCAGCATTTTTGATGGAACTACCTGTGCCGTACAACATGTAAGGCTTATGTTAGGTGTGTGCTTCAATGGGAGAATCATGATGCTGTATTGTGCAAGTATTTTGCATCTAGCTTAACTGGCGAGGCGCTAAAATGGTTTGAGGGATTGACAAAAAATACTATAACTTCTTTTGATCATTTACAAACTACATTTATGGGAGCATATATAAGCAACAATTCATCGCGGCCAGGTATTGAAGATGTTTTTGGGTTAAAGCAGAAGGTTTGTGAGAGTCTAAAACATTTAACTATAAGATGGAAGACAATGTACAGCGAGATGGCAAGAAGAGTAGACGAGAGATATCTTATCTTGTCTTTTATCAATGCAATGTTCGCGACCAATCTGTTGTACATACAAATTTTCAGAATCAAGAATACAATCACTATGACTGAGCTACGAGAACTACAAGAAGAATACATTGATTTGGAGGAGAAACAAAATGAAATGGAATCATATCCAATCGCAAACACCATCTCAGTAGCGGCAATTTGAAGTTTACTTCCTAAAATGATTAACAATGTGGAGAGCACCTCGCAGGAACAACAAGAGAAAGTGGTGATTGATAATCAGCAAAAGTTAGTAGCGATGGGAAGTCGAGATCAAGATGAGTATGAAAGGGAGAAAAATTATTACAATCGCGGCGGAAATAGTAAGATTCAAAGGCTTGATCATCCGCAAGAAACCTATGGTGGACAGAGGCAAAATAACTTTAGGGGGCACGGTAATCAGAAGATAGTATGGGAAGAAATCAAGATGCCACCCCTAAATGCTAGTATAGAAAAAATTTGGGAAGCTATCATTTTGATGGAAAATATACCAAAACCTATGGTGGACAGAGGCAAAATAACTTTTGGGGGCAAGGTAATCATAAGATAGTATGGGAAGAAATCAAGATGCCACCTCTAAATGCTAGTATAGAAAAAAATTGGGAAGCTATCATTTTGATGGAAAATATACCATCCCCATGGAATATGGGAAAGGAGCCACAACTAAATAATCGGAGTCAAGAATTTTGTCCTTACCATTACTTTCATGGTCACACAATAAATGATTGTAGGAATGTAAAGAGAATAATTTTAATAATGATTGACCAAGGAAAGCTAAACCACTTTTTAGTAGGACATCCACAATCGCAACGATTGCCTACAGCACCAGAAATTCGCATGGTAAATACTATAAAAGGAGAAGAAACATTCGTAATAGAAGTTGGGGCTAAAGCAAAAAATTTGTTTTGTAATTCCATTGTACATTCACACAGAACTATTGAGGATTTCCATGATAATGTTCTGAGCAGAGTCTTCGCGAGAGACACATATAGAAGAGAGATAATGAATATCGCGAGAGCCGTCGTTAGAATAATGGCAAAATCAAACTATATCTTTCACTGCACAAGAAGTACGAGATCCTGGTGAGCAGCATGATAACCCATTGGTGGTAAGGTTAGAAATAGATCCAAAGCAAGTAGAGGAAGAAGATGAAGAAAATGATGATGAAACTGAAGACTCTTGGGCAATCAATAGAGTTCTAATAGACACAGGCAGTTCAGTCGATATCTTATTCTATCATACCTACAAAACCATGGGTGGAAGAGACGAAGATCTAACACCATCAACATATAAAATCTATGGATTTAATGGGACAGCTAGCAAACCAAAAGGGGAAATTGCAATGCGGATTCCATTAAAAGGAATATCTTCAAAGATCTTATTATGTGTTGTGGACATTGAATCACCTTATAATGCCCTGATTGGTCGACCTTGGCTACACGGGATATTAGGTGTAGCATCTACTTTCCACCAGTGTGTTAAATTTCCTTATCCTAATGGTGTTGGATTTATTAAGGGGGATTGGGGAGAAAGCAAGAAATGTTATGAGATTGATATAAAATCCTACGAGGAAAGAGTTGAGAAGAATAGTAATTGGAAATACAAAATCAAGCAACGACAGATATGTGAAAGATTAATGATTGATACAATAGAGCAGCGAGAGGAAGATGATGACGAGCGTCTCGCAGATAAAGAAAAAACAGCAAAACGTAACAAAAAAGCAAAACCAGAAAATAGTAAGTAGAAAGGTAAAATGATGAAATTTAAAGAAGCTTAGGCAGAATTTGTTTGAAGAAAATGCAATTGAAAAGAGTATTCTATTTGAAAGAATTGTAAAATTTTACAAGAAGATCAAAGAAATGAAATTTTATCAGAGTTACAATACTCGCGAGAAGCGCGAATAAAATTTCGCAGAGATTAATAGAATGGGACGAACTTTATGGCGTGCACCTTAGTTCGCGGATACAATTTCGCAAGAGGCAAATATAAGACCTAATAGTGCGTCATATAAGGGGGTTTCTCTTTACATGACTCAGGGGATAAGGTTATACCGCTTTGGGAACTGAGTCATGCAGATGTTGGGGTTAAAGAAAACCTATCCAGGAGAGAGATCTTGGATTTCCAACTATATAAGGTTATACCCTAGTTGGACGACTGAGAATATCTTCTAAGAAGTGCAAAGTATGACCAAGGCGCCGAGGTACACGGTTGATCCAAGGGTGCCCGGGGTGTACGAAACTACCCTGGACATTCTTGGTAAGTATTGTCTATGATGAACTTGGCCTGAAGAAAACCCCACTTAGGGTGCAGTCTTGTAATTATAAGCCATATAGGCATAAAGGACAAGAGGCTGTGAAAACAACTGGTTGTTGGAAAATATGGATGGGAGGAGCTAGTCTTGTATGGCATATGTTCCCTCCTTGAAGGGGCAACTAGGGGGAAGATAAGGGAGGCACCCTCTGTTAGGGAGCTGATAAGTGTCTAAAGACGGCAATGTCATGGGTCTTTATGATCGCAAGATAATTTAGGCATGTCATATTGTCGCGTGACGAAAATTATATAGAGGCAGCAAGCCAAAACAAAAAAGTTAAGATGAGATCAATGGATTTTTACATGAAAGTGTAAAGACGTCCTGCGATTTCATCGCACGACGGCAATGTCATAAGGTTTAATTCTTGCAAAAGAGTTTATACTTATCATATTTTCGCAGAGATGTTGAAAAAATATTGATAAGACAAGATCAATGGGTCAATACATGCAAATGTAAAGACGTCCTGCGATTTTGTCGCAGAAAGAAAAAATGTGGAAAAATAAGACATTTAATTAGGAAGGCATAATAAGACCATAAGATTATTGCGATAATGCTCGCTGGGAAATATTGAGCCATAAGATTTTGTCGCGGAATTTCTATATTGAGGCAAACTTAATTTGGTTTACAACTAATATCTAATCTCTACTCAATTTTTTCATATTGTAGATGAATAATCGAGGCAAGTATGGGAATGCATAGAATGATGAAATTATTATTCATCCACCATATCATAAAATTGCATAGATATTATTAAATGATACATTTATATAGATAATTAAAGTATAATAATTGTGTTGATTGATTATGTTGCAGAAAAAGAATTATTTTCTAACTCGTACAAATAAAAGCAAAAGAAATTTGTACGTCAAGTTGGAGAAACTCGCAGTAATATTACGAGAAGCAGAAAATAAATGTATACAATTTACAAGGAAAATAAAAGTAAGAAAAAGAATTATTTGGATCCTTCACTCTCTTCATAAAATTACTTGTCATCGCCAGATTCCTCTTCTTCATCGTTATCATTATTAACTTCATCTTCATCAGATTTCTTTTCATTGCCAGACTTTTCTTCATTACCACTATTATTGTCGTCTTCATCTTCGCTAGATTCCTTAGCTTCGCTATCAGAGATAACTAGATTTGGGGTATCAGCTGGAATTTCCTTTGCGAGATCGGGATATGTAGAATGAGGAATACCATGATCATCACAGACTAGTTTAACGGCATATTACGAACAAGGATAAGGGCGTTACTAAAATTCAAAGATGAGATTTTCAATTTTTCCTTCAATCTAGAATACTTTTCATCGCGAGAAGATAGATTTCTAGCGAGTTAGCTTTTCTCTTCTTCTAGCTCATCAAATCTTTTACGATAGTTATTTTCGGATGCTGCGAGAAAATGATAACAAAGTTAATACATATAAGGATGATTCAACTAGAAAATAAATTAGTGAAATCATGAGAGTGATAACCTTCTATTTCGGCAATCATATCTCTAATTAGGGCAGAATGACCAGTTTGAAGACTAATATTTACACCTAAATTATTTCTGGCATTATCAAGAACCATTGCAGCCCAAGAAAATTCATCATTGCTAATAATAAGAAGACGGGAGCGAATTTGGTTTTCTCTTTCAACAAAATCCTCTTTCTCACGGATAAGTCTATCCCTTTCAACTTGAACTTCAAGAATGGTTTTAGATATACGATCTTTGTCTTTGGAAAGATCATTATTACTAGCCTTTAAAGTTTTGATCTCTGTTTTAGAATTGTGGAGAATCTCTTTGAATATGTGGGTAATATCTAAACAAGATCTGTAATCAATTTATAAGAGACGGAACTTAGATCTGAGTTCATCTATGGAAACGGAATTAACATTGGAAGGATTATTTAAAGAATTATTAAGAAGTTCTAGAAGAGTATCATTGTCTATCGGTTCAGGAAAAGAGCGAATGGTTAAAGCCTCATCAGTGAGACCATAAACGTCTGCGAGAATGATAAATCAAGTAAGAAAAGATAGTGAAACATAGAATTATGAAGGAAAATAAGAAGGTTATCATACCTAAGAGTTGTTTGTTAACAGTATCAAGATTGGATACTTTGAGCGATTGTTGAAGAAGATTATTCTCAAGTTCTTTATTCTTCTCGCGAAGATTAGCAAGTTCATCTTCCATTTGTTCATTTTTCTCGCGAAGATTAGAAGATTCAGATTTTAGTTCTTCATTCTTTTGGCAAAGAACAACATTCTTTTATTGAGAAAATTCACGCTTATTGTCTAAATCAGAAGCAACGGCAAAAGCAGCTCTTCCAACCTACGATAGAACTATATAATTCAAAATCTAGCAAAAATATCAATAGATACATAAAAAAGATGAACAAGTAGAAACATACCAGGCTTCCAAGTGAATTTAAGAGACTTGGAGTCAGCGTTCTTGAAACCCCGCGAAGGGAATCACTATCAGCTAATATGGGAGCATCACAGACTTTGGCGAGGGACTGGGATATTCCATTAATAGTTTCATCTCCATACTCATTTGGGATACCAAATGTATTACTGCCAAAAAGTTTGGATAGTTGAGCCATTGCAGACTCAGAAGAAGAAGAATCCTTCATGGAAGGAACATCATTATAAACGCCGAAATTATCATCATCGTTGTCCTTATCAAAATCAACACTTAAATTTTCTGGAATAAGTTGAGGATTTGAAGAAGAAGGGAGTTGGGTTTTTCTTCTCTTTAAGGGAGGATTGTCAAATCCATCACTGTGAGGAGCAGCAGGCTTCCCTTTGGGAGGGGCATTGGATCTTCCCTTGCGATCATTTGAATATTTCACCTTGGTTTGTGGTTCCATTGGTTCTAATTCTTCAATTACCTGCGAGCACAGATAAAGATAATAAATAGAGGCAACAATATATTGTTAAGATTTATAAAGAAAATATTTATTACTTCATCTGTGAGTAATTGAAGAGCTGAACGAGTGGCAGGTTTTCTAAACTTCTCATAATAGGCCTTCAATCTCTCAATCTAGTAAACAACCATAATCACCGAGAGCCTAAAGATGTGAAAATTAAAGAAAAATAATAAAAATAACTTGTTATGTGAAGAACATACTTCTTTATCTTTCTCAGGCCAATAGAACACCCATGGTTGGTATTCCACGAGATTTCCAGGCAAGTCATGAGTGCTAGAAATATACAGGCCCTCTAAAATCAGAGGAAAAATAAACCACTTGTCATCGCTAGAATGGCGAGGACCTAGATTAGTATTTGTATGCCAATCTATATCTAACATAAGAGATTTATCTTCAGCAATCTTATCTTTCTTTTGCAAACGGACACCCCAGCAAGTGCGATCTCTCTTCATAGGGATTATGTCATAGTTGATGAAGAAATTATCCACAGTATACATCGCGGGAATGATTGGAACATCTTTGAATTGAGGATTCTTCGCAGCATAAGGGTAGCGAGATCCTTTATTGGCGCCGCGAGAGGCATATTCAAGTAGTAATCGAATACAATCTCCACCAAGTTGATATACTGCTCGCGAGAATTTCTCGTGAGAAATTATTTCATAAAATAAGGGAAGATCCGGGTCATAGAGAGGAATTGGAAGACCAGCGTCAAGTTGACCTAGCGATATTATAACTTTCTCGTGAGAACATTGATGATCAGAAAATAATTTGATGGAAATCTCGGATTTAGGACTTTGATTTGGAATCGTAGACAAAGTAAAACCTTTACTCTTGAGTTTTTCTCGCATCTCACCAAAAGCAGCCAAATTTTTAGCACCAGCAGCAACCATTTTTTAAGTATGGGAATGAAGAAAAAGGTTGAAAAATAAGATAGGAATCACAGCGATAACAGATGCGCAATTTACGGAAGAACGGTAAACTTGCAGAGAAATTACGGAGAGAAAGAAGAAGAAAGTAAAAGAGGAAAAGAAAAGAATGAAAGGAGTATTTATAGAAGAAGAAATTTCTCGAAGAAGATGAATGCAATAAATGCTAAGAAAAGACATGAACGGTCAGCACGCAGCGGTTAGAGAGGACGTGTCATAAATTTATTAGAGGAGAGAATATGTGAAAATATCTAGCGAAAGATACAGAAACGTGTCAGAACAGAGAAATCTGAAGAGATAAGTAGTTGCGGAATTTTAAAATTCTCATGATCTTCTCTTCTTCGCAGAAAAGACATGAGAAGAGGCAAGTTGTAGGACCAGAATATCACTACAACACTTCTCTGCGAGATTAACAACACTTCCAAGCGAGCATCACCGCAAGATCTTCAACTACACTTTGCGAGTGTCACAAAAGAAGTCAAAAGAGTGACGTAATAACTGACGATTGAAGAAAACATGAGAAAAGCATGTTTATCCCGCGATGGTTATAAAGCTTGCGAGAATGAATATTGTAACTATCGCGGTACAATCGCATAACCAACCCGAAATAAGAGGAAAACTTAGCTGTCATCCACTATGTAACTACCCTATAAATATAGACCCAATATGTCCAGAAGAGGATGATGTATTTTTGAGAGTTAAGAAAGTCTTGAGGAGAGATAAACTTCAAGAGAATAGTTGTAATCTTGAATTCTTCCATTTCTGTAAACATTTCTGAGAACAAAATAATAAAGTGTCATTTTTAATCTTCAATAGTGAGTTGAATATAGCAAGATCATTACAAGGGTGTAGTGTGGGATTTCCTGAAACTACATCAATAATACATCGCCACGGGGCAGGGTGAAGCCCCGTGATCACCAAATCTAAAACGCATTGCCATGGGGCGGGTGAAACCCCGCGCACACCAAATCAAAAATGCATTTCCATGGGGCAAATCGAAATCCCGCGCACACCAAGTGAAAAGGAAAAAATAAATAAAATATGCACATATTCTCCACATATTTAATGTATTTGTCTCGCTACACCAAATAAAAAAAAATACATCACCACTGGGCGGGGCAAAGCCCCTCGCACACCAAATAAAAAATGCATCGTCACAGGGAGGGGCGAATCCCCGCACACACCAAATCAAAAATATATTGCCATGGGGCGGAGCGAAGCCCCGAGCACACCAAATTAAAAAAAAAATATGCCCAGTGCGTAGCACGGGCACAAATCTAGTATTTGATAATAACCGAGAAAAATAAACCCCCTTTCACAAACACGTGAAGGAAGGAAAGAAAAATGAAGAAGACGAGCAAAGGTCGACATCCTAAAATTCCTTCTTGATTTGGAATTTACAATTCTCCTCGATATCTTAAATTCTTGGAAATTAGAGTTTAATGCTTTCTAAAAGAGCCGATCAAAGCTCGGGAATATTGTGCATATGTGTATCTCTTTATCTAGAAATAGACATTCCCCCAACACAAAAGATTTCAAAGGTATGATGTGGTGTTTACAAAACGTAATCGCACGTTAATATCTCCTTCGTCGCACTTGTATTATGTCTTTTACACTTTAAAATTTGGTGCACAAACAATTAATCACGTTAAATGTGGTGCAAACTACAATTTGCACTTTATTTACTTAATTCACCTATGATATTCAGTCCTCTATCAAATACAAAATTATCTTTGCATGTAAACGTTGTTGTATAGACAAATGCTATCCCGCACGCCATTACATATATAATGGTTAACTGGAATTTACCTGTAACATACCAGATAAATAGACAACTGTAGCATTAAAATAAAAAAGTGAATGTAAATGGATATGACAAAGACAATTCTATGTTTTAAACAAGATCTTGGGCTAAAAATAATTTGTGTTTCAACAAAAAAGTTTATTTAATCATAAATAAAAGTGGGATAATTACTAATTTTTGAAAATGAAGGTTGGTAACTACAAAGTTTTACAATTTTCCTATAGGCCCCAGATTTTGATACCAAAATTTGATACCAGTTGTAAGTTAAATTCGCGGCATAACTTATAACCGTTTTTATTATAAAACTTGCAAATATACGTCACTTGTTGGGATCACGAATTTTCAAATAATGCTGCTCATTAAGCAAAATGATGCACTGGAGTCGCAACTTAACCGCACCTCATTATCTCAACTGTTGCATATCATCTTGTAACTCTGTGGACTTTCGTCAAGAACCAGCCCTGGAAGAGACACATCTTGATTGGTACATGCATTTTAGAGTGACGTAAACCACTTATGTGAATGGATGTTTTAAAATAAAATAATAATACTCCTCATTGGATAATTGTGTTCAAAATAAATAGTTGTATCTCTGTTAGTCTTCAATTAACTAAAAACATCCAAAGAGGAAAACACCGAGTCTCATTTATACTGAAATATATGCTGAATATTGATCATCTTGGGACATATGATGATATTATACCACTACAACATTTACGCTGAGAAATCCCTGAAACATTCTGATTTGAATTGCTGAATGGTTATATTCTAACATGAGTTGCTGGACGGTTATAATCAAATCACACAACACAATGCTTACATTTTGAATAGGCGTATGTACGCCGACTAAAAACCTCCCCATTTTGAATAGGCGTATGTACAAAAGAAAACCGCCCCATTTTGAATAGGCGTGTAAAAGGCGTAATATCAGTGCGGCGAAGGGGATACCAAAGTACGATTGTGGGTTGTAAACACTACACCATCCCATTTGACCGTATTCCGATATAACATGAGTTGAAATATTTTGTGTTGAAGTCCTCAATGCTTACATTTAGGCACCATCAATTAGACATAACTAAGTAGAGAAACTGAAACACAAGCAATATTCTAGATTGCTTAATTTCTACTGTAGGAGTGACGAAGGGGATACCAAGGTGTGATTGTGGGTTGTAAACAATACATCATCCAATTTGACTGTATTCCGATATAAGATATAATTACATGAGTGTAAAGTTTATTCTGATATAAGATATAAAGATATAAGATATAATGAATTTTCAATGTTTAACGGTTAGCTAACCTAGAATTACATATATTTTTAGGGTTTGGGATACTTGTATTTATCATAGTTTATGGATACCCTAATTGTGATACAAACTTGATAGCTCATGTGAAAATCCATATTATCAGCTAGTTCCATGTGAAAATTTATATTATCACCTGTTGACAAGGTGAATGATCAAATTTTCACCTTTTTTTGTCTCACGTAAAAACTAGAACTATCAACTAGTTCTTGTATGAAAAATCAAATTATCGTCCTATTCTAAGTTAATACCATTCAACGATGCGGCAAATTATGAATCTATTCTCCAAAATGGAATTGAGACTCGTTAAATAAGCTGTGATATTAGGATTTTATTATGGAAAAAACTTTAAAAGTAAAATGAACATCAATTTATTTAAAATTTTAAAGTGCTATCATCAGAAATATTGTGCTAACGGGGTGTTGCACATGCGAATTTCATTCTGAACTGCAAAAAAACATATTACATCTACACAGGCAGTGCAAAAAAAATACAATTCACCATAAAAAAATCTAGTGCTAAATATACAAAAAATACATTTCGGAAATCCGATCATTGTTTGTTCTACTGTTCTTCTTGTTTGTTTAGAAAAAATACATTTCCCTGCAGAATATACATTTCGGAAATCTAGTGCTAAATATATAAAAACCTGCCTAAATTGGGGCCTATGCCACTTAATTGGGGCCTATGGATTTTTTGTTTGAATGGATTTACACGAGCATTCTTATATACCGAATCTTGTTTTGCAGTGTTAGGAATCGGTTTATACATGTGTATCGAGTAAACCGATTATAGGCCCCAATTAATTTGCATAGGCCCCAATTTAACAAGGTATAAAAAATACATTTCCCTGCAGAATCTTCGTTGATCAAATCCGATCGTTGAACATTTGTTCTAGAGTTTTCCAATTCAATTCCTCGTTCCCAGGATCGTCCGATTATTTACCCTTTAATATTACAAAAATTCTTAATGAACCGTGCCCAAAAACAACTCTAAAACCGCCTCTAACAAAATATATTTCTACTGGGTCCCAGGGCATTCAAATTGGGATCCACCACACCCTAAAAATGGTTCAATATTACCCTTTTAGGGGTATCTTTGGAATACCTCAGTTTTAGAGTGGTTTTTTTATCGGTTTGTTTAGAACCACTAGGGTTTACACCTTCTTATACATGTGCATAAGAAATTGATTATTCTTCTCTTATTCTATTAAAACTTTAATGTTATTCAATTTTCTCTTTTCCACTTCCCTATTCCTCAATCCAAATTTTTTTTTTTAAAGCTTTTCCATCCATTTGACGGTCCTTGACTCCTTGCAGACTTTTTGGAATCTAAACCACATCTGGGTTTTGGTTCAAATTTCTTGTTTTCGAAATTGATTATTTTTGTTTTGGAAATTAACCATTCTTAATGGACCGCCATAAAAACCGTGATAAAATGCAATCAATTTGTAGGAGACTAACTAAAGTTCCTTCCAGAATCCCAAACATTGCACCAGACTGCAAGGATCGACAGTACTACATTATTAACGCAATGAATTCAATCCTTCCGTTTCCGGGATCGTCGGATCATTTACCCTCCATTGTTATTAACTCCCAAGTGGGTTGGTCGTGACACTGGTATAGTAAAATCGGTTCAGTATTAACTCTCCCATGTCTCTTCGTTTTCTTTCCTTTTTCTTGAAAACACCACTTTGTCTCTCTCAGTTGACAAAATCAACTATTTTTGCAGTAAACCATTCTCTCTCACCGAAAATGATTCCCTGAAAATCCCTTTAAATAACAACTTCATTTCTAAAAATATTCCATCTGAAGTTTCCTCGTTTTTGTCACTTGTCTGTGCAATTCATTAAAATGGGTGAAAGAACATAGGGAGGAGGTCGTTGCTGGTGAAAATGAGAGGCCAATGTTTGAAGTCTGGGCTACAGTTGGGGATACACATTATATTGGGGGAGAGAATTTCAATAGAAGAATGGTTAATCAGTGATTAGCTATTCTGCTATTGAAATCCTATCCTCCAAGATGTGAATCTCCGCTCCGCTTGTAGCCTTGATTTCGAACATTTTTCTTCTATGTTGATTATCGAAACATCTAAAGTACCCCCACCAAGATCAAAGATTCTCACCATCAAAAGTTCCCTTTTTATCAAGACCGTAAGTGATTGCAGCTGCATTACATTAGTTTTCATTTTTGACTATCATGACCTTCCTCTTTACATGTTCTGTAAATTCTTGGTTTCTTTTTCTCCGTGGAGATACTTGTATCAATATCCATAGAGTTTTGGGAGGGTGCTACCTATTCATGATTTTGGGGTTAGCTTCATTTTTTATCCAAGAATTTTACTTGCTAAATATCTTATTATTTTCTGATCTTGAAATTATCTATTTTAAAGTACATCTTATAAACATTTTATCTTTATTTGTGTAATTTGTAAGGAGTGGAACTAGAACTGGGAAATTCGTACAAGCACAGGTACAATAGCTCTTTGGGAAGGCTCCGTATTTCAGTATAGCTTCTCACCAAATTTAATTTTTTAATGGAGCTTCTATCAAGCATATTCTTGTTTTCCTTTTCGACTGCTGTTTGTCTTTATTAGATATTTTGGATTACCTGAATCACCTTACTTCTCATGTTCTTTAATGACTTGCCTCTCCATTGGGTTTTTACTAAGCTTCATCTTTCCTAATGTGTAGATTTCTTACTTAATGTAGATAGTCACTCCATTTAACGAAGTTCGTTAGTTAAGTATTAGTTGTATAACTATATATTATATTTTCCAGATAACATATATGATGTAGAGAAAACACTCATTCTTTTACGGTTTCCAGGTATATTTTACGGCTTGTAGTAATTGATTTATTTTTTATTTTATTTTTTTAAATCACTCATTCTTTTTTGGTATACAAATCAAATCCCCTAAACTCTTTTATTTCCAGCAATTCCCCTTAGAGTGTTTTCCTTGCCTCTCCAGGTGTAATTGTATACAGCTAGAGCTAGTCTTTGACTTTGTTCTGAAATTTCTTAACCTCTATTAATTAAAATGATTGAGTAAATGTGGAAATACAAATCTTTACCTTACATGGGTGAAAAAATAAGTTTCCACTCACAACATTCTAAAAGTGGTGAAACACAGTGTAATCAACAACGTCTTTATTATAAAAATGGTGGAACACAGTGTAATAAACAGCGTCTTTATTGTATACTATACTGACAGTATATTATAAACGTTGTAGGAAAGAACTTTCGGTCCCTTTATCAGCATACGAGCATGCCATTTTCCGACAGGCTTTCTTCAAGAGACACCATTGGTTGGATATTTGCAAAGAGAGCCAGGATAATCGGAAGTCAGGATATCTAGTTAAGCATGTTGTTTTAACGAAGTAATTTTTTTACTAATTTCTTCAATAGGCATGCAGTTAACCTCGGCCACAACCTCACTTCACCTTATATTTTCACATGGAGGATTGAGAAAGTTTCTCATTGGTTGTTTCACACATTGTTAAGAATTTTGTTGAATTTATGAAAGTACCCGACATTTATCACTTTTACACTGTTGTTTGATTTAGGCCAAAAAGATCAACTCAAATACCAAATATTACTATAAGCGTTCCGTTGGACCATTGTGCGGTACGTGTTGCAAGCGACTTGAAGAAGTTAATGACGGATGATCACTTAAAACCCTGGAGAAATTTCCATTTGATATTTCATATTCTTGAATTCGCTGTAAACCATATGGATCTATGGAAAACCGTGATAACAAGGCATTCGAGTGTTTCAAGTCTACAATGGAACTGCTGGTTTGTAGCTAGTCAAGAAACTGAAAGATCAAAACAACATCGTCCATCAATACAAAAAATGGGTACTAAGAATTTATCTGACAAACACCATCAAGTCAACATATATTACTTTAGTTGTGATGTGCAGTTTATATTCTTCACATGAACTATTATGTTAGTTTATATTCTTCACATGAAGATTGATCATGTGAAATGTGGTGCAAAAGACAGCCTGTTCTGCGTAGTTCTGTTATTATAATTTGTATTTATGAAAATATATTTATATATCAATATATATATATATATATTATAAAAATAAATCCCCTTTGTGTATGTGGACAATTACAACCATCGATTTCACTATCCGGCGGCTCGGATCGCTTGGTTATATGTTTTATAGAGTATAACTAGTCCTTAACCCGTGCCGTAACGGCACGGGCCATGATGTTAGTTCATTTCTAATATATCGTATAATTTGTGTCCCGAATACTTATCAACTCCTTATGATTTAATATGTGTTTGTCATTAAAATAGTTGGGATTTTCTCTCTTTTTTTCTTTGTTTTTTCCTTAAATATTTTACTGCCGGAGATTTGCTCAAACAAAAGAAATATAATTTTAACTTCCAGACACTTTTTTATTTAGGTTCATTGCTTATAATGAGATAATGCTCTATATCAACATGGAAGTTTAAATATTTTTTGGAAATATGTCATCAGCAGTACTCATCTCAGTGAAATCAACTAATAAAAGTCTCCACATGCTCCTATTTCGCTCCAACTGACTCATCAATTATGGTCATGTAGCCGATCCTCCAAATAGGCAGAGAATAGTATTTTTATTTTATTTTGCACTGAACGAATGATACAAACTATCCAATATGACATGATTTTCCTGTAATTTTTCAACACCCATTATATGACAATGTTTAAAATGTGTACCTATTACCTTTTCGAAGGGATTGTATATATGTGAACCTCTGCCATTAAATCTTCAACAAAGTATTGTTCCCAGCAATTCGTCTTAACGAAGGCTTTGGTAACTTCAAAAGTCTTGGACATTTTGTCACTTTCGTATGTTCCTACCTTCACTTGGAATACAATCTTGCAACACATTACCTCATAAAGAACCTTAAACGCATATTGTACTCCCTGATCCTATTTCAAATTAATAGGTTTTCAATAGATCCTTTACCAAAAGTTGACATATTCTACGTTGAATATTTATTAAGAAAAAATTACGGTATTGTGGATCGTTGCTTTCTAAGATTGTAGTTTTCAAAATTGGCCTCTTCAAGTCCCACGGCTTTCTAAGTTTATATATCTTGTTTGTTTTTAACATTTTAGTTAGCCATATTATGTTTGTTACTAACTTTAAACTTGATGTCATCTTTTACTGTGAACTTTATGTGATTTCAGAATCGAAATAGTTATACCTCTATCATTCATATCAAGTAATCCGTTGTATATCCCAATAATTTTTCTACAACAATTCCATTTTTTTTCCCGTTTCCGGACCATCAATAGCCATTATTGTCAAACGCAATCTGTCTAATTTTTTTTGATGTTATGTATTTGGAATGTTCATTTTTCTTAAATAAATAGATTGTGGAAAAACTAAAAAAAAAAAAACATAAGTATTACATCGGGTCTAAGTTATTATATCCAAGATACTCCGGACACTGCTTCTGCTGCCTTGTTTCCACAAATTCCTCGTTGCATTCTAGACAGTACATGCAACACCAATCATTTGCGAAGTGAGCTATTTGCGCAAGTGTGGTCAATGTAAATGTATCCTTTGCCTGTAATAATAATAACAACACGTCAATTTTTTCAAGGCATCCAGTTGTAAATGGTATGAATCTAATAGATTTGAATTATACCTCAATCTTATATATCACCTTCTTCTCACATAACATAGCAATTGAGGAAGGACAAAGCTTGACCACTCTTTACATAGGCAGAGATAGCCAAACTATGTTTTGAAATTGTCTTACGTGAAAATTATTATTAATCCATATTTTAGTCAGCTCCTATCGAAGCCGATCTAATTAGTCTTATAAAAAGTTAATCTTAAATTTTTGACCTTATCTTTTGACCAAATTATTGAAGTATTCTCAGTCATGTTCTGCTTTGTGTGATCTACCGATCTGTGTATACTCTACCTTCTAACCCAGTGAATGAAACCTATACATATTGATCCGTAATTTGATATTGTTGATTTACTATGAAGAGGTCGCATGATTTGAGAATGCAAAATATAAAAAATATTCCATAAACATCGGAAGAGAAATTTAGATTTATGATTTAGAGTTTTTTATGATGATTTTGATGAACAAATATAATTTTCAAACAAATATTTTAGAATGCAAATATATTTTCCCGGTCTATAAGGTTTTATATCAGGAATTGAGTGAAAGTTGTTGTCTTTGTAGGTAGTTGTCGCGAAACAACTCGACATTGATTGTATTTCAAGAAAAAGGATGTAATAGCACTTGAGAGAGCGATAATGTTCTCTTACGCGGGTACACCAATTGCCTTTATATAATACGGGTGATCGAACAGTCATGATCATATTGTCTTATACGTTCCGGTATCATCCTCGAAATATTTGGTTTTTGTCCTTATCAATCGTGCTAAAAACAACCAATTACATCTTTCACAATACAATGTTTTATGTTTTGTGAAGATTATTTTTTTACTTGGTCAATAAAACTCACTAAAAAGCAAAAACTATTATTATACACTACTATTACCAACACCCACCACCATAAAAACCATCCAAAACCACTATTTCTTCCACCAATAGTAATGTTACCTCCTCCACTATTCACAAACACCCGCCACCGCTTATACTCACCATTAGAATTAATATAGATTTTAGTAAAATTATTTATTAATAAAATTATGTATTTATGTTAGATTATTAAAGGGACATTTATAATAGAAATTTAATTAATCATTATGAAAAATCAATGAGACACTAATTAATAAAATATTTAAAAATGGTTAAGTTGAACAAACCCTAGCGGTAAATTTATCTTTGCCAAGGTCAAATCCTGACCACTCTTTACATAAAGAAATCGATAATAAATAATTTCATATGTTCTGATCTTGATTCGTGTCGTTCGTTTAGTTATAACATAACATGGCAATTGATTGCACCAATTTTTTTAAATGGACATGTGTTTTTTCGATTTTATTTTAACATTAAAATGATCAACCACGTTTTATACTTTATAATATAACGTTACACATTTTGTGGCGTTACGAATTTAGCATAATTTTTTTTTTTCACCAATACCCGCCACCACCATAAAACCATATGAATCCACTTTTTTTATCCACCACCACCTAGTGGTGGAGCCAAGGGTTGACTAACCTGACTCTAACCCCTTAAATTTTTAATAACTACATATTTTTTTTAGTTTATTTTATAAATAGTACTTTGTCCATATATATTTATGGCTTAGTCCACCAAAGTTTACATGTTTCTTTTAAAAAAAAAATAGGCCTCCTCAATGTCAATTTTTGACTCCACTACTGGCAACATCACTGCCGCCCATCCCATGTAGGTTGTTGGACGCAATTCTAATTTTCAATCACAAATGCCATGTATGAGGTTTAGATTGAACAAAATTTCGTCAATTGATTAGTTTCATTTTTTTTTCCGTGTATATATTATTTTTGTATTTCAGCCAATTTTATTTTAACATTAAAAAATCATGATTTATACGATATAGTACCAAAGATAACAGGGGCACCATTTGAGTGATCCAACTACGATCATGAAAATATTATCTTGTATGATATCATCCCAGAAATAAGTGCTAAAAAAAACAACCACATCTTCCACACTACGATGTTATCGATGTGGTAACGACAACATAAAATTAATATTGTACATCACTACTCACCAGCATTCACCGTCACTACTTCTTCCACCACAAACCAGGGGCGGAGCCAGTTTTTTGAGGAGAGGGGGAGAAAAAATTCCTGGAAAGTTGGATACATGTGAAAAATAGAGTTTGTATCCCATTTTACGATAAAAGAACAAAAATAAATATAATTGTGCTTGGCTTTACCCTTAACCACCACTAATCTTCGGCCTCCACCTCTTTTACTACTCATTGTCGCAGAAAATGTCTATTGATATTATTTATCAAAATTACTTATTAATAGAAATAAATATTATAATTAATTAAGAAAACATTTATAATTAAAAAATGATTAGTCATTTATTATGAGCAATTATGGAAACACTAATTAATAAAACACTTTATAATGAATAGATTGTTTATTATGTGCAATTAGTGAAACACTAATTAATAAAGCAATTATGGTATTTGAGTTGAACAAACCACCACTGTTGATTTATATTTTCTATCAATTCCAACCAAGGTGGAACACTGGTTAGAGGCCACTCTTTTGACACAATAGGTCATGAGTTCGAACCTCCTTGTTATAATTTTTGAATTTCCATATCCTGAATTTAGTATTCATTTTTAATTCATAATATTGGAATGAACGCCACACGTGCGAGATGTAGGGGGTGGTCAGGAGAACCACAACCCTTGATTTATCTTTGTTCAGAAAAATCCTGACCACCACTAACAAAGGAAAACTTATCCAAATCCTATTTTATACCAATGAAAGTATATGGCCGTCCATCGGATCGTTGGGTTTCCTGATACAGTTAGACTTCATAAGATATCTTCACGGTTCTATATCAAGAATAAATTCCGCAAAAAGGAAAGAAAAGGATTTTTCCTTATTTATGGGTTTCGTATATTAATAAAGTTTGTTATTATTCCAAATCAATTTTTGTTTATCACTCCTCCTTTAAAAGGCTAAGTCATATGAGCTCCCACGTTGCACGGTGAGCATGACACCACCTCAAATTAAATTAGATAAAATCTTTCAACTACACCAATTCCTGGAGAAGACAAGCGTCGTAACGTTATTGGTCGAAGATTTTTTTTTTTAAAAAGCACCCCCTTAGTAGAGAACGTTATTGGTCCAAGCCCCCTGATTTTAACGGCCAAATACTAAAACCGTAAGTAGAAACGTGGGTGTACAAGACTTATGTGTTGATTTACACCTAATAAAAAAATTACAACGGGTTTACACCAAATACTTAACTGGACGTTAAGTAACACCGTCAAGCAGGGACATTACGTCAAAATCTTATTAATAGGGAAAGAAAGATTTTAGAATATTCGAATTTCCATAAAAGAAGGATTTTATACTGAAAATATTTCCATGTTTTAATTTTCATACCAAAAAATGTTAAACTAAAAAGATAACAAAAATAAACGTAAAAATTCTTTTACTAATTTCCGTTTTTTTATACCAAAATCATTATCTAAAAATCTTTTGAACAATCTTATTAATTTCCATATATTGGTTTTTATACCAGTTTGTTTTTTTTTCTTTTTTAATCTTGACCGTGTATATACGGTTTGAAAAAAATCATGAACTAAATTTTCCTAATATGTTTTTGGTTATATTAGTTTTTTTTTTTGTGTTCTCAGGGGTATATCAAGATAACAATGCGAAAGATTGTATTAAATTATATATGCTCTATTTTCTTTACCATACAAGACAAATAAACTTCGTAACACCTCTGATGGTTTTCTTGATGATTTTTGGGTCCGCCCGGTGCGTAGCACGGGCACAAAATCTAGTGGAGTATAATGCGGTTAGGTTTCTTCGAATTAATTGTGCTGAATTATAAAAAGGTAAACATATGGAAACCCTATAATCAATGTTCTAAGGAAAGGTGGTGTCTGTGATGGATAAAGGACGTCTTGGATGACTTAGATTATGCCCCGACCCAGTTAAAACTAATTATACACTAACCGGTCCAGAAGCTAACTGTGGCTCTGCGGTAAAACCAGAAAGGAAACTTTAAAAACCATAAAAATATACGGATACTCAGTACGCGTAAAGTGAGGGATGGAGAGGGATAGGGAAGGTATATCCCTCTCCATAGTGCTAGCTCTAAGGGAAAATGAAAAAAAAATTGATCTCGGTATGCCGAGACTTTTTGTTCTGATAAATACGGAGTAGTAAATTAGTAGGGTCCAGTGATTCCCAAAAATGCTTTATAACTTCGAGTAGAGATCATAGTTTAGTTGTTACGTCTCATTTACTCTACTCATTATAGGACTAGACAAGGCGAGAATGAGACATGACGGTACGGCTGCTTTTCCATCCAGTATGCTTTTCCAAGCATAGCGTCTACAGCTAGGACACAGGGGATAGTCCAAATCTTGGACATGAGATGGCACAATCTTAATGGTTGAGAGTGTAATGATTCTAGCATCGATATTAGTAGTGGGGTGAAGAGGGGAATGATTAAAGGTCCAGATTCATTGTCCCATATCTGGACTATAATAGTTGTCCTAGTTCTAGAGTTTTTTTTCCGTTCTCTCTCTGCCCTCAAACCCCAGGCTTACTGGTCCATGTGAAAATATGTTTTCTTTCCCCTATTTTCTACTCTCAAGTGTCGAGTCTCGACCTATGATACCCTATTTACTGGTCCATGTGAAAAGATGTTTGCTTTCCCCTATTTTCTACTATTGAGTGTCGAGTCTCGACCTGTGATACCCTATTTAAGTCTTCCGAATTAGATTTGAGAAGCCAAGGTGACAAAAAAATGTTTCACTCACTTGCGAGGGAGAGAAGTTCTATTTTATAGTCGAACTATGCACCCAACTCGAAATAGAGGTGAAAAACACTTGCAATCGCAGCAATCCATAAGCAAGTACTACCAGTCTACGTTTAGCGATTTCGTTTAGTTTAACAATTAAAAAAATCAGAAGTTGCTTCTAGGAAGTAGAGCACATTCATAGGGTACTAACGAAACTCGACAAAAAGATGGGGAAAAACAAACGTCTTTTCTGATGATTACAGGGGGAGACTACGACCACGAAATCTAATAGAGTTTTCCGTCTTGCCTTGTCATCTAAATAGTAGAGAATACAAAATAGACAAGAGACCCTAGTGGGGCCAAATCCTTGACGTGTGATGATGGATTTCTAACCCACATATTTTCGGGTTTGGCCTGGTTCTACTGTCATCTAGAGACTAGAGAAGACTATAGAGTCTGCAGGTCTGCAAGTTTATTATTTTTATTTTATTTTTAGGATCTTATGTTGGATACTAGAAATCTACAATTCGATTTTGGAACTTATGTTGGATACTAGAATGTAACCGTGTCGCTACCTCATGGCTAGATCCTAGTTAGCAATTCGGGATACGGCATACGTTCGGAACGGAAAATGTACGAGTATTATACAAATTCGTAAAAATCAAATTCGGTCAAAAATCCGGTCAACGGTTCATGATTCGGCAGTAATACGAAACGGGATACGTATGTGTATAATTCGTTTTACTAGTCTGAGTTCTGTATGGTTAATACGACACGCATTAATCAACAAAATACTATGTTTTACCTGTGTAGGGCATGATTTATGATCTAAAATGCAATATATATTTTGTATACCCAACCATGACACCAACAAACGTCTAGCGCAGTAGTTTAGTAATGCTTTGGTCTTTTTCTTTACGAAGAACTTGAGACAATTGGATTCAGCGGCGAATCCAGGATTTCAAAATAGGGGTAGCAAAGAGAATAATACTACAAAAAGAAAATTCCATTGTACCTGCAGTTGTGGAAGAAAGACAACAATAGCTCAAATATCATCAAATTTACCAGACTCAAGTAATTGCATTATAGAAATTTCTGTAAAGAAGATATATACAAGAGAGATAATTGAGTTTTTGTGTGTTTCCTCGATATAGAAAAATTAACCTGCAATAATGGACCTGAAGAAAGAACTCATGTTTTTTTAGGCAGTAAGTTGGGCGTTAGGGGGCGCATCAATTTCTTGGGCTTAGAAAACTAAGGCTGTTAGTGGAGAATTTTGGAAGCAAGGGGTAGCAAGTGAAAACTACAGTGAGACCCATTCTCACACATTTTTCTACTGAGAAACCCACTGACAGAAAACTGAAGGCTCGCACCCATTTTTTGGGGAAAAATTATTCTCAAACCCATAATTATAATATTTTGTTTTCTCTTTTCTTTCTTCTCTCTTCGTTCTTCTTATCTTCTTCTTTTGTTCTTCCTCCGCCGAATTCAGTTCATAGAATTGAGTTAAATCTTGTGAGTTGTTCTTAGGAAGCTTGTTAAATTGATTAGTTGGAGACGAAGGTGATGGTGTTGTGTTTGTTTGAGTTCCAGGAGAAGAAAAAGAAGATGATGTTGATGTTTGTAAAAGAGAATTCAATGGAAACAATAACAGTGGATATGGAAAAGAGAATTGGTATTGGGTGATTTAGGGTTCGAGAAGATATTTTCACGGAAAATAGATGAATCTGTAATGGCTAGCAGTTGGATTTCGAACTTTAGAGATATGATGGGCTTTTGTTGCTCCTGTTAATTAAAGCTAGAGACAATAAATCGTTTCCGGATAATATAATCATCTTTGGAAAGGAGTTTGTGCTAATGTAGTTCATCAAAGAAGTGTTTGTTAAGCATCAGTAGTCGATCGCTTTAATGTAGGCTTGGTTGAATTTGTTAATCGAAATTCTAATGAATGCATGTATCATTTTTTATGGGATACAATTTGTAAATTGTTTTATGGGATACATTTGGGACTAATATGTATATGGGATATACAATGCAAGCACATTATTTGTTAATGAATGTAAACCTCTATGGAGGAGGAACTAATGTATCTTGATTAAAATTGCAGGTTCAAGCTAGAGCTATTCCACACCTTCTGAAACGAGAGAATGTTCTTGGAATTGCAAAGGCGGGTTCTGGGAAGACCCTACCTTTATTGATACCAGCCGTTGAATTGTTGAATAAGAAAAAGTTCAGTTCGCATAATGGAACTGGGGTGGTTGTCATTTGCCCGACCAGAGAACTTGCTACGCAGGTACTCTTGTCCTGTTCTACTCATGTCCATCCATGTATTTTCAACATAACTTGTTTCCTTAGACGATTGAGATTGGAAGAGAAAGAGTTGCAAAGAGATGAAAAACTTTTGAGGTAGTTGTTATTTTTTTCTACTAGTTTCAGTCACATTGCATCACCACTACTACCTATGACTGACTAGACTAGACGCCTCTTGTAAATGACTTCATGTTTATAACTAACCCCACAACTTCATTCACACGTCTGGATGTTTTCTAGCTCGTCAAGAACCTATTGTTGCATGTAGTGTTGAAACTTCTTTTTATTGGTTGAGGTTCTAGTGTTGGTAGGATGTATAAGTGATGCTGGTGTTGGTCATATTGGTTGAATAATTTGTTAGGCAATTATGAAAATGGATGCATAACTTGTTATGCATCTACAAAATTTGTTGCATAACTTGTTATTGCAGTACCGAAAATGGTTCCATAACACGTTATGCATCTATTATTGTAGGTACATGACAAGTTATGCAGCCTTTTTTTTTTGCATAATAACTTGTTATGCAGTCAAGAGAATGGTTGCATAACACGTTATGCATCCACTTTTTTCTTAGTATTGAAACCAACAAAAATTAAGACTACATAACTTGTCATGCACCTACAACAATATCTACATAACATGTTATGCAATCGTGAAAATGGATGCATAACCTGTTATACATCCGAAAATATGACTGCATAATGCATTATGCGTCGAGAAAATTGTTGCACAATCTTTTATGCATCGAGAAAATAGATGCATAACCTGATACGCATCAATTTTTTATGTACGCACTAAAATCAACCAAAACAATGGTCACATAACTTGTTATAGATGCATAATTTGTTATGCAATCGAGAAAATGGTTGCATAATTCGGTATGCGTCTGCATAATGTGTTATGCATCGTTTTTGGTGGCAGCATAATGGTTATGTAGTCAATTTTCGAAATTTTGCCTAAAATGAAGATCACCTCCAATATTTTCGTGAAAAACAAAAATTTGATATTGTTGTTTGTACTCGTTGCGTAGCTCTCTTAAAAAGATTTCCAACGATATAAAATTTGTAAAATTCCAAGGCGCGGATTTTTAGATATGTTATATCCAAGTTGCGTTGCCAATTATACCCCTGAAAAATTAGGATGCATAACGAGTTATCCCTGAAAAAACAGTATACATAACACGTCATGCGGATGCATAAACCATCATGCAGACATGTTTTAATAATTTTGGATAATTATGGGTGTGACAGAAATATTATGGGTGTCACTGTCACGGAATCCAAAATTAATTGTGGGCCTGACAATGAGATTTTTTTTTTGGTCTCCCCTTAATTTCCCCGGGTAGCAAACTAGCAATTGCACACCCTTGTTTCACGGTGGATCTGCCACTGATTGGATTGGGATGCGGGCGGAGCCAGGGTTTGACTAACCCTGGCTCTAGCCCCCCCCCCCCCTAAAATCAGCAAAATCGTTAAAATACCCTTATGTTTATCCTATATTTTCAATTTAGCCCACCTAATACTTTGTATTTAGTCCATTATAGTCCATATATTACAATAAAATCTTTTTTAACCCCCCGCAATTTTAATAGCTGGCTCCACCTCTCATGCTGTTGTGGACCTGTGGTTATGGATTCCTTTTTATACTACTCCCTCCATTTTTTTAAGGGAGAATTTATAAAGTACCCCCGTTTTATTGACCTCGTTTTTTTGTTACCCCAGTTTTTTACAAATTTTCTAAAGTGCCCCAACTGTTTAGTTTTCCATCCTAACTAGTTTAGTTTCTTTAAAGTTTACTTCTTTACCCTTTACTTGTTAGTACGTTTACCCTCTACATCATTTTTCCAATTTTTCGAGCTCGGTTCAGGATCGTGTTATCATTTTCAGGTTCGTTTCATCATTCCCGAAAGGGTTTATCATTCCAAAGTGTTTTGGGGTTTTCTGTTGGTGGAGATTCAATCTTCTACAATATTTTTCCGGTTAGTTGAGTCTGGTTCAGGGTCGTTACACCACTTTCAGGTTCGTTGATCTAGTTCAGGATCGTTACACCCTCTTTCAGGTTCGTCGAATCATTTATCCTCTCTACCAAGGAGATGTAGTTCAGGGGTAAATAGGACTTTTAATTAGAAAGATAACTGCCACCTAGCATTTAACTGGATGGAATTTTCCTTTTGAATAAAACTGGGTACTTTAGAAAATTTCTAAAAAACGGGGGTACTTTTGAAGTGTACATTTCAAAATAGGGGTACTTTATAAAATGTCCCTTTAAAAAAAAAAGGTTTGTTTCCTGCGATATTAGTTTCGTAGGTGTTTTAAAATGATTTTCAATGATACAAAATTCACGAAAATCTATGGTATAGTTTGAGAGATACTAAATGATTTCTAAATTTTACAAGTTATTATCCATAAGGTTATAGTTGTAAAAAATACTTAAAAACACTCATTTCATTCTTTGCCTTAATACGTGCAAACTTCAACTAGGTCATCTAATAGTGGGACGGGGGGAGTATAAATTAATAATTAATAATAAGAAAATGAAAAAGTTTTCTATATATATTAAAATGAAATTGTAACATATATTTAGTTGTTATTAGGTTAATTAGGTTTTATAGATACATTGTATGTTTTTGATTATAGTTATGGATCGACCAAAAATTTTAATGGTTTAAATACGGTTATGACCAACAATTTCCAATTGTTTAAATCCATTACGGTTTGGTTTTTATTCACAAAAATGATGTCGAACGTGTGAGATAGTGTGATAATAAAAGTGTGAGGGGATCCCTCCTCAAATTTATGATCAAACAAAATACTTATGGATAATTATTTGAGAAAAAGAAGTAATTTTTTTGATTATTACAACATCTTTTATACATATTGATTAATTAACATCTTTTAGCTTGTGGATGCGTAATATCTCGTCAATATAGACACCTTGATACAGCCCTAGTTAGCAATTCGGGGTACGGGAGACGCACGGTACGGGATATGTACGGGTATTATAGGATTTTTGAAAGTCAAATTCGGTCAAAAATCCGGTCAACGGTTCGTGATACGACAGTAATACGGAACGGCATACGTACATTTATAATTCGTTTTAGAGATATGAGTTCGGTACACAAAAGTCGGCATGTATATTAATAGAAAGAAAAGTTTAAGCATGGTGGAGAAGATGTGATATGTGTCTACAAATTACTTCATATACAGAATAAATGTAAAAGTCAGCTCAAAAGAATCATTAGCTCAATGGAAGAGAGCCACCAAGAGGAGTAATACGTCAATGACTCAGTGGTTCGACTCCCTCCCGAAGAGTTTTTGGAAAAACAAAGGTGAAGGTTAATTGGGCCCTGCAATATGCTATTCAAAATCCCAATAACAACTGGGTCAGTCTTTCACGGGAGCATTGTTGGCCGATTAGTTCGCCGACTCCTCGTTCGGGACGCAAAAATCGCGCATAGTTCAGGAGGGAGGCCAAATAAATAATTAGTAAAATACCGACCTTGCTACAGCTAGTCCAACAGGGGCTAGTCTAAAATTTGGACAATATGTGTCATAATCTTAACGGTAAAGAGGGGAATGATTCTAGCATCACGGTGAATAGAGGCTTGCTTGGAAGGGGTCTAGTCCCATCTCGTCTAATCGTTTGGACACCTACAACGAGTACACTAAGATTACAGTCGATTTTTGTGCAAATTACCAATTTTCCCTAGAATTTAGTTAATTTGCATTTACAAAGGATGCAAAACCTGATTTTGTATTAGAAAAAAAAAGAATAATATTGTAATACTAATATGGTTTTTAAAGTGAAAACTACCCTTTGCACGATATTCCACGTGATTTTTTATTTGTGAACCACAATATTATTTGTGCACGATGTAACACCCATTTCCCACATTAAGTGTCAAATTTTAGTCCCTTGGATTGGGACTAGAATGGGGCCCTTTATGTGGCATCAAATCCCTACTTACATGACACCTGATGGTGGACATGAGTGGGGTAGGGGAAGCATTTTCGTTTTTTTTATCGGTATGACATTAGAGTTGACTGTTGAGAAACCTATGAAATATTTCTACCTGATATCCCCTGATCGGTTACACCATCAGTTACAATTAAATCTGAAAAATGCTTCCACGAGTGAGAGGCGGTTTTTTTGTGTGGTTTAATTCTCGGTTTGTTGAGAATTTTTGTTTTCATTTTTAGGAAGCGATGCGTATGTCGAAGCGTCGCTTCCTGGTTGATGTTTGAAGCGGATGTTTTCTTATGAAAAAATAAGTCGTAACTAATAGTATAAATTTATTAGGAAGATAATATATAAGTCTATTTTTTAACAAAAACAAAGCGCGACTACAAGAAACTTAATATATTGCAGCACCCAATGGTTATGGCATAAACCTCTACTAGTGTCGCGATAAACTATGTAGCAAGAAGTCTATTGTTGCACCCAATTTGTATTGCTGCAGCAAGAAGTGTCTTTTTCAGGGCAGTCAGTTGTCTCTTGACAAAATTTTAAGGAGCTACAGAATGATGATGATGTGTGCCCTAACCCGATTATTGTGCGATGCTTGAGAGAATGGTGTGCGGTCACTGTGAAACCAATAAAGTATTTCACTATAAAAAAATAAACCCACAAAGTATTAGGTTTAATGGTTTATGATTACATAATGGATATGATAAAGATTATATCCACTGCCAACGAAGAGTATTATTATTTTCCTTTTGAAACATCCATTCACATATGTGGTTTACGTCACTCTAAAATGCATGTACCAATCAAGATATATCCCCACAAAGTATGAGGTTGATGATAACGTCATCGCCCTCTCTTCCTAGTATATATGAATCAGGTATATCTATGTTATTATTCATGTTAATTTAAGTTACTATACGTCTATACCTAATAATATATAAGGTGAAATTGTATTTTGCACCGCATTTCACGTGATCAGTTGTTTGTGCACCATATTTTAAAGTAGAAAAAGTCTTGATGTACCGCATAAAAAACAATGTATAAACCGCACTCTCACATGATTTTTTTAATGGGTCCCATAGTATTCAGCCAGGACCCACCATTACCCTATAAGGGTTCAACATGTGTACTTTGGGGGTTAGTTTGGGAAAACCACGGCTTCTGTGTGGTTTTATGAACGGTACGTGTAGAAGAGATGTTTAAAGTATAAAAGACGTACCACAAGTGCGACAAAGGAGACAAAATGATGACGTTATCATGAAGACAAAATGATGACGTTATCATTGATAGTGTTACCTTTGGGGTTATAACTCGCGGACGGTAAATTATTTTGTGTAACAAGACTATCATAATTAGGGACATAACTGGAAAGAATGATCTAGGTACTTGAACCATGCATATATAACCTGGACGGACAATAAGAAACTGATTCTTGACCTATATAACCTATACGGAGGAATTAGCTTTCAGTTTATTAGTGGTGTCTGCTGTAGAGGAAAGAAATGGCATTTCGAGGTTAACTTAATTTTTATCCTAGAATTTTACTTGCTGAATATCAAGTTATTTTTTTTTATCATGTTTCTTCAATCAAGCATATTCTTCTTTTCTTTTCATACTACTGTGTGTCTTTATTTTTACAAAAATGCTTGGTGAACCGAGCAAAAAAACTACATAAAAACAACACTCTCACAACCAAACCTTTTGACTGGGTCCCATGATATTCAGCCGGGACCCACTACTCCCCAATGGGTTCATCGCAGCCCTTCATAGGGTATATTGTTTTGGTGGAGTTCAAAATCTCGGTTCGCTAAGAACTACTGTTATTTTTATTCATTCTTGCAAATATATTTTGTATTCCAGGAAATATTAGTCGATCAAAGTCGAGGTGAGACAATTGTTATCTGAATGTTCTATTGATTGAAGTTAAACTACGCTTCTCCTTATGAAACAAAACTAATACTTGAATCAAAACTCGTGTGTTCTTGAGACTCTTATGAAAGCCTAAACCCTAGAAAACTCTTTGTATAGCACCTACTCCGACATACAACAAATGGCATCGTTTGACTCCGAGGAAGATTTAGTAATCACCCAAGCATGGTACGCCGCAACTTGTCCATCAACTATAGATAACAGTTCGGGGGATTCCATGTGGTTGAATATTTTTAACAAATTTACTCACGATTATGGGAACCCGAAAGGAAGAACTGCTCAACAAATCGAGCAACGACACGACATCATCCTAGATGCGGTGGTTGAGTTTTTAAAAATCAGACAACGGATTGTGCATGCTACCCACAGTAGATTTTCCACTCAACAACTCGTAAGTATCATTATGATTGATTCGACACAATCCACTCTTTTCAATTTTTATGTACAAAAAGTCTTGATGTACCGCATAAAAAACAATGTAAAAGTGTTATTAATGTAACATACGCTTATGACAATTATAATTGTTACAAACTATTTTGTGAGAACTATAGGTATTAGATAAGTACCCCCTCCGTCTCAAATTAACAGTCCTAATTGATTTTGTCAAAATATTAAGGAAATACTATAAAATATCGTGACTAACCCTTGACTAGCCCTATTTATTGTTATGTTGTTACCAAAACTAAAATTAATGGTATTAAAAACAAACTTATACTGCTTTTATTATGGAGTCCATAATTAGAACGGGATGTAAGAATAAGTAGAAGTTTTATTAAGAATTTTATAATTATCCATAAATGTTTTTATTGAAAAAAGGAATAACAATTAATACAGTAGATTTATTCCTTATATATGATGATAATATTTAAAATTTTAATTAAGTTTATATATATATATTCAAATTTTATTAGAATATTAAATATTATTACATGAGACTAGTTGGAAGCCTAACAAGCTAAGCTCCAACGACATACTACTACATTAATTGAACAGGTTGATGTGCTAACCTACATAGGCTGAGATTGTGTCACAAGGGGGGCAAACTAACACTACCTTCCATGTTAATTCCTACAATATTACGCCATTGGGGACTCGAACATGGGACCTCCTGGAGCGCATTAAACTTTGGAGAACGGGGATGACCAGTTGAGCTATGGGCCCGTTCTAAAAATAAATGGTATATTAAAAATGATTTTATGATTATGAAAAATAAAGGGTATATTTGATATTTTAAGGGAAATGTATATCTATAAACCGAAAGTGCTACACTTCCACCAGCCCTTTCTACCATTATTTCCCCCCGCTAGGTGGCTTCATCCACAACCTAGATTCTACCCATTTTGGTCCCCATTATTATTGAAATCCACCAATGTCTGCACGACACATAAGCGGTGGACAAGAGTTTTCACAGTTGTCCGGATATGGGACAAGAGGTGGCATCTCCCGGGATCATATATTAGCAGGGGTGTGCAACCACGGATGGGCGCCACGTCGCTTACCCTCTCCTTTTCTTTCTGTCCCATATCTGGACTATCATTTTACCTTTAGTTTTGTCCCATGTCTAGCATTTTCGGGAAAAAAACAACGGGGATAGATAAAAAAGACCGAAGCTGCTAGATATACACCAACATCATACCCCCAACATTTTACACCCCTATGTGTATAAACCGTAGATTTCATCTCCACCCTACCCCACCAGAGAAAATAAGGGGTCCGCTTCAAAAGAGAGCTAATAGAAACTTGACACATAGTGGGGTAAAATTTTGGTGTACACTTTTTGGTGTATATCTAGCACTTTCGAAAACAAAAAAGCCTAACGTACCGAGCCAAAAAAAACTACCCCAAAACCGGGGTGAGACAACAAAGTGGGGATCACATACCTTTAAATGGACCCCTTGTTAACTCCCCAGGGCGCGGGGCCCACCATCATGTGAGACAACCGGTTTTTGCTCTGCTTTCTCACGGGGTACGTGTAGAATCGTTGTTTCGAAAAAAGACATACCAAAATCGAAACTAGGACAGAGAAAAAAAAAAGACAGTGGGAGTATCTATAAGATGTGGATGTTTTAACAGCCATGATACACCTACCGAAGACTATATACCGCAAAGTGTACTTCGGGATATTATACCGTCCGTGAATGACTCTAAACATGGGGATAGGGAGTGGTGGGCCCCACCCCACCCCCTCACACAATGGTTCACGGTGCTGGCTGCGGTGTAAATTCTCGGTAGATATATCATTTTTGATGTTCAAAAAATCATGATGTACCGCATAAAAAACAATGTATAAACCGCACTCTCACATGATTTTTTTAATGGATCACATAGTATTCAGCTGGGACCCATCATTACCCTATAAGGGTTCAACATGTGTACTTTGGGGGTTAGTTTGGGAAAACCACGATTTCTGTGTGGTTTTTTGAACGGTACGTGTAGAAGAGTTATTTGATGTTTTAATATTCAGAAATGCTACACACACCGAAGGTGTGTACTTCGGTCACAAAGAGATCTAAGGGCTGTTAGGGGCGCCCTGGGGTAATTAGCAAGGGGGTGGGCCAAAAAGGTGGGTCACATCTCTTTTCCTCTCTCACACTCTCTCACCGCTGTGTACACCGCACGGTGCATAAAGCATTTTTGTTTAATATTAATGCCAAGTTGAAAGTTTACAACGGGAGCATCTACAGCTGTGACAATAGGCATAGTCCAAATCTTGAACATGATGTGGCACAATCTTAATGGTTGGGAGGGAAATGATTCTAACATCGAGATTAGTAGTAGGGTGAAGAGGGGAATGATGAAAGGTCCAGATTTTTTGTCCCATATATGGACAAGATTTGGACTATGCCTATTGTCCCAGCTGTAGAAGCTCCCACAAAAACCGAGAATCTAACCTAAAAAGCTAGATAAAAAGGCCTAAAAAGCTGTTCTTGATAAGAAAAGAAGACAAGATGGAGAGAGATAGAGATTAGGAGTTTGATTGATGGAAAGTTGAAGGTGGCTATGATGAGAGATGGTCGGGGATGGGTTTGATGGAAGGAGGTGAACCGAAGGTTTTGCATAGGTTCAGCCATTGGAGAGAAGCTGATATGAAGGTGGCTAGGGTATTGGACAGATGCTTTAAATGTTGATGTGACGTATGGAGATGTCGTTGGATGTTGAGGAGCTTTTCCGGGTGTTGATTGTTGAACGGTTGTAGATCTTGGGTCCTCTAGGAAATTCTTCTAGGCCCATATCTTCTTCAAGTCCACTTCTAGTTTTAGGTCGTGCCAGCGACATTCTTCACTTGTGGATTACAGGATGAGTTCCAATTGCATAGCAATTTCCCTAACACATGAGGTACATTTACACATTTTTCATGCTTGTTAAGTCGAAACTGGGAGGGGAAAATTGTTCATTCCATAGGAATCGAATTGCGCTTACACAGGTGGTACAGTTACACAGGTGATAATACCCCAAAATATAGTCGACATTGAGACTTTTGTACGCATATTTAATTTGTGGTGGTATGTGCAAGCGCTGGACAAACTGAATAAGAATATATTGATGGTAACTCTGTCATTAACTTATATTAGAAAATTAAACATAACCTTATTACTAACTAATAAAGACAAATTGATAGTAGTAATTCTATAATCAGTTACTGGGTTAGATCGACATTGTTACTACATGTCTCCGATACTCCTCCGAAATCTTCTAAGGAGACGTTGCTCTTCATGTGCGGGACTATGTTAATACATGTTCCAAATGGTATCGTTCCCCATATTTCCCACAATGTTCCTGTAGATGTATCATAACGCGATATGCATCGATTGTTCCACAACAGGACGTCGTTGTTATTACCCAGAGCAATCGGGTTATCAGTTGGCCAATCATTCTTTTGCTTTGGTAAGTTAATGCTAAACCGGCGTCTCCAAAGCAAATGTATGGGTTCATCGGAAGGTGAGGCGAAATCATTGTTATTCTCATCTAGCGTCCAGAAATCTATACGGTTCTCTTCCTGACAATGCATGTTGTATACGCACAGAGTAACCCCAAACATCATCATCCCAACGGCTGGGAATTGATCCACAGGGAAATTACCCCCAGGTATATGATTAGGTGGTAATGAATGTGTGATGAATGTCTCACCCTTAAAATTGAAAGATAATAATGTCTTAATTGCGTCCTTGTAGACCAACCAAAAAATGCACCCATTCGCATATTCACCTGATCCACCTCCACAAAACATACATAAATATGTTCAACATTTCTCCATCCTATCTTATTGCTGAGGATGTTGACTTCCACTTTGCCATCCGGGTCAATTCGAACAACCTTGTATTCATCAGAACTTTGACAGTAGCTGAAACCTTCTAACATGTTTCTGTGTCCAACGAATTCCTCCAAAAGCATATATTTTTGTGGGAGATGAATATACTGACCTGTTTCTGGATTTATAATATAAATAGGATCTTGGATGTTGTCATGGTAAATATAAAAACATACAAGACCGTTGCAAGACCCGATTACTGGGTGTGATAATCTTTTAAGTGGTCCATCATCCTGGTGGCTGTTAGCTATGATATTGTCGTAAAGTTCCGTGTTCATATGCTCGTTGTAAATGACTTGCGATCCAAAGTCGTTTCCCTAGCGTGATGTGATACAGAACAGGAGACCAAATTTGGTGTTATCAAGGATGGCCCTCCAGTTGCCGCATACAGATTTGTTGTGAAGAACACAATCTGTTGTAGGGAGTCGACCTAATATCTGGGTAACGATTTCTAAAGGAAACTTATCCATCTGTTTTAGTATTATTCTGATCTTCATAAGGGATATGGTGGATTATGATTATGAAAATAATAAGAGGGGACCAATGTAACTATAAATAGATAACCACAGGGATGGAGCCAGAATTTTTTTCCAAGGGGAGATAATTTACAAAACATACATTTTAGGTGGGGGGCTCATTAGGAATTATTCGTCCAAACTACAAAATAGGGTGGGCGGGGGCCACCCCTAAGTTGCACTGAGCTCCGTCTCCGGACAACCATTCAATGGTTTGTAACGTTTAGTGTAAGTTTGTGTCCGTTTGAACCCCGAACAGTGGTCATATAGGGCAGGCTTGGGTCCCTTGAAAGATCTCTTTGTTTGTATGGAGGAGGAGAAGTTACTTCTTGATAGGAGTAATATACAGTGGGATATGCTAGCGACAACCCTTTTTTGAGAGAAGACGAGACATCCGCTTTCCACCTCGGTCACACTGTATCCGATGCTTACTAGTAACAAAAATGTTTGGTGTACCGCACGGTGCAGTACCGTGATTTTGGTATGGGAGGAAAAAGCACTGATGGGCTCCATCAAACACCCCCTTCTAATCACCCCAGGGCTTCCCTAAGCCATTGGATCATTTCGTTGTGCAGATCACGGTACAAAATCGTTGTACGTGTATCATTGTTGTACTAGTAATCCATCAGAAAAGACGTCTTCTGTAAAAAAAAAATTAACTATCGAGTCTGCCGCCTAGTTAGTAAGTTCGGGAATAATACTCGTATAATTCCCGAATCCATCTGTATCGACCGTATCGCGAATTTCCAGCTTAAAACGAATTAGACACGTATGTACGAATTACCAAATCATACGCCATGTATAATCCTTTGCCACATCATCACTAAATAATCATTATTTATTATATTTTTGACTTTTAAAAATTTACATACACTAATCTGATTCCAATACCATCAACGTTCATGTTATATGCTGATTGGGATGCACAAATTATATATAGTTGATGTCAAGAATTAAACTATAGTATTTTAGGAGAAATTATATTTAAAATGATTTTTTAACAGGTTAATTTATTCTGAATTTCATACGCTGAATGCATATCTCTAAAACAAATTATATACGTACGTATGCCGTTCCGTAAACGAATCGTTGACCGGATTTTTGACCGAATTTAACTTTTACGTATTCGCATAATACTCGTACATATCCTGTTCCGAACGTATCCCGTACCACGAATTGCTACGTCTGCGAGTGTCTCCGAAAATGCTTTATGTACAGTGTAAATGAACGATGCAAAAACCTCCCCCTCACATGGGGGCGGGTCCCGCGTGGCTGGGAATTAGTAGGGGGTGGGGTCATTGGAAAGTTTGTGAGAAGCCTGGGTTTTGGCTTAGTTTTTTGTGCGGTTCATTAGGAATTTTTGGAAACTTTATAAGCTAATGTACACTTAAATAGATGTTAACAAAAAGTTTCACTCCACAATTCAGAATAAATCAACTTTTTCTATTAAAAAAGGTCATCTGTAATCTTAAGTTTATTAAGGTGAAAATACAATATTTCACCGAAAAAAAGGTGAAAGAATGTACTTCCACACAGAAACTTGGTAAAAAAAAGTTTCGCCCCAGAGTCCATATTCAGAAAACTCAACTTTTCACTTAAACAACTCACGGTTTGTAAAGGCTATGATTCCGGTAAAAAAGTGGGAAAAGTAGTTGTGTTTTCCCTATGTCATTCTCAGTTACAAAATAGATAGGACTGTTTAAAGCATAACCTATGAAACTGAAGACATATATCATAATAAATAGGATACCTCCGTCCAAACTTAGATGACCTAGTTCCAGTTTGCACAATTCTTAAGGCAATGAGGAAATGGGAATATGTTTAAGTATTTTATACCCTTACGGATAATAACAAATAAAATTTAGAAATTATTTAACTTTTAAAACACAGTTTTTTGTAAACTTTATACCGTTGAAGAACGTAAGATTAAATAAGGAACTATAGAAATACAGATGTTAAGAGTTATAAGATTAATTAGATCCTATCAGCAATCCCGCAAGAACATTAAAATTAGTTTTTTACATGTTAAATCCGATCTCACAAACACATAAAAATTAGTTCTTCACAGTATACCATAAAACTAAAAAAAAAAATAGAACAACTGACCATTTTCAGTATGCATTAATTCAATATCACTAAGTGCTGGTTCATTGAAAGGAAAGAACTCATGGTTCTCTTTGTTCGGCAAGCAATTAAAAAATGATGTGCTAAACTATCCCATCTTACTTACCGTTCTCACTGTCATCGTATCCACCATCACCATCCTCACTATCCTCATCCTCATCCTCAATATCCTGACCTTCTTCTTCATACAACCAAGGTCCATAAACTCTCTCACTCTCATCCTCCTCTAAAGTTTTAGCGTCAACAGAAACCCTTGAGGGCACTGCTCCTACATACACAACACTGTTAGCAATATAATTCACAATACACTTCTCACCAATGGGTACTTCAAGTAACTCACTATTAGAACAACAATCCTTATCATGACCTAGAATACCACATCTGTAACATAGCTTTTTAGGTAAATTCTCATACTTTAGAGACATCCAATACACTTCATTAAGTTTCCTTGAAATACACAACCAAAAACCAGTAGCTAGTCTCTTAGTAACATCCACAACAAGTCTAATTCTCAGGAAATTATTTCTCTTCCTTTTTTTCTCACAAAGTTTGACTTTCAAGACTTGATAATCAATAACTTCGCCAATTTTGAAACCCAAGTTTTCTGTAATCGTGATCCTTGGTATGTTATGCACTTGGATCCAGAACGGACAAGTAGTGAACTCAATCTTAGGAGGAGGTACATTAGGACTACACCACTATTTTAAAAGAAGTACATATTGATTTTGAAAGACCATCCATGGTGCAAAATCCATAACCATCATTTTATCCTTTTCATTCTCGAACTTGATACTTAGACAATCATTATAAAGCACTTGGATAGAGTATGATGAGGTCAGATTAACCCTTTCCCTGTCAATCTGTTTGATCACTTCATCTAGGGTAAAAGAAATATTTTTATCAGTTATCAGAGTTGCACTAAGAATTGTGTTCTTTTCAGCTGCTGATTCCATTAAGAAAGGCTCTTCAATTGTGACAGTGAATATTTAATTTTGTGTACTTGTTTTCATTTCTGTTTACCGCTTGAATATTACTCTACTTGATTAACGGGGTCTCTTCAATTGTGAGACATATTTATTTGTATAGTGGAAAATTAACGTTTGGGATTCGGGTAGGATCCAACGGTGTGGTGCCTTTGATCTCGGTTTTACACGTAGTGATGTCCTTGGTGTAAGTTGTGACAGTCTGGTGCAATGTTTGGGATTACGGAAGTAACTTTAGTTAGTCTCCTACATATTCATATGAGACTTGATACATACACAACGGTTTTACACCGTGAAATGCACAACGAGGGCATGTATACTTTTCGTATTCATATTCATTGCATTTAACTCGATTGAATTCAAAAAATATTTAGAGACTGCAACACGTTTGTTATATCTTCTCTTTCTCAATACTAGATTGTTTGGTGCACGTGCAAGGGGAAAATGGAACCTAACATTTTTTTTGTGCTATGGGTAGTGGGACCTATTATCAAATTACCATTATGTCCTCACTTTTATTTATGTTAGGATTGGATGAGTAAATAAATTAGGGGCAAAATAGGAAGTTCCTAATTTACAGCTTCAACAACTGTTCCTCTAAGGGGTGTTGGTTTTATATATAGTAATAGATAGTCAACATGTTTGTTATATCTTCTCTTTCTCAATATAGTCAACACGTTTATCATTTACTCCCTTGGGTCCCACGCCATCCCCATTTTAAATGCAGAGTAAAATTCTTAGGCCCTATACATATGCATCAAACCATTTCCAATGTGGTTTCTTCCATAACCTTGCTAAAGAATAGTTAAACACTCTGGTAGTGATAGTTCCCAAGACCAATTACTCCCAAGACCAATTAATCCTTTTTCATACCTTTTCTTAAGCTAACAGGGGGTCCTACTTTTGGGTATTCATGTGTCTACACGGTTTATAGGGAGTCCATTTGGACGGTTTGTAAATAATTTTTCTTATTTTATTCCTACTACAATTTTCCATACACAATAAATGAGGGTATTTAAGAGAAAATTTATCTTAGAAATAGGAGTCAACCTATGTAGTGGGACAAATAAATAAAAACCAAGATTCCTCCTGGTTTCAATACTTTAGTGGGATGGAAACTATAGTATATACTGTAGTAGTATATTGATTATTGAGGAACATAAGTTATGGTAAACGTGTTGCCGTGTTGAAACATTTTTGAATCAAGTGATTGAGGAAAGCTGCGTTAATGTGGTACTAACATGCGCACAAGAACATTTTCGAAATTTCATTCAAGTCGCATCGTTCCATTTAATTCAAAAAAATTTGTCTTTAGGTTACCATTAAATTTTGTTAAGTTAAACAGATGAAAACAAAAAAATTCACTAAAATAAACTCCCCCCAAAACAAACTGAACCCAACTTTTCATCCTTTCTCTAAAATAATTTACTTGTTTTTCCTTTGTCAAAAAATAAAAATAAAAATATTTACTTGTTTTTCCTAAATTGTGATTATAGTAATATCGATTGATTACATTAAATTGATTATTCTAAAATCATCGATATAACTAACCTTATTTTATTTTTATGATTTAGGGATTTGAGAGAGTCCACAATGAACGACCATACTAAAACTAAAAACCAGACCAAATACTAAAAATATTTGGGTTTGAGGGTGTTTCAACGCTGGGAAAAGAGTAAAATTTTAGTCAAGCGTACGCCTGAAGATGATCCCCGGGCGGACATAGAAGATGATCCCCATGGGAATGGGGCGGACACCTTTCTTTGATCCCCGTGGGGTAGACATCTTTCTTTGATCCCCATGGGCATGGGGCGGACGTCTTTCTTTGATCCCCATGGGGCGCTCCACCAGGCGAAGAATAAATTAGGGGCAAAATAGGAAGTTCCTAATTTACAGCTTCAACAACTGTTTCTCTAAAGGGTGTTGGCTTTATATATATCAATAGATAGTCAACATGTTTGTTATATCTTCTCTTTCTCAATATAGTCAACACGTTTATCATTTACTCCCTTGGGTCCCACGCCATCCCCATTTTAAATGCAGAGTAAAATTCTTAGGCCCAATAGATATGCATCAAACCATTTCCAATGTGGTTTCTTCCATAACCTTGATAAAGAATAGTTAAACAATCTGGTAGTGGTAGTTCCCAAGACCAATTAATCCTTTTTCATACCTTTTCTTAAGCTAACAGGGGGTCCTACTTTTGGGTATTCATGTGTCTACACGGTTTATAGGGAGTCCATTTGGACGGTTTGTAAAGAATTTTTCTTATTTTATTCCTACTACAATTTTCCATACACAATAAATGAGGGTATTTAAGAGAAAATTTATCTTAGAAATAGGAGTCAGCCTATGTAGTGGGACAAATAAATAAAAACCAAGATTCCGCCTGGTTTCAATACTTTAGTGGGATGGAAACTATAGTATATACTGTAGTAGTATATTGATTATTGAGGAACATAAGTTATGGTAAACGTGTTGCCGTGTTGAAACATTTTTGAATCAAGTGATTGAGGCAAGCTGTGTTAATGTGGTACTAACATGCACACAAGAACATTTTCGAAATTTCATTCAAGTCGCATCGTTCCATTTAATTCAAAAAATTTGTCTTTAGGTTACCATTAAATTTTGTTAAGTTAAACAGATGAAAACAAAAAAATTCACTAAAATAAACTCCCCCCAAAACAAACTGAACCCAACTTTTCATCCTTTCTCTAAAATAATTTACTTGTTTTTCCTTTGTCAAAAAATAAAAATAAAAATATTTACTTGTTTTTCCTAAATCGTGATTATAGTAATATCGATTGATTACATTAAATTGATTATTCTAAAATCATCGATATAACTAACCTTATTTTATTTTTATGATTTTGGGATTTGAGAGCGTCCACAATGAACGACCATACTAAAACTTAAAACCAGACCAAATACTAAAAATATTTGGGTTTGAGGGTGTTTCAACGCTGGGAAAAGAGTAAAATTTTAGTCAAGCGTACGCCTGAAGATGATCCCCGGGCGGACATAGAAGATGATCCCCATGGGCATGGGGCGGACACCTTTATTTGATCCCCGTGGGGTAGACATCTTTCTTTGATCCCCATGGGCATGGGGCGGACGTCTTTCTTTGATCCCCATGGGGCGCTCCACCAGGCGAAGAATAAATTAGGGGCAAAATAGGAAGTTCCTAATTTACAGCTTCAACAACTGTTTCTCTAAAGGGTGTTGGCTTTATATATAGAAATAGATAGTCAACATGTTTGTTATATCTTCTCTTTCTCAATATAGTCAACACGTTTATCATTTACTCCCTTGGGTCCCACGCCATCCCCATTTTAAATTCAGAGTAAAATTCTTAGGCCCAATAGATATGCATCAAACCATTTCCAATGTGGTTTCTTCCATAACCTTGATAAAGAATAGTTAAACACTCTAGTAGTGGTAGTTCCCAAGACCGATTAATCCTTTTTCATACCTGTAGGAGAAGAATCTCGCAACAACAACGCTCTTGCAAAGATTTCTGCCACACATGGCAAGTGTCGCAAATAATTACAAGAAATGACGAAATATGTGAAGATTTTATCATTACTCGCAAGAATAAGGTGATAGTTCGCAAGAAATATAACAAGAGGGAAAAATCTTGTGAGACATGGAGAAACCTAGGGGAAATGTAACAGAAACCTGAGGGAAATGTAGCAGAAACCTGAGGGAAATGTAGCAGGAGCTCGAGAGAAATGAAGAAAGCTTGCGAAATATATTACCGCAGAACTCAGATCCGTAATTAAGGGAAAGCTTAGCTGTAAATGAGATGTCATCCCCTATGTAACTACCTATATAAAGAAGAGAGCAGGAGAGAGAAAGGAGAGATAATTTTAGGAAGAGAAAGAAAGTTCTTTGGCAAAGAGAGATTTTTAGAGAGAGAAAATGTAATTTCTTTATCATCTTCTTCCCCAAAACTAGATCTAGAATTCTTCCAAGAACTCCATTAATGGAGATTGTAGATGTAAATTAATGTAATTACAAATTATTATAGTGAAGATCCGTGGATGTAGATCACATTGATCGAACCACGTAAATTCTTGGTGTCTCTTTTACAATTTTAGTATTTTTATCACCATTTTTATATGTAGATCTAGGAATTGTTATCAAGATTTGATAAGGGGTGTGTTGTAGGAAATCCTGCAACTACATTTTTGGCGCTATAAACAGGGATTATTGGATAGATTGAAGAAGATTCAAAGAAATTGGTTACTGGTAGAGTTAGAATTTGTGAGATCTAAAATTTTTTTGAGAGGAAATTCGATAATGGAGAAATTTTATCTTCAAGCAATCACCGACAATACAGTAAAAGCAAAAGATAAAGATGAAGATGCTAAGTTAGGTCAAAAGGATGAGTTTCTACATCAAAAGAATCTACATCAACTATGAGTCAAAAAAGGACAAATCTCTTTTCACTTTTCTTATTCTTTGTTTCATTTTTTGGATCTGTGAATTCCGAAACGAAAGTTAGAAAAGATGAATTTTTATAAAACCTAAAAAGATGAATTTTTATAAAACCTAAAAATTAATTTATGAAGAAATTTGATTTATTACGGAAGTCTCGAATTTAAAAATATTTTTGCTACGAATTTGTAGCAACTAAACCTTGTTTTACGAATTTGTTTGATGAATCTCTGAAAATGTCAAATTTCAAGATTTTTTGTTGATTACAGATTTAGAGATTTATATTTCGCAAGAACAAAAACAAATAGAATACATGGAAAGTTTTCATTCTTCGCAGGCAAACATTACTCATCTTAATGATCTATAAACAGCTAACCAAATTTACTGATCGTTTGCAGCATATATAACTGAAATATTCTCTAAACATCAACATGTATGGACAAATAGTGGAAGCCTTTGTGATAACTTGCTGCGATGAAAGCTAATGAGGGCCCATTAGTTAACTATACAACTAGTTTCAACAAAGAGAATGAAAGACTATTGAAGGCCCATTACTCGCTGTACAAAATAAAGAGAGGAAGAGAATGTACAACCATCACGTTGCCAACCATTCTTGCGAAGAAAGAATACATATCAGCGGTATTATCCTTCACGAGAAGTCTTTTTCACAAGTACTTGCGTAAATAAGAAGTGAAGTATAGATGGATTACAATAGCAGATGCATTATCAGTGAGACAAGAAGGGAAGTGCACTACCAAGAGTAGTACCAAGAGTGAACCAATTACCAAATATCGGCGAAGAATGATCAGCGAGGAATTGTAAACCAACCAACTATCAACTATCAAATATCAATGAAGTAAACCAACCATCAAGTATCAAGAATAGTTCAGGACATGCAATAGCAAGCGTATCGGACGTAAGAATATAATGTGAGAAGTATATGAAGATACAGTAAGGAAGGAATCAAACGTAGAATGACACGTAACTTTCAGCCAACGTTAAAAGGAAAGATACATTGCGATCAAACTTACACTATCAGTAACTCATGCAGATTGATAATCAAAAGTTACTTTCACGGAGACATAACGCTTTAGACTCAACTCAATTCGCAGACTCTGAAGTCAAAAAGCAATACCATAAGACCTGAAATCATAAGGCATGAAAGTTACGCCTTAGATTGATAGCCTGGCGTGATCTTCTGAAATCAAAGCACAATCTCCCTTCGTAATATCACGCAAAACCTTCAGCACAACCAGTTCGTTAGCGGCAAATCTACAACACACATTAGAAAATATTTATGCGAAGAGAAAGGAAGGGATTTGGAGATACTACTCGCCAGTAAAAACATCCTTTCCTTGCTTAAACCATCTCTTAGCTTCTTTTCCCCTGATCTTTGTCCGTTTATCCAACCACTAACTCCACCAACAAGATCCATCTGCCAACTACTATTTTGTGCGTCTCAGAACTTTCTTAAGCTTCTTCTTTCAAGCTTCACTTTACATTGATTGCAACCAGCTCCTTCAATTTTTGTTCATCTGTACACTGTCCTTCCAAGACTACAACACCATATTCTTAGTCTCTGTCCATCCAGCCACTGCACGAAGAATCAATTGAGCCAACCAAACACATCGTCACTTCATTGCTGAAACATCAGAACCAACTCCACGTAAACCAGCAAACAACATCTTCATATTCTCTTTCTGTAACGGATAAACCATATACTCGAGCTCAATCACAGCAACCAGGGTAGCGATACCAGCTCCTTAGTTCGAGTAAAATCTCAGTAACTTCCTGAACTTCTTCAACTTTTAACTTCCTGCAAACCTATAAGTTCAATCTCATTGATGGTCATCAGTAACTTCTAAGTGAATGATTTCTTTAGTTTTTCATATCGCAGACAATACACTCAAAGGGAGTATACTTAACTCATCTTTTAAATTATAATAGTTTGAATAGAATCCTAGTTATCCTGATTTGTTCGTGTGCAACAATGCACTTGAAATAAGAACTTTTATGATCAATTATTTGTTTACATCATGAACCACATGTACTTAAATAATATTGCTGGAAAAGCAGACTTTGAAGAAGAAAAACTGTATAGAAGCATGCATTAAGAAAAGAGAGATAGTAAACAAACAAAACAGAATAAGAAAGCAGACTTTAAATATGTTCGCAAGATACTTCGCAGTTTACTGCGACTGATTACTTCGCAATATAAGAATGCTAAGATATTAAGAGATTATTGGCGAAGATAGGAACCAATCATTTTCTTTAAGAAACCAGGGTGAAAAGGAATATTATTGAGATAAGCAACACAATAGCTAAGCAGTAGCAGATGTTAGCATCAGCTCGCAGTAATTTAGTGGAACCAATGATGATCCGGAAACCAATAGCATCTAAAAACAACAACAAGTTGACGATCCAGCGATCAAAAGCATCAACAACAAGGATATTACGAAGTAAATAGAGAGCTATAACGTGAGGAAAGAGGAAGCCATGCACAACAGCAGTTATGATGTGAAGAAATTTTCATTGCGTAAAGATCCATAACAGTTATAATGTAAAGAAGATAAATAATATACCAGCAAACAATAGAAGACAGAAGGTAGAACTCCAAAGACACAGCGCAAAAATATCTCAACCGCACTTACAATGCAAGGAATGATCAAACGTCTTCTCTGGAAAAAGTTGTTGATAGTAAATAAAGAGAGAACACACTTTGCGAGATTTACCGCAAAAGCACACGTAAAAGCCAAAGAACAACAAAAAGTTTCTTTGTCAGAAAAGAAGAAGACAAAGCTTGTTCACTGTATTCTTGCAGAAAAGAAACTAGCGCAAATGGCTAGAGAGGGAAGCAAGCATCTAAGCTAAAATACGTATGAAAACAAATGGGAAAACAAGATCTTAATTCACTTCTGCGAAGGTTAGCAACATCAAATGATCAGCAAATATCGTTGTTGACCCAGTTGTTCTATACGCCGCTACAGAACCAAATGAACAGCAACACCATATTTCTGCGTCCTATATGTCTGCTTGTTCAGCTGTTTTATACTACATTAGATGAGTTTTTCTTCGCAACCTGATGGTTTTGCGTGATATCACACATGATTACTTCATGCAAACCAAGCCCATTAAATTAACATTAGAAATTGGTCCGTCCAAGCCCATTAAACCAAACCAAGTTATGTCTCATGCAAGTTAAAGCACACCAAACTATTTCACGTAAGAAATTGGCTAGCGAGAAAATGAAATCCTTTATTTCACACGAGAATTCGCCAAGATTGGCTAGAAACAGGAATTTACTATTTCATTACTTCACAAGATTTTTGGATATTTCGCAAGAAGAAAATAGGAGATTATTTCGCAAGAAATGGTTAGAACAGTTGGTATGGCGCAACATTATACAAGAGGCAGATCAATAGTTAATTTCCCAAGACTTCATTTCTCATTTCTTCTCAATTTTCAAGAAAATCATATACTTCGCAAGAGACAACAGCAAGCCGCAACAGATAAGTATCATTTCCTTGAATATTTTATTTACAGAAAACAAAAGATTTTTGATTTTCTTTATCAACAACGATATAATCGCAAGATTTCTAAAATTTCTAAGATTACAAAACATTTCAAAGATTTTTTTTATTAGATTGGCAAAAAGATTTCAATAGTTTTTAAAGATTTCTATAGAACATTTCTGATTTAAAGACGCGATATAATCGCAAGATTTTAAAGAAGATTTCTAAGATTTCAAAAGATTTTATAGAAATTTTATTTTATAAATGTTATTATGAGAATGAAAACAGAAATGAAAGAATAAATAAATATGAAATTATCCCAAGAAAGGCGAATAAAATTTCGCAAGAGAGAAATGCAATTGCATAAGATGGCGGAATTATCGCAAGAAATGAAAGAATACAGAAATGTGAAATTATCGCAAAAGACGCGAAAAAAAAATTGCAAGAGAGAAATGCAAATGCATAAGACGGGTGCAAATCGCCTAAAAACATATAAGAATGGGACGAACCTTTATGGCGTACACCCTAATTCGCGGATTCTATTCCGTAAGAGGCAATGTCCTTAAAGTGCGTCATAAGGGCTCTTTGCATGACTATGGGAAAGGCTATACTGCTGCTGGAACCTAGTCATGGAGATTTGGGATTATAGAAAATACATCCATGAGAGATAACTTGGATTCCCAACTATATAAGGTTATACCCTGGTTGGGCGCCCGAGAGTTTCTCCTAAGGAATGCAAAGTATGATCAAGGCGCCGAGGTACACGGTTGAGCTTTGGGTGCCCGGGACAGATGAACCTACCCTGGCCATCCATGGAAAGTCTTGGCTTACGATGAGTTCGGCCCGAAGAAAACCCTTCTAGGGTGTAGTCTCGTAACTATAAGCCATATAGGCATAAAGGATAAGAGGCTACGAAAACAACTGGTTGTTTCTATAACCGTATGGGAGGAGCTAGTCTTGTATGGCAGAAGTACGTCTCCTTGAAGGGGAAACCAGGGGGAGAGATAAGGGAGATACCCTCCATTAGGGAGCTGTGTATCAAAAAAGACGGCAATGTCATGGGACTTTATATTCGCAAGAATATTTAGGCCCGTCATATTATCGGACACATATGTCATGGGAATTTATATTCGCAAGAATATTTAGGCCCATCATATTGCCGCATGACAGGCCAAAAATCCTAAAGAGAAATGTTAAGATGAGATCAATGGGTTTTTGCGATAAGAACAAAATATGAGATAAATAAAATCAATGATAAGAGGATATAAATCGCAAAGACGTCCTGCGATTTCATCGCAAAGATGGAAATGTCATAAGTCTTAAAAAGCAAAGAGATATTAATCTCATAAGATGGCTTAGACTTATCATATTGCCGCAGAGATCAAAATAAATGATAAGACAAGATCAATGGATTATTACATATAAAAGTAAGAATGTCCTGCGATCTTGTCGCAGACAAGTGTCATAATAAGACCTTTAACTAGGAAGGCAAAATAAGACTACAAGAGAGGTTATACCTACAAGCGTATAACAGATTGCTAACGACTTTATATTAGTCTTATTTCATTACAGATCAATAACAAGAGGCAGGTATGGGAATGCATAAAATGAAAATTACAATTTGTCGCAGAAAATAGTCGCAAGAAAGAAAGAGAGAAGTACACAAGTTTTACAGGCCAAAAAGAAAATAAGACCACTAGAGAGAACGCAAATAAACTTGTGAAGATAATTATATTGCAAAAAAAAAAGTGGAGAAAATAACAATGAGATACAATGAGCCAGAAAAATGAGGCACAAGAGAATGAACCTGCGGGAATAAAGAGAAATGTATTCACTAGAGAAAAATAAAAAGAAATGGAGAATGGAGGCAATTTAAAGCTACATCACTTTTACCGCGGCGAAATAAGAATAATACCTTGAAATTTCGCAGAACTATTTGCAACACTATTCGCGACATTATTTGCGACACTATTCACAACACTATTCGCAGAAATGTTCAAAAAATCGCAGAAATATTCAAAAATTAGCAAGGTTATTCATAATCACGCAGACTCATTCATAAATTCGCATATTCACCCAGAATTTCGCAGGAATTGTGATTATTTTCAGAATGTGATTATTTTCTTAAAGTGATTATCACTTGAGGCAGAGGCAAGATAAGAATAAAGAAGCAATTTAATCATTCAACATTTTCTCAAGGATTCTCCTTCATAGATAAAGAACAGAGGCAGTTAGGGATTACCAAGAAAATATTTTATGTTCTTTATCTTCTCGGCAAGAATCATTTCCAAAATGGGCAAGAATTCTCACCAAAAATGAAGAAATAATTTCGCATGAATAGAGGCAATATTTTTCATTCAAGAGCGGATACTTCTTATATTTCGAGGATTGAGTACTTCTTATACTTCTTCAAGGATACTTCTCATACTTCATTCTTCATACTTCTTGTACTTCAAAATATGATACTTCTAATTATTTCTCAAAGCTTCAGAACTTCGCAAAAGAATAGAGGCAAGTATATACTTTTTAAGTTTGATATTCTTTCGCTAGTTCCTTCGTCAACAAAGATCAGAGACTACTACAACAACGAATTTTTTCTAAAAGATTGCTCTTCAAGCAATATTCAAGAAAAAAGAGGCAAAATGTAGGAGCAGAATCTCCCAACAACAACGCTCTTGCAAAGATTTCTGCCACACATGGCAAGTATCGCAAATAATTACAAGAAATGACGAAATATGTGAAGATTTTATCATTACTCGCAAGAATAAGGTGATAGTTCGCAAGAAATATAACAAGAGGGAAAAATCCTATGAGACATGGAGAAACCTAAGGGAAATGTAGCAGAAACCTGAGGGAAATGTAGCAGAAACCTAAGGGAAATGTAGCAGGAGCTCGAGAGAAATGAAGAAAGCTTGCGAAAGATATTACCGCAGAACTCAGATCTGAAATTAAGGGAAAGCTTAGATGTAAATGAGCTGTCATCCCCTATGTAACTACCTATATAAAGAATAGAGCAGGAGAGAGAAAGGAGAGATAATTTTAGGAAGAGAGAGAAAGTTCTTTGGCAGAGAGATATTTTTAGAGAGAGAAAATATAATTTCTTTATCATCTTCTTCGCCAAAACTAGATCTAGAATTCTTCCAAGAACTCCATTAATGGAGATTGTAGATGTAAATTAATGTAATTACAAATTATTATAGTGAAGATCCGTGGATGTAGATCACATTGATCGAACCACGTAAAAATCTTGGTGTCTCTTTTACAATTTTAGTATTTTTATCACCATTTTTATATGTAGATCTAGGAATTGTTATCAAGATTTGATAAGGGGTGTGTTGTAGGAAATCCTTCAACTACAATACCTTTTCTTAAGCTAACAGGGGGTCCTACTTTTGGGTATTCATGTGTCTACACGGTTTATAGGGAGTCCATTTGGACGGTTTGTAAAGAATTTTTCTTATTTTACAATTTGTCCTATTCCTACTACAATTTTCCATACACAATAAATGAGGGTATTTAAGAGAAAATTTATCTTAGAAATATGAGTCAGCCTATGTAGTGGGACAAATAAAAAAAAATCAAGATTTCGCCTGGTTTCAATATTTTAGTGGGATGGAAACTCTATTATATACTGTAGTAGTATATTGATTATTGAGGAAGAGAAGTTATGGTAAACGTGTTTCCGTGTTGAAACATTTTTGAATCAAGTGATTGAGGCTAGTTGCGTTAATGTGGTACTAACATGCGCACAAGAACATTTTCGAAATTTCATTCAAGTCGCATCGTTCCATTTAATTCAAAAAATTTGACTTTAGGTTACCATTAAATTTTGTTAAGTTAAATAGATGAAAACAGAAAATTTCACTAAAATAAACTTCCCCCAAAACAAACTGAACCCAACTTTTCATCTTTTCTCTAAAATAACTTACTTGTTTTTCCTTTGTCAAAAATAAAAATATTTACTTGTTTTTCCTAAATCGTGATTATAGTAATATCGATTGATTACATTAAATTGATTATTCTAAAATCATCGATATAACTAACCTTATTTTATTTTTATGATTTAGGGATTTGAGAGCGTCCACAATGAACGACCATACTAAAACTAAAAACCAGACCAAATACTAAAAATATTTGGGTTTGAGGGTGTTTCAACGCAGGGATTGTAGGACCAGAATATCGCCACAATGATATTCTCGCGATGGAAATGACACTTCTGCGAGAAGCCCAAACATTTCTACAAGTATTAACAACACTTTGACGAGAACGTCGCAAGATTTCAACGACATTTGGCGAGTGTCACAAAAGAGTGATATAACGGTTAACGATTAAAGATATATGAAGAATAAGTCTGCTTCACGATGGTTATAAAGTTGGCGATGGTGAAGACTAAAGTTATGACGATGAGATCGCAGAGTAGATCTGAATTAAGGGGAAATCTTAGCTGTCTTCCACTATGTATTTTCCTATATAAAGGGTTCGACTAAATCCAGAAAAGGATGATGTACTTTTGAGAGTTGAGAGAATTTTGAGGAGAGAGAAACTCCAGAAAGAAAGTTGTACTTTTGAGTTTTGATATTTCTTGTAAATCTTCCTGAAAGTGAATTAATAAAAGTGTTGTTGTTCATCCACAATTATGACTTAGTTTTCATAGATTCTTGACAAGGGTGTAGTGTGGGAAATCCTGCAACTACATTTTGGCGCCCGAAACAGGGAGAATCAAGCTAAAAAATCTATAATTACAACTTGAAAATTTGAAGAAATTGTTAGAATTGAAGAAATGGCTAGAAGAAGAAGAAACACATCAGAACCACCAACAACTGTGAGGAGAAGTAAAAGACTTGCAGGTGAAGGAACAAGTGAATTAGAAGAATCTTTAAGAATAAGATCATGAAGAAATAGAACAAGAAATGAAGCAGAAAATTCAATTCAACAGCCGAATCAACAAGTACAAATGCAAGATAGGGATGTGGATTATGATAGAGTGAGCGTGCACACTTGGAGGTCGGATTCAATGGAAGAAGCAGGAAATCGACAATTAAGAAATGGAGAAGAAGGAGAAAGAAATCAAAGAGTGGATGGAGAATTAGTTCATGTGGAACGTGAAAAATGGGACAGTAGATTATCTGAGGCAAAGAACACAGGAAGAAAGGAGATTAGAGGCGGAGGAACGTGCGAATCTAACAAGACAAAATCATGAACTAAGAATGGAGAATTTGAGGTTACAAAGAAGGAGGTCAAGAAGTACTGTAAGATCAAATTCAAGATCATTCATAGAAGAGCCAAGGCGAAATTCCCCAACGAGAAATGTTAGAGAAGAAGTGAAAAATTTAAATGGAGAACAACGTCATAGAGAAGAAGAGATAATTGGCGATCGTTATAATTTGCGTGACAATAGAAATCAAGAGGGAAGAAACAACCAAATTGAATAATAGAATATAGAGGAAGGTAGGAGGATATTGCATGGGCGAGAGAATCAAAGGAATCAAAGAATAATTGAAGAAGAAATTGAGAGATACTATGCTTAACAAGCGCGCTTGGCTTGTGAGAGAGAGAGATTAAGAGCAGAAGTAGAAGAGCAAGAATTTCGAGAGGCAGTACGACAAAATAACCATGAAAATCGAGAAAGAAGACGTACACAAAATCACTATAATGATAATATTCAAGAGGAGTATGATAGGATACAAAGGAGAATAGAGAGACATCGAAGAGAAATGAGGAGAAGTGAAGAAATTCGCAGAGAAGAAGATAGGCAACTGTGATTTCAAGAGGATGGTGAAAGAGAAAATCGCAGAGAAAGACGAGATGATGATGAAGAAGGAGATACGCAAAATCTCGCAAGACAAGAAAGACAAGAACGCAGAAGAAGGGAAGCTGCATTAAAAAGGCCAATGGAACAAAACTCAGCTGAGAATGAGCAAATTTTGAGGGAATTAGCAGAAATGCGAGGAATGATAAGCAATAGAAGAGAAAGAGGTAGAAGGCAACTTGATGAAGCTATTGAAGAAGCAGCGAGGACTCCATTTACCAAAGAAGTACAGTTAAGAGGAATACCTCCAAAATGCAATTTACCAGCATTAACCAGCATTTTTGATGGGACTACTTGTGTTGTTCAACACGTCAAAGCTTATGTTAGATGTATGCTACAGTGGGAGAATCATGATGCTGTGTTATGCAAATATTTTGCATCTAGATTAACTGGCGAGGCGTTGAAATGGTTTGAGGGATTTCCAAAAAATACCATAACTTCTTTTGATCATTTACAAGCTACATTTTTAGGAGCGTATATTAGCAACAATTCATCGCGGCCGGGTATTGAAGATGTGTTTGGGCTAAAACAGAGAGTTGGCGAGAGTCTAAAACATTTAACCATAATATAGAAGAAAATGTGCAGTGAGATGGCAGGAAGAGTTGACAAGAGATATCTTATCTTGTCTTTTATCAATGCAATGTTCGCGACTAATTTGTTGTACATCCAAATTTTCAGAATCAAAAATACAATCACCATGACAGAATTGCGAGAACTGCAGGAAGAATACATTGCTTTGGAGGAGAAACAAAATGAGATGGAATCATACCCAATCATGAACACCAGCTCGCTGGTGGAAAGTGGAAGTTTGCTCCCTAAAATGATAAATAATGTAGCGAGCACCTCGCAATCACAATAAGAGAAAGTAATCATTGATAACCAACAAAAATTAGTAGCGATGGGCAGTCGAGATCAGGAAGAATATGAAAGGGAGAAGAATTATTATAATCGCGGTGGAAATAATAAGATTCAAAGACTCGATCAACCTCAAGAAACTTATGGTGGACAAAGGCAGAATAATTTTAGAGGACAAAATAATCAGAGGATAATATGGGAAGAAATTAAGATGCCAGCTCTCAATACCAGCATAAAAAATTTTTTTTGGGAAGCTATCATTTTGATGGAAAATATACCCTCTCCGTGGAACATGGGAAAAGAACCCCATCCAAAAAATCGAAGTCAAGAATTCTGTCCTTATAAACATTTTCATGGCCACTCAGTAAACGATTGTAGGAATGTGAAGAGAATAATATTGAGGATGATTGATCAGGGAAAGTTAAATCATTTTCTAGTATGACATCCACAATCTCAGCAATTACCGCCAGCACCAGAAACTCGCAGAGTGAATGCTGTAAAAGGAGCAGAAACATTCGTAATAGAAATTGGAGCCAAAGCAAAGAATTTTTTTTGTAATTCTATTGTACGGTCACGCATAACTATAGAAGATTTCCATGATAATATTTTAAGCAGGGTCTTCGCGAGAGACACAGATGGAAGAGAGATATTGAATATCGCGAGATCCTCGCCATTAGAGGAATGGAAGAAACAGACTATATCTTTCACTGCACAAGAAGTACCAGAGCCTGGAGAGAAGCATGATAATCTATTGGTAGTAAGGTTAGAGATAAACCCCAATCAAGTAGTAGAATAATATGAAGAAAATGATACTGAAAATAAAGACTCTTGGGCTATCAATAGAGTTCTAATAGACACGGGAAGCTTAGTTGATATATTATTTTATCATACCTATAAGACCATGGGCGGAAAAGACGAAGATCTAATTCCATCAACATACAAAATCTATGGTTTTAATGGCATAGCTAACAAACCAAAGGGGGAAATTGAAATACAAATACCGTTAAAAGGAATATCTTCAAAAATCTTATTATGTGTTGTGGACATCGAGTCACCTTACAATGCCTTGATAGGACGACCTTGGTTACACTGGATATTGGGTGTAGCATCTACTTATCATCAACGTATCAAATTTCCTCATCCTAAAGGTGTTGGAATTATTAAAGGAGATTAGGGAGAAAGCAAGAAATGTTATGAAATCGATATGAAGTCTTGCAAATAAAGAGCTGAAAAGAATAGCAATTGGAAGTGAAAAATTAAACAACAACAGAGATGTGAAAGGTTAATGGTTGATACAATAGAACAGCGAGAAGATGAAACGTTGCGAGACCAAGGAAGTGGAAAATTGGTGGTTGATAGCGAGAATATCGCTGAGAGTATCCCAATTGAGAAAAGAGAAGAAAAGCGCAACAAGAGGGTTATGATGAAAGAATAGCGAGAAGATGAGGATGACAAATTAACGGTGAGAGTTTCATAAAGGAAAAAAAGGTAGCAAAATTCAGCAAAGAAATGACAACAGAGAGCAGTTAGTAGAGAGGTAAAGCAATGACATTTAAGAAATTTGAAGAAAATGTGCTAGAAAGGTAAGAAATACTGGAATATTGTAAGATAAAATAGTTAAAAATTTCTTTTTTCTCTATCACAATTCATGCGAGTGTCATCGCCAGAGTAGCGAATAAAATTTCGCAGAGATTAAAAGAATGGGACGAACCTTTATGGCGTGCACCCTAGTTCGCGAATAAAATTTCATAAGAGGCAAATGTAAGACCTAATAGCGCGTCATATGAGGGGGTATCTCTTGACATGACTCAGCGATAAGGTTATACCGCTGCTGGAACCTGATTCATGCAGATGTTGGGGTTAAAGAAAACCTATCCGGGAGAGAGATCTTGGATTTCCATCTATATAAGGTTATACCCTGGTTGGACGACCGAGAGTCTCTTCCAAGAAGTGAAGAGTATGACCAAGGTTCCGAGGTACACGGTTGAGCCAAGGGTGCCCAGAGCGTACGAAACTCTCTTGCCATCCTTGGTAAGTCTTGGCTACAATGCACTTGGCCTGAAGAAAACCCCACTTAGGGTGCAGTCTTGTAACTATAAGCCATATAGGCATAAAGGAAAAGAGGTTGCGAACACAACTGGTTGTTGGCAAATCCGGATGGGGGGAGATAGTCTTGTATGGCCGATGTGCCCTCCTTAAAGGGGAAACCAGAGGGGAAGATAAGGGCGGAACCCTCCATTAGGGAGCTGTTAAGTGTCTTAAGATGACAATGTCATGGGACTTATGATCGCAAGATCATTTAGGCCTATCATATTGTCGCGTGACGAAAATTATACAAAGGCAAAAAGCCTAAAGAGAAAATGTTAAGATGAGATCAATGGGTTTTGGCATGAAAGTGTAAAGATGTCCTGCGATTTCATCGCAAGACGGCAATGTCACGAGGCTTTGTTTTCGCGAGAGAACCTAGACTTGTCATATTGTCGCAGAGATATTGAAAAGTACTGATAAGACAAGATCAATGGGTCAATACATGCAAATGTAAATATGTCCTGCTATTTTGTCGCAGAAAAATGAAAAAGTTGGCAAAATAAGACCTTTAATTAGGAAGGCATAATAAGACCAACAGATTATTGCGATACTGCTCGCAGTATTTATGAGATTTGGCAAGTACTAAGGCATAATTTAACACCAGTACTGAGGCATAATACATTTTTACTTCAACTAATATTTAATCTTTACGCAATTTTCTCTTATTGCAGATGAATAATAGAGGCAAGTATGGGAATGCATAGAATGATGAAATTATTATTCATCTATCATATGATAAAATTGCATTGATAAGTAACATACTTATATAGATCATTAAAAGATAACAGTTATATTGATTGTTTTGCAAAAAATAATTGTTTTCTGACTCATACAGGCAGAAGCAAAAGGAGTTTATATTGGCGAAGAAACTCGCAGTTAATTACAAAAAAGAGGAAATAATTATACAAAGAAGACAAAAGAAGAAGAAAACTAATTAGACTGATCTCCATCTTCATTGTCAGATTTTTTTTCATCGTCAAAATTTCCCTCTTGTTCATCATCACCAATACTATCTTCATCGCCAGAATCCTCAGCTTCACTATCAGAGATAGTAGGTCTTGGAATTTCTGCTGGGATTTCTTCTTCTAGATCAGGATATACAGAATGAGGGATATTATGATCATCACAGACCAACTTAATGAATTTATTGCGAGTAATAACAAGAGATCTGTTAAAATTCGCAATAGTAGCGTTGAGACGGTCCTTTAATCTTGAATACTTCTCATCGCGAGCAGTAAGTTTGGTCGCGAGTTGATGTTTTTCATCTTCAAGTCCTTGAAGTCTCTCGCGACAATTCTTCTCACCAGCTGCGAGAACGTGACAACGAATTAGAAGCATTATCAGGAAGAATATTAAAATGAAAAGTTAGCAAGAATTGAACAAGTTAACAACCTTCTCTTTCAGAAATCATGTCTCTAATTAAAGCAGCTTGTTCAACTTGGAGACTAACATCTACACCTAACCTTCGCAGCCCAAGCAAACTCGTCATCGCTATTAATGAGGAGACGAGATCGAACTTGAGTCTCCCTCGTAAGAAGATCTTCATTCTCGCGTATAAGTTTATCTCTGTCCATTTGAACGTCAAGGAGATTTTTATGAAAGTCTGCTAGGGTCTTGGATCCCTTTTTAATGGCAAGATCTTTCTCGTCAATAAGATCGCTATTCTTCTGTCTTAATATATCTATTTCTTTCTTTGAATCAAGATAAAAGCGCCTATATTTATTAGTCAAGCCTAAATTGAATCTGTGTTCAACTTTTAAGAGATCAAATTTGGATCTAAGTTCATCTATGGAAAGAGATTTAATCTTATCATCTGAGAAATTACTTAAAGAATTATTAAGACATGCAAGAAGAGTATGATCATCTATAGGTTCAGGAAAAGTTTGAAAGAGTATAGCCTCGTCAGTAAGACCATAAATATCTACAAGTTAAAAGTGGCCGCTTGAATAAGCTGCGATAGAATAAAAAGAATTAAAAAAGAAAGGAAATTAATCATACCATATAATTGTTGGTTAGCTTTATCAAGATCAGAGATCTTTTTCTTATTAACCGAAGCTTCAGTCTCCAGCTGTTTATTCTTCTTGCGAAGCTCAATAACTTCAGATTCTAATCTTTGTTTATCCTGGCGAAGTTTAGCAGCTTTTTCTTCAGAGATGGCACATCTTTTATCTAAATCAGAAGCAACAGCAAAACAAGCTCTTCCAACCTGCGAAAGAAGAATATAAGTTGAGATCTAGCGATGAAGAAAATATATAAACAAGCTGAAAAAATGAAAACTTACCAAAGCACCAAGAGAAATCAAGAGACTGGGAGTTAGCGATTTTGAGATTCCTTGGAAAGAATCATTATCCACCAGGATAGGGGCATCGCAAACTTTAGCGAGAGATTGGGATGTTTTCTCAATAATTTCATCCTCATCATTAGAATTCATTTTATGGGAAATATTGCTAAAACTTCTAGACAAATGAGTCATTGAAGAATCAGAATCAGAAGAATTTTTTATTGAGGTAAAACCTCTAACATTAAAACCCTTGTCATTATTATCTTTATCAAGATCAACACTTGAATTTTCTGGAATTGTTTGAGGAGTTGAAGAAGAAGAAGGTTGGATTTTCCTTTTCTTCAAAGGAGGATCGCTAGAATCTTCACCACAAGGAGCAGAAGGTTTCCCTTTAGGAGGAATAATATCTTTATCTTTATCGCCAGATTCTCCATCATGAGGGGTAATAGGCTTTCCTTTAGCAGAGGCAGCAGATTTTCCTTTGCGATCAGTAGAAGATTTTCCCTTGGGTTTTGGTTCTAAGGGTTCAAGTTCTTCAATCTCTTGCGATCACAGATGAAGATAAGAAATAGGGGCAACAATATATTGTTAAAATTTACAAGGAAATATTTCTTACTTCATCCGTGAAAGATTTAAGAGCAAAAAAGGTGATGGGTTTCCTATGAGTTTGATAGCTGAGTTTCATCCTATCAATCTGAGACAGATCAAAATAGTTAGCGAGAATATAAAAAAGACAGTAAATGATAATAATATGAAAAGTTAAGAGAATATACTTCTTTAGTTCTTTCAGGCCATTTAAAGACCCAAGGTTGATATTTTGCGAGATTCGCAGGAAGTTCGCGAGAACCAGATATATAAAGACCTTCAAGACACAATGGAAATATGAACCACTTGTCATCGCTAGAATGGCGAGGACCTTGGTTGGTAGGTGTATGAAAATCAATATCCATCATAAGAGCTTTGTCGTCGCTAGAGACCTTCTCTTTTTTCAAACGAACACCCCAGTAGGTGCAATCTCTCTTCATAGGGACTATACTGTAATTTACAAAGAAGTTGTCCACAGTGTAATCTGCAGAAACAATGGGGACATCTTTAAATAAAGGATTCTTTGGAGCTTCAGGGTAACGAGTTCCTTTATTAGCACCGCGAGAAGCATATTCCAGTAGTAATCTGATACAATCTCCACCTAGTTTATATACTGCTCGCGAGAATCTTTCATCAGAAATTATTTGATAGAATAATAGGAGTTCTAGGTCATAGAGAGGAAGGGGAAGACCAGCTTCAAGTTTTCCTAGCGATACTATGATTTTTTCGCGAGAACATTGATCATCAGTAAATAATTTTAGAGAAAGTTCAGATCTAGAATCATGATCTGGAATTAAAGACAAGTTAAAACCTTTGATTTTGAGTTTCTCGCATTTCATTGAAGGCCTTCAAGTTTTTAGCACCAGCAGAACCATCTTTGAGTATGGGAATGAAAGGAAAGGTTGAAAAGAAGAAAGAAATTACAGCAGTAGCAGAAGCGCAATTCGCGGAAGAACAGTAAGTTTGCAGAGAAGGAGCGGAGAATGAAGAGGAAAGTAAAAGAGAAAAAGATAAGAATGAGAAGAGTATTTATAGAAGAAGAAATTTCTCGAAGAAGGTGATAGTAATTAATGCCAAGAAAATACGTGGGTGTTCAAATCTCAGCGGTTGGAGGAGACGTGTCAAAAATTTATTTGAAGAAAAAAATTGGTGAAGACAGCTGGAGAAGGACGGAGAAATCTGAAAAGATAAGCAATTATGGCATATTAGATTCTCATATCTTATCTTCTTCGCAGAAAAGACATGAGAAGAGGCAAGATGTAGGACCAGAATATCGCCACAACGATATTTTCGCGATGGAAACGACACTTCTGCGAGAATCCCAAACATTTCTACAAGTATTAACAACACTTTGACGAGAACGTCGCAAGATTTCAACGACATTTGGAGAGTGTCACAAAAGAGTGATATAACAGTTAACGATTAAAGATATATGAAGAATAAGTCTGCTTCACGATGGTTATAAAGTTGGCGATGGTGAAGACTAAAGTTATGACGATGAGATCGCAGAGTAGATCCGAATTAAGGGGAAATCTTAGCTGTCTTCCACTATGTATTTTCCTATATAAAGAAAATCCATAAAAGGATGATGTACTTTTGAGAGAGAGAATTTTGAGGAGAGAGAAACTCCAGAAAGAAAGTCGTACTTCTGAGTTTTGATATTTCTTGTAAATCTTCCTGAAAGTGAATTAATAAAAGTGTTGTTGTTCATCCACAATTATGACTTAGTTTTCATAGATTCTTGACAAGGGCGTAGTGTAGGAAATCCTGCAACTACAGGGATAAAGAGTAAAATTTTAGTCAAACGTACGCCTGAAGATGATCCCCATGGGGCGGACATAGAAGATGATCCCCATGGGCATGGGGCGGACACCTTTCTTTGATCCCCATGGGGCGGACATCTTTCTTTGATCCCCATGGGCATGGGGCGGACGTCTTTCTTTGATCCCCATGGGGCGCTCCACCAGGCGAAGATTGAAAATACGTTGTAGTACCAGAATATCGTCACAACAACATTCTGACGAGATTAACAACATTTCTGCGAGCGTCACAACGAATTCTCCAACAACACTTTGCGAGTGTCACAAAATAATGACGGAATAGTTTACGATGGAAGAAACACAAAAAGAACATGATTAGTTGGCAATGGTTATAAAGATGGAGAAAATAAAGACCAATGATATGGCGATGAGATCGCAGAATAAATCCGTAATTAGAGGACAGCTTATTTGTCACCTATTATTTAATTTACTATAAATAGAGATCCAATAGATTGAGAAAGGGGGATGTATTTTTTAGAGTTGAGAGATTCTTGAGGAGATAGAAAGTTTTAGGAGAAAGAGATATTTTTCAGAGAGACTTTTAGAGAGAGAAAATGTATTTTTCTTTATCATCTTCTTCCCCAAAACTAGATTTAGAACTCCATTAATGGAGATTATCAAATGTAAAATCAAATGTAAGCTTTAACAATCATAGTAGAGAATCATGGATGTAGATCAAATTGATCGAACCATGTAAAAATCTGTGTGTCTGTTTACAATTTTTAGAATTTTAAATATCAAATTAGTTTAGATTAAGAGATTATTATCAAGATATTACAAGGGGTGTGTTGTGGGAAATCCTGCAACTACATTTTGGCGCCGACTAAGGGGAACGTAAAGGATTTATCCTTCCTGTAATTTGATTGGTTCAAGAGATTTCCATGAAGATTTGCTACTGTTTATATTTTTCTAGACCTAAAAAAAAAAATTAGGATTCAAAGTGGAAATTTCATGGAAGAAATTACACTTTCAGGGAATAAACATCATCAACAATTTTTCTCTTTCATGTTTTAAGGGGGATATTTGTTAGATCGAAGAAGATTCAAAGAAATTAATTATTAAGGAATTAGGTCTATAAAATTTAGGGGTAAAAATTGAATTTTCAGAAAGAATTTTACATTTTTGGGAAGAATTTTACATTCAAGGACAGGGTCGACTGGTTGATTCAAGAAAAATTTGGTAAAGATAACTACGATAGGCGCTTTTTCTTTTCTGGATCTTTAAGATATGAGAACAAATAGGGAAGTTTCACCAAAATTCCATCTACAGCAAACAACATCAAAAGTTCATCAAAAATTCAGAGAAATCCAATAACAAGGAGAAAGAAGTTGAATCGTCAAAAAACTGCTCAAAAGTGTGTTCTTCGCAAGAAGAGATGAGTAGTCCAATTCATAAATATGTTAAACAATTATTATCTACGAAGCAACAGAAGGGATAAGAAGATGAATTCGTTAAATTAGTAAAATCGGTTTGGTACAATAACGAAGAGAGACTTATAAAATCATTGTTTACGTGAAGCAATTCAAAGAACAAAGGATCATAAGTCACGAGCATCTCGTGGGATATCAAGGAATAACTATCGCAGGAAAGTTAACAATTCGTAGAAGTTTTAAAATGGTGGACAGGCCCCCACAACACCCTATTCGTAGAAGTCACGAGCAGCTCGTGGTGTACTTAGTACTAAAGTTGCAATCAGAGTTTGCTAAGTGGGAGATCATCAATAAACGACGAATTAATGCCAGACGGGACATAGTCATCTCATTTTGGGTTAGCAAATGCTAGCAAAAAGGGATTGGAATATCAATATCAGGGAATACCCAGTAAAAATCAAAGTAATCACTTCGTCAGCTAATTAATTCAAGGCAACCTCCATTCGTGAAATAAATACATTTTCACTGAAGTTTTGGGGCGGACACTTAGTGGGCGGTCTTTGCTGTCTACTAGAATAGAGGGTTAACGAACTTATCAAGGTTAGAATTATCGAGTGGAATACAGGTGGTCTTCTTACAAGAATAGAGGGTTTGCGTGCATTTCTTCCTAAAGCGGAGTTGATGAATCGAGTTAACAATTTCACGGATTTGAAAGAAAATGTGGGGCGCCGGATTTTGTTCGCATCAGTAGAATAGATGAATATAATAATAACTTAATACTTAGTGAGAGAGAAGCATGGGATATGAAGCACCTGCAAGAAGGAAGCCTTCTAGAAGGGAAAGTTCGGAAAATCTTTCCTTATGGAGCACAAGTAAGGATTGGTGATACTAATCGAAGTGGATTGATTCATATATTAAACATCACTCACGCACGAGTTACTTCTGTGAGTGACTTGCTTAAACTCGACGAGAAAATAAAGGTGTTAGTGGTGAAGTTGATGTTTCAGGATAAAATTTCCCTCAGCATTGCGGACCTCGAAAGCGAACCTGGTCTTTTTATGACAGATAGAGAGAAAGTATTTTTGGAGGCTTAAGAAATGGCGAAAAAGTAAAGGAAAAAAATTACCATCCATTTTTGCAACTTGCAAGTTATACCCTCTTCCCGAGGACACCCTACCTTTTGATGACGAAGAAAAACTTTATTCAAACTGGATGTGGTTCAAATTTGAACAAGGTGGATCATGAATTGCTTCATTCGAAGAGACTGTTGCAAATTAATGCCTAGGGACCATTTTCAAAAATCCAAATTTGACTGTGCTCGCCAGTCATCATTGGGATATCTTCTACTAGGTGCTCGTCAATCACTTAATAACAGGTTGCGATGATAAATCACGAGCAGGACAAATATAAAAGGTCATCACTTAAATTAATTTTCAGTCTGATTTTAACTCATAAGAAACTCGCCAAGAAAATCTCACGAAGAAATACTTCAACAAAGGAAGTGTTAATAAACTAGATGAAGACAAATTTTTGGAAATAGAAGTGTAATAAGAAAACATAAAAGGAGGAATTTTTGGAAGTAGAAATGCTGCGATATTTACCGCAACAACAGAAGTACAAGCCGAAATAGTTGCGAGCAGATAGTAATAAGAGGATGGAAAGGGGGCTTGTTATCGCAAACGCTAAAGTACACCAAGCTACTTAACGCAAGGAATTGGCTAGCGAGAAAATGAAGTCTAGTTTTGGCATGGTACATCTACTTTCCATGAGAGGTTCATTACTTCGCCAAGTTGGTCAGAGGCAGGAATTTGGTATTTCATTACTTCGTCAGATATTTGATTATTTCACAAGTTAATTTCGCAAGGGAGGGGTTAGAACAATTGGTATGGTGCAAGAGGCAGGTCAAGAGTTCATTTCTTATTTCTTCTAATTTCACGAGCAAATCAAATACTTCGCGAGAGACTAAAAGAATAGAAAATCGCCAAAAAAGCTAAGTACCACTTCTTTGAATATTTTACTTACAGAAAATGAAAAATTTTGATCACAAGATTTCAATGAACATTTCTAAGATTTCAAAAAATTTGAAAAAGTGATATAATCGCAAGATTTCTAAAATTTCAAAGATTTCAAAACATTTCAAAGAATTTTGATTTGATTGATCAGAGCGATATATTCGCAAAAATTTAAAGATTTCAAAAAAGATTTCCAAAATTTCTAAGATTTTTTATTTGACTTACCAAAAAGGAGATACAATCGCCAGATTTCAAAAATTTCAAAAGGTAATAAAAAATGAGACCATCGCAAAAAATTTACAGATTGCAAAATTTTTCAAGGATTTCAAAGATTTCAAAAGAGTATAGAAAATGAAATTCTCGCCAAAATTTCAAAGATTTCTAAGGTTTCAGAAAACGAAATTATCGCCAAAATTTATAAGATTTCAAATTACCAAAATACGCGATACAATCGCAAGATTTCACAGAAGATTTCAAAGATTTCTCTAGAATATATATTTTACAGAAAGAGATTTTTGGTTTAACAAATGCGATAAAATCGCAAGATTTCAAAGAATATTTCTAAGATTTCAAAAGATTTTAAAAGAATATTTCAACTCATAGAAATGAGCAAAACAAATTTTTATCGTAGTCATGAGTGTAATCGCGAGATTATTCAAAATTATATAAAGAATTGACAAATGAAAGAATGAAGAAAAGAATGAAGAAACGCGAAAATATCGCGAGAAACGCGAATATAATTTCGTAGAGATTTAAAGAATGGGACAAACCTTTATGGCGTGCACCCTAGTTCGCGAATACAATTTCGTAAGAGGCAAATGTAAGACCTGCAAGCACGTTATAAGGGGGGCATCTCTTTACATGATTCAAATGATAAGGTTATACCGCTTTCGGAACCTGAGTCATGCAGATGTTGGGGTTAAAGAAAACCTATCCGGGAGAGAGATCTTGGATTTCCAGCTTTATAAGGTTATACCCTGGTTGGACGACCGAGAATCTCTTCCAAGAAGTGCAGAGTATGACCAAGGCGCTGAGGTACACGGTTTAGCCAAGGGTGCCCGGGACGGACGAACCTACCCTGGCCATCTTTGGTAAGTCTTGGCTACAATGCACTTGGCCTGAAGAAAACCCCACTTAGGGTGTAGTCTTGTAACTATAAGCCATATAGGCATAAATGACAAGAGGCTACGAAAACAACTGGTTGTTGGTAAATATGGATGGGAGGAGCTAGTCTTGTATGGCCGATGTGCCCTCCTTGAAGGGGCAACCAGGGGGAAGATAAGGGCGGCACCCTCCATTAGGGAGATGATAAGTGTCTTAAGACGGCAATGTCATGGGGCTCTAAGATCGCAAGATCATTTAGGCCTATCATATTGTCGCGTAAATTATACAGAGGCAAAAATCCAAAAGAGAAAAAGTTAAGATGAGATCAATGGGTTTTTACATGAAAGTGTAAAGACGTCATGCGATTTCATCGCAAGACGGCAATGTCATGAGACTTTGATCTCGCGAGAGAGCTTAGACTTGTCATATTGTCACATAACATGCCAAAAATCCTCAAGAGAAAATATAAGGCAAGATCAATGGGTCAATACATACAAATGTAAAGACGTCCTGCGATTTTGTCGCAGAAATAAAAATTGGCGAAATAAGACCTTTAACTAGGAAGGCAAAATAAGACCAATAGAATAATCTCAAACATTAATTATTTTCTTGTAAGAATGCAGGAAAGATTTGCTCATCGCAAGAGAGAAAGCAAGTACTATTTAGAATCTCTCAGAAATACTATTCAGAGTTTCTCAGAAGTATTATTCAGAATCTATCAAGAGGAATGTCTACAATCTCGTAGCTTTATTCACAATCTCGCCACTATTCATCTCCACTATTAATCGCCACTATTCACAGCATTATTTCAGAATCTCGCAGAAACATTCAAAAATTCGTAGAAAAATTGATAATTTCGCAGAAAAAATCAGCAACTCGCAGAAATTCGCAGAAACATTCATAGATTTTCAGATTAATTCATCATATTGCAGACTATTCCAGAATTTCGCAGGGGAAATGATTATTTCGCAGAATATGATCATTTTATCAAATAAGGCAGAGGCAATTCGTTCATTTAGCATTTTCTCAGGGATTCTTCTTTCGTAGATAAAGAACAGAGGCAACTGTGGATTACCAAGAAAACATTTTATGTTCTTTATCTTCTCGGAAGAATCATTTCCAAAATGGACTAGGATTTTCACCAAAAATCCAGTAATAATTTCACGAGAACAGAGGCAATACTTATAACTTTCATTCAAAAATGGATACTTCTTATATTTAGAGGATTGAGTACTTCTTATACTTCTTCAAGGATACTTCATACTTCACGTACTTCAAGGGATGATGCTTCTTATTTACTTCGCAAAACTTCAGAACTTCGCAAAAGAATAGAGGCAAGTATATACTTTTCAAGACCAGTATTCTTTCGCTCGTTCCTTCATCAACAAAAATCAAAGACTACTACAACAATAATAGATTTTTTCTTAAAGATTACTTTCCAAGCAATATTCAAGAAAAAAGAGGCAAGATGTAGTACCATAATATCGTCACAACAACATTCTGATGAGATTAACAACATTTCTGCGAGCGTCACAACGAATTCTCCAACAACACTTTGTGAGTGTCACAAAATAATGATGGAATAGTTTACGATGGAAGAAACACAAAAAGAACATGATTAGTTGGCAATGGTTATAAAGATGGCGAAAATGAAGACCAATGATATGGCGATGAGATCGCAGAATAAATCCGTAATTAGAGGACAGCTTATTTGTCACCTATTATTTAATTTACTATAAATAGAGATCCAATAGATTGAGAAAGGGGGATGTATTTTTTAGAGTTGAGAGATTCTTGAGGAGAGAGAAAGTTTTAGGAGAGAGAGATATTTTTCAGAGAGACTTTTAGAGAGAGAAAATGTATTTTTCTTTATCATCTTCTTCCCCAAAACTAGATTTAGAACTCCATTAATGGAGATTATCAAATGTAAAATCAAATGTAAGCTTTAACAATCATAGTAGAGAATCATGGATGTAGATCAAATTGATCGAACCATGTAAAAATCTGTGTGTCTGTTTACAATTTTTAGAATTTTAAATATCAAATTAGTTTAGATTAAGAGATTATTATCAAGATATTACAAGGGGTGTGTTGTGGGAAATCCTGCAACTACATACGCCTCACCCCCAGGCGAAGATTGAAAATACGCCTCACCACCAGGCAAAGATTGAAAATACGACCCACTATAATCAGTTTTAGTTGAGACTATCGACCAAATTTACTCCGAACAGGGACGTTCCTGAAAATAATTTGCCCCGAAGCGAACGATTTTTTTTTGCCCCTATGAAAACCAGGATTATTTATTTATTTGTTAGAATGTCACTAATATGTGAGGTGGCCGAAGGCCGCGAAGAATTTTTTTGAACGAATGGCGTAGTTAGTTTGCAATTCTGATTTACAAATATAATACTACTACAAAAATAAACTAATACTTAAAGTTAAAATGAAAAAAAAAAAAAATCAAAAGTGATCATGAAGAAAATTTATAGAGTTTATGGAAGAAAATTAAAGTGACAACAAAAAAATATTGTTTTGCTTTTAAATAAAAATCTATTTAAAAGAAAATGAAACAGATGGAGAAAAAAAAGAAGGATCCATGACTGGGAAGATAATGAAACAGACGAGAAAGAAACTAAAATCGTTTCTATTATACTTAAGCTATTTACACAAGTCATTTTTAGCCCTTCAAATTTATATAAATAATAATTTAGTCCATTTATATTTTTATTTATTGAAACCCCCCATCAGAAATGGGTTTTTTTGTTGCCCCCGGTCCTGTGTTGCCTGCAAGTGGGGCTTGCCCTGCTTGCCTATCAGGACCGGCCCTTCTCCGAATCACGCTCTCTCTCAAACTAAAACCAAATAATATGGTTATACTCCAGCCCACTGTCATTGAATTTTCGACCAAAAGTGGGTTTACTCCACTTTTTACTCATCCATTGTGGACGCTCTGAGAACTCTCTTAGTTTCTTCTCACTCTCTTTCTATTAGACTTTTCCATTTTGATAGGTTCCATTCTCTTTCCTTATCTCTTTCTTTTTACAAAATTTCCTACTGAAACGCACGAAAAACAAAGCCAAAACCGGGCTTCTCACAAACTTTCCAATGACCCGCCCCTTGCAAATTCCCTGCCCCGCGGGACCCCACCCCCTGCTAATATTAAATATAGGTTACACAAGTTTTGGTGCAAAACATAAACATCACATGAACTAACGTACTAGTTCATGTGAAGAATATAAACTGCACATCACATTAACTAACAATTAATTATTATATGCATGTTGGTTTACATTATTATTCCCCAGATTCTATACAGTTTACTAATTGAGTTTCACCATCGTCATTCTTCTATTATTACAGCTGCTTCATAATTCCGCTATAACATTTTAAGCTGATAAATCTCTGAAACATTATGATTTGAATTGCTGAATGGTTATATTGACGGAAAATTGGTCATTTGTCCAAATATTTTTAAAACAAGTAAAAATTAGTATTGGTGAAAAAGACGTTTGCTTTTTTATATTTTAATCCGTAATTCTTTCTTTGGCCTCCCTCCCTGCCTTCCGGTCTTACATGATCTGAACAAAAGAGAAGGCAAAAGCCGTTTAATTCCTAAACTAACCCCTCAAAGGAAATGGGAACTATTTAGGGGAATTGTGGGTCATTGCTGAGTCGGATTGGTATTGAATGGATTCAAAATTCTATGTGGACTGAGCAAAAAACCACATAAGAAAACCGCCAGACATAGAGCCCCCCCTGCACAACTTCTGATGGGCGGGCCCCACATTTTTTTTTGTGAGAGGCGGTTTATTTTGGTAGTTTTTTGCTCGGTTCCTTAAGAACCATCCGGATGGATTAAGATTCACAACTGGTTTTGTCCGTACACAATAATATAATAGCCATGCCCATGCCTATTATAATTTCAAATATTATACTAACGGGGTGTTGCACATGCAAATTTTATTCTGTACTGAAAAAAACATACTGCATCTACACAGGCAGTGCAAAAATAAAAATGCTATCCCACACGACTTTGTGGGATGGCTTCCCGCAAAGGCGGCTTCTTTACCGATGGATGATCAAATCAACGGTTAGATTTACATTCAGGAAAGGACCCATCACTTTCAAGAAAGGACCCACCATTTTCAGGAAAGGACCCACCATTTCCCTTAAAGGGTTCAAGGCTGTTAGATCTGGGTTTTAGCCAAAAAGAAGACATTTCCTCATAAAAAATCTTGCAATAAATATACAAAATCTTGGAGTAATAAGTATCTTCGTTGGAACTTGGAATGGTCTCGTGACTCTCTTCTTGTATTGTCTAATCGTTTTGAAAGTGTAGACCAGCTAAACTCTGTAGTTATATAGTGTGAAAAGGAAAACACTCTTGTAGTATTTTCTACCGACCCTTTCCCCCACTCCTTTCCACCGCTATATGTCTAGTTTTCCATATGTTGAAGCTAACCCTAGTCTTATCTCTCTCAATCCTAGCTTCAAGAGTTTCTGTTCTTGATAAGAAAAGAAGACAAGATGGAGAGACATAGAGATTTAAAGTTTGATTATTGGCAAGTTGAGAGGGTGGATGTGATCAGAGATGGTCGGGGATGGATTTGATGGAAGGAGATGAAATGATGGATTTAAATCAACCAATGGTATTGTCTTGTTACGCGCACACCCTTTAAAGGAGTGTGCACAATATTGGACTCAAACCATGTTCTGTTCATTCTCTTTTTAAAGTTTTTTCCATAATAAAATCCTAATATTGTAGTTGCATGAATTCCCACACTACACCCTTGTTAAGATTCTATACAAATCTGTTGGAATTTGACTAAACTTTAAAGATTAAACGACATATTATTATTCTAATCTCGGAAATGTTTACAAAATTGGAAGAAATCAAGATTACAATTATTCTCTTGAAGTTTCTCTCTCCTCAAGACTCTTTCAACTCTCAAAAACACATCATCCTCTTCTGGATCTATCGAGCCCTTTATATAGGGATTTACATAATGGATGACAGCTAAGTTTTCCTCCTATTTCGTATCTATTCTGCGATGAGATCGCAATCGCTACCATATTCTCTATCGCAAGAATGATGACCATCGTAGGATCAACATATTCTTATTTTATTTCTTCCATCGTCAGTTTCTTTTTGGTATTCTGTGACGCTCGTGAAACGTTGTTAAAGAATTACCATTGACGCTCGCAGAAATGTTGTTAATATTGCAGGAATAGCGTTGTAGCGATATTCTAGTCCTACATCTTGCCTCTTCTCATGTCTTTTCTACGAAGAAGAGAAGATCATGAGAACTTTAAATGCCATAACTGCTTATCTTTTCAGGATTCTTTATTCTGACACGTTTCTATGTCCTTCGCCAGTTGTTTTCACGAATTCTTTCTTCCAATAAACTTTTAACACGTCTCCTCTAACCGCTGCGATCTGACCACCAACGTCTCTTCTTTGCATTAATTGCCTTCATCTTCTTCGAGAAACTTCTTCCTCTATAAATACTCTTCTCATTCCTTTCCTTTTTCTCTTTTACTTTCTTCTTCTTTCTCCCTATATCCTCTCTGCAAACTTTACTGTTCTTCCGCGAATTGCGCTGCTGTGATTTCTTTCTTCTTTTCAACCTTTCCATTCCCATACTTCAAAAATGGTTGCAGCTGGTACCAAAAACTTGAAAGCCTTTAATGAGATGCGTGAGAAACTCAAAATCAAAGGTTTTAACTTGTCTTAAATTCCAGATCAAGATTCTAGATCCGAACTTTCTCTTAAATTATTTACTGATGATCAATGTTCTCGCGAAAAAATCATAGTATCGCTAGGACAACTTGAAGCTGGTCTTCCCCTTACTATCTATGACCCAGAACTTCCATTATTTTATCAAATAATATCAGGCGAGAGGTTCTCGCGATCAATATACCAACTAGGTGGAGATTGCATTAGTTTGCTACTTGAATATGCTTCTCATGGTGCTGGTAAAGGATCGCGCTATTCTGAAGATGCTCAAAATCCTCTTTACAAATATATTCCAATTAACTTTGCAGATTACACTATGGAAAACTTTTTCATAGATTACAAGATACTCCCTATGAAAAGGGATAGCACCTGCTGGGGTCTTCACCTGAAGAAACTCACTGTCGATGAATCTCTCATGCTAGATATTGATTTTCACACGAATACTAACCATGGCCCTGGGAATTCTACCGATGATAAGTGGTTTATCTTTCCGTTGTGTCTCGAGGGTCCTTATATTTCTGGTTCTCGCGAACTTCCCGCGAGTCTTGCAGGATATCAACCTTGGGTCTTTAATTGGCCTGAGAGATCTAAAGAAGTATATTCTCTCAACTTTTTATATTATTATCATTTACTGTCTTCTTTATATTCTTGCTAACTATTTTGATTTTTTCTCAGATTGATAGAATGAAACTCAGCTATCAAGCTCTTAGGAAACCCAACACTTTCTTGGCTCTGAAATCTTTCACGGATGAAGTATGAAATATCTATTCATAAATTTTAACAATATATTATTTCCCATATTTCTTATCTTTATCTGTGCTCGCAGGTAATCGAAGAGTTAGAACCATTAATACCCGCAAAAACCAAGGAGAAACCTTTAAAAGAGAAGAAATCTGGGAAATCTTCAAAGGAGAAATCTACTGCTCCTCCTAGGGGAAAGCCTTCTGCCTCTCGCAATGAAGAATCTAGCGATCCTCCATCAAAGAAAAGGAAAACTCAACCTGCTTCTTCTTCAACTCCTCAACCAATTCCAGAAAATTCAAGTGTTGATCTTGATAAAGATAATAATGACGAGGGTTTTAATGTTAGCGGTTTTCCCTCAATAAAAAATTCTTCTTCTTCTGATTCTTCAATGACTCATTTGTCTAGAATTTTTAGCGATATTTCCCACAGCATGACTTCTAATGACGAGGATGAAATTATTGATAAAACATCCCAAGCTCTCGCTAAAGTTTACGATGCCCCTATTTTGGTGGATAATGATTCTCTCCAAGGAATCTCAAGATCGCTAACTCCCAGTCTCTTGAATTCTCTTGGTGCTTTAGTAAGTTTTCATTTCTTCAATTTGTTTATATATTTTCTTCATCGCTAGATTTCAATTTATATTCTTCTTTCGCAGGTTGGAAGAGATTATTTTGTTGTTGCTTCTGATTTAGATAAAAGATGTGCCAGCTCTGAAGAAAAAGATGCTAAACTTCGCCAGGATAAATAAAGATTAGAATCTGAAGTTATTGAGCTTCGCAAGAAGAATAAACAGCTGGAGACTGAAGCTTCGGTTGATAAGAAAAAGATCCCTGATCTTGATAAAGCTAACCAATAATTATATGTTATGACTAATTTCCTTTCTTTTTTAATTCTTTTTATTCTATCGCAGCTTATTCAAGCGGCCACTTTTAACTTGCAGATATTTATGGTCTTACTGACGAGGCTATACTCTTTCAAACTTTCCCTGAACCTATAGATGATCATACTCTTCTTGCCTGTCTTAATAATTCCTTAAGTAATTTCTCAGATAATAAGATTAAATCCCTTTCCATAGATGAGCTTAGATCCAAATTTGATCTCTTAAAAATTGAACACAGATTCAATTTAGGTTTGGCTGACAAATATAGGCGCTTTTATCTTGATTCAAAGAAAGAAATAGATTGATTAAGACAGAAGAATAGCGATCTTATTGACGAGAAAGATCTTGCCATTAAAAAGGGATCCAAGACCCTAGCAGACTTTCATAAAACTCTCCTTGACGTTCAAATGGAGAGAGATAAACTTATACGCGAGAATGAAGATCTTCTTGCGAGAGAGACTCAAGTTCGATCTCGTCTCCTCATTAATAGCGATGACGAGTTTGCTTGGGCTGCGAAGGTTCTTGACAACGCCAGGAATGACTTAGGTGTAAATGTTAGCCTTCAAGTTGAACAAGCGGCCTTAATTAGAGATATGATTTCTGAAAGAGAAGGTTGTTTGTTGTTCTTCTTCTCGCTAACTTTCTGTTTTTATTAATCTTTTTTACAAAATTTCTAACTTGTTGTCATATATTCTCACAGGAGCTGAAAAAAGATATCTTGAAAGAATTGGGGAACTTGAAAATACCCTTGCTGCTCGCAATAAAAAATATTCACGATTGAAGGAGCAATTTGACATTACTACCGCGAATTTCAATAGATCTCTCATTGTTGTTCGTAATGATTCCGTTAAGTTAGTCTGCAATGATCATGGAATTTCTCCTTCCATATATCCTGACCTTGCAAAGGAAATTCCCGCAGTAATCCCAAATCTTAACATCTCTGATAGTGAAGCTGAGGATTCTGACGAGGATGAAAATGATAGCGATAATGACGAAGGAGAAAAATCTGGTGGAGGAGAAGACTCTAATAAGAATGAAGATAATGATGATAATGATGTAAGGGAGAAATTTGGCGATGAAGAGAAGTTTGATAAAGAGGATGGCGATGAATCTAGCTAGTTCTTCTTTTTCCCTTTATCTTCCTTGTATATTTATTTTCTTATTTCTGTAACATTGCTATGAGTTTCTCCAATTTTGTGAATTTCTTTTGCTTCTACCTGTATGAATTAGAAAACAGTTCTGTTTCTGCAAGTCAATCAATCAATATAATTATTATTCTTTAATTATCTGCGTGCATTTATCTATGCAATTTTTATATGATAGATGAATAATAATTTCATCATTCTCATGCATTCCCATACTTGCCTCTATTATTCATCTGTAATATAAAAAATTGATTAAAGATTAGATATTAGTGGTAAATAAAATATGCCTTAATATTGGCGATCCTATCGTCAGCAATAACTGCGTGAAATCGCAATTCTCATAACATCTGCGAGTATTATCGCAGTAATCTTGTGGTCTTATTACGCCTTCCTAATTAAAGGTCTTATTTTGCCACGCTATTTCTTTCTACGACAAAATCGCAGGAAGTCTTTACATTTGCATGTATTGACCCATTGATCTTGCCTTATCTTTCTTCTTTGATTATATTGCTACAATATGACAAGTCTAAGCTCTCTCCCGAGATCAAAGCCTCGTGACATTGCCGTCTTGCGATGAAATCGCAGGACATCTTTACACTTTCATGTAAAAACCCATTGATCTCATCTTAACTTTTGGCTTGTTGCCTCTGTATAATTTACGTCACGCAACAATATGACAGGCCTAAATGTTCTTGCGATTATAAAGCCCCATGACATTGCCGTCTTAAGACACTTATCAGCTCCCTAATGGAGGGTGCCGCCCTTATCTTCCCCCTAGTTGCCCCTTCAAGGAGGGCACATCGGCCATACAAGACTAGCTCCTCCCATCCAGATTTACCAACAACTAGCTATTTTCGCAGCCTCTTGTCCTTTATGCCTATATGGCTTTTAGTTACAAGGATGCACCCTCCCTAAGTGGGGTTTTCTTCAGGCCAAGTGTATCGTAGCCAAGACTTACCAAGAATGGCAAGGAAGTTTCGTACGCCCTTGGAACCCTTGGCTTAGCCGTGTACTTCGGTGCCTTGGTCATACTTTGTACTTCTTGGAAGAAATTCTCGGTCGTCCAACCAGGGTATAACCATATATAGTTGGAAATCCAAGATCTCTCTCCCGGATAGGTTTTCTTTAACCCCAACATCTGCATGAATCAGGATCCAGCAGCGATATAACCTTACCCCTGAATTATTTCAAGAGATACCCCCTCATATGACGTGCTCGTAGGTCTTACATTTGCCTCTTACGAAATTTTATTCGCGAACTAGGGTGCACGCCATAAAGGTTCGTCCCATTCTTTAATCTCTGCGAAATTTTATTCGCGTTTCTCGCGAATATTGTAACTCTGATAGAATTTCATAACTCTAATCTTCTTTCTTTTTGTAAAATCTTGCGATTCTTTCAAGCAGAAAATTCTGTTCAATTACATATTCTTCAAACAAATCATTTTACCTCTTTACTTACTATTTTCTGCTTTTCTGCTACGTTTTACTGTTGTTTCTTTTTCTGCGAGACGCTCGCCATCAACTTTCACATCCTCTTTCCGTTCTATTGTATCAATCATTAATCTTTCACACCTCTGTTTTTGTTTGATTTTGTACTTCCAATTGCTATTTTTTCAGCTTTTTCTTCTCAAGACTTCATATCGATTTCATAACATTTCTTGCTTTCTCCCCAATCTCCTTTAATAATTCCAACACCTTTGGGATGAGGAAACTTGATACATTGGTGATAAGTAGATTCTACACCCAATATTCCTTGTAACCAAGGTCTTCCTATCAAAGCATTGTAAGGTGATTCAATATCCACAACACAAAATAAGATTTTTGAAGATATTCCTTTTAACGGTGTTTGCATTTCAATTTCCCCTTTTGGTTTGTTAGATGTACCGTTAAATCTATAGATTTTATACGTTGATGGTATCAAATCTTCATCTCTTCCTCCCATGGTTCTGTAGGTATGATAGAATAAGATATCAACGGAGCTCCCGGTATCTATTAAGACTCTGTTGATGGCCCAAGAGTCTTCAATTCTACCATTATTTTCTTCATCTTCCTCTTATATTTGCTTTGGTTTTATCTCTAATCGTACTACCAATGGGGTGTCATGTTTCTCTCCAAGATCTGGTATATCTTGTGTAGTGAAAGATAGAGTTTGTTTTTGCCATTCTTCTAATGGCGAGGCTCTCGCTATATTCATTATTTCTCTTCCATATGTGTTTCTTGCGAAGACTCTACTTAAAACATTATCATGGAAATCTTATATAGTTCTGAATGAATGCACGATGGAGTTACAAAATAAATTCTTTGCTTTAGCCCCCACTTATATCACGAATGTTTCTGCTCCTTTTATAGCATTCACTCTTCGAGTTTCTGGTGTTGGTGGTAGTTGATGAGGTTGTGGATGTCCTATTAGAAAGTGATTTAACTTCCCCTGATCAATCATCCTCAAAATTATCCTCTTTACATTCCTACAATTATTTATTGAATGACCATGAAAGTGATGGTAAGGACAAAATTCTTGACTTCGGTTACTTGGATGTGGTTCTTTCCCCATGTTCCATGGCGAAGGTATATTCTCCATTAGAATAATAGCTTCCCAAATTTTTTCTATACTAGCATTAAGAGGTGGAATCTTAATTGCTTCCCATATTATCTTTTGATTTCCTTTCCCTCTAAAGTTATTCTGCCTTTGTCCTCCATAAGTTTCTTGCGGCTGATCAAGTTTTTGAATCTTATTATTTCCACCGCGATTGTAATAATTCTTCTCCCTTTCATATTCTTCTTGATCTCGACTGCCCATCGCTACCAATTTTTGTTGATTATCAATTATCACCTTCTCTTGTTGTGGTTTCGAGGTGTTCGCCACATTATTTATTACTTTAGGGAGCAAACTTCCACTTGCTGCTAGCGAGTTAGTATTCGCGATTGGATATGATTCCATTTCATTTTGTTTCTCCTCCAAAGCAATGTATTCTTCCTGTAGTTCTCGCAATTCAGTCATAGTGATTGTATTCTTGATTCTGAAAATTTGTATGTACAGTAGATTGGTTGCGAATATTGCATTGATAAAAGATAAGATAAGATATCTCTCGTCAACTCTTCTTGCCATCTCACTGCACATTGACTTCAATCTTATGGTTAAATGTTTCAAACTCTCGCCAATTCTCTGTTTTAACCCAAACACATCTTCAATACCCGGCTGCGATGAATTGTTGCTAATATAAGCTCCTAAAAATGTGGCTTGTAAATGATAAAAAGAAGTTATGGTATTTTTTGGTAATCCCTCGAACCATTTTAACGCCTCGCCAGTTAAGCTGGATGCAAAATATTTGCATAGCACAGCATCATGATTTTCCCATTGTAGCATACATCTAACATAAGCTTTGACATGTTGGACAACACAAGTAGTCCCATCAAAAATGCTGGTTAATGCTGGTAGATTACATTTGGAGGTATACCTCTTAAATGTACTTCTTGAGTAAATGGAGTCCTTGCAGCTTCTTCAATAGCTTCATCAAGTTGTCTTCTACCTCCTTCTCTTCTATTGTTTATCATTCCTCGCATTTCTGCTAATTCTCTCAATATTTGCTCATTCTCAGCTGAGTTTTGTTCCATTGGCCTCTTTAATGTTGTTTCCCTTCTCCTGCGTTCTTGCCTTTCTTGTATTGCGATATTTTGTGTATTTCCTTCTTCATTATCATCTCGTCTTTCTCTGCCATTTTCTCTTTCATCTTTTTCTCTGCGAATTTCTTCATTTCTCCTATTTCCCTTCGCTGTCTCTCTATTCTCCTCTGTATCCTATCATACTCTTCTTGAATATTACCATTGTAGCGATTTTGCATACGTCTCCTTTCTCGATTTTCATGATTATTTTGTCGCACTGCTTCTTGAAATTCATGTTCTTCTACTTCTGCCCTTAATCTTTCCCTCTCGCGAGCTAGGTGTGCTTGTTCAGCGTAATGTCTCTCAATTTCTTCTTCAATCATTCTTTGATTCTCTCGCCCTTGTAATATCCTCCTACCTTCTTCTGGATTTTCTTCTTCAATTTGGTTGTTTCTTCCCTCTTGATTTCTATTGTCACGCGGATTATAGCGATCACCAATTATCTCCTCTTCTCTATGATGTTGTTCTCCATTTGAATTTTGCACTTCTTCTCTAACATTTCTCATTGGGGAATTTTGCCTTGGTTCTTCTCTGAATGATCTTGAATTTTATTTAACAGTACTTCTTGACCTCCTTCTTTGTAACCTCAAATTCTCCATTCTTAGCTCATGATTTTGTCTTGTTAAATTCGCACGCTCTTCTGCCTCTAATCTCCTTTCTCCCTGTATTCTTTGTCTCAAATCATCTATTATTAATTCACCAGCCATTTCTTGATTTTTTTCTCCTTCTTATTGATTTCTTAATTGTCGATTTTCTGTTTCTTCCATCGAATCCGACCTCCAAGTATGCACACTCACTCTATCATAATCCACATTCCTCTCTCGTGTTTGTGCTTGTTGATTCGGCTGTTGAATTGAACTTTATGCTTCATTTCTTATTCTATTTCTCCCTAATCTTATCCTTAAAGATTCTTCTAATTCACATGTTCCCTCACCTGCAAGTCTTTTGCTTCTCCTCACAGTTGTCGGCGGTTCAGATGTATTTCCTCTTCTTCTAGCCATTTTTTCAATTCTAACAATTTCTTCAAATCTTCAAGTTGTAATTAGAGATTTCTTAACTTGATTCTCCCTATTTCTGGGCGCCAAAATGTACTTGCATGAATTCCCACACTACACCCTTGTTAAGATTCTATAGAAATCTGTTGGAATTTGACTAAGCTTTAAAGATTAAACGACACATTATTATTCTAATCTCAGAAATGTTTACAGAATTGGAAGAAATCAAGATATTCTCTTGAAGTTTCTCTCTCCTCAAGACTCTTTCAACTCTCAAAAACACATCATCCTCTTATGGATCTATCGAGCCCTTTATATAGGGATTTACATAATGGATGACAACTAAGTTTTCCTCCTATTTCGGATCTATTCTGCGATGAGATCGCAATCGTTACCATATTCTCTATCGCAAGAATGATGACCATCGCAGGATCAACATATTCTTCTTTTATTTCTTCCATCGTCAGTTTCTTTTTGGTATTCTGTGACGCTCGTGAAACGTTGTTAAAGAATTACCAGTGACGCTCGCAGAAATGTTGTTAATATCGCAGGAATAGCGTTGTAGCGATATTCTGGTCCTACATCTTGCCTCTTCTAATGTCTTTTCTACGAAGAAGAGAAGATCATGAGAACTTTAAATGCCATAACTGCTCATATTTTTCAGGCTTCTCTATTCTGACACGTTTCTATGTCCTTCGCCAGTTGTTTTCACGAATTCTTTCTTCCAATAAACTTTTGACACGTATCCTCTAATCTCTGCGATCTGACCACCCACGTCTCTTCTTTGCATTAATTGCCTTCATCTTCTTCGAGAAACTTCTTCCTCTATAAATACTCTTCTCATTCCTTTCCTTTTTCTCTTTTACTTTCTTCTTCTTTCTCCCTATATCCTCTCTGCAAACTTTATTGTTCTTCCGCGAATTGCGCTGTTGTGATTTCTTTCTTCTTTTCAACCTTTCCATTCCCATACTTTAAAAATGGTTGCAGCTGGTACCAAAAACTTGAAAGCCTTTAATGAGATGCGCGAGAAACTCAAAATCAAAGGTTTTAACTTGTTTTTAATTCCAGATCAAGATTCTAGATCCGAACTTTCTCTTAAATTATTTACTGATGATCAATGTTCTCGCAAAAAAAATCATAGTATCGCTAGGAAAACTTGAAGCTGGTCTTCCCCTTCCTCTCTATGACCCAGAACTTCCATTATTTTATCAAATAATATCTGACGAGAGGTTCTCGCGAGCAATATACCAACTAGGTGGAGATTGCATTAGGTTGCTACTTGAATATGCTTCTCATGGTGCTGGTAAAGGATCGCGCTATTCTGAAGATGCTCAAAATCCTCTTTACAAACATATTCCAATTAACTCTGCAGATTACACTGTAGAAAACTTTTTCAGAAATTACAAGATACTCCCTATGAAGAGGGATAGCACCTGCTGGGGTGTTCGCCTGAAGAAACTCACTTTCGATGAAGCTCTCATGCTAGATATTTATTTTCACACGAAGACTAACCATGGCCCTCGCCATTCTAGCGATGATAAGTGGTTTAAATATCACAGCTTATTTAACAAGTCTCAATTCCATTTCGGAGAATAGAATCATAATTTGCCGCATCGTTGAATGATGTTAACTTAGAATATGAAGATAATTTGATTTTTCATACAAGAACTTGTAGTTGCAGAATAACCTACAACTACACCCTCAATAGAATTAGTAAAAACTCAAGAAGTTCTTGATGATGAATGACAATTTTCTTATTAATGTTCTTAATTGATTACAAAGAAGTATCTAAATGGAATTAGAATAGTTACAATTTTCTCTATTCTCTTTCCTAAGATATTTTCTAACACTCACTAAAAGAACCTCTCAAATTTTACATTTGAACTCCTATTTATAGTAAAACTTATACAGTTGTACATGAGTTACGAAGTATCGCAACTCATACTCGCAAAATTACTCCATCCTCGCAAAACTTAATATTTCTCCGCGCTTCTTCTATCATCGTAACATTTTATAATTCTTTTCTCCTTTATTTATTACGATACTCGTGAACTATTATCTTGCGATATTCAGTACTTACATCTTGCCTCTTCTCATGTCAATTCTTTGAAGAAGAAATGTCATGAGAATTCCTATTCTCGTAAATTTAGTGTAGTTATTACCACCCTTCAGATTCGCAACACGTCTTTTTACTTTTCCCTTATCTTTCTGACACGTTTCTTCGTAACTGTTCTTTTCAACCGTTCACGCTTACTCGTATTAATGAATTTTTATCTTCATCAAACTCTCTTATAAATATTATCCTTTGTTTTTGCTTTTTATTCCCTTATTCATCTTCTTCACCGCTTCTGCCTCTGCAACCTCTTCTATTTTTTCTATTTTCCCTCTTATATTTAATGGAACCAAAGAAGAAAACTATTGAACAAATTAATGCGGAACTTACTGATAGAGACCTTATTCTTTCTGAGATTGAAGGTTATGATAATAAGTCTTCTCTCTATGTGAAGCTCTTTACCAACTATGTTTGGGATGATCAGAAAGTTTTAATCTCACGAGGTCAAATCCTCGCAGGTCTTCCTCTTCCTCTTTATGATGTTAACTTTCCTTTATTCTACGAAATTATTTCCCACCCCAATTTTTCTTGTGCCATTTATCAATTGACTGGTGATTGCATTCGCCTCTTAGTTGAATTCGCAAATCGTGCCACTTTTGGGAAATCTTTATATTCAACTGATCTTAGGAAACCTGGATTTGAGAATATAGAAATTGTTGCTGCGAATTATACAGTTGAGGGTTTCTTCAAAAATTACACACTAATTCCTGCGAGGAAAGAAGATAATCGTTGGGGTGTTCGTCTTCATCATAAAGCTAATATCACAGCAGATGATCTTCTCATGCACGATATTGATTATGCTTCAGGAAATAATAAGACACCTCGTCGTTCTAATGATGAAGATTGGTATAAATACCCTTTAATGTTATCAGGTTCTTATATTACTGGGATAGTAGAACTTCCTGCGAATCTTCGTAACCGCTATTATCAACCTTGGGTTTTTAGAAATGTATGTATTTCCACTTCCTTATCTTTTTGTTACCCTTTAATTTCAAATGAGGTAAGAAACACTCTTGTATTTTTCTAAACAATATATTGTTGCCTCTGTTTCTTATCCTTATTTGAATTTACAGGTTCCACTTCTTCCTGAGATTGCTGCGAGTGAAAATAAAAGTTCTACTTCTTCTAAAAGGCTTACTGCGAGGCAACAAACTCTTCATTCTGCGAAGGTCTCTCAAGCTTCTGATAGTCAAGATGATGTTCTTCGCAATGGAAAAAGAAAACTTCAAGATGTTGTTTACGAGAGAAGGAAAAATAAGATACTCTCAACCAAATCCCATTCCAATGTAATTTCTTCTAATAAGGACATTGAGGAAGATCTTGGTGATGAAGATGATAAATTTCCCGAGAAGGACTTTAGTTCTAATTCTGATACCCTTTCTGACAAAGGAGATGATGATAATGATGTTGATGAAGGTGGGAATGAAGATTATAGTATCCCAGAAACTTTTGCCTCAGCAATGGTTAGCATCTCTGAGGCTTTCCTCCATTCTTCTCGTGGATTAGGAAATTCTCCTACAGCGAATGCTCGCAAATTTATTGCAAAGGCTTGTAAAGTTCCTAATGTTATTGATAATAACTCCCTCAAAGGAATTTCAAGATTCGTTTCTCCTGCTTCATTATATGCTTTAGGAAGCATGGTAAGTTTCTTCTCTATTCCTTGTTTATTTCCTTATTTTATTGATTTCTAACCCTCTTTTTCTTGTTTAGGTTGGAAGAGTTAGTTGTGCAGCTGCTTCTGATTGGGAAAGACGTCATTCTCTTGCAGAGAAGAAAACTTTGAATCGTTGTGCGAAGTTAGAGGTTGAAAATTCAAGTCTCCGTCAGAAAGTAGAAGATTTAAATATTGATAACGCAGAATTAATATCCCGTCACGAACATAATTCACAATCTGCGAGCATCTCAATTGATAATTCTTCTCTTCTTGAGGAGAATAATCAATTAAAGCTTGAAAATTCTTCTCTTCGTAATGATAAGAAGCAACTAGAAGGTAAATTCTTTGCGATGGTAATTATTTTGGTTACTTTTCCTTCGTAATTTGCTAACCAATTCCTTAATTTCTTTCCTTGCTGCAGAAAATCTTACGAAGATAAATAATGATCTGGAAACTCTCCTTGCTAATCGTAATAAGAAAATTTCTGACTTGAGATCTCAGCTTCTAATTTCCCAGCATAACCATAATTTATATGTCAAGCGTTTTCGAGCTAGGATGACTCGCAAGATTTGTGAAGATAATGAAATTCCTCTCAATAAGTACCATACGCTCCTTTCTGAAGAAATTCCTGAAGATACTCCATATTTGGAAATCTTTAAAAGTGAAGTTGAAGATGATAGTGAAGTTGAAGAAGAAGATCATTTTGATGGGAACAGATCTCCTGAAGAATAACTTCATTTTTTTTCTTCTTCTTTTTTTCTTTTGTTTATCTGTTCTGTAACTTTTCAATATAACACTTTCTTCTTGATTATGCTTTTAATCAATCCAACAATTTATTTTTCAAAGCTTAATTTGAATTAATCTTTCTTTGATGTTTATTTCCCTTATTCGCATAACTTGATCATATGGAGAGAAATAATATATCTTAAAGACTTAGCTTAGTATTCCCTTTCCCCTTATTATTTCTCTTCAAATGATCAACTATCGCTGGAAGTATTAGAATATCCTTCTGAATTTATCTTACTAATTTTCTTCTTATTGTGATTATGAATAAAAAATCCTCCCTTCGAAGTATAAGAAATATAAGCCTTTTGCTTTTTACTAAATGTTGCGAAGTAAATAATAAATCTCCCCTTGAAGTATAGAAAGTATGAAGTATACAAAATATGAAATACCCTTAAGAAGTATTAGCAGTATTAGCACCATTCAATTTATGAAGAATTGCCCAATATATGAAGAAGTATAAAAATTATTACTCATTGTATGAAGAAGTATAATAAGTACTTAACCTTCGCAAAATTAAATATCCGTTGAAGAAGTATAATAAATATGAGATATTCTTGAAGAATTATAAGAAGTATTCAACTTTTTTGGGGAAGTATTCAATATATGGAGAAGTATAAGAAGTATGTAATTCTCGTAAATTTTTACGAATATGAACTTATCTGTATTTGATTGCTATCAAAATCGCATCTTTTGTTAAGTCTTCATTAAAATTCTTCATTGATGTTGTTTTCCTTGATAGGACTTCTTGTAAAAATTCTTCAATGATATTGACAGAGCTGTCTTCTCTTCAAAATTTCTTGATGTATATTCTTGTAAAATTTCTTCAATGATATTGACGAAGTTGTCTTCTTTTCAGATCTTCATAATGTATATTCTTGTATAATTTCTTCAATGATATTGATGCAATAAATTTCATTAATTTCTGTGGTCTTATCATGCCTTCCTAAGTAAAGGTCTTATTTTTCCACCTATTTTGTATTAATTATTTGCGATAATATGACAAGTCTGAACATTCTTGCGAACATACAACCTCGTGACATTATCGTCTTGCGATGAAATCGCAGGACGTTCTTACACTTTCATGCAAAAACCCATTGATCTCATCTTAACTTCTTTGTATAGTATTTTAGCCTCTTCAGGAATTGTTGCGACAATATGACAGGCCTAAATATTCTTGCGAACATAAAGCCCCATGACATTGCCGTCTTGCGATGAAATCGCAGGACGTCTCTACACTTTCATGTAGTGACCCATTGATCTCATCTTAACTTTATTATGTTCTGCGAGTTCTTTATTCTTTTCTTTCTTTCTCCTCTCTTTTTTTTTTTTTTTTATTAGAAGGCTCGCAGAATTTCATTTGTTGCACAAATATGACAAGCCTTTATGTTTTCACAAACAAGAAGCCTCGTGACATTTGCGTCTTATAGCACTTATCAACTCCCTAATGGAGGGTGCTGCCCTTTATCTTCCCCCTTATTGCCCCTTCAAGGAAGCGTACATCGACCATACAAGGTTAGCTCTTCCCATCCGTTTCTGCCAACAACCAGCTTTTGATCGCAACCTCTTATCCTTTTTTCCTATAGGGCTTATAGTTACGAGGTTGCACCCTATGGGGTATCTTTGGGCCAAGTGCATCATTTGCCAAGACTTGTCAAAAATGGCAGATGTGGTTCAACCTCACCCGGCACTCTTGACTCAACCGTGTACCTCGGCGCCTTGATTGTTTTCTGCACTTCTTGGGAAAGACAGTATGCCTTAGTCGCCCAGCCTAAATCTTCTTACACCGCATTTTATATTGCGTAATGTCGTTAGATTAGGTGAGAATCCAAGGTGTCTAACCCGGATAGGTACCCCATTATTGGGTTGTACCCCAAAAATTTTACCATGTACTAAGGGCCCTTGGTGGTGTTCCGGTTACCCTTAGCCACGTTATAGGTACCCCCTTAAATGACGTACTTTAGGACTTTTCCTCTTACGAATTATAGCTTCGCGAACTAGGGTGTACGCCACAAAGGTTTGCATGTATAAAATTTTCTGCGGCTCTCTTTCTTTTTTGAAGGCTGATCACAAATTGCGGTCTTTTATTCGCAAATTAATGAAATTTTAATCGGAATATAAATTCTAAAAATTTGTAACCTTTTCCCAATTTCCTGCGAGCAAACAATATTCGTAAAATTTTATCACGAAATAAAAATTTTGTTTTGCCACATACCTCATTTTCACGAGCAAACATACTGATAACCTTCTTGTTTTCTTCTTTTTTCCTCGCAAATCACAATCCCTTATTATCATCGTAAATTTCTTGTATGAATATCATCGTAACTTTATTCTCTTTTCCCTTAATCCTCTGCCATTAAATTTTCACTTCTTTTCACAACCTTTGCTCTTTTTCTCCAATTTTCCTTTTCAGCAGTTTTTCCTTCGCAAACTTCTACTTTTGTATCATAACATTTCTTTCCCTCAGCCCAATCACCTTTGATAATTCCAATACCCTTCATACGGGGAAACTTTATGCACTGATGTAAAGTGGAAGCTACGCCTAGAATTCCATGAAGCCATGATCTTCCTATCAAAGCATTATATGGTGATTCAACATCAACAACGCAGAATAGAATTTCAGTTCGCATTCCACTTAATGGAATTCGCATGCTCACTTCTCCTTTGGGATTGTTGGCAGTTCCATTAAAACCATAAATTCTGTAAGTAGAAGGTATTAAATCTGCATCTTTTCCCCCCATATTTTTGTAAGCAGAATAGAAGAGGATATTGACAGAACTTCCCGTATCAATCAAAATCCTATTAAGACCAATTGACTCTTTCTCCATATCATCTTCGTTCTCCTCCATATTCATGTAGATTACCAGTCTTACCACCAATGGATTATCATGCGCTTCACAACCTTCTGGAATTTCAGTGGCTTCAAAAGAAATTTCACGTTTCTGCCAATCTTCAAGTCGTGAAATCTTTGCGATGTTCATTACTTCCTTTCCTTCACCATCCCTCGCATATACCCTGCTTAACACATTATCATGAAAATCCTCTATGGTTTTATATGAATGAACAATGGAATTACAGAAAACATTCCTTGCTTTTGACCCTACTTCTATATGTAGGATTTCTTCTCCCTTTTCTTTTGTTGTGTTCTCCCTGCAGTTATGGCTGGAGCCTGTGGTAATTGTTGCGACTGTGTCTGCTTAAGTAAAAATTGATTTAGTTTTCCTTGATCAATCATTCGCAAGATTATCCTCTTGATATTATGGCAATTATTTGTAGAATGTCCATGAAAATGATGATATGAACAAAATTCATGACTTCTTGGACCCATTGGTGGTTCCTTTCCCATATTCCATGGAGTTGGTATATTCTCTACCAGGATAATTGCTTTCCATATCTTTTCTACACTTGTATTCAAAGGTGGCAATTTTATCTCTTCCCTTACCATTCTTTGACCTCCTTGACCGTTGTTATTATTTTGTCTCTGGTTTCCTTGTCCAAAATAATTTGGCCTTTGTCCCCCATAATTTTCTTGTTGTTGATCTAGTCTTGGAATTTGGTTATTTCCTATTCGATTATAGAAATTCTTCTCTCTATCATACTCTTCTTGATCTCTACTGCCCATTGCTACCATCTTTGGCTGGCTATCATTGATTTTCTTCTCTTCTGAAATTTGCGAAGAAGTTTGTGAGGATGTTTGCGAAGTACCTGCTACTACATTGATTATTTTGGGAAGTAAATTTGCTCCTCCCTCTTGATTGCTAGTGTTTGTTATTGGATATGACTCCATATTGTTTTGCTTTTCTTCTAGTGTAATGTATTCTTCTTGCAATTCTCGTAATTCTGTCATCATTATGGAATTCTTTTTTCTGAAAATTTGAACATATAATTGTTCAGTTGCGAACATCGCATTTATGAAGGACAGAATCAAGTATCTCTCATCTACACGCCCTGCCATATCACTGCACATAGTCTTCCATCGTCTTACCAAATGCTTCAGACTTTCACCCACTCTTTGTTTTAAACCAAATACATCTTCAATACCAAGCCGTGAAGAATGATTTGTGATATATGCTCCAAGGAAAACTGCTTGCAAATGATTGAATGACGTAATAGTGTTCTTAGGGAGTCCTTCGAACCACTTTAGAGCTTCCCCTGTTAAAATTGATGCGAAGTACTTGCATAACACAACATCATGATTCTCCCATTGTAACATGCATCTTATGTACGCCTTAATGTGCTGAATAGCACATGAAGTCCCATCAAAAATTCTGGTAAGTGTGGGTAAATTACATTTTGGTGGAATTCCTCCCAACTGTACTTCTCTAGCAAATGGAGTCCTCGCAGCTTCTTCTATTGCTTCATCTAATTGCCTCCTATCTCCTCCTCTTCTATTGTTTATCATCCCTCTCATTTCTGCTAATTCTCGAAAGATTCGTGCATTTGCCTCAGAATTCTCATCCATTGGTCTTTTTAACGCAGCTTCTCTTCTTCTACGTTCTTGCACTTCCTCCCTTGCGATCCTTCGCATTCTATCATATTCTTCATTAATGTTTTCATTTGCATAATTTTGCAAATATCTTCTTTCTAAATTATCATAATTGTTCAGTTGTAAAGCATCTTGGAATTCTTGTTCTTCCCTTTCTATTCTTCTCATTCTTCTCATGCGAATATCAGGAATTTCTTCTTCTTCATTTCTCCTTCTTCTGTGACTTATTTCTTCTTGATTTACTTGTACTCTGATTCGAGAATTTGGTTCATTCCTTTCCACTTCTGTTTGTTGATTTACAATTCTTCTCTTAATTCTTTCATACTCAACATTTTGTTTGTTACGAACTTCTTCATGTCTTCTTACTCCATTCTCGTGATTTTTTTGATATATTGCTTGTTGTCTCTCAGTTTCTTCCATAAGTTGATGTTCTTCCTCTCGATTCTGATTGTTTTCTTTATGATTTGGTCTTGTTCGTAAATTCTCCATATTTTGTTCGCGGTTTGGTATTAAAATGAAACGATTTTCTTGATTTCTATCACCTTGATTTTGCGCTTGTTCTTGCATATCATTTTCATTATTGATTATCGGTGAATTTTGTCCTTCTCTTTCTATTCTAACATTTGATCTTGCAACACTTTGAAATTTCCTCCTTTGTAACATCTCATTTTCCATCCTCAATTCTTGATTTTGTCTTGTTAATTTGGCACGTTCTTCAGCTTCGATCATTCGTTCTTTTTGGATTCCTTGTCTCAATGTTTCTAGCATCTCCCTTTCTCTTTCAAGAATTGTTCCTCCCATTTTATCTGATTTGTGGTTCTCTATCTTCTTATTCTGGTGTATTAGTTCTCCAAGTGTGTATACTCACTTGATCATCATCTCCTACTTGTTGAGCTTGATTTCTTCGATTACTCCTTCTCCTACTAGTTTCTCCTGTTATATTTGCTTCTCCTCCTGCTAATCTTACACGTCTTCTTACTTCAGTTAATGGTTCTGATGTGTTTCTTCTTCTTGCCATTTTTCTGGTACAAGAATTCTTTCAATCCCTATTTCTAGCGCCAATTATGTAGTTGCAGAATAACCTACAACTACACCCTCAATAGAATTAGTAAAAACTCAAGAAGTTCTTGATGATGAATGACAATTTTCTTATTAATGTTCTTAATTGATTACAAAGAAGTATCTAAATGGAATTAGAATAGTTACAATTTTCTCTATTCTCTTTCCTAAGATATTTTCTAACACTCACTAAAAGAACCTCTCAAATTTTACATTTGAACTCCTATTTATATTAAAACTTATACAGTTGTACATGAGTTACGAAGTATCGCAACTCATACTCGCAAAATTACTCCATCCTCGCAAAACTTCATATTTCTCCGCGCTTCTTCTATCATCGTAACATTTTATAATTCTTTTCTCCTTTATTTATTACGATACTCGTGAACTATTATCTTGCGATATTCAGTACTTACAGAACTAGTTGTAGTTCTAGTTTTTACGTGAGACAAAAAAAAGGTGAAAATTTGATCATTCACCTTGTCAACAGGTGATAATATAAATTTTCACATGGAACTAGCTGATAATATGGATTTTTACATGAGATATCAAGTTTGTATTGTATCACAATTAGGTATCCATAAACTATAATAAATGCGAGTGATTCTAAACGGACAACGAAATAAACTATGCAAAAACCGAATTCTTAAAAGCACTCACAGTTTTCTTTTGTGGGTTCCGTGGGCCCCGCGGATGCTAGCAGGGGGTCGGGTGTTTGTGAGTGCTTTATGGCGGGTTTTTTTGTGCACGGTTTTTTTCATCAATAGTTCTTAGCGAACCGAGATTTTGAACTCCACCAAAACAATATACCCTATGAAGGGCTGCGATGAACCCATTGGGGAGTAGTGGGTCCCGGCTAAATGTCATGGAACCCAGGCAAACGGTTTGGTTGTGAGAGTGTTGTTTTTATGTAGTGTTTTTGCTCGGTTCACCAAAAATTCCTATTTTTTCATTGTCTATTAAGAATTTTTGATATTAGAATATTTTTTTTGTGGTCCCCAAAATATTCTTATACAGAGGTTTTAATGTATTTGGGTTTTAGGTTTCTTGTATTTTGATGTTCTTTTACTTGTAAACAATCGTATAATCACCTTTTTGGATTGAATAAAATCAAAAACAAAAATGCTTTATTCACCGTGCGGTGTATACCGCGGAGAGAGACTGTGAGAGAGGAAAAGAGATGGGCCCCACCTTTTTGGCCCACCCCCTGCTAATCACCCCAGGGCGCCCCTAACATCCCTTAGATCTTCTTGAGATGCACACCGAAGTACACACCCTCGGTGTATGTAGCATTTATGAATCGAAAATGCTAGATCCACCGACACAAAGAAAAAAAAATTGGGCCCGCATAAAATAAAAAACTAAAAACCAACCCCTTTTTCTTCAGTGGGTCCTAGGGTTTCTCCCTGTCGATGATATCACCAAATATTTTTGACGGTGTGTCTAGCACAGCCGGAATAAAATAGGGTATGATTGTTGATCAAAAAAAATAAAATTGGTATAGTTTATTTTGACGGTTTATAATGAATTTTTGTTTTTCTATTTTACATTCTTTTCTATGTCCTTTGGACCTTTTTTGTTTTCCACCCCTTTTTATGTGAAAATTTCATATTTCTCCTAATTATTTTAAATTAAAATTAAAATTTTAACTTTAATTTTGAGTGAAAATTTTGCTTTCACCATTATGTTTTTGGAAAATTCTGATATTTTCAACATAACTTGGGTTTTGAACAAAATCCAAAAGAATGATGTAATCAATTTAAAGATTAATTAATGGAATTTTAGCATATAATTATTAGGCCTTGTTTGGTAAAATTTATAATTATCTATTTATGATTATAAATAATCATAAATTGATAAATGATTTTAAGATAATCATTTTTAAAATAAATTTTTCCAAACGTTTTTTTCAAATAATTGATTATCATATAATGATGATCTCGAAAAGGAGAAGAAAGAACAATGATCTACGATATTTTTTTAGTCCTATGTTGATTTGATGTCTCTCTCTTGATAGTTTAGAGAAAAAAAAATTCAATTTTAGTTTTTCTGGAAAAAATAATTGATTATAATAAATTTTCAAAACAACTTTTTTCTGTTTATGGAAATAATGGATTTTTTCAATTATGATTGAAATAAAAAATTATTATAATGGTTACCAAACGCTTATAGAATCCATTATAATATGTATAATGGATTATGGGCTGATAATCCATTAAAATAATGGTTACCAAACCGCCCCTTAGAAAGTAACGAATTGTAATTTTTGTTTTTTGGTTCCCACTAATTCAGTAAATAATTAATTATGTAAGATTAAGTGATTAATTACATTCAACATTCATATTTTTCCGACGAAATTTTCAAAGTAAAAAAAGTGAAAAAGGAATTTTTGTAACAAAAAAAGGTGAAAGCAAATTTCCACTTCGGAGGAATCTTCCCTCAAAACACAGGTGCAAAACAAAATTTTCGCATTAGAATTTTGAAAAACGAAATTGTTGTAAAAAACGGGTTAAAAAGAAAAGTTCCATTATATTCTGATACAACTCTTCTACACGTACCGTTCAAAAAACCCCACAGAAACCGTGGTTTTCCCAAACTAACCCCCAAAGTACACATGTTGAACCCTTATAGGGTAATGGTAGGTCCCGGCTGAATACTATGGGACCCATTAAAAAAATCATGTGAGAGTGTGGTTTATACATTGTTTTTTATGCGGTACATCAAGACTTTTTGATTCCGATAAATCCTACTAATGTTAAAACAGTGGTTCTGTATGAACCGCCATTCTAAACAAGATAAAACCGTGCAGAGACACCAAATGTGTGGGCCCCACCACAGAAGCAAACAGGGGGTCCCGCAATATGGAAAATTCTTGACAAACCGAGCTACGCAAACCACATGAAAACCGCTTCAAACAAAATTTCAGTGGGTTCCACCATTAGTGGCCCCCCGGCTGTCTTCCGGCGGGGCCCACCGGGACCCACTCAAAAAAATTGTGAGAGCTTTATGGAATTTTGCTAAGTGTAGTGGATTGATGGAAAGAGGTAACGAAAGCGATATAAAGCAGTGGTTAAAGCCTATGAAAGCGATATATATATATTAAATTAATTAGTCTAACAAGACTATCCTAAATAGGGGTATTACTGGAAAGAGTCATCTAGGAACTTGAACTATGGCTATATAGATGGACAACTAAAAATTGATTCTCCGCCTTGGACGGAGCAAGTAGCTTTGAGTTGATAAGTGGTGTTTGTCGTAGAGGAAAGAAATGACATTTTGGGGTTAGCTTAAATTTTTATCCTAGAATTTTGATTTTTTTTTAAACATGTAATTTTTTATCCTAGAATTTTGATTGTCGAATATCTAGTTTTTTTTTTTATCTTGAATTCTCTATTTCTTAAAATAGATCTTATAAACATTTTATTTTCATTTGTGTATTTGAAATTTCTAAGGTGTGGAACTAGAACCGGGAAATCCATACATACACAGGTACAATGGCTCTCTGGGAAGGCTCCGCATTTCTCAGGTAAGCTTCTCACCAAGTTAATAGCTCTCTGGGAAGGCTCCGCATTTTTTTAATGGATCTTCAATCAAGCATATTCTTCTTTTCCTTTCCGACTGCTGTGTGTCTTAATTTATTAGTATTCACTCTAGCAAATATATAAATATACCAGGTAACATTAGCTGATCAAAGTAGAGGCGAGTTTTCTGCGGTTCTGTGTAAAGTAGAAAACAAAAGCCCGTTATCTTTATGTTCAATCAGTGAAGGATCGCATAATTTGAAAATTGAGTTGGAGGAAAAGGAAGATGTCGTTGTCTTGGAGGTTGTCGGCGGGAGAAAAGTACATCTGACTGGTTTCTATTTTGAGCTTAATGGTCGATGTGGAAATGGTGATTACTTTATTTCTTAATTTATGCCTCTGTATTTGTTTGTAATGTGTTTCTTAAACTCTTTTATTTTAATTTTATGGGGTTTGGAATTCATCAGAAATGTCCCTCTCACAGTTCTCTAATTACTTAAGTGTCATGGTTTCAAACAGAATTAGAAATATATCCTTTGTAACAGGTTTTCGTCCAAAACGTGTTAACTTGATGGTAACTTAACACGGTCGCACCATATATCATTTTATATGTACCTTGGACTGTATTACTCCTTGATGTTTTCGTCTCCCTTAAGTCACTGGTCACCAGAAAAGATCGAAACCCTAAAATTTTCTGTATTGTTATAGAAAATGCCTTTTTTTACTCTCATTTTTACAGTCGAAATTTGATTTTTCGGTACTTTTAGGTATTCATATCCAAATTGAAAATTTGGGTACTTAATCTCTCATTTTTACTCGTTATACTAAAAAGCCTTTTTTTTTAGATTTAATGGAAACAGACACAGGACTTCCAAAAGAGATTCTCGAAATTCGGGAAGAGGTGTGTCAGAGGCTGTACCAAAGGACAAGAGGTTGTACAACTCTCGCCGATGTACTCTATTGGCTTGGATTTTGGGTACCAGATGACCTCAAAAGCAAAGAAGAGGTCTTCCAAAATATTATTTATGTTGTTAAAAATAACTCAGATCCGATTTAAAGTCCCATGCTTGATAGTATAATTCAATTTTTTCTATGTCGTTTTTACTGTAATAACATTTAATAAGTTTTGCACGCAGCTACAATTGATTACCATGAGGGCATTATATATGTTGCATCCTGATAGAGCCATCAACCACACATTGCTTGAATAAGTTGAAGCATATGAGAAAATGGTACTTATTAGTATGTGGAGGAATGCCGAGCATGGTATAAGAGAACGCAATGAATCGAAGATGACTCCGCAGATCCCCCATTACTAGGAGGTAGAGTGCATCAACAAAAAAAAAAGGAATTTCCTTCTTGATTGATAATCATGTCGGCTTAACCATTGAGGACGATGATGAGTTTCCTCGATTTTTTCAGTTGTTCTCTATTCGTTCTCCATCCGGCTATGAACTCTTCTTAGTATGCATGTTCCTTGTTCTTTTTTAGTATGCATGTTCCTTGTTCTCCTGTGGTTGTTTTTATCTTAGAATATGAAGTCTTTTAGTTAAACTCTTGTTCTATTGCTTTTTCCTGGAGCTTTATTCTCTTGTTTAGTTGTAATCTTAATTAATATAACAATAATTCTCGATGAACCGAGAAAAAAACAAGGGATAAAAAACCGCCTCTCACATACCCTCTCCCTACACGTCTCCCGAGGGGCGTGCCCCACTGGGACCTTCCCCAAAAGCAAAAAAAATTCTGTGAGAGGCGTTTTTGCCATTATTTTCTTCCCTTGGTTCGTTTAGAACCACATACAGACCGAGAAAACCAAACCAGGTGAAACGACAAGGTAGAGAATAATCGAAGTTTTCTTACTAAACAAAACTTGCTTACAAAAACGGTATCAAAAAGTCTTGATGTACCGCATAAAAAACAATGTATAAACCACTCTCACATGATTTTTTTTAATGGGTTCCATAGTATTCAGCCGGGACCCACCATTACCCTATAAGGGTTCAACATGTGTACTTTAAGGGTTAGTTTGGGAAAAGCACGGTTTCTGTGTGGTTTTTTGAATGGTACGTGTAGAAGAGCTGAAACGGTATTCCCTTAGGCTAAATAGGAAGATGACCCAAAAACAGACTTGGCTAGCATTAAATCAAAATAATATCTTTCCTAACCATATAAACAATATACAATATCTCCTGATACCCCCCCCCCCCCCCAAGTTAGAGCATGGAAATCACGAATGCCCAACTTGCGAAGAAGAAGTTCAAACTGAGGACGACCCAGAGCTTTGGTGAAAATGTCTGCAAGCTGAGCGGTTGTGCGAACATGAGAAGTAATAATAGCGCCGAACTGAATTTGATCTCATACATAATGACAATCAATCTCAATATATTTTATGCGTTCATGAAAAACAGGATTAGAAGCAATAAGTGCGGATTGACTGTCACAGTAAAGACGCATAGGCTGAGAATGAAACACACCTAGTGATTTCAATAATGCCTTTAGCCACGTGAGTTCGCCACAAGTATGAGCCATAGAATTGTACTCTGCTTCAGCAGAAGAACGGGATACTGTGTGTTGCTTCTTTTCCTTCCAAGATATAAGTGAGCCTCCCAAAAAAATAAAATAACCAGTAAGCGAACGACGAGTAGGCCCAGTCAGAGTCACAATAAGCAGTAAGTTGAAGAGCACTATCCTTGCGTAAAACAATCCCTTGACTCGGATGACCCTTTAGATAACGAAGAACTCGAAGAGAAGCTTCCCAATGAGATACCCGAGGATACTGCATAAATTGAGCCAACACATGTACCGAGTAACACAATTCAGGACGTGTAATGGTCAAATAAATCAAACGTCCAATAAGGCGACGATACTGAGATGAATCATAATAGAGGTATATCATCCAGATCTAGACGGTGATGTTAATCAATGGGTGAAGAAGCTGGTTTGGCTCCAAGAAGTATCCAAGGTGTAGTTTCGTTGAGATAAAAACAAAACTTCAGCTCCTCGAGACATTTCAATACCAAGAAAATACTTGAGATTTCCCAAATCTTTCTGTAGGAGCAGAATCTCGCAACAACAATGCTCTTGCAAGGATTTCTGCCACACATGGCAAGTGTCGCAAATAATTATAAGAAATGACGAAATATGTGAAGATTTTATCATTACTCGCAAGAATAAGGTGATAGTTCGCAAGAAATGTAGCAAGAAAGAAGAATCCTGCGAGACATGGAGAGACTTGAGGGAAATGTAACAGAAACTTGAGAGAAATGAAGAAAGCTTGCGAAAGATATTACCGCAGAACTCAGATCCAAAATTAAGGGAAAGCTTAGTTGTAAATGAGCTGTCATCCACTATGTAATTACCTATATAAAGAAGAGAGCAGGAGAGAGAAAGGGGAGACAATTTTAGGAAGAGAGAGAAATATATTTTGCAGAGAGAGAAAATGTATTTTCTTTATCATCTTCTTCCCCAAAACTAGATCTAGAATTCTTCCAAGAACTCCATTAATGGAGATTGTAAATGTAAATTGATGTAGCTACAAATTATCATAGTGAAGAATCGTGGATGTAGATCACATTGATCGAACCACGCAAAAAATCTTGGTGTCCATTTATAATTTTAGTATTTTTATCACCATTTTTATATTTAGATCTAGAAATTGTTATCAAGATATGATAAGGGGTGTGTTGTAGGTTTTCCTGCAATTACATTTTGGCGCTAGAAACAGGGACTGCTAATCGTTAGATAGAAGAAGATTCAAAGAAATTAATTATTGAGAAGTTGGATCTGTAAAATTCAGGGATAACGGAGTAATAAAAACAGTAGTTGAAGGGAAAGAGAGGCTGACAAACAGTAGCAGATCTAAATCGCATTAAGTATTTTAGTTTTCAGGAGAGAAGTTGGCTACTGATGTTGATGTCCTACGGGAATCTATGAACTTTAAAGGAAGAAATGGAGATGAAGAAAAAGTTGAAAAGAGAAACCAACCAAAGTCTTCACCAACAAATCAGACAAATCTTTACCCTATTTCTTTTATACTGCTCAGTTAAATACGTTTAGATCTTGGAATTTTAAAGAATTTTTTTGAAAAAGAATTCTTTAAAAACAATCCTCTTTTCCTACAGAAATTAGATTTTTCACAAACATATTAGTCTGAAATCAATTGCAATTGCAGATACATCACCAGCGAGTCTTTGATGATAAACCTGTTTAATGAGTTTCGAAAATATAGATTATTGTAGTTGCAGGAATTCCCACACTACACCCTACTCAAGAATTTATCAATATTTATGACACAATTTGAAGATTAAGGACCTTTTTTATTAATATGATCTTAAAAGAATTACAGTAATCAAGAATACAATTCACTTCATAAGATTTTCTCTCTCCTAAAAACTTTCCTAGCACTCAAAAATTCATCATCTCTCTCTGGAACTATTCATTTCCTTTATATAGGCATTTACATAATGGATTACAGCTCATGACAGCTCATTTACAACTAAGATCCCCTTTAATTTCGGATCTGGGTTCTTGCGATAAATCGCAGTTAGCACCGCCTTAATCATTCGCAGATTTTATTGATTCGTCGTAGAAATGTCACACTTTTCTCATGTTTCTGTCGTTTTCATCTGATATGTCATTCCTTACGTCACTTTGAGATGTATCGCAGAATATCATTGATGTATCGCAGAACTGCTGTTTATTTCGCAGGAATATTGTTGTGACAATATTCAGATCCTACAATTATTGCGATTTAAAAATGAGTCGAAGATTTTTTAGCTATGATTTTCACATTTCATTTACGCATTAGCTTAAAGCTTTTCTAATTTTCCCATCTGATCATTGTTTTGATACTTGCGAGGACAAAAATTCGCAGGATAGACTTGTTAGTGATGAACAAGCCATCATTATAATGTAAAAAAGAAGAGCACGTGCAGTTTAACGCCATATAGAAACATCAAAATTAATAATGAAAATAACTACTTGCGAAATAATCAAAATGAGGGCAGCAAAGAAAAAGAAGTACGGTCATTACCTGGCGAGCAAAAGAGATTCTGCGGTGTTGGTTTTCGCCTCATCAGGTAACTAAAGAAGCAGAATTTCTTAGAAAGGAGCAAAGAATACAATGAAGATATCAATCCATTAGACATGGCGGAGAGGGAGCTGCGAAAATTTATGAACAACGAAGAAACCCGGTACAAAGAAGAACAGTTACGCAGGAGTTTATAATTGAGAACCAATGGATCTCTAAAATGATGAGTACTCACAGGGGCAGCGATGCTTAGCAGCAAAATTTTACATCTTGCGATCCATTAGACATGCTTCATATTTTCAGCCCACAACTCAAAATGAAATGGAGTTTCTACTTTCTATGGTCCGTCCTTGGGTGAACTGACAATAAATTTGAAGAAAGAGGGGTTGTTAAGCGTTTGCTTCTGATATTTTCTCATGCGTAACTTTGATCAGTTCTTGAAAGTGGAATACTAGACTATAGTACTTGTTATGGGGATAGAGGAGAACAAAGATTTGTTGAAAGGGGCTGATTGGAAGAATGTAGGTGGTGATGTGACTGACGCTAGTTCTGCTGCTATACCAGACAAGTTCCTGAGTATTATTTTCTCCCTCGAAGACCTTTATCGGTTATCCTTCCTTTCTATGGGGCACATATTGCTGCGGGAATTGGTACTGGGATGTTGATTGAAGACTGGATTAATAAGAAAATTAAAGAAATAAGACAAATTCTCACCACCCATTAATTCTTACAACACGGAATTTTGGGAAAGTTAACTAGCGAACCATTAAGTCTAGCGAAGTTAACTCGCAACAGAGAGGAATGAGATAACTTGCTTTCCTTGAATCTAATGATATCACGCATGTGTTAACTCGCAGGATATCTTAATTCAGAAGGTGAAGGAAAATAAAGACACACACAGGAGAAGAAGAAGATCAGAAAAAGACAAAGTTTGTGTAAAGAGCGATTACATTAGGATATATTTTGCGAAGCTTACTACCTTAACACAAACAGCGGTTCTCAAAGGTGGTTTGAGTTGTAGAAAACAAGATATAGGCCACGGGTTCGAGTCTTCATAATCACGTAGAATTTTTTGTTTTTTCTCGTAAATGTTTACATCCTAAGCATTTCCTTCGCAGAAGTTCACCATGCAGACATTCGCAGCATGAACCAATATTTCCTAAAAACCAAGGCTTCAGTTTACTTTGCAGATTACTTCGCAGATATCTTCTTTTCAAATACCCTCCTGAAGTAACCAGCAAGACCAATTCACTTAAGCCCATTAAAAGTAAGTCAAGCTATTTCACGCAGGCAATTGAGTAGTGAGCAAGTGAAATCCAATTTCCGCAGGATGCTTTTATTTCACATAAGAAGAATTCGCCAAGAATGGTTATAGGCAGGAATTTGGTATTTCATTACTTCGCAAGATCTTTCGTTCTCTCGCAAGAAGAAAATGGGAGATTACTTCGCAAACATATTTCGCAAAAAATGGTTAGAAATGTTGGTATGGCCCAACATTATACAAGAGGCAGATCAAGAGTTAATTTTTCAAGACTTCATTTCTCATTTTTTCTCAATTTTCAAGCAAATCATATACTTCCCAAGAGACAACAGCAAGCCTCAAAAGATAAGTACCATTTCCTTGAATATTTTATCTATGATTTTTGCGAGAAAGATTTTTTATTTTATTTATCAAAAGCGATATATAATTGCAAGATTTCTAAAATTTCTAAGATTTCAAAACATTTCAAAGATTTTTTAGATTGCGATACAATCGCAAGATTCAAAAAAAGAATTCATCGCAAAAATTTAAATATCTCAAAAAATTTCAAAGATTTAAAAGTTACAAAAAAAAAAAAAAAATTAAATTTATATATTTCTATAAAACATTTTTGATTTAAAGACGCGATATAATCGCAAGATTTCAAAGAAGATTTCTAAGATTTCAAAATATTTTACAGAGAATTTACTTCAAAAATGATATTATGAGAATGAAAGAAGAAATGACAGAAATGAAAGAATGAATGAAAGAATGAATGAAGAAATGTGAAATTATCGCAAGAAATGCGAATAAAATTTCGCAAGAGAGAAATGCAAATGCATAAGACGGGCGCAAATCGCCTAAAAACACATAAGAATGGGACGAACCTTTATGGCGTACACCCTAGTTTGCGGATTATATTCCGTAAGAGGCAATGTCCTTAAAGTGCGTCATAAGGGGGGTATCTCTTTGCATGACTATGGGAAAGGATATACTGCTGCTGGAACCTAGTCATGGAGATTTGGGATTATAGAAAGTCCATCCAGGAGAGATAACTTGGATTCCCAGCTTTATAAGGTTATACCCTGGTTGGGCGCCCGAGAGTTTCTCCTAAGGAATGCAAAGTATGATCAAGGCTCCGAGGTACACGGTTGAGCTGTGGGTGCCCGGGACGGATGAACCTACCCTGGCCATCCATGGCAAGTCTTGGCTTACGATGTGTTCGGCCCGAAGAAAAACCCTCTAGGGTGTAGTCTCGTAACTATAAGCCATATAGGCATAAAGGATAAGAGGCTACGAAAACAACTGGTTGTTTCTAGAACCGGATGGGAGGAGATAGTCTTGTATGGCAGAAGTACGTCTCCTTGAAGGGAAAACCATGGGGAGAGATAAGGGCGATACCCTCCATTAGGGAGCTGTGTATCAAAAAAGATGGCAATGTAATGAGACTTTATATTCGCAAGAATATATAGGCCCGTCATATTGTCGCGTGACACAGACGACAATGTCATGGGACTTTATATTCGCAAGAATATTTAGGCCCGTCATATTGTCGCGTAACAGGCCAAAAATCCTTAAGAGAAATTTTAAGATGAGATCAATGGGTTTTTGCGATAAGACTAATGTTAAGATGAGATCAATGATAAGAGGAGATGAGATCAATGTTAGAGGATATAAATCGCAAAGACGTCCTGTGATTTCATCGCAAAGACGGCAATATCATAAGTCTTAAAGAGCAAGGAGAAAGATTAATCTCACAAGATGGATTAGACTTATCATATTGTCGCAGAGATCAAAATAAATGATAAGACAAGATCAATGGATAATGACATGAAAATGTAAGAATGTCCTGCGATCTTGTCGCAGACAAGTGGCATAATAAGACCTTTAACTAGGAAGGCAAAATAAGACCACAAGAGAGGTTATACCTACAAGCGTATAACAGATTGCTAACGACTTTATATTAGTCTTATTTCATTTATCATATTGCAGATCAATAACAAGAGGCAAGTATGGGAATGCATAGAATGGAAATTACAATTTGTCGCAGAAAATAGTCCCAAGAAAGAAAGAGAGAAGTACACAAGTTTTACAAAAAGAAGATCCAAAATAGAAAATAAGACCACTAGAGAGAACGCAAGTAAACTTGCGAAGATGATTATATTGCAGGAATAAACGGTGGAGAAAATAACAATGAGATACAATGATCCAGAAAAATGAGGCACAAGAGAATAAACTTGCGAGAATAAAGAGAAATGCTCACACTAGAGAAAAAGTCAAAGAAATGGAGAATGGAGGCAATTTAAAGCTACATCAATTTTACCGCGGCAAAATGAGATAAGTAACCCAAACATTAGCTATACATTACAATAGATAAGCATTCTCATCATACAAGCATCATACTCGCATCATAAAAGCATTGCATAAGCATTTCATGGCATAAGCATCGCATACACATTTCATAACATAATCATTACATAAATATTATATTCGTACAAGTATTTTACAAAATTTTACAGAGTAATACCGCGAAATTTCGCAGGACCATTCATAATTCTCAGGACTATTCATAATTCGCAACACTATTCGCAGCACTATTTGCGACACTATTCGCATAACTATTCATAATTCGCAGTACTATTTGCGGCACTATACAGAACTTCGCATAAATGTTCAAAAATTCGCAGAAAAACTCATAAATTCGCAAAAATGTTCAGAAATTAGCAGGGTTATTCATAATCATGCAGACTCATTCATAAACTCGTAGATTCATCCAGAATTTCGCAGGAATTGTGATTATTTCGCAGAATGTGATTAATTTCTTAAAGTGATTACCACTTGAGGCAGAGGCAAGATAAGAATAGAGACGCAATTTAATCATTCAACATTTTCTCAAGGATTCTCCTTCATAGATAAAGAACAGAGGCAATTATGGATTACCAAGAAAATATTTTATGTTCTTTATCTTCTCGGCAAGAATCATTTCCAAAATGGGCAAGAATTCTCACCAAAAATGAAGAAATAATTTCGCATGAATAGAGGCAATATTTTTCATTCAAGAGCGGATACTTCATATATTTCTAGGATTGAGTACTTCTTATACTTCTTCAAGGATACTTCGCATACTTCATTCTTCATACTTCGTGTACTTCAAAAGATGATACTTCTAATTACTTCTCAAAGGTTCAGAACTTCGCAAAAGAATAGAGGCAAGTATATACTTTTTAAGTTTGGTATTCTTTCGCTAGTTCCTTCGTCAACAAAGATCAGAGACTACTACAACAATGAGTTTTTTCTTAAAGATTGCTCTTCAAGCAATATTCAAAAAAAAAAAAGGCAAAATATAGGAGCAGAATCTCGCAACAACAACGCTCTTGCAAGGATTTCTGCCACACATGGCAAGTGTCGCAAATAATTATAAGAAATGACGAAATATGTGAAGATTTTATCATTACTCGCAAGAATAAGGTGATAGTTCGCAAGAAATGTAGCAAGAAGGAAGAATCCTGCGAGACATGGAGAGACTTGAGGGAAATGTAACAGAAACTTGAGAGAAATGAAGAAATCTTGCGAAAGATATTACCGCAGAACTCAGATCCGAAATTAAGGGAAAGCTTAGCTGTAAATGAGTTGTCATGAGCTGTCATCCACTATGTAATTACCTATATAAAGAAGAGAGCAGGAGAGAGAAAGGGGGAGATAATTTTAGGAAGAGAGAGAAAGATATTTTGCAGAGAGAGATTTTTAGAGAGAGAAAATGTATTTTCTTTATCATCTTCTTCCCCAAAACTAGATCTAGAATTCTTCCAAGAACTCCATTAATTGAGATTGTAAATGTAAATTGATGTAGCTACAAATTATCATAGTGAATAACCGTGGATGTAGATCGCATTGATCGAACCACGCAAAAAATCTTGGTGTCCATTTATAATTTTAGTATTTTTATCACCATTTTTATATTTAGATCTAGAAATTGTTATCAAGATGGGTACATTATTTATATGTCCCTACTTTTGACACCCAATAAATATATCCTTATGCAACAATAAATATGTCCCTCCTTTTTATAACCTTATCCATTTAATATTAGATTACCTTAATACCCTCACTCATATAATATTTTTCTTTATTTCAAAATACAACAAATTTCTTCCTCTACCACCTCACCACCACCACTAGCACCACCACCACCAACATTCAACTATCATTCCACCACCACCACCATTCAACAACCACCACCTACCAATCGCCACCACCACCACCACCAATACTCCACCACCACTCCTTCACCGCCACAATTACACCACCACTAGTCCTCCTCCACCACTATTATGTTGCCGCCACCACCACAAATTCGCCGCCGCCGCCACCACCACCGTCACCATCGCCGCCGCCACCACCATCTCCGCCGCCGCCACTGGTTCAAATATTTTTGTATCAACAAAAAGTAGTTAATCCATTTCAGTTGGATCAAACAGTGGATATTTATCCATTGCAGTTGGATCAACAGTAGAAGTTTATCCATTGCAGTTGGATCAACAATGGATGTTTATCCATGCTGATGGAAAAATGCTACCACTTCATCAGCTGCAGTTTCAGATCCACCAACAAAACCATCAACAGTAGAAGTTTATCTAGTTTATCCAAGAAAAAAGGATCAACAATAGAAGTTGATCCAATTTTAGTGGATCAACAATGGAAGTTGATCCATGTAAAATTGGATCAATAATGATAGTTTATCCATGTAAAATGGAGTGAACTTGGCGTGAGTCGAACACGCATCATCTGACATGGAGTCAGTAATGCTACCATTGCACCACAAGTTCAACATTAGAACAAATTTACATGATTTAAACTACAAAACATGAGCTCAAAGGAACAACAACAGTAGTTGATCCCATATATATGGATCAACAACCATAGTTGATCCCATATAGATGGATCAACAACCATAGTTGATCCAATATCACTGCTTGCTTCAACCCAGATAACCACCATATTTCATTACATGTAGCTTCATAAACTCCAACAGCTCCAAGACCAGCTTCAAAACCAATCTCAGTTGAATCAACAATGGATGTTTATCCATTTCAGTTGGATCAACAGTGGATGTTTATCCATTACAGTTGGATCAACAACCATAGTTGATCCAAAATATATGGATCAACAACCATAGTTGATCTAATATCACTGTCTGCTTCAACCCAGATAACAACCGTAGTTGATCCCATAAAAAACCAAATCCATAGATCTTTTTTCACAATGAATATGGCCACTCACTGCACAATTCAATCGAATAACCATAACAATGAACAAACAAACCAGCATATACATGAATCAATTCTTAAAAATATAAACTCACCCCATGAGAACACCTTGTTTTGGATGCGCATTCAAATATGTGCCTCTAGTAAACACAAAACTGAATCCTATATTTAATTCCTTTCAACATGTCATATGTGCACAGTAAAAAGGATACAAATATTTAGTTGATTAAAAAAAAAGATCACATCATAGTTCTAGTTTACGGTTTGTAGTCAAGAAAAACAGAATGTACCAACTCCAATTTTAACTCCACAACCCACACCATCTCCAAACTCCACCTCCACACTGTGGTCCACCAACTTTACCAATTCCACCTCCACCCACTAGCAAGTACTAACACTAATGCTGCAACAACCGCCTTATAATCAACAATTTATGAGATATATATGATATTTCAATTTCAAAACTAAGAAAATCGGAATCACAAGTGGAATAAATGTTGAAAGCATACCCACTGAAACGCACCTTCCTGAGTTCCATCCAGAACGGTGACACAATCAGGTTGCAATTTCAATGCACCCTTCTCTTGAAGATAATCCCTTACCTGCCATATGAGTTATTTTAATATTACTAGCTTTCAGTCTTTTGGAATGGTGAATCCTTCCAGGATCTGTAATCTAAGCACAAGATTCTGATGACTAAGAAATTGAGAGTATAAAACAAGGTGCAATAATGCACTTACCTACTGCAAAATCCTATCAGATGCATCACCTTATAGTTGCCACAGACCTGCTTCTTCCTTCGCATATATCATCCAATGTCAGTATAATATACAATGATACATTCCACGGTGAGAGGGGCCGATACATTCCATCCAAATTGATCACCTGACTTAGGACGACATGCAACTTGAATCTCTTATGTAGATCAAGTTGTACAAACACAAACGTACATACTGCATTAGTATCACCAATCAGACGGTCTATCATCAACATTTTACCAATAAGTCCTATAAAAACAAAAAAAGATCCAATATTACAATTAGGACAGTCTAGTTGATGTCACATATAGGTATGCTCTGAAATGAAGTTAAGCTACAGGTTCAAAATATCGTTTGAATCTTAACATACCTCACCAATTGCAGCTAAAGTCTGCTGCTGGTCAGGACTTTGGCTTAGTAAATTATCCAAAAAGAACTGCACATTTCTCTTAACCTAGACATAATAACAAAACTTTGCAAAATTTATCAAAGATTCTTATTAATCAAAAATAACCAAAATGTTACTATACCACCACGATCTCCACCACTATGGATTATGTTAGACCCACCACCTCTTCCACCACTACCACTATTAGATTAAACAAGTCATTTACCACTATTAATAAATATAAAAAATTATTATCAAAACCAAATTAAACAAGATGAACACAAATCAACTAATTCGTTAATAGTAAACATTTGAAACACAAATCATACAAATAAATATCGAAGATTGGAAACTGATATGTGAAATTGATTGAATCATATTCCAAATTATAAAATCATAAGGTAAACTCATTTAAACACATAATTGACTGTTTACCTACTTAATTTTCATGATGATTGTTCAAGAAAATAATCACCAATCAACACGATCTGAAATTCGAGTTGGTTACTATAATCATAACCTCATCTCTACTCGGCGGCTCAATAAACATCACAATCTGAAATTCGGCGCAACTAATAGCACTAAATTCCTTTAAAGTAATAAAACCATCACCATCTGAATCAATCTCACTAAACATAATCATAACCTCATCTCTACTCGGCGGCTCACCGCCGATTCTATGCAAAACAGATTTAAGTTCAGATCTGGTAATTTTACCATCACCATCTTTATCAATTAACTTAAATGCTTCAACTAATTCTTCAACTTCTAATTTCGATTGAGCAAGAAACAAACTGTTGATCGGAAGCACACTTGTTGGAGTACCGGAAGATGAACCTTCTTTAAGATTCGTCGATGATGACGATGAAGCTAGTGACGAACTTGAACCAAATCTTGGATCATCCGTTATTGATACTGATGATGATTTACTCTTTTTAGATCTGAATAAGTTTTTTGGATGATATTTTGTCAATTTCATATTGAAATGAAATTACAGAGAAGAGAATCACAAAACTTCATTGTATTTATATCTCAAAACTCTCTATATCTCAAATCTTAGATTTACAACAACAAAGGTAATAGAGGTCATGGTGCCGGTTGTGGTGGAGGTGATCGAGAGTGGTGGTGGTGGGAGCGATGGAGATGCGGAGGAGCTGGTGGTGCTGGTTTGTGGTGGAGACGATAGAGAAGAAGAATGAAATTTCTTCTCAGAATTGAAGAAGAAGATGAATTATAAACACATAGGGCTAAAAATGGAAATCATCAAAATAATTTTTTAAAACAAAATTTCAATTATGCCATCAGGGACATTTGTAAAGTTTGTTAGGGATATTTGTGAAGACCCATCAAAAGGAGGGACAAAAGTTCAATTACCACTATCAAGATATGATAAGGGGTGTGTTGTAGGTTTTCCTGCAATTACACTTTCATATGAAAACAACGGCTTAAATATGCTTTAAAAGCAGTAATAACATTTTGATGTAGCTTGTTTTAGCTTTGATTTTGTTGTTTAGGGAGGCTTTTTGCCTTGGGGTTTGTTGTTTTGGCTAGCTTTTGCTTAAGCCTTGTGCATCTAGTGTGATTCCCCGTATGTAACTTCTTCTTTTTCTTTTTAATAAAATTTTAACCTTTTCCTTCAAAAAAAAAGCAGTAATAACAGCGGAATTATTCCCAGCAATAATTAAATCATCCACATAGACAGGGACGGAGGCATGTGAGCGCAAATGGGTGCGCTTGCACCCACTCAAATTTCAAATTTAGTAAGAATAGGGTTGGTTTTTCTGTAACAATAGTCTTGTGGGTGCAAATATATATGATACTCCTTTCGTTCTTAAATAGTAGGTTGGTTTCATGTGTAATTTGTACATGGAACCATCCTATTATTTAAGAAGGGATGGAGTATATATTAACAAAGAAAGGATCTTATAGTTGATTTTTTTGATAGACAATATATATCTGTAGTTACATCAACTGCAAAAATCAAAAGATCCATAACCATAAGTCTGCCCAAAAGATGGAGAAAATAAATCATTTCATGTAAACCCAACCTGATGCTAATTAATCTATGTTATATCATCTACCTCATTTCACATTGTATACTCAAGTACCAACCTACATCCTCCCCTTGCGTGGCTTCATGATCTGAAAACGGTTCATAATAATGTCATCGATGATGCTATCCATTATTACTTTTTCAACATATGCAAGTAAGCAGTCGTTCAACCACTACCCATTATATTGCGCAGTCGAATGTTACGTATAATTTACATTTTTCCTATTAGATTCATGTTGTGGTTGTTGCGATGAGTTCGTTTATTTAGGCGAAAATGGTAATCTTTACATTTATGTATGTAAGTATATTAGTTGGAATGGGTTTGCTAGCTCGTTCAACAGTCATGATTTTGAACTCCTTTCTTCTTTATTGTAGGTATCTCAACCCTGGATCCAAAGGACAAAGTTCGCATATGAAAAGCGTAATCCAGCCCTGTAATTTAATTTGCTTTGTTGAGGAGGAAGCTATGCAAAAAATTATTTCGGAACTTGATATATATCTTGATGGTTGTGTCCAAATACTAAATTGCAGTGGAACTTATGTACAAAGGTAAAAATTTAAAACGATGATTTTGATTCAGTTCAACAAAAAAAAATTAAATATTAGAAGAAAAAAAAATTGACCCCACAACCTTTAAGTCATGGCTCCGTCCATGCACATAGACAAGTACATTAATGGAGTTCTCACCTCGTCGTAGGGTAAATAGAGAGTAATCAACATAAGACTATACAAAGCCAAAATCCTTAAGAGCACCTGCAAGCTTAACAAACCAATTACGAGGAGCTTGACGAAGGCCATACAAAGATTTATGGAGTCGACACACTTTACTAGGATATTTAGTCGAATATCCTGGAGGAAGTTGCATATATACTTCCTCATCAAGATCCCCATGTAGAAAAGCATTATGAACATCCATTTGATGTAACTCCCAATCACGAGCAACTGCGACTGCTAAATAGGTTCTAACAAAAACCATTTTAGCTACGGGGGCAAATGTTTCATGATAATCAACCCCTTCAACTTTCCTATTACCAAGAACAACCAAGTGAGCCTTGTACCGCTCGACACTACCATCAGAATTATATTTAATTTTGTAAACCCATTTACAACCAATAGCTTTCTTCCCTGGCGGAAAATCAGTAATAGATAACTTGCCATTCTTATCTAGGGAACCAATTTCCTTAGACATAGCTACGCGCCAAACCGGAATACGAACAACTTCTGCATAACTCATAGGTTCTTTAAGAGTAGTTATTGTTGGGTGCAATAAAAAATAAGGAAAAATCAAATAATATTTAAGTTTGTTGCATGGAGGAGACAAAAGAGGAAGAGAATCAGACACACTTCTCATTCATTGTGTTTCTCATTAAATACATGTAGGAAAGCAAGAGAGAGTATCTACTCCCATTACATGTGTAATTAGTAGAAGAGAAAAGGCAACAGGTGTTAAGCATGAAGGAGACATGTACATGCACTATGACACATGTAGGTAGTGGTCAGACACATGTCACTACAACAAATAATCAAAAGTTATTGATAATTAGCTCCTTTATAATGAAGTGATAGATTTGACAAAACGGATGAGCTCCCCAGATCTCCGCAACAGCAACAAGGCAAAACTTTGAAAACAGAGTGAGTCACGTGTTCAACACGTTGCCCTTAAGACATTAGCGCCCGGCTACACTCAAGAGTGATGCTATAGCCATTACAGGACGGATATCTCCAGGATAAAACACCCTAATACACCTACTACTAGCATACGTAGTAGATGCTCAAACTTGAGCTTGGAAACTCCGAAAAAAACCTTAAGGAAAATTGCGAAACGCATAAGAAAACATATAAAATATCTTCCCTTGGGGGTCCCTCTAAAATATAGAGCAACCCCTTTCCCATTAATTTTACAAAAGTAGTGAATTTGTTTATATAATGAAACAAAACAACTTAAGAAGAAGAACTCCCCGATGTGGGACTAAAAAACTTATATAGTCTCTCAAAACAACTAAAAAGTGGAAAGTCCACAATGTGGGACTAATAAGTTTTTTTCATTCACAAAAGAAAACAATAAATTATAATTTTATTAAAACCTTAAAAATCAATTTTTAGTAATTGTTTTCCAACAAGTATTGTTGGAACAATTGCTGAAAATAGCCTGCAAAACAATCATGAACCAAACAAATATAAAATGTTATGGCTGAGTCACGATCAGGTCGCTCTCTTTAAGACGTTTCGCGGCTCTGCCCAAGATTGTGCAAGAAGTTCTTCCATGTCGCATCGTCCCCAAGATAAAACAGCCGAGTAAATCTCTTTCACAATCACTCTTGCACTTTGAGAGTATGTGATACTTGTACACTTCTATTCTTGCTCAGAATCAAACTTGTAGAAAACAAGTGATGATCACACACTAGTTTTCTTTCTCTCAAAAATCTTATTTTTCTTTAAAACTCCAAAACAATTAAGGAAAAATTCTCACTTTATTTTCCTACCAAAATCTGATTTTTGTACTAAAGAAATTCAATAGTTAATGATACTTTATTATCACAATTAATACCATTAACTTCCTCTAAATAAAACGGTCAAAGGATTAATATCAAAATAAATTTTCCTTAATGAAGATAATTAAGACTATTAAAAACAGATTTAAGAAAAACAATAAATAGAAATAAAATTTTGATTTAAAACATACATTTCCAACAATCCCCCACTTATATTTTTAAAACATTGAGCAAGATCTATATAGTGATATGCATAAGTAAAGGTATCTTTCGATTTTGAACCTTTACATAGTGCTAGACTCTCTAAAAATATGACCATAGAGTGAACGTAAGTATTTGAACTCTAGGAGATAAGAAGTTTGTCTAACACACACAAAAATATACTAGTGTAAAGTCTATAGCCAGCACATTACGGCCATGTGCTTGAATCCCGGTTTAATGAATGATCTAGAGAACTGCCCATATTCTCATAGAAAGCGGCCACACTTTCACATCCATATAGGTGAGTCTATCAAGAGTACTCCTGTAGCTAAGTACTCCACTCAAAATAGAGATATAGACGTCATTAAGATTTTTAGAAATAAAAATTCAACTTCAACTCGCTTCAGGATATCATGCGTGGGATGAATTCTCAAAAGCATGATTCGGTGTCTACATATTATCCGTGACTTAGTCCCATTTGAACCTACATTTTGGGATTTCCATTCATAGGTAGGGATTACCTTTTGAACCTACTTATGGAATCTTGAGTTATAGGTTGGGTGTCAATAAAAAAAAAACTATGTCCATATCATTTGTGAATCGTTAATCCATTTGAACCTATTTCTAGGTGGGTATCCATCACAAATGACTCAATTCTCAATGGGCATCAACATCATCCCATAAGATGTATTCACACCTTATTATTAATCCTTTCGTCAAAGGATCAACGATAACTCTTTTCAGGCCATATATAATCCATTCTCATAGCATCAAAAATGCCTTTCTATCACCATATATGTCGACTCTACCGTTGTAATTAATGGTTCTCAACTCTTGCAATAGCCGCAGTACTATCGCATTGGATTAATATGTTTTTTCTTCATTAATAGAGGACTTGATCACTCCATCCCTTAGAGGATTCATTTGAGAGGATATCTCAATAAGTATCGCAGTAATATCCTTAAAGGATTGCGGTAAACATTTTTAAATAGTGTATTTCTAGGTTTAAGGTTCTTTTCGGACACCTCATAACCTTCTCAATGTTTTACTAATTATCCATACATGGATTATTAGTAAATATGCATATATGTAACCCCCACTACAAAGTAATATACATATAGTCTATCACGTAGAAAGAAGCAATGCCATGCTACCATACTCATTTCTAGTGCAATCACACACAATCTCAAAAAAATTGGCACTAAATCAAATGAGTGAAAACTAGTTTATAGTTAGACTATATATATTTCTATTTCTTTCCATTGTATTAAATATATTCAAGGGAAGAACAAATTCAATTCAAGCATATACACTATCTTCCCTCAAGTCTTTCATGTCAAATAGTAAACTAAGCATATTCTCATTTTCATTAACATCATATAAGTTAGAATTTAAATTCCACAAATTACTTATGCATATACAACAATGAGCGTTATGCATTTCATTTTCAAAAATTCTGAAATTATTCAAACTAATCAAAAAATTAATTCTGTCTCATTCAATTGTTTCAAAGCTTGTTTCAGAATATATATATGATGATGACTTATCTAACTTGTATCCATTTTATTCTTGTAGAAACTACACAATTTTTCTTGCTTGGTCTACATAGATTCTCATCATTTATACATTCCATATATTTTTCTACATATGATACACAACAAATTTCGCATCGTAGAAACAACATCACCAATCAAGAATGTAAATCAAGCGATATGAAGGCAAGTATTGAAATTAATTACCCTTTCTTTATTTTTCAAACTAAAATATTTGGTTCTTAAAACCTTTTTCCAAAGATTAAAATTATGAGGAGCTAAGTATATCAAACAAGATAATAATTATGACTAAAGTTTGTTTTAGTCTTACTACTTACACATCAATTCTTAATGATCTTGTGATCTCCATTTTTAGCTAACTCTTTAATCTCAGTTTAGCATTCAAACATACATAGGGTAGATAACCCCCACTATTTCTCGACCAAAGGAAACTTCAAATCAACACCAAAATATAAAATTGAGAAGTTACTTATGCAAATTGCATTTCTAGCCACATTCATTCAAAAATTTCTATAGACTTCGTTAGACGTCATATTTTGGTGCTTAATACCAATTCAAAAAACTAGAAAGTTTCCTCATTCATACAAAGATTAGAAATAAAAAATTTAAGCGCAAATAATTTCTCTAAATTCATATTTGACGCGTTATGTGTTCTTGCTCATTACTAATAAAGTAATTATCCAATTTCAAAATCCTTTTGGCACAATATAGAGGACGACCAAACAAACATTTTTCATGAAGACATCATTTCATTATTCACTACTCAAAAGATCAATTTTAGTCACCAAGTTAGACTTCGTGAAAAACCAAAAATATCTTATAAAATTCTCAAATATTTTATTTCTTCCGATGCTTTTGTAAACTAGTAAGATTGAGAGTTTTACATGCTTTGAAGACTTGGGTAAAATTTGATACATGTCACTTAAAAATAAAATTCTTAGAAATTTTAGAGGAAAACACATCATGCTCACTAACTCAAAAAATTTCATAGAAGCAAGATAAAATCACATATTTCAAGCACTCCAAAGCTTCAATCATATTAGATAAATAATACAATATTTGGTTCAAACATTCCATTGATAACATATTTATTGTAGTAGTGCAATGATCAAGTTCAACTTTTTTTTTTTAATCTCAATCTTGTTAAAAACAAGATAGGCGGAAACTAGATTCTTTCTCATTTTGATGGTATGAACATCTTTAACCAGATAGTTCTACCGGAAGCAAACTTTTCAGACCATACCAAAACCAAGAAACCTAGAGATGTGAGTATAGCTCAACACCAATTTCTTTCAAACGATTTCGTTCAACTTTTGAACCATAACCTATCAAAACAAACATGGTGCAAAACACCAACATATACTAACCTCTCACAGTATCCACAATTCACATTAACTTAGCTTGAAAAGCATTGTTAATAATATTTGATATTCTTCCAATGCCGTTTCATAAGACTTGGTTTAATGCAAGCGTAGCAAATAACTTCATAATTAAAATTATGTTCATTTCTTGGTGAGATTTGGTATTCATATTTGTTTGACTAGGTTTCTTATTCTTTCGTTTTTGGTTTGGTATCAATTTCTATCTCATAAGTTCCAAACTTGTATGAGTCACTCATTTATTGTCATAAACAATAATTCTCAATATCTAGTTTTCGTACAACTCATTCTCACATTGAAGAATCAATTAATTTTCAATGTAGAATGCAACTATTTGATCACTGCAATAGTTGTTCATCATACATACCTCATTTGATTTGAAATCTCAACTGGTCATAAACCAACGTCCACTCTTTCCACACCAACAAAAAAATTAGCAAACCATTGCTCCATACGTCGATTAATCTCTAGTATTTACTCGCAATTTTTGTTTTCATTGGGAAACAAAAACTGGCTCAAGTAAGTGAAATTATCACCTGTCACAATCATTTAAATGTGAGCATTTGTAACCCATAATAATTAAGGTATGCACTTATGTAAATACTTAAAAATCAAATAAAAATTAGAACTCCAAATATCAAACAAAGTAAAGTTTTATTGTTATAACGTCATAGATTATAATTTTCTACTAAACATATTATCAAACATTTGTTGCGCACTAGTTTGATTTCGAATAATGATCTTATATTTTCATTCCCAAATCAAAAGTAAAGTAATAAAATCAAACATGATTTTTATTCTAAGTTCTTACATCTCTAATCTCTAAACTCAAGCATCACATCTCATATTTTTAGACAAACAACGATTTTGAAATCACCACATCTCTCAAAATAAAAATTCAAATGGAAAATTTCAAAACGGGGTTTCAAGATAAATTCTTGATATATAATATTTTTCATGTACATGATTCGAATTATCTACACAAAGATTTGGAAAAATGAATTCAATCACAACTAAATTTCTGCCGTCAGAATTTTTCAGATACGTTGTGCAGCTTTCTAAAATACTTTTAAAACATTTTTCGGGCTCCAAAAATTATAAAATTTGACATGGATAATCCTCATGATGTCTAATATATCTGGTTAAAATTTCTATACCCAATTAATTTTCGTGTATGAGATAATAATAAAAATCTACATCATGTTAAAAGAATATTTGTTTATCATCAATAACATTTTTCTATGTTAGGTATTCATGATGAAAAATATTATCCATATTACAATCCTAATCCATCAAAATCACAAATATAGTTTAACTTTAGCTATCTGGTAGCCTAAAATTTCAAGCATCATATTAAATTGTTAAAGAAAAATTATACCATTCATATAATTCTATAAAACAGATTAAAACAGATATACTTATTGCGTTTTTCAGCAATCGTTTTCTTTTAATATCCATGGCAGAAGAAACCGTCTTAAAATTATTGGAACAATTGCTGAAAATAGCGTGCAAAACAATCATGAACCAAACAAATATAAAATGTTATGGATAAGTCACGACCAGGTCGCTCTCTTTAAGACGTTTTGCGGCTCTGCCCAAGATTGTGCAAGCAGTTTTTCCATGTCGCGTCGTCCCCAGTATAAAATAGCCGAGTAAATCTCTTTCACAATCACTCTTGCACTTTGAGAGTATGTGATACTTGTACACTTCTATTCTTGCTCAGAATCAAACTTGTAGAAAATAAGTGATGATCACACACTAGTTTTCTTTCTCTCAAAATCTTATTTTTCTTTAAAACTCCAAAACAATTAAGGAAAACTCTCACTTTATTTTCCTACCAAAATATGATGAGTCAAACAAAAATTTTAATACCAAAAAATCCATATAATCCGATTAGATACTAAACAAACCCAAAAACCCTAAATACATTTTATAAGAAATTCAAACCAAGGAAACAATCAAATGGAAACTGACACTTTCGGCAAGAATTGGAGTCAATACTACAAGACCTTTAAGGAGAATCGCTGTATTGCATCTGCAAGGAACAGATGAGTATACTTTCAGTTTGCTAGGGAAAATCATTTTCAAGAAGCCTCTGGATCATGAAGATGTGAAGGATGAAATAAATGCACGTTGAGAAGTTGGGAAATATGAAATCATTACAAAGGGATGAATCTCTTTCTTTTTCGATTCCAAAAAAGAATCATGTGATGGAGTTCAAAATCATGGGATATCATGGGCCATTTGCTAGCTTTAATTAGCTATGATCCTAATGTGCCAATTAGGAGCACAAGTTTGAGCATCATACATGGAGTATAAAGTTAAGAAATTTGGATAATATAATTTTGAACGAAAGATTGATTACCGATAAACATTGGTAAAAGAGTTATCCCGGAAGGTCAAGACGTTTACCAAGAGGCAGTGACCCCATAACAACCCAGTATCAAACAATGGATGGGATGGAGGTGATGGAGGATTACAATGATCAATCCGAGTCAATAAGATGGATTTCCATCACAACTATGTTGGGGGAAACATAAGAAAAGCATTTGATAGCTCCTGCTCCACAAAGGTTAACTACACATCATCAATATGGAAACCTTGTTGCTCACCATTAGGTTTTTATCATAAACCCCAATTTTAATTTTGGTCCAAACATTTTTTTAACTCTAGAATTGTTAGAATTTGCACTGTGAGTAATTTACTTTCTAGGGTTTTCATTCAATATTTAGTTTACAAAATTGGTTGTGTGACATGTCGACTAGGTATACTCAGAACTTAGGATTTATGAACTATCAAGTTATGTCAATCCTATAGGTGTCTCGGAGGAATTTTTCTTAATTTTATTGTGTGTCTTTAAGACGTTTTTGGGTGTTAGTGGGAGACCTTAATTTTATAACCAGAAAGAGGATAAATTAGAGGGAATTCCCTAGTCAAATTGATCTTGATTTTGTTAATAATCACTTAAGTAATTTGAACTTAAGTGATGTTCCCTTCATAGGCAACCCTATACTTGGTCTAATAAAAGGAGTGCACAAAGTTTGATATTAGAAAGGTTAGACAGGGCTTTTTGTAATAGTGAATGGTTCAATTCTTTCCCTAACAAGATTGTTGGTTTACTAATGAAAATGGATCCCATGCTTTTAGATTTACTCTCAGCAATAATAAATTTGGGAATTTTCATCTCAAATTAGAGATATGCAGTCTCAAATCAAGGCCCCGTCCCAATCTAATAATACCAAGATACTAGTGTTAGAACCAAAGAATTAGAAATAAAGCTTGATTATGGGTACCAAGTGCAAGATGATTTCCTATGTTTTTCCATGTCGTTTTATAAGTTTGATTCCTAAGAATAGTTCACCTAAGAAACTCATGACTTGCCTACGAAGTAATGGGCTTATAAGATCATTAGTAAACTCAGACTTAAGACTTCTTATGGACAAATTCAAAACGTTGATACTATGAGAAAGTGTAAGGCTAAGAAAGGTTTGATGGCAATTAAATTAGATATGTCAAAAAGCCTTTGATAGATAGAATCTCCTTAGGAATTTGGGTTTTCATAATGATTGGTGCACTATGATTTTTGAGTGTATCTCAACTGGCTTCTCGTGTTTTAATGGTTCTCCGGGAGGTTTTCTTTCCTACAAGGGGTCTTGAGACAAGGGGACCCCGTCCCCATTTATTCATAATTGTTATGGACTCGTTTGTCTAGACTTGTAAAGTAAGGCTGAGGATGATAGAAGTTTTCAAAAAAGAATTAAGGTTACTAATAATAGCCCAGCTATTAGTCATCCTGTTTTTGCAGATGATTGTCTGATTTTTGCTAAGGCCACTCCCCAAGATAAAATAGACGACAAATCAGTAAATCTCTTTCACAATCACTCTTGCACTTTGAGAGTATGTGATACTTGTACACTTCTATTCTTGCTCAGAATCAAACTTGTAGAAAATAAGTGATGATCACACACTAGTTTTCTTTCTCTCAAAAATCTTATTTTTCTTTAAAACTCCAAAACAATTAAGGAAAAACTCTCACTTTATTTTCCTACCAAAATATGATTTTTGTACTAAAGAAATTCAATAGTTAATGACACTTTATTATCACAATTAATACCATTAACTTCCTCTAAATAAAGACATTTGGTCAAAGGATTAATATCAAACAAATATGGAATGCCATGAATCTGAACATTAATTCTTAGCTTCGGAACTAGATTGCTTGATTGGATTATAAGTTGGTTTGGTAAAAATTTTTCCTTAATAAAGATAATTAAGACTATGTACATTCTTTATTTCGTTAAAAAAAAAAATGAAAAATTAATATCAAAATAATTTTCCTTAATAAAGATAATTAAGAATATTAAAAACAGATTTAAGAAAAACAATAAATGGAAATAAATTTTTGTTTTAAAACATATATTTCCAACAGTTATCGCCGCCAAAAACCAAGTATGATTAGCAGAAACATTTGCACAAGACACATAATTAGTTATGGGATAAGGCGTACCTGAGGTCGTTGATGAGTGAGGAATGGAGGAGCCGGGGTCTATAGTTTTGACAGTATTACAAACATAATCCTTCAACTTTGTATTAGGAACCCGTCTCCGTACACTTCTTCGAACTTCCTTATCCGAACTGTCACTAATAACATCTGACAACACGTTTTCAGGTTAACCAATATCATTCCGGTTGTTCTATACACACCGTGAAAAAAATTCGGTGATATCACCGACAGGGAGAAACCCTGGGACCCACTGAAGGGTTAGTTTTTAGTTTTTTATTTTCTGTGGGCCCTTTTGTTTTCTTTGTGTCTTGCGGTGATTCCAACTTGAAACAATCACGGTGGATCTAGCATTTTCGATATCATTATAAGATGAAGGAAGTGAAGTCCAAGGGCGGAGGAAACATGTTGCAACCGTGTGCAGTTGCGCCCCCTTGTATTTTCAAAATCAATTTAACGTATAGAATATGGAATTGTGAGTTTACTCATACAATATGGAATTATTTCATTTGGGGTTACAATGTCAGATGGGCTCAGGAAGGTTCCATTATTGGTCTCTTAGAAGCTTGGAACCTCAGAAGGGGTAGACACTGAGGAAGGAAAATTTGGCTTCTTATACCTTTTGCTATTATTTGGGCAATTTGGAATGAGAGGAACAGGAGAGTCATGGCTCATAAAAGATTAAAGACATCAGCAGAAGTCATCAATGAAGTTAAGCTGCTAATCTTTATATGGGGTTCAAATCAGAATTGGTTTGGACATTATATTTTTAGAGATCTTGTTACTCATTGGAAGGTTATGATCGATAGAATGTAATTGTTTAAAATGTCTCAAAATGGGGGCATTTTGCCTTGTTACATTTTTTTTTCTAATATATTCAACCTTTCTCCTAAATTTTTTTTTTTTTGAACGTATAGAATTTTCAAGCCAAAAAAAACAAAGGTTTGCACCCCCTAAAATCTAAATATTTGCACCCCCAAAAACAAACAAGCCCAAGTCTATTTTGGCTTTCTTTCTCCCATAATCTTAAGAGTTCACGGTAGGAGTCTAGGAGAGACTAAGCGCAACTCTCATATGTTTTTCTCATAAACACATCGACTTTCAATCTCTCCTACGTTTTTCTCTTAAGAATAGGGTTGTTGTAAATCGCAGCGCTGATTTTTTTTCTCTTAAGAATAGGGTTGTTAACTTTATTGCAATTTTTTTTTTCTAGCCTATTTTTTTTTGTTGTGTATTTTTTTCATATGCTTCTCAAGTTGAGCATCTACTACATATGCTAGTAGTAGGTGTAATATGGTGTTTTATCCTGGAGATATCTATCCTGTGAGGGCTATAGCATCACTCTTTGAGTGTAGTCGGGCACTAATGTCTTTAGGGCAACGTGACTCACTTTGTTTTTCCAAAGTTTTGCCTTGTTGTTGTTGCGGAGATCTGGGGAGCTCGTCCATTTCATCAAATCGATCACTTCCATTATGAAGAAGCTAAGTATCAATAATTTTATTTATTTGATTTTTCCTTGTTTTTGATTATTGCACCCAACAAGTTTTACTTAGGCCAGTTTGCTATTTGTCACCAATGGTGTCTGAATATAACCATTCAGCAATACACATCAAAATGTTTCAAAGATTTCTTCATGTAAATGTTGTAGCGAATAATGTCATCATATGTCCCAAGATGATCAATATTCATCATTTCAGTATAAATGGGACTTCGGAGTTTTCCTCTTTGGATGCTTTGGATGTTTCTAGTAAATCGAAGCCTGGGATACAATTGTTTTTCTTTTGAATACAATTATGCAGCAGCTGTAATAATGGACGAATGACGATGGTGAAACTAAATTAGTAAACTGTATAGAATTTGCATCATAACGTAAACCGACATGTGTAATAATTAAAAAAAAGAGAATTACATGATTCCCATACTAATCTCGTTGATGTTATCAGTGTCCCAAGATGATCAATATATAGCACTTCAATATAAATGGATTAGGAATTTTCCCCGATGATGGTATAGTCTTTTTCTTGGAATAATGATGACGGTGAAACAAATATCAACGTAAACCAACATGCATAATAACTAATAACACTATGTAAACTTTTTTTTCACCCGATGAACTTACACAGATGTAAACAGAAAGTTTCACTTCGGAGTCCAGAATAACTCAAATTTTCACTTCTACAATACAAAACATTCCTTTAAAGAAGGGTTTCTTTATATTTGAAGATTGCACTAACGAATTTTACTTTTCATTGTTATTTTTTTCTTCCTTTTTTTCTCATCTGGGTATGCTTTAAAGTAGAAATCATTTAACAGTTATTCAACCTCATAATGCACAGTTTTCCCATTCAGCTTCTAATTTTCCTTTCATCCCACCTTCTCTTAACTGACATTCTCAGATCATCATACTTATTTTGTTGTATGAGCAGCTGTTCTTGATCAACATTTCCAACTCCTTTATCTCCTTGCACCATTGATCGTACCTCCTCCTGGTTTACAAAAAAGTAGTTGATCTTGTTGATGTATCCGCATTCTCAAGCTATTCAATGTTTGTTTTTATACTTCTGTGTATGGTTCAATGAAACCCTCGGATATCTGCACATGTAGGCATAATGTGTTACCTACAATAATATAATGCACTTTAGATAAAATTTAGTTATAACCCAAAAAGGCATTAACTTAGTTGTTGTTATTCTTACCTCAAGACTCTCGAAATCTGTTAGTATAGCACTGAAAATATTATAGAGGTTCCACCTAGCAAACCTAGGAAGTCCTTCGTCAATCTGGGCTTCCTTAACTCCGCTTTTTATATGCTCGGCAAACCAGATCTGAAAACACAAAATAATGTGGTCAATTTTTTATGATACTTTCACAAAACTGTGTATTCTATGTTTTTATCAAATTAAATAACAAAAAAAATACAAATTGTAAGCTCTCCAATAGATACACTACACATCCAGTTACTGGTGTAGTATCTTTATGGTTGTTTAGGCTTGCCATTAAGTGATCGTGAACCAAATCAGGCCATGATAAGTTGTTTGTTTTCCAAGGGCTATCAAAAAGTTTAAGATATTTTTTATTCAACTGGCTCCCTGAATGAGCCGTGAAGAAAAAAGTTTCACACATGAATAACCCAATCAACTTTACCAGATCTTCATTTTTCTCACCTGATTTCACTAGCCCAACAATATTGTTTTCCAACATACATTTTGTGATGATTGTTGAAGAACCAAATTAAGTAAGGTAAAACTCACTTTGTGAGTACGATTTATCCCATTTTGTAAGGTTTCTCTCCTTTCCTCTTCCTTCCATTTGTGGCATTCTAAATATCACAGCGAGCTGTTCTGATGTTGACCTCAACTTATATTCGTTCCCCCTGTGTGTGAACACAAAATAATGCTCTTTTTTTCCGGGTCCTCTCACGTACCACTTCAACACTTTGTTGCAATATTCTGGCATCTTGGTCCAATGATTTTTAGAGTGCATTTTGCAAGGATGTTCTTTAGTATTTCTAGTTTCATGGAATGCCATAAAAATATACCCAAACGGAGAATTCTGTATCATTCCCAACTGTTCTTCACTGAAACTCAGCTTTTCCTTTTTTTATAGATTATGTTTATCAGAGACCATATGGGAGTGAAACTTGCTCTAAATTTTCTGCCTTTTGTTGATTGAGATATAACCTCCCCTGAACCAAATCAAAATGTAAAAGAGCAGTTATATTGAAAGTTAATTCGCATAATCATACATTTGGTTTTGTACTCTAGCATATACAATCAAGTTGCAATCATTTCTAACACACAAAAAAGTGATTTCTGGTGATCCAAGCATAACTGATCGACCTAGTCTACAAATACGATTCAACCATTACTCACTCAAACATAAGACAATCTCTTTCAATCTGGTGCACTCAAACATAAATCTTAGAGAACACATACAATCAGACCAAATACTCAATAAAATATTTCACAAATAAAATAAGAGCATACTCGGGCAGAAACACCATAAAATTCATTGAAATACCAAATTATCTTCTAACATGCAGGTATGTAACTATGTGAAATAAATGAATCGAAAGTGGTGATTCTTCATAACAAGAAAAAAAGAAATGCACCTTCATTTGCTTTAGAATCTTTTTTCTTTAGAGGTATTTTTGCTTTTTTTGCAGGTCATTTCTCGGAATCAATATCTTTTGATGATGTACCCTCTTCAATGATCCTCTTATTCTCCTTACCAATTTATGCAACTTCTTTTACATCTAATATTTCACCACCTCTTAAGGCTTTCTCTCCTTCCACCGCAATCTTTTTCCTTCCACTAAACGTTTTGGCTACTCCTCCCGACTTTTTTGATAAAATACTACATGGTCGTTACGATGCTCAATAGATGCAGGATTTTATTTATTACTATTCGTTCTTTGGAATCAATCAAAATAAGATTAACATGGTGTATTAGTGGAAGACAGTGATATGGAACTCTACCTTTGAACAGCTGAATGGCAGGGACATATTATCTCACGAGCTTCCTGGTGCAGGACAAAAGTTAGACCATGAGAAAGAATAGATAATAAGTTGAATTGCATTGCACAAAATGAAAAGAATTGGCGCACTAATCAACAAAAAGTAATGTATCATCAATAATACACCGTTTAACCCATTAGCTACTAACCTCGATAGATTTTGGTTTTGAAAACGAACACAATTCTACTTCAATAATGCAAGCACCATCAACAATATTCCCATTGCTAGGATCGATAAGTTCGTCGAACAATATAAAGTCATCAAAACCCCAATCGTCTTCCTCATACGTGAAATGAAACCGTTGGTCTTCCGTATATATATATAAAAATGCAGACAGACAAAAACTTAACCAACACATAGATGTCATCCATTTAATGTATACATATGTGCATCATACTACGTACCCTTGTTGAATAGTTTGTTGGTTTGACCGATAATGGCAATACTGAATTTTGCATATTGGGAGTTCGTACACTCTACGACAACCACATAGATCGACAAGTAATCATCCCCATTGATATCCCTACGAAAAACTGCTAATCGCCTATAACACAATATAGATTAGTACATATTCATCAAAGCAGGGATTGTGTCACTGTAACAAAGAAATGGTAATACTTCAGAAAAGGGTTTAGTCACAATGTTAATTGCTATACCATTTACAAGAACCTATACTGAAGACAGGAGAGAAATAAGTTTGCTCATTCAATTCAGGAACCTTTTCAATACTCTATTTGAACTTGGAAGATACAGGCACGTCGTCTTCAACTGTATTCGGATTTTCCACTGCAGAGAAACAAAACTACTAACAAATCAAATCAAATCAAACCCGCATATTTGCAAAAGAAAAAAAGAAAAATTAAAGAAAAAATAGAACAAACAAAAGTAATACTCCATTGGGAGCCGAAGTACTATACTTCTATTGCTTGCTGCCAGAGAGAAGCAAACGAAAATAAATTTCAAGGAGTACAGATTAATCCATACATGAAAGAAAAATGATTCATGAATCATGGACCGGAAAAAAAACCGAAGAGTGTACCGTGTGAGAGGGATGGCGGGCCACTCCTACCCTTCCCTATACAAATCCTTGGAACGCAGTATTGCTCCGATCAACGATTCGTGATTCGGCAGTAATAGGGAACAGTGTACACACGTGTATAATTCGTTTTAAAGATATGCATTCAGCGTACGAAATTCGGCATATATTATTAACTTGTTAAAAAATCATTTTTAATATAATTTCTCGTAAAATACTAGGATTTTGCACAAAGATTAAGAAACACAAAGAGAATAGTTTTATTTCCATAATTACCCTACGTTAGTATTTAATGTTCCCAAGTTTTAGATCTAGGTTTGTGTTGTTTAGTTGGAAAAAATTCAAATTAGAGGAAATATATAGAGAAAAGTATTTAAGAGTGTGTCTTGAAAATTGAAATACACAATTCTCCATGTTATGGAATGGTTCCAAGTTAGAGGCAAATCAGGATAAAAGGTGGAAAAATATGAAATATAGCAAGTATTCTATGACAAAAAAATCATCAATTTTGGCATCTAAGGACGGAGGGAGTATGATATGTGCATCACAATCAGCAAATAACATGAACATTTAATGGTATTGGAGTAATAAATAATGATTATTTAGTGATGATGTGGCAAAGTATTATACGGGGAGTATGATTCGGTAATTCGTAAATACGCGTATAATTTGTTTTAAGCTGGAAATTCGCGAATCTAAGTCGGAGTTCCAGTTATACGGTCGATACATATGGATTCGGTGTATACGGACGGATTCTCGAATTATATGAGTATTATTCGCGAACCTACTAACTAGGGTCTCTACTCTAAATATGATAAATCAAAATTTCTTACACGGGAAATAAGAAAATAAAAATACAAAAAGAATTAAATAAAAATGTAACTGATTAGGAAAACATCGTTTCACATTGATTATTGGTAAGCATGGGTGAGAAAGATTAGTTAGGTCTTGGTAAGCATGGGTCATGGGTGAGAGAGAGAGAGAGTATGCAAAATCAAACGTCTCGTCTGGTCTCCCAAAACTCTGAGTCTGGAGCCCTCGAGGGACCCACTAAAGGGCCCCAAAGGTTTTAAATTTTAAACTTTCAAGCTTTCAATTCTCGGGTTTAGATGCGGTGCATATCTTGAGGAAAAGATGGGGGAAATGGTTGTATCACACAGTAAAATGCAAACACCCCATATTGGGGCATTTAAGCTCTTGGTTCAAAAAATTTGTATCCTAAAAGAGATAGAACTTCGAGAAGAGGATGAAAATAATTAAACTAAACACGCAGGTGCAAAACAAAATTTTCACAGTAATAATAAGTGTGTAAAAATAAATTTTGTAAGAAACAAATGGTGATATCAAATTTCCAGTTCGTACAAATCTTCCCTCAAAACATAGGTGCAATTATTTAAGACTAATTTATTGTCATCTTATCTTTTCTAATTACCTTCTCTCTCATTTTCATCAATTTTCAATGGTCCAACCATAGTAAGTCCATATTTATTTAACGAATTAAATAAATATCGTCATTCGTGTGTGAGTAATATATTAAATTTTGCTGAAAAGACCTTTTCGTCTCTCTCTCTGTATGCTGAACGTACCAAAGAAGGGTCTTGTCCCTAGGCCTAGACTAGAGAAAAGCATCTGTGAGAAGCAATGTCCTGTGAGGAGACTCTTAAAGCGAAGTTAGAAACTCGGAATTATGCATAGACTATATACTTCCACACCCTTAGACTTTTCGCTTAACAAACGTAGACCGAAAACTAATCTCAAAGTGAGTTTAAAAAGAATATACCCAACAAACCCAAATTTTCAAAGCAAGGAAGTTTTGGGATTTTATTTTGGTTGTAATTTTGGGTTTTTTCCTTTGTTGTTTTTCCTTTTTTTTCCCTGCTTGATGGCTAGCCTTTGAGATTTTTTGTAATTCTGCCTTTTTTCTTAATATATCATCTATTTACCATGCAAAAAAAATAAAAAAAATTACAAGAACTGGAATTAGTATTAACTAGATTATCACATCAAAACATGAAAACCGAAAATGATTTTTATCTTGCATATATCTTCAAACATTGAAAGTACAACACTTCCCCTACTCCTTTCCCTCATTACGTGTCATCGTTCTTAGTCGTTGATCCCTGGATTGAGATTAGCATGGGTCCCATTATTATTATATTTATCCAACAGTCGAAAGTGTTGTCACTCTGACTTCTGAAATCTACTTTATAATTACCAAGGGTAACAGTAACAGAAGTCTGGTCACATGAACCAGTACAACTATGCATGGGGTAGAAAGAGACTGGATTTCCGTGAAAAAGTAGACATCTTGTGACTCTCATCCGGTCACATCCCATCTAGTCTTGTTCTCGTCCTATCTAAGAGTCCTAGAATGAGTAGACTAATGACTATCAACTCTACAACCCTACATTGAGTAGGTTCGTACTCCGGAGTAGAGTAATGACTAATGAGACGTAACCAGGGAAGCAGATATAAGATATGAGCTGTCACCAAATACATGTTAGAATACGGGCATCCAACTCAAAACCAATTGGCAATGAGTGGAGAGGCCCTAAGAGATTATAAACCGCAGGATCTTTGATTACCCAACAATGTGGGACTAATAATCTCAACACGCCCCCTCATGTATAGCCTCGTTGGGTCTAACACGTGGACAATTAAATCGGGTGACGCGGAGTAAAGGCGCGGTAAAATGACTCGTCGCAAATAGCCTGCTCCGATACCATGTTAGAATACGGGCATCCAACTCAAAACCAATTGGCAATGAGTGGAGAGTCCCTAAGAGATTATAAACCGCAGGATCTTTGATAACCCAACAACGTGGGACTAATAATCTCAACATACACTATCTATCCCCCATTCATGTCCACTAAAATTTTCCACCATGGGACCTTCCCCGAAACCAATTGAACATTGTTTGGATTTTTCATGGTAAACAACAATTTGGAAGCCACTAGACTTGATATTCCCCAATTTTCCCCACTTGGAATAGAATGGAGGGATTCCATCATAACAAACCCCCCCCCCCCCTGCTAATATACTAAACAAGATTGTTCCGCACGTGCATATGCACGTGCAAATTACTACTATGTCCTGAATTTTATGTGTAAGACATTACTCATTTGCTCATGACATAAGGGCAATTTTAGAAGATAAATTTTTTGGAAGCTTCTCTATGCACATGCCATTCCCTTTGTCCTTATGTCTAACTATTTAGTTTACCTATTTATGGACCCCAAATTTGATCAACCCTTTCTTAAGACTGTTTATTTTAACTGGTTAGAAAGACCAAAATCAACAATTTATGGATGAAAAAGACATTTAGATTTTGATACTGTTTAAATGGACAAAAATGTAAAAATAGCCAAGATGTAAACAGTTTCATCCTACCCATTTTCAAATAATTTTTCTTATTTTTAATTTACATCAGGATGCATCGAGTTTCATCCTTGCTATTTTTTAAGTTTAACTCAGGATGAATCTAGCTTCATCCTTGCTATTTTTTTGGTGTCCATTTCACCCATACTAAATTTTACTCGTCCATTTGAACCATGTTTTAAAAATATTTGGAAAAATGACCCATTTTCCGAAAAAACAATGTATAACCGCACTCTCACATGATTTTTTCTAACAATAGTTCTTAGCGAATCGAGATTTTGAACTCCACCAAAATAGTATACCCTATGAAGGGCTGCGATGAACCCATTGGGGAATAGTGGGTCCCGGCTGAATGCCATGTGACCCAGTCAAAAGGTTTGGTTGTGAAAGTGTTGTTTTTATGTAGTTTTTTTGCTCGGTTCACCAAGCATTTCTGTTTTTCTAATGGGTCCCATGGCATTCAGCTGGGACCCACCATTTCCATATAAGGGTTCAACATGTGTACTTTGGGGGTTAGTTTGGGAAAATCACGGTTTTTGTGTGGTTTTTTTGATCGGTAACGTGTATAAGAGTTGTAAGATCTAACACGTGCCCACATCAAAATTACGAGTCATCAAATATTTTTGCAGTGGTTCTAAACTTCTAAACGAACCGAGCTAGATGTATTTGTCCACCCTAGAATCCCAAAATCATATAATTAGCCTTTGGTTTTAGGTGTTTTTAAGATTTGTCCCCCCTCAGGTTTAAACAAAATGAAGTAATATAAGCCTAGATTGTAAATTTACAAACACAAGTCTTACAAAATGTCTCACAGAAGGTAGTGATAGATGTGATTGGTATTAAAATTTGCTTATGTGTATCAAATTTAGTGATGATATATGATGAATATCGAAAATCTAATAAAAAAACGTCCAAAAATTTCTGGAGGCCTTCGACCGCATATATTTGTCCCCCCAACCAATATTTCTTGGCTCCGCCCTCTAATACGTATATAGTATTGCCTTACAAGGCTAAATTAGCTAACATTTCAAAAAGACAAACGCTCCCCGCAAAATCGTTTCTAAAACTTTGGATGAGCAAATAAATGGTTATATTTGCATTCACTAAGGGACCCACCATTTTTCCTAAAGGGTTCGTTCAATGTTTTTGGATATGGGTTTTAGTTGTGGGACATAGTGATATAACGACTTCGAAGCCGCTTTTGCGGGAAGGCATCCCCACAAGCAAGGTCGCGCGGGATGGAAAGGTCGTGTGAAAAACCACCTCCCACCCATCCCAAGGGTTCTATTTTCCAATCGCAGAATATATTAAATTAATAATAATACTCTATATAAATACTCCCTCTCCATCCAAGGTATATAGGGAAGATACCTGGACACTCAGATACACACTGTTATACATGACCTGTTTACCAAAAATACATGGATGAATTGAATCACTAGTTACAGTTACAATACGAGGAAGACTATAAAAACCAAAGTCAAGACCCTTTTTAATTGAATCACTAGTTAAACTTTGATACTTCGAGAATGGAGCATAATGAGGTCTCTGTGGTAAAATATGGAACACTCGGTTTATTCCAGATCTCACCTCGTCAAACCAATCTTTCTTTGAATCCTTATCCAACTGATACATTGCTTCTCTGCATCTCTTCTCAATCTCCTAGTTCTTTCTACTATCAGTAATCAAGTGCAAAACTCTAACTTTATACTATCTTACATAGTGGGACGAATGTAGTCAATTTCGCTCGTACCGGCCGATATATCGGCACTATTACCGGTACCGGTGGTTGAGCGAAACGAAAATCACAATATCGCGATACAACGATTTTTCGGCGATATTTGACATTTACTGTAAATTATCTGGGTAGTTTTGGAATTCTAGGTGAAGGGAAGAGATGAAATCCCTAAATCACATTGATATGCAAGCGAAAAAACTTCTTTGCAGCCGAAAAAACTCTTCTTCTTGCCATTAAGATCGAGAAGAAGAGATTTTTCGGCTGCAAAGAAGTTTTTCGCCTACAAAGAAGTCTGGTCATTTTCACAATCTGCATAATATTTATTGCACTTTTTTTCTCCAATAAAGGTAATATGGTCATTTTCGCAATCGGTAACATTTACTTTACTTATTTTTGATAAAGGTAGTATGGTCATTTTTACGGTCTCAATTATGATATATTCGTCTTTAGTTCATCTGAACGAAACTCAGGTCTAATTCTAGTAATATTTGAACCTGTGATGTTCAATTCTGATATACTTTGTCTTTAGTTCATCTGAAAGAGAGACTCGGGTCTAACTCTGGTAATCTTTGAACTATGATGTTCAATTCTGATATATTTCGTCCTCAGTTCATCCGAAAACGAGAAACTCATGTCTAGCTCAAGTAATATTTGAACCTGTGATGTTCAATTCTTATATATTTTGTCTCCAGTTCACCCAAAAGAGAAACTTAGGTCTAACTCTAGTAATCTTTGAACCTGTGATGTTCAATTCTGATATATTTCGTCTTCAGTTCATCCGAACGAGAAACTCAGGTCTAACTATGGTAATCTTTGAACCTGTGATGTTCAATTATGATATATTTCTTTATCAGTTCATCCGAAAACGAGAAACTCAGGTCTAACTCAAGTCATTAATGAACCTGTGATGTTCAATTATGATATATTTCATCTCCAGTTCATCCGAAAGAGAAACTCAGGTCTAACTCTAGTAATCTTTGAACCTGTGATGTTCAATTATGATATATTTCGTCTTCAGTTCATCCGAACGAGAAACTCAGGTCTAACTATGGTAATCTTTGAACCTGTGATGTTTAATTCTGATATATTTCTTCATCAGTTCATCCGAAAATGAGAAACTCAGGTCTAACTCAAGTCATTATTGAACCTGTGATGTTCAATTCTGATATATTTCGTCTTCAGTTCATCCGAAAGAGAAACTCAGGTCTAACTCTAGTAATCTTTGAACCTGTGATGTTCAATTCTAATATATTTCGTCTCCAGTTCATCTGAAAGAGATACCCAGGTCTAACTCTAGTAATCTTTGAATCTGTGATGTTCAATTCTGATATATTTCGTCTTCAGTTCATCCGAACGAGAAACTCATGTCTAACTATGGTAATCTTTGAACCTGTGATGTTCAATTCTGACATATTTTTTTCTCAGTTCATCCGAAAACGAGAAACTCAGGTCTAACTCAGGTCATTATTGGCTCGGCTTCTGAACTTGCTTTATCGGGATATCTGAACTTCGCAACTACGAAAGTGTCTTCCGGCACAACTCACAATGGGAGACAAAAGCATAGCATTTATCGTTTTAGCAGAAACCTCAATAAGAACATCTATCACGAGTTCATTCTACAATGTGAACTATTTATTGTTTTACCAGAGACCTCAATAAGAGCAACTCACAATATGAACAACCATTATGAGTTCATTCCACATTAAGAACATCTATCATGAGTTCATTCATAGTTTGTAAAAATTACTTTACTTATTTCCGATAAGAGTAGTATGGTCATTTTCACAGTGTGCATAATATTTATTGCACTTTTTTCTTCCAATAAAGGTAATATGGACATTTCCGCATTTGGTAACATTTACTTTGCTTATTTCTGACAAGGGTAGTATGGTCATTTTAACGGTCCCCATAATATTTATGGCATTTATTTCCAATAAGGGTAATATGGTCATTTTCACGGTCTATAATATTTACTGTACTTATTTACGATAAGGGTAGTATGGTCATTTTCACTGTCTCCATAATATTTATGGCTCTTATTTCCAATAAGGGCAATTTGGTCATTTTCACAATCTGAAACATTTACTTTACTTATTTCTGATAAGGGTAGTATGGTTATTTTCATTGTCTCCGTAATATTTATGGCACTTATTTCCAATAAGGGCAATATGGTCATTTTCACAATCTGTAACATTTACTTTACTTATTTCCGATAAGGGTAGTATGGTCATTTTCACTGTCTGCATCATATTTATTGCACTTTTTTTCCTATAAAGGTAATATGGTCATTTTCACAATCGGTAACATTTACTCTACTTATTTCTGGTAAGGGTAGTATGGTCATTTTCACTGTCTCAATTCTGATATATTCGTCTTTAGTTCATCTGAACGAAACTCATGTCTAATTCTAGTAATATTTGAACCTGTGATGTTCAATTCTGATATATTTCGTCTTCAGTTCATCCGAAAGAGAGACTTAGGTCTAACTCTGGTAATCTTTGAACTATGATGTTCATTTATGATATATTCCGTCTTCAGTTCATCCGAAAACGAGAAACTCATGTCAAGCTCAAGTAATATTTGAACCTGTGATGTTCAATTCTGATATATTTCGTCCCCAGTTCATTCGAAAGAGAAACTCAGGTCTAACTCTAGTAATCTTTGAACCTGTGATGTTCAATTCTGATATATTTCGTCTTTAGTTCATCCGAACGAGAAACTCATGTCTAACTATGGTAATCTTTGAACCTGTGATGTTCATCTGATATATTTCTTCCTCAGTTCATCCGAAAACGAGAAGCTCAGGTCTAACTCCGGTCATTATTGGACCGGCTTCTGAACTTGCTTTAGCGGGCTATCTAAACTTTACAACTACGAAAGTGTCTTCCGGTACAACTCACAATGGGAGACAGAAGCATAGCATTTCTCGTTTTAGCAGAGACCTCAATAAGAACATCTATCAAGAGTTCATTCTACAATGTGAACTATTTATCGTTTTAGCAGAGACCTCAATAAGAACAACTCACAATATGAACAACCATTATGAGTGCATCCCACATTAAGAACATCTATAACGAGTTCATTCACAGTCTGTAAGAATTACTTTACTTATTTCCGATAAGAGTAGTATGGTCATTTTCACAGTCTGCATAATAGTTATTACACTTTTTTTCTTCCAATAAAGGTAATATGGTCATTTTCGCATTCGGTAACATTTACTTTACTTATTTCCTGATAAGGGTATTATGGTCATTTTGACGGTATCCATAATATTTATTGAACTTATTTCCATTAAGGGTAATATGGTAATTTTCACAGTCTGTAATATTTACTTTACTTATTTCCGATAAGGGTAGTATGATCATTTTCACTGTCTCAATTCTGATATATTCGTCTTTAGTTCATCTGAACGAAACTTAGGTCTAATTCTAGTTATTTGAACCTATGATGTTCAATTCTGATATATTTCGTCTCCAGTTCATCCGAAAGAGAGACTCAGGTCTAACTCTGGTAATCTTTGAACTGTGATGTTCAATTCTGATATATTTCGATCTCAGTTCATCCGAAAATGAGAAACTCACGTCTAACTCAAGTAATATTTGAACATGTGATGTTCAATTCTGATATATTTCGTGATGTTCTAATTCTAGTAATCTTTGAACTGTGATGTTCAATTACGATATATTTCGTCTCCAGTTCATCCGAAAGAGATCCTAACTCTAGTAATCTTTGAACCCAGATGTTCAATAATATTTCTCTTGATTCATCCGAACGAGAAACTCGGGTCTAACTATGGTAATTTTTGAACCTGTGATGTTCAATTCTGATATATTTCTTCCTCAGTTCATCCGAAAGCGAGAAACTCAGGTTTAACTCAGGTCATTATTGGCTCGGATTCTGAACTTGCTTTAGCGGGCTATCTAAACTTTGCAACTACGAAAGTCTCTTCCGGGACAACTCACAATGGGAGACAGAAGCATAACATTTCTCGTTTTAGCAGATACCTCAATAAGAACATCTATTACGAGTTCATTCTACAATGTGAACTATTTATTGTTTTAGCAGAGACCTCAATAAGAACAACTCACAATATGAACAACCATTATGAGTTCATTCCACAATAAGAACATCTATCACGAGTTCATTCACAGTTTGTAACATTTAATTTACTTATTTCTGATATGGGTATGATGAGTGCCAAATAGTGCATATTTCTATACCTTTTTATTGGAATTTAATTCATCTTTTGCGCTTTAAAATCATATATTATCCCAAATTCTGTATTTTTTCTGTTTTCAAGAATAAATCTTTGCACTAATTAATTTTGTGTTTTTAGGTACTAAATAAAGCTTGGAAGAATTAAGGACCCAAAGGAAGTGGAGAATTAGTGACAATGGAAGAGAGACAACAAAGGCTCGCTCTAAAAGGAAGTGAAGAATTTCTTTTGCACCTCATCCGCGAGTGAAGAATATCGTTTGCACGACTCAAAACTAGAAGTCGGATTTGATATTTTGTCTTTGAAGAGGATATGGGCCTAGAAGAGATAAAAACCAAGATCCAAAACCCAAACCCATTTACATTCTGAGCCGTTAGATTTGATGTGGCTTCTCAGCATCCAAGGCATATCCTTAGTGTGCATCAACATTCGTTACTCCCATCTCACACCCGAACACCTTTTATCCATCCCCTTGTACGAGAAGCAAACAAACACACCTTTGCTCGTTCTCTTCTTCTTACAAGCTCTGCAAAAACATCACTCCTTCTCTCCATTAATCACTTCCCGACCGTCTCTGATCTTAGCCATCTTCCCAGCCGCCATCAATCAACCTCCTAGTCTCCATCTATCTCTATCTTAGCTTCTTCTCCAAAACAGTAACCCTAGAAGCTAGTATTGAGAGAGATGAAGCTAGGGTTATCTTCAATGGAAAAAGCTAACATCAAATCAAGTTTCAGAGATGATTCAGAGTAGGGGTCTATCATAAATCGCAATATGAGTGAGTGGGTATTTTCTAACTATCAAATTCATGAGAAACGCATGCCCGGATTAGCCGGTGAACCAAGTAGTAGTTTATGTTTATTTTCAGTATTATCGTCATGTTCTAATTTCATAACTAGGATTTAGATGAAACCTTGACTCTTTGTTATGTTATTCATACTGTTAATGTTACTCTTGAATGTTTAAATTGTTTTAAGATATAATTGAATCTTAGTAAGTCAACATTTTGCTTTCACAGTGTTTTCCATGTATCCATTGTAGTTATAATCCCACTGTGTTGATTATGATGCAAATCAAGCCATGAGAAGACAGTTAGTGCTTTGGAAATATACCTTAGTTGTGATTGAACTATCCATTGGTGAAACACCTTAGGTAAGTGGTAGACTTGACAATCCTAGTATCCTCTTTATCATTGTTTTTCATTCTGTTTTACTATTTCAATCACTACCATCATCTTGTCGCGTCGACAACAAAACCCCCTTATTGTGTTACTCTTGCTTGAATCAGTATAGTAAGACCGTAAACTTCAACGTTACACCCACCTTGTCCCTGTGGATCGACCTGTGCTTGCCCTGTGTAGGTATCGATACTGTGCACTTGCAGTTTAATATTGTAGGTATGTCAGGATGCATAGTGAGATTCACTTTGAAATTGCTGAGGCTTTGGCTGTGCTAGCCAAACCTGCTAAGTTGATTTGTCCCAATTGCAAGTTGTAATGTACTATCATTACCTGATGTTGCACTAGTTTCGATTATAGTCTGCAGTTGTAGGACAGTCATCTGTGAAATATTTGTAGCATTAAGTGTGGTACTGCCACTTTACTAGTAGTTTTTAGTTTGTCAGCACCCTGTATCAGTGCAAGAATTCTTGCATAATAAACATTCACCTTTTTTCCTGCATGCAACATATCATTTCAGGTTCAATATGTAGTAACAGTTTCCCATTTGTTGTGTGTTTACATTTCTAGGTACTGAAACTCTTTCTGAGTAACCAGGTACTTGGGAAGCTGAAATACAAACCGAGAAAAAAAAGAGAAAAAGGAGCAGCACAATCTGTTCAACTCCTTTACACTTGGTGCTTATGCGATTGACACACCAGCCTGCGTACGGAACAATTTGGTACCTGCAATATTGTTGATCAAAACCAAAAGAGGAAAATAAAAAGGAAAGGAGCAAACCAGAGTATCGTGCTTACACCTGGTCCTGTACCTGCTATATTTTTCTTGAACCTTGAATGTGAATCTTGTCACTGTCATAGCCAAATACTGATTAAACCAGTTCCTTTATGCAACATTTTTCATCCCTGCAAACACATGGTATTGTAGTGCATGTTCCTGTAGTGTTTGAGTAGCTTATTTTGTGAACTGAATTGTATCTTCACTGTGCTCTTTTCACTCTCTGAACTAGTGTTTCATTCCTATAAGCATTGATTCCCAGATTTGCGCATTGCTACTTGTCCGACAACCATAGCATGTTGAGTGATGTTCTTAAACTGATTGCCATTAATGTTTGATAAACTAGCTACCTTGCCGAGTATTATCCAACCCTGCGACATAGAGCATATGTGTGATTGATTCTGTGACACTTAAGATTCCTGCTAGCTGAATTCTGTTTCACTGCATTAAGTTTGTGTCTATTTGAACCTGTGAATCTCTGAATCTGTTTGTCATTCCTATTAGCTTTATCTCTGGCCTGAGTTTGCTATTGTGGTCCTCCGAAACATGTTGAATGGTGTGTCCCTTAGGCTTTGATTGGAGTTCTGTGACCAAAAACTTATTGTCTAGATAGTCTTCATCAATACTGCCTGCCTGAAACCCATTCTCAGTTGTTGACACACCCTTCCAAGTTGAAACAATAGGTGATACCATGAACTGTCCCCGTACCCTCCATGAATACATGTATCCCAACAGAATAAGTATGTCATCATGTGTTGTCTTACCTCAGACCAATAAACTTTTTAAATAGATGCAAGCATGATACAAATACTTCATATATTTCGAGGGTTCGATTATGAGAACCCCTACAATCATGTAAGAGAGTTTGGACAAATTTGCGGGACTATGCAACCTGACCATATGTCCGTAGACTCTCTGAAATTGCGTTTGTTTACATTTTCTATAAGGGAAAGGACCAAACCATGGTTTTACGGTTTGAGACCACATTCAATCACCACTTGGAACCAACTTACAAGTCAATTTTTCAGAGAAAAAAATTCCACATCACAGGACAACTGCTATTCATCAAAATATTAATTGTTTTGTCCAGTTAGATGGGGAGACTCTTTTTCATTATTTTTAACGGTTTCATGATTTTTTAAGTGAATTCCCTCACCATGGCTTTGAGAAGTGGAGACTAGTCATTATCCTCTATGAGGGACTTGACTTTAAATCTCGAGCCATGGTTGAGTATATGTGTAATGGTGAATTTCTTGATAAAACAGTGAATGATGCATGGTCATTTTTAGCTGAGATTGCAGAGAAAACCCATCAATGGGAATCCATTAGGGAAACTTCGACACAATCACATGATATTGGTGAACCCCATGAGTTAGAGTATGATTCCAACTCGGATACAAGCATGAACTGCATGACTAGGAGAGGTGAAGCCCTAGAAAGTTGTAAAAATACAAATGTTATTATGCCTAATTCCTAGATTGAAAATACAAATGTGTATGTCGTGTGATAGCTCAGCCCAGTTGATTGAAAATTTTCCTAGATTGAAAAATCCATGTTACAATTTTGATGATGATGATGATGATGAATCAAACTTTGAAAATGGTGTGTCCTATCCCACTCATGCTGGGTTGCACCAATACCGCCACGGGTGTCTTCCACACTCGTGTGTCCAATACGACAAATCTAAAAAACCATAATACGGCGCCACATCGGCATACATAAATATCGTCAATTTTTAAAGATACGTAAGCATATAAACAAGGCATAATTTCAATGTTGATTCAAAATATATAACAGAAGTTCAATTATATTTTCAGTTTTGATCTTATACTTGCAAAAAGCTTATACAAAAAAGCATGAAGTGGCCATGTATACCAGTAGTACTTACATACTAACGTGTGCACAGCTGTAATATGGGCTGACATACACACTTTCTCAATTTTTACCTCCTTGAAAGTAGGTGATCGTTACATTATAATTAAAATAATAGTTTTAATGTCTTTGCCATATTTTTTGGAGTATTACTGTATGTGGTTGTGTCCATACGGCCGGACACACGATACGGCGACCCAAATGGCGTATTGGTGCAACCCAGCACTCATTCAACTGATGTTGAATATGAACCTAACTTAGAAGTCAACGAGTGGATTAAGGACACCACAACTATTAACAGGGAAGAGTATGCATATTACTCTGATAGTAAACCGTTGTCAGAAGAGATAGTTCTTATTGAAGATCTAATTTTGGAGTCACATGACTCTGAAATGCTAGAACATAGTGTAGAGACCTACATTGATAATGTTCCTTCTAATGTTGATTTGCATCGTAATCCGGATAATTTTGGTGCTGATACAGAACTTGTGCAGTTATCTTGTGACCGAGAGCATGACAAACAACTTGTGTCCGACTTAGGGAAGGCTGATTTGTTTAAATACACTATCGATCTCATACATGAAAATATGGTTGACGTGTCTGTTGCCCTGCCTAGGTCACAATCACAACATGATGTTTCTTTGAATTTGTCTATGCATGAGAATAAATCTTTTGTTGATTCTGAATTGGAGCTTATCAATTTATCCAATGACTGCGAGCATGATGTTGTTATTTCTGTTTCTGACTTAGGAAAATCTGAATTGCATTGTGATGCTTTTGAACCTGCACATGCATACAATATAGACGCATATAATTCCCGGCTTAAGTCGCAAACTGATGGTCGTACAATTGACATGGAGATTGTTCCGCTAGGATGTGCTAAACCCAAGTTGTTGACACTTCCCAACATGGGGCTAGAGTTATGTGCATCTCAAATTCTGTTGGACTTTTTATCCACTAAATATCATGTTGTTAAGATGCCACATCTATAATCCCCTCTTGTTTCTTTGCCCATTCCTGAGCATGTCAATTTAGACTTTGGGTTGATCCTCAACTCTTCCGATTGTTGGTGAATGGTGAAATTTTCTTGTATATAATCCATTAGGTAACGTCATATTTTTTATTCTGAGTCAGTTGAGTCTTCTTTTATCTTGTATATACTGTGCTAATCCAATATGATCTCAGCTAAAAATGTTGGATTCTAGCCTTGAATAATGAAGCTCTAATCTTGCTTTTGCCAACATACCGGTAATCCCTTCCCTTTTCTCCAATCAACATGGTTCTCATGGTATGTAGCTGTTTAAATTCTTATATATTGAAACATCGAGGACAAAGTTAGATTTAGGTTTGAGGGTGTATTTAGCATATAGAGTTTTTAGTCTTTTGCATTTATAAAAAAACAAAAAACAAAAAATTTGTATAAAAACTTTTAGAGATCTTAGAGTCATTAGCATGCTTCTAGCTATGTTTACATAGAGAGTCTGATCGAAATAACTGAACTTGGAAGTTCTTGAGAACACAATCGGGTTTCTTAGTTGTTAGAGCGTTAAAGTTGGATTTAACCATGCCGGTGGGAGAATTAGGTGCTGCAAATATATTTGGTAGTTGAGTTGTGATCACGCTTAGTGAAGACTACCTATTTTACATCAAGCGAGGCACCAACCTTCATTTTTGTGACTTATCTAAAAAATATTTTAGAGTGTGTGTCACCGTACGTAAATTCCGGGTAGGAATGGTGAGCTACCCAACTTCGCACCACCTTCAGCACTATTTTTGATCTCTTGAGTGCTAATTTTGTCAATCATGAGGATGACGTCTAAAGATGAAACTCCTTGTAGTTTGATTTGTATTTAGCACCACTCTCTCTCTCTCTCGACAACATCAGAATATCTATAGAAACACATCATCATCAACAAGCATCGCAACATCAGAGTATTTGAAGAAAATTGAATTAGTCCAAAGTTTACATGCAACAATTCAAGGAAAAGAGAGTCTTATTCAAAAGTGAAGATACAGTACAAAAGGAAGAATTTTACACACATTTGAAGAGGTATTTTACAAGAGCACGAAAAAGAAAATAAGATGAGAAATAGTGAAGTTCATAAAATCAAGACAATACAGGTTGTGAAGAATCAAGTGAAGAATGTCTTTTTCACCTCATCCGCGAGTGAAGAAGAATATCGTTTGCACGACTCAAAACTAGAAGTGGGCTTTGAGATTTTGTCTTTGTTATGTTCTAATTTCATAACTAGGGTTTAGATGAAACTGATAAGTGCATATTTCACATATATTTAGTGTCAATTCCATGCTAGTATTTGTTGGTTTCCTTGCAAATTATTGTGTGTTACGTTTGTTTTCTCTTATTTGTGTTTTATTAGGTGAATAATCCAAAAATAAGTGAATTTGCACTTGATTGTGCAATAAAAGAAGCTATCTACAAGTGGAGAAGGGGCCAAAGACCAAGAGAAAGTCGATGAAACACAACACATGAGTTCTTGCTATTAAAGTGACTAGTGGGACCCTCTGGATTATACTTTCACGTGTAAATAAGAAGTGAGAATTGGATTTGGTTTCCTGGTTGTCGGTGATTCAAAGAAGAGAAAGCAGCCGCAAAGGAAGAAAAGAAAAGGACAATTCAATTTCACGCGCATGCAAAGGAAGAAGTCGGGCGGCTGAATAAAAAAAAAAAAAAAAAGGACAACTGCATAGTATGTACAGTGACGGAATAGTGCCGAACAGTAATAGTTGGACCTATTGCTAAAGAAACAAAACTTTGTTTTGTTTACATTGTTTGACGGAAAGGAAAGAAGAATTGAATGAAGGCGCAGAGTCAGAGGACAGAAGGAAAAATGCAGCTATTGGGCCAAAAAGGACGGGCGCATGCAAATCACGACGGCTTATTTTTTTCAAACGCATGTGGAGGAAGAAAGGACAAGCGGCTGTTTTTCTCACATGAAAGGCGGAAAGCAAAGGCGGGCGAATAAGAAATTGGAAAAATTGTCCGGATCCTCTCCTATAAATATGGCTCGAATGCTTCTCCCAAAAAACATCTCATCACACACCTCTCATTCTACTCTTCTTCTCTCGAGTTCTTATTCTTCTTCTAATTCTTCTATTTTTAGCTATACTTTATTTCTACTTCTTTATTTACTTATTTGCTAGTATTTCAAAATTATGAGTAATTAAAACTTTCTTTGATTAAGGGCGATTTCGAAACCCGAAATATGAATCTATATTTGATATGAAATAACTTATTCTATTGCATTTATTTATGTTATTGATTGATTTTCTACTATGCTATTAATGTTTATGGATTATTTGTTAAGGGTTTAAGTTCGAAATTAAATCATTAATTCTTAATCTATTTGCTAGTTTAGATTTTCTTCGACCCGTAATTGTCTAGAAATATAAACGCAAGTAGCAATATTTGGGTACTGATGATGGGACTTTGTTAAGTGCCCGTATGTAGAAATCAACACTAGTAGGTGATTCATGCTTTTGATTTCATCACTAGGAGAAACCTTATCTCACAAAACTTAGAGCGTTTGTTTAAGTCACACCTAGTAAGCGTACCTCTAGGAAACTTGGCAAGTAGGAACCGGTAGTCGAGCGCTTCCGTATCCGGTGAGCTTAGGAGATAATAACGGAATAGTTGAGCGTACTAATTATTCTAGGGTTGTTAGTAACATGATAATGCAAAGAACTTGGCTATATATCAGTTTGGTTTATATTCCGTGGTCTAGAATAAACCATTAATCAATTCCATCTCATATTTGAATACAATTTACTATTTTCGTTTTCTAGAACACAATCATCTTTGCTAAGAGTATTTGCTTAACAACTAGAAACTTCCTACCTCCCTTGGGACGATCCTGCTTACATTATACTACTTGCTAGTGTAAAAAGTAGAGAAATATTATTTTTGCGAGATTTGACGCCTCGTCAGAAACCCTGACTCTTTGTTATGTTATTCATACTGTTGATGTTACTCTTGAATGTTTAAATTGTTTTAAGATAGAATTGAATCTTAGTACGTCAACATTTTGCTTTCACAGTGTATGCCATGTATCCATTGTATTTAGAATCCCACTGTGTTGATTATGCTGCAACTCAAGCTTAACTAGACTGTTATTGATCCTTAGACTAATTGTGCCCTGAGAAGAAAGTTGGTGCTTTGGAAAGATACCTTAGTTGTGATGTGATTGAACTATCCATTGGTGAAACACCTTAGGTAAGTGGTAGACTTGACACTTCTCCCTTATCTGTTACATGGAAAAGAGTAGTGTAATTAGTTAAATACATAATGTGAGTTAGTGGTGGATTTGACAATCCTAGTATCCTCTTTATCATTGCTTTGCATTTTGTTTTACTATTTCAGTCACTACCATCATCTTGTCGTATCGACAACAAAACCCCCCTATTGTGTTACCCTAGCTTGAATCAGTATAGTAAGACCATAAGCTTCAACGTTACTCTTGCTTGCACTTTTTTTTCCTATAAAGGTAATATGGTCATTTTCGCAATCGGTAACATTTACTTGACTTATTTCTGATAAGGGTAGTATGGTCAATTTCACTGTCTCCATAATATTTATTTGCACTTATTTCCAATAAGCGCAATATGGTCATTTTCACAGTAAGTAACATTTACTTTACTTATTTCCGATAAGGGTAATATGGTCATTTTCACTGTCTGCATCATATTTATTGCACTTTTTTTTCCCTATAAAGGTAATATGGTTATTTTTGCAATCGATAACATTTACTTTACTTATTTCTAATAAGGGTAGTTTGGTTATTTTCACAATATGCATCATATTTGTTGCACTTATTAATAACAAGAGTAATATGGTCATTTTCACAGTCTGTAACATTTACTTTACTTATTTCCGATAAGGGTAGTATGGTCATTTTCACTGTCTCCATAATATTTATTGCACTTATTTCAAATAAGAGTAATATGGTTATTTTCACAGTCTGTAATATTTACTTCACTTATTTTCGATAAGAATAGTCTAGTCATTTTCACGGTCTCCATAATATTTATTCAACTTATTTCCAACAAGGGTAATATGGTTATTTCCATAATTGGTAATATTTACTTTAATTATTTTCAATATAAGGGTAGTCTGGTCATTTTCACAGTCTCCATAATATTAATGGCACTTATTTCCAACAAGGGTAGAATAAATATTTCCATAATTGGTAATATTTACTTTACTTATTTTCAATATAAGGGTAGTCTGGTTATTTTCATAGTCTCCATAATATTTATGGCACTTATTTCCAATAGGGGTAATATGGTCATTTTCACAAATCTGTAATATTTACTTTACTTATTTAGATAAGGGTAGTTTGGTTATTTTCACAGTCTCCATATTATGTATTGCACTTATTTCCAATAAGGGTAATATGGTCATTTTCACGGTCTGTAACATTTACTTTACTTATTTCCGATAAGGGTAGTATGGTCACTTTCGCTGTCTCGCATCATATTTATTGCATTTTTTTTCCTATAAAGGTAATATGCTCATTTTCGCAATCGATAACATTTACTTTACTTATTTCTGATAAGGGTAGTATGGTCATTTTCACAATATGCATCATATTTGTTGCACTTATTAACAACAAGGGTAATATGGTCATTTTCATAGTCTGTAACATTTACTTTACTTATTTTCGATAAGTGTAGTATGGTCATTTTCACTGTCTCGATAATATTTATGGCACTTATATCCAATAAGGGCAATATGGTCATTTTCAAAGTCTGTAACATTTACTTTACTTATTTCTGATAAGGGTGGTATGGTCAATTTCACTGTCTCCATAATATTTATGGCACTTATTTCCAATAAGCGCAATATGGTCATTTTCACAGTCTGTAATATTTACTTTACTTATTTCCGATAAGGGTAGTATGGTCATTTTCACTGTCTGCATCATATTTCCTATAAAGGTAATATGGTCATTTTCGCAATCGATAGCATTTACTTTACTTATTTCTGATAAGGGTAATATGGTCATTTTCAACTTATCTCCATAATATTTATGGCACTTATTTCCAATAAGGGCAATATGGTCATTTTCACTTATCCAATGTAACATTTACGTTACTTATTTCCGATAAGGGTAGTATGGTCATTTTCACCCGGCATCATGCATCATATTTATTGCACTTTTTTTTTTCCTATAAAGGTAATATGGTCATTTTCGCAATCGGTAACATTTACTTTACTTATTTCTGATAAGGGTAGTATGGCCATTTTTACTGTCTCATATATATTCGTCTTTAGTTCATCTGAACGAAACTCAGGTTTAATTCTAGTAATATTTGAACCTGTGATGTTCAATTATATATTTCGTCCTCAGTTCATCCGTAAACGAGAAACTCATGTCAAGCTCAAGTAATATTTAAACCTGTGATGTTCAATTATGATATATTTCGTCTCCAGTTCATCCGAAAGAGAAACTCAGGTCTAACTCTAGTAATCTTTGAACCTGTGATGTTCAATTCTGATATATTTCTTCCTCAGTTCATCCGAAAACGAGAAACTCAGGTCTAACTCATGTCATTATTGGCTCGGCTCCTGAACTTGCTTTAGCGGGCTATCTGAACTTTGCAACTACGAAAGTGTCTTCCGGTACAACTCACAATGGGATACAGAAGCATAGCATTCTCGTTTTAGCAGATACCTCAATAAGAACATCTATTACGAGTTCATTCTACAATATGAATTATTTATCGTTTTAGCAGAGACCTCAATAAGAACAACTCACAATATGAACAACCATTATGAGTTCATTCCACAATAAGAACATCTATCACGAGTTCATTCACAGTCTGTAACATTTACTTTACGTATTTCCGATAAGGGTAGTATGGTCATTTTCACAGTCTGTAATATTTACTTTATATATTTAATCCACTTTTTGGCCTTTAGATATCGGTGCTATTTCGGTTGCAAATAAGTTTTTCGTCTGCAAAGAAGTCTGGTCATTTTCACAATCTGCATAATATTTATTGCACTTTTTTTTTCCAATAAAAGTAATATGGTCATTTTCGCATTCGATAACATTTACTTCACTTATTTCCGACAAGGGTAGTATGGTCATTTTCACGGTCTCCATAATATGTATTGCATTTATTTCAAATAAGGGTAATATGGTCATTTTCACAGTCTGTAATATTTACTTTACTTATTTTCGATAAGAATAGTCTAGTCATTTTCACTTGTCTCCATAATATTTATTCAACTTATTTCCAACAAGGGTAATATGGTTATTTCCATAATTGGTAATATTTACTTTAATTATTTCAATATAAGGGTAGTCTGGTCATTTTCATAGTCTCCATAATATTTATGGCACTTATTTCTAGTAGGGGTAATATGGTCATTTTCACGGTCTGTAATATTTACTTTACTTATTTCCGATAAGGGTAGTTTGGTCATTTTCACAGTCTCCATAATATGTATTGCACTTATTACCAATAAGGGTAATATGGTCATTTTCACGGTCTGTTACATTTACTTTACTTATTTCGATAAGGGTAGTATGGTCATTTTTGCTGTCTGCATCATATTCATTGCACTTTTTTTTTCCTATAAAGGTAATATGGTCATTTTCACAATCGATAACATTTACTTTACTTATTTCTGATAAGGATAGTATGGTCATTTTCACAATATGCATCATATTTGTTGCACTTATTAACAACAAGGGTAATATGGTCATTTTCCCAGTCTGTAACATTTACTTTACTTATTTCCGATAAGGGTAGTATGGTCATTTTCACTGTCTCCATAATATTTATGGCACTTATTTCCAATAAGGGCAATATGGTCAATTTTACAGTCTGTAACATTTACTTTACTTATTTCCGATAAGGGTAGTATGGTCATTTTCACTGTATGCATCATATTTATTGCACTTATTAACAACAAGGGTAATATGGTCATTTTCACAGTCTGTAATATTTACTTTACTTATTTTCGATAAGAATAGTCTAGTCATTTTCACGGTCTCCATAATATTTATTCAACTTATTTCCAACAAGGGTAATATGGTTATTTCCATAATTGGTAATATTTACTTTAATTATTTTCAATATAAGGGTAGTCTGGTCATTTTCACAGTCTCCATAATATTAATGGCACTTATTTCCAACAAGGGTAGAATAAATATTTCCATAATTGGTAATATTTACTTTACTTATTTTCAATATAAGGGTAGTCTAGTTATTTTCATAGTCTCCATAATATTTATGGCACTTATTTCCAGTAGGGGTAATATGGTCATTTTCACAGTCTGTAATATTTACTTTACTTATTTCCGATAAGGGTAGTTTGGTTATTTTCACAGTCTCCATATTATGTATTGCACGTATTTCCAATAAGGGTAATATGGTCATTTTCACGGTCTGTAACATTTACTTTACTTATTTCCGATATGGGTAGTATGGTCACTTTCACTGTCTGCATCATATTTATTGCATTTTTTTTCCTATAAAGGTAATATGCTCATTTTCGCAATCGATAACATTTACTTTACTTATTTCTGATAAGGGTAGTATGGTCATTTTCACAATATGCATCATATTTGTTGCACTTATTAACAACAAGGGTAATATGGTCATTTTCACCACATCTACTTTACTTATTTTAGTAACATTTACTTTACTTATTTTCGATAAGTGTAGTATGGTCATTTTCACTGTCTCGATAATATTTATGGCACTTATATCCAATAAGGGTAATATGGTCATTTTCAAAGTCTGTAAAATTTACTTTACTTATTTCTGATAAGGGTGGTATGGTCAATTTCACTGTCTCCATAATATTTATGGAACTTATTTCCAATAAGGGTAATATGGTCATTTTCACGGTCTGTAATATTTACTTTACTTATTTCCGATAAGGGTAGTATGGTCATTTTCATTGTCTCCATAATATTTATGGCACTTATTTCCAATAAGGGCAATATGGTCATTTTAAAAGTCGGTAACATTTACTTTACTTATTTCCGATAAGGGTAGTATGGTCATTTTCACTGTCTGCATCATATTTCCTATAAAGGTAATATGGTCATTTTCGCAATCGATAGCATTTACTTTACTTATTTCTGATAAGGGTAATATGGTCATTTTCACTGTCTCCATAATATTTATGGCACTTATTTCCAATAAGGGCAATATGGTCATTTTCACAATCTGTAACATTTTCGTTACTTATTTCCGATAAGGGTAATATGGTCATTTTCACTGATTGCATCATATTTATTGCACTTTTTTTTTCCTATAAAGGTAATATGGTCATTTTCGCAATCGGTAACATTTACTTTACTTATTTCTGATAAGGGTAGTATGGTCATTTTTACTGTCTCCATAAATATTCGTCTTTAGTTCATCTGAACGAAACTCAGGTCTAATTCTAGTAATATTTGAACCTGTGATGTTCAATTATATATTTCGTCCTCAGTTCATCCGTAAATGAGAAACTCATGTCAAGCTCAAGTAATATTTAAACCTGTGATGTTCAATTCTGATATATTTCGTCTCCAATTCATCCGAAAGAGAAACTCAGGTCTAACTTTAGTAATCTTTGAACCTGTGATGTTCAATTCTGATATATTTCTTCCTCAGTTCATCCGAAAACGAGAAACTCAGGTCTAACTCATGTCATTATTGGCTCGGCTTCTGAACTTGCTTTAGCGGGCTATCTGAACTTTGCAACTACGAAAGTGTCTTCCGGTACAACTCACAATGGGAGACAGAAGCATAACATTCTCGTTTTATCAGATTCCTCAATAAGAACATCTATTACGAGTTCATTCTACAATGTGAATTATTTATCGTTTTAGCAGAGACCTCAATAAGAACAACTCACAATATGAACAACCATTATGAGTTCATTCCACAATAAGAACATCTATCACGAGTTCATTCACAGTCTGTAACATTTACTTTACGTATTTCCGGTAAGGGTAGTATGGTCATTTTCACAGTCTGTAATATTTACTTTATATATTTAATCCACTTTTTGGCCTTTAGATATCGGCGCTATTTCGGATGCAAATAAGTTTTTCGGCTGCAAAGAAGTCTGGTCATTTTCACAATCTGCATAATATTTATTGCACTTTTTTTTTCCAATAAAAGTAATATGGTCATTTTCGCATTCGATAACATTTACTTCACTTATTTCCGACAAGGGTAGTATGGTCATTTTCACGGTCTCCATAATATGTATTGCATTTATTTCAAATAAGGGTAATATGGTCATTTTCACAGTCTGTAATATTTACTTTACTTATTTTCGATAAGAATAGTCTAGTCATTTTTACGGTCTCCATAATATTTATTCAACTTATTTCCAACAAGGGTCATATGGTTATTTCCATAATTGGTAATATTTACTTTAATTATTTCAATATAAGGGTAGTCTGGTCATTTTCATAGTCTCCATAATATTTATGGCACTTATTTCCAGTAGGGGTAATATGGTCATTTTCACGGTCTGTAATATTTACTTTACTTATTTCCGATAAGGGTAGTTTGGTCATTTTCACAGTCTCCATAATATGTATTGCACTTATTACCAATAAGGGTAATATGGTCATTTTCACGGTCTGTAACATTTACTTTACTTATTTCGATAAGGGTAGTATGGTCATTTTTGCTGTCTGCATCATATTCATTGCACTTTTTTTTTCCTATAAAGGTAATATGGTCATTTTCACAATCGATAACATTTGCTTTACTTATTTCTGGTAAGGGAGTATGGTCATTTTCACAATATGCATCATATTTGTTGCACTTATTAACAACAAGGGTAATATGGTCATTTTCACAGTCTGTAACATTTACTTTACTTATTTCCGATAAGGGTAGTATGGTCATTTTCACTGTCTCCATAATATTTATGGCACTTATTTCCAATAAGGGCAATATGGTCATTTTCAAAGTCTGTAACATTTACTTTACTTATTTCCGATAAGGGTAGTATGGTCATTTTCATAATATGCATCATATTTATTGCACTTATTTCATATAAGAGTAATATGGTCATTTTCACAATCTGTAATATTTACTTTACTTATTTTCGATAAGAATAGTCTAGTCATTTTCACGGTCTCCATAATATTTATTCAACTTATTTCCAACAAGGGTAATATGGTTATTTCCATAATTGGTAATATTTACTTTAATTATTTTCAATATAAGGGTAGTCTGGTCATTTTCACCGTCTCCATAATTTTAATGGCACTTATTTCCAACAAGGGTAGAATAAATATTTCCATAATTGGTAATATTTACTTTACTTATTTTCAATATAAGGGTAGTCTGGTCATTTTCATAGTCTCCATAATATTTATGGCACTTATTTCCAGTAGGGGTAATATGGTCATTTTCACAGTCTGTAATATTTACTTTACTTATTTCCGATAAGGGTAGTTTGGTTATTTTCACAGTCTCCATATTATGTATTGCACTTATTTCCAATAAGGGTAATATGGTCATTTTCACGGTCTGTAACATTTACTTTACTTATTTCTGATAAGGGTAGTATGGTTATTTTCACTGTCTGCATCATATTTATTGCATTTTTTTCCTATATATATGGTCATTTTCGCAATCGATAACATTTACTTTACTTATTTCTGGTAAGGGTAGTATGGTCATTTTCACAATATGCATCATATTTGTTGCACTTATTAACAACAAGGGTAATATGGTCATTTTCACAGTCTGTAACATTTACTTTACTTATTTCCGATAAGTGTAGTATGGTCATTTTCACTGTCTCGATAATATTTATGGCACTTATATCCAATAAGGGCAATATGGTCATTTTCACAGTATGTAACATTTACTTTACTTATTTCCGATAAGGGTGGTATGGTCAATTTCACTGTCTCTCCATAATATTTATGGCACTTATTTCCAATAAGTGCAATATGGTCATTTTCCTAGTCTGTAACATTTACTTTACTTATTTCCGATAAGGGTAGTATGGTCATTTTCACTGTCTCCATAATATTTATGGCACTTATTTCCAATAAGGGCAATATGGTCATTTTCAAAGTCTCGTAAACATTTACTTTACTTATTTCCGATAAGGGTAGTATGGTCATTTTCATCATCGCATCATATTTCCTATAAAGGTAATATGGTCATTTTCGAATCGATAGCATTTACTTTACTTATTTCTAATAAGGGTAGTATGGTCATTTTCATTGTCTCCATAATATTTATGGCACTTATTTCCAATAAGGGAAATATGGTCATTTTCACAATCTGTAACATTTACTTTACTTATTTCCGATAAGGGTAGTATGGTCATTTTCACTGTCTGCATCATATTTATTGCACTTTTTTTTCCTATAAAGGTAATATGGTCATTTTCGCAATCGGTAACATTTACTTTACTTATTTCTGATAAGGGTAGTATGGTCATTTTTACTGTCTCAGATATATTCGTCTTTAGTTCATCTGAACGAAACTCAGGTCTAATTCTAGTAATATTTGAACCTGTGATGTTCAATTCTGATATATTTCGTCCTCAGTTCATCCGTAAACGAGAAACTCATGTCAAGCTCAAGTAATATTTAAACCTGTGATGTTCAATTCTGATATATTTCGTCTCCAGTTCATCCGAAAGAGAAACTCAGGTCTAACTTTAGTAATCTTTGAACCTGTGATGTTCAATTCTGATATATTTCTTCCTCAGTTCATCCGAAAACGAGAAACTCAGGTCTAACTCATGTCATTATTGGCTCGGCTTCTGAACTTGCTTTAGCGGGCTATCTGAACTTTGCAACTACGAAAGTGTCTTCCGGTACAACTCACAATGGGAGACAGAAGCATAACATTCTCGTTTTATCAGATTCCTCAATAAGAACATCTATTACGAGTTCATTCTACAATGTGAATTATTTATCGTTTTAGCAGAGACCTCAATAAGAACAACTCACAATATGAACAACCATTATGAGTTCATTCCACAATAAGAACATCTATCACGAGTTCATTCACAATCAGAACATTTACTTTACGTATTTCCGATAAGGGTAGTATGGTCATTTTCACAGTCTGTAATATTTACTTTATATATTTATTCCACTTTTTGGCCTTTAGATATCGGCGCTATTTCGGTTGCAAATAAGTTTTTCGTCTGCAAAGAAGTCTGGTCATTTTCACAATCTGCATAATATTTATTTCACTTTTTTTTTTCCAATAAAGGTAATATGGTCATTTTCGCATTCGATAACATTTACTTCACTTATTTCCGACAAGGGTAGTATGGTCATTTTCACGGTCTCCATAATATGTATTGCATTTATTTCAAATAAGGGTAATATGGTCATTTTCACAGTCTGTAATATTTACTTTACTTATTTTCGATAAGAATAGTCTAGTCATTTTCACTTGTCTCCATAATATTTATTCAACTTATTTCCAACAAGGGTAATATGGTTATTTCCATAATTGGTAATATTTACTTTAATTATTTCAATATAAGGGTAGTCTGGTCATTTTCATAGTCTCCATAATATTTATGGCACTTATTTCCAGTAGGGGTAATATGGTCATTTTCACTGTCTCCATAATATTTATGGCACTTAATATTTACTTTACTTATTTACTTATTTCTGATAAGGGTAGTATGGTCATTTTCACAGTCTCCATAATATGTATTGCACTTATTTCCAATAAGGGTAATATGGTCATTTTCACGGTCTGTAACATTTACTTTACTTATTTCCGATAAGGGTAGTATGGTCATTTTTGCTGTCTGCATCATATTTATTGCACTTTTTTTTCCTATAAAGGTAATATGGTCATTTTCGCTATCGATAACATTTACTTTACTTATTTCTGATAAGGGAGTATGGTCATTTTCACAATATGCATCATATTTGTTGCACTTATTAACAACAAGGGTAATATGGTCATTTTCACGGTCTGTAACATTTACTTTACTTATTTCCGATAAGGGTAGTATGGTCATTTTCATTGTCTCCATAATATTTACGGCACTTATTTCCAATAAGGGCAATATGGTCATTTTCAAAGTCTGTAACATTTACTTTACTTATTTCCGATAAGGGTAGTATGGTCATTTTCACTGTCTGCATCATATTTATTGCACTTATTTCATATAAGAGTAATATGGTCATTTTCACAATCTGTAATATTTACTTTACTTATTTTCGATAAGAATAGTCTAGTCATTTTCACTGTCTCCATAATATTTATTCAACTTATTTCCAACAAGGGTAATATGGTTATTTCCATAATTGGTAATATTTACTTTAATTATTTTCAATATAAGGGTAGTCTGGTCATTTTCACCGTCTCCATAATTTTAATGGCACTTATTTCCAACAAGGGTAGAATAAATATTTCCATAATTGGTAATATTTACTTTACTTATTTTCAATATAAGGGTAGTCTGGTCATTTTCATAGTCTCCATAATATTTATGGCACTTATTTCGAAACAGGGGTAATATGGTCATTTTCACAGTCTGTAATATTTACTTTACTTATTTCCGATAAGGGTAGTTTGGTTATTTTCACAGTCTCCATATTATGTATTGCACTTATTTCCAATAAGGGTAATATGGTCATTTTCACAATCTGTAACATTTACTTTACTTATTTTCGATAAGGGTAGTATGGTCACTTTCATTGCCTCGCATCATATTTATTGCATTTTTTTCCTATAAAGGATATAAGCTCATTTTCGTAATCGATAACATTTACTTTACTTATTTCTGATAAGGGTAGTATGGTCATTTACACAATATGCATCATATTTGTTGCACTTATTAACAACAAGGATAATATGGTCATTTTCACAGTCTGTAACATTTACTTTACTTATTTCCGATAGGTGTAGTATGGTCATTTTCACTGTCTCGATAATATTTATGGCACTTATATCCAATAAGGGCAATATGGTCATTTTCAAAGTCTGTAACATTTACTAACATTTACTTTACTTATTTCCAATAAGCGATAAGGGTGGTATGGTCAATTTCACTGTCTCCATAATATTTATGGAACTTATTTCCAATAAGCGCAATATGGTCATTTTCACAATCGATAGCATTTACTTTACTTATTTCTTATTCCATAATATTTATGGTAGTATGGTCATTTTCAATGTCTCCATAATATTTATGGCACTTATTTCCAATAAGGGCAATATGGTCATTTTCAAAGTCTGTAACATTTACTTTACTTATTTCCGATAAGGGTAGTATGGTCATTTTCACTGTCTGCATCATATTTATTGCATTTTTTTTCCTATAAAGGTAATATGGTCATTTTCGCAATCAGTAACATTTACTTTACTTATTTCTAATAAGGGTAATATGGTCATTTTCACTGTCTCCATAATATTTATGGCACTTATTTCCAATAAGGGAAATATGGTCATTTTCACAGTCTGTAACATTTACGTTACTTATTTCCGATAAGGGTAGTATGGTCATTTTCACTGTCTGCATCATATTTATTGCACTTTTTTTTTCCTATAAAGGTAATATGGTCATTTTCGCAATCGGTAACATTTACTTTACTTATTTCTGATAAGGGTAGTATGGTCATTTTCACTGTCTCAGATATATTCGTCTTTAGTTCATCTGAACGAAACTCAGGTCTAATTCTAGTAATATTTGAACCTGTGATGTTCAATTCTGATATATTTCGTCCTCAGTTCATCCGAAAACGAGAAACTCATGTCAAGCTCAAGTAATATTTAAACCTGTGATGTTCAATTCTGATATATTTCGTCTCCAGTTCATCCGAAAGAGAAACTCAGGTCTAACTCTAGTAATCTTTGAACCCGTGATGTTCAATTCGATATATTTCTTCCTCGCCTCATCCGAAACGAGAACTCAGTCTCTCATGTCATTATTGGCTCGGCTTATCGAACTTGCTTTAGCGGGCTATCGAACTTTGCAACTACGAAAGTGTCTTCCGGTACAACTCACAATGGGAGACAGAAGCATAACATTCTCGTTTTATCAGATTCCTCAATAAGAACATCTATTACGAGTTCATTCTACAATGTGAATTATTTATCGTTTTAGCAGAGACCTCAATAAGAACAACTCACAATATGAACAACCATTATGAGTTCATTCCACAATAAGAACATCTATCACGAGTTCATTCACAGTCTGTAACATTTACTTTACGTATTTCCGATAAGGGTAGTATGGTCATTTTCACACGATCTGTAATATTTACTTTATATATTTAATCCACTTTTTGGCCTTTAGATATCTAAGTGCTTATTTCTATTGCAAATAAGTTTTTCTACTGCAAAGAAGTCTGGTCATTTTCACAATCTGCATAATATTTATTGCACTTTTTTTCTTCCAATAAAGGTAATATGGTCATTTTCGCATTCGGTAACATTTACTTTACTTATTTTCGATAAGGGTAGTATGGTCATTTTCACGGTCTCCATAATATGTATTGCATTTATTTCAAATAAGGGTAATATGGTCATTTTCACAGTCTGTAATATTTACTTTACTTATTTTCGATAAGAATAGTCTAGTCATTTTTACGGTCTCCATAATATTTATTCAACTTATTTCCAACAAGGGTAATATGGTTATTTCCATAATTGGTAATATTTACTTTAATTATTTCAATATAAGGGTAGTCTGGTCATTTTCATAGTCTCCATAATATTTATGGCACTTATTTCCATAATTGGTAATATGGTCATTTTTTCACTATAGTCCTGTAATATTTACTTTACTTATTTCCGATAAGGGTAGTTTGGTCATTTTCATAAGGGTAGTCTCCATAATATGTATTGCACTTATTACCAATAAGGGTAATATGGTCATTTTCACTGATGCTGTTACATTTACTTTACTTATTTCGATAAGGGTAGTATGGTCATTTTTGCTCATCGCATCATATTTATTGCACTTTTTTTTTCCTATAAAGGTAATATGGTCATTTTCGCAATCGATAACATTTACTTTACTTATTTCTTATAAGGGAGTATGGTCATTTTCACAATATGCATCATATTTGTTGCACTTATTAACAACAAGGGTAATATGGTCATTTTCACAATCTGTAACATTTACTTTACTTATTTCCGATAAGGGTAGTATGGTCATTTTCACTGTCTCCATAATATGTACTGCACTTATTTCCAATAAGGGCAATATGGTCATTTTCAAAGTCTGTAACATTTACTTTACTTATTTCCGATAAGGGTAGTATGGTCATTTTCACTGTCTGCATCATATTTATTGCACTTATTTCATATAAGAGTAATATGGTCATTTTCACAGTCTGTAATATTTACTTTACTTATTTTCGATAAGAATAGTCTAGTCATTTTCACGGTCTCCATAATATTTATTCAACTTATTTCCAACAAGGGTAATATGGTTATTTCCATAATTGGTAATATTTACTTTAATTATTTTCAATATAAGGGTAGTCTGGTCATTTTCACCGTCTCCATAATTTTAATGGCACTTATTTCCAACAAGGGTAGAATAAATATTTCCATAATTGGTAATATTTACTTTACTTATTTTCAATATAAGGGTAGTCTGGTCATTTTCATAGTCTCCATAATATTTATGGCACTTATTTCCAGTAGGGGTAATATGGTCATTTTCACAGTCTGTAATATTTACTTTACTTATTTCCGATAAGGGTAGTTTGGTTATTTTCACAGTCTCCATATTATGTATTGCACTTATTTCAATAAGGGTAATATGGTCATTTTCACAATTCTAACATTTACTTTACTTATTTTCGATAAGGGTAGTATGGTCACTTTCATTGTCTGCATCATATTTATTGCATTTTTTTCCTATAAAGGATATAAGCTCATTTTCGCAATCGATAACATTTACTTTACTTATTTCTGGTAAGGGTAGTATGGTCATTTACACAATATGCATCATATTTGTTGCACTTATTAACAACAAGGATAATATGGTCATTTTCACAGTCTGTAACATTTACTTTACTTATTTCCGATAGGTGTAGTATGGTCATTTTCACACTTATTTCCAATAAAGGTTATAATATTTATGGCACTTATTTCCAATAAGGGCAATATGGTCATTTTCAAAGTCTGTAAAATTTACTTTACTTATTTCTGATAAGGGTAGTATGGTCAATTTCACTGTGTCTCCATAATATTTATGGAACTTATTTCCAATAAGCGCAATATGGTCATTTTCACAGTCTGTAATATTTACTTTACTTATTTCCGATAAGGGTAGTATGGTCATTTTCAATGTCTCCATAATATTTATGGCACTTATTTCCAATAAGGGCAATATGGTCATTTTCAAAGTCTGTAACATTTACTTTACTTATTTCCGATAAGGGTAGTATGGTCATTTTCACTGTCTGCATCATATTTCCTATAAAGGTAATATGGTCATTTTCGCAATCGATAGCATTTACTTTACTTATTTCTAATAAGGGTAATATGGTCATTTTCACTTTGTCTCCATAATATTTATGGCACTTATTTCCAATAAGGGAAATATGGTCATTTTCACAGTCTGTAACATTTACGTTACTTATTTCCGATAAGGGTAGTATGGTCATTTTCACTGTCTGCATCATATTTATTGCACTTTTTTTTCCTATAAAGGTAATATGGTCATTTTCGCAATCGGTAACATTTACTTTACTTATTTCTGATAAGGGTAGTATGGTCATTTTCACTGTCTCAGATATATTCGTCTTTAGTTCATCTGAACGAAACTCAGGTCTAATTCTAGTAATATTTGAACCTGTGATGTTCAATTCTGATATATTTCGTCCTCAGTTCATCCGAAAACGAGAAACTCATGTCAAGCTCAAGTAATATTTAAACCTGTGATGTTCAATTCTGATATATTTCGTCTCCAGTTCATCCGAAAGAGAAACTCAGGTCTAACTCTAGTAATCTTTGAACCTGTGATGTTCAATTCTGATATATTTCTTCCTCGTTCATCCGAAAATGAGAAACTCAGGTCTAACTCATGTCATTATTGGCTCGGCTTCTGAACTTGCTTTAGCGGGCTATCTGAACTTTGCAACTACGAAAGTGTCTTCCGGTACAACTCACAATGGGAGACAGAAGCATAACATTCTCGTTTTATCAGATTCCTCAATAAGAACATCTATTACGAGTTCATTCTACAATGTGAATTATTTATCGTTTTTGCAGACCTCAATAAGAACAACTCACAATATGAACAACCATTATGAGTTCATTCCACAATAAGAACATCTATCACGAGTTCATTCACAGTCTGTAACATTTACTTTACGTATTTCCGATAAGGGTAGTATGGTCATTTTCACAGTCTGTAATATTTACTTTATATATTTAATCCACTTTTTGGCCTTTAGATATCGGCGCTATTTCGGATGCAAATAAGTTTTTCGTCTGCAAAGAAGTCTGGTCATTTTCACAATCTGCATAATATTTATTGCACTTTTTTTTTCCAATAAAAGTAATATGGTCATTTTCGCATTCGATAACATTTACTTCACTTATTTCCGACAAGGGTAGTATGGTCATTTTCACGGTCTCCATAATATGTATTGCATTTATTTCAAATAAGGGTAATATGGTCATTTTCACAGTCTGTAATATTTACTTTACTTATTTTCGATAAGAATAGTCTAGTCATTTTCACGGTCTCCATAATATTTATTCAACTTATTTCCAACAAGGGTAATATGGTTATTTCCATAATTGGTAATATTTACTTTAATTATTTCAATATAAGGGTAGTCTGGTCATTTTCATAGTCTCCATAATATTTATGGCACTTATTTCCAATAAGGGTAATATGGTCATTTTCACGGTCTGTAATATTTACTTTACTTATTTCCGATAAGGGTAGTTTGGTCATTTTCACAGTCTCCATAATATGTATTGCACTTATTACCAATAAGGGTAATATGGTCATTTTCACGGTCTGTTACATTTACTTTACTTATTTCGATAAGGGTAGTATGGTCATTTTTGCTGTCTGCATCATATTCATTGCACTTTTTTTTTTCCTATAAAGGTAATATGGTCATTTTCACAATCGATAACATTTGCTTTACTTATTTCTGATAAGGGAGTATGGTCATTTTCACAATATGCATCATATTTGTTGCACTTATTAACAACAAGGGTAATATGGTCATTTTCACAATCTGTAACATTTACTTTACTTATTTCCGATAAGGGTAGTATGGTCATTTTCACTGTCTCCATAATATTTACGGCACTTATTTCCAATAAGGGCAATATGGTCATTTTCAAAGTCTGTAACATTTACTTTACTTATTTCCGATAAGGGTAGTATGGTCATTTTCACTGATTGCATCATATTTATTGCACTTATTTCATATAAGAGTAATATGGTCATTTTCACAATCTGTAATATTTACTTTACTTATTTTCGATAAGAATAGTCTAGTCATTTTCACTTGTCTCCATAATATTTATTCAACTTATTTCCAACAAGGGTAATATGGTTATTTCCATAATTGGTAATATTTACTTTAATTATTTTCAATATAAGGGTAGTCTGGTCATTTTCACCGTCTCCATAATTTTAATGGCACTTATTTCCAACAAGGGTAGAATAAATATTTCCATAATTGGTAATATTTACTTTACTTATTTTCAATATAAGGGTAGTCTGGTCATTTTCATAGTCTCCATAATATTTATGGCACTTATTTCCAGTAGGGGTAATATGGTCATTTTCACAGTCTGTAATATTTACTTTACTTATTTCCGATAAGGGTAGTTTGGTTATTTTCACAGTCTCCATATTATGTATTGCACTTATTTCCAATAAGGGTAATATGGTCATTTTCACAGTCTGTAACATTTACTTTACTTATTTTCGATAAGGGTAGTATGGTCACTTTCACTGTCTGCATCATATTTATTGCATTTTTTTTCCTATAAAGGATATAAGCTCATTTTCGCAATCGATAACATTTACTTTACTTATTTCTGATAAGGGTAGTATGGTCATTTACACAATATGCATCATATTTGTTGCACTTATTAACAACAAGGATAATATGGTCATTTTCACAGTCTGTAACATTTACTTTACTTATTTCCGATAAGTGTAGTATGGTCATTTTCACTGTCTCCATAATATTTATGGCACTTATATCCAATAAGGGCAATATGGTCATTTTCAAAGTCTGTAACATTTACTTTACTTATTTCTGATAAGGGTGGTATGGTCAATTTCACTGTCTCCATAATATTTATGGAATTTCTTAAGCGCAATATGGTCATTTTCCAATAATATTTACTTTACTTATTTCGATAAGGGTATATGGTCATTTTCAATTCTCCATCATATTTATGGCACTTATAAAGGGAAATATGGTCATTTTCAAAATCGATTTTACTTTACTTTATTTTTTCCCATAATATTTATGGCACTTATTTCCAATAAGGGCAATATGGTCATTTTCAATGTCTCCATAATATTTATGGCACTTATTTCCAATAAGGGCAATATGGTCATTTTCACAGTCTGTAACATTTACTTTACTTATTTCCGATAAGGGTAGTATGGTCATTTTCACTGTCTCCATCATATTTCCTATAAAGGTAATATGGTCATTTTCGCAATCGATAGCATTTACTTTACTTATTTCTAATAAGGGTAATATGGTCATTTTCACTGTCTCCATAATATTTATGGCACTTATTTCCAATAAGGGAAATATGGTCATTTTCACAGTCTGTAACATTTACTTTACTTATTTCCGATAAGGGTAGTATGGTCATTTTCACTGTCTGCATCATATTTATTGCACTTTTTTTTTCCTATAAAGGTAATATGGTCATTTTCGCAATCGGTAACATTTACTTTACTTATTTCTGATAAGGGTAGTATGGTCATTTTCACAGTCTCCATATATTCGTCTTTAGTTCATCCAACGAAACTCGTGTCTAATTCTAGTAATATTTGAACTCGTGATGTTCAATTCGATATATTTCGGCCCTCGCTCATCCGAAACGAGAAACTCATGTCAAGCTCAAGTAATATTTAAACCCGTGATGTTCAATTCGATATATTTCGTCTCCCAGTTCATCCGAAAGAGAAACTCGTGTCTAACTTTAGTAATCTTTGAACCCGTGATGTTCAATTCGATATATTTCTTCCTCGCTCATCCGAAACGAAAACTTGGGTCAACTATTGGCTCGGCTTTCGAACTTGCTTTAGCGGGCTATCTCGAACTTTGCAACTACGAAAGTGTCTTCCGGTACAACTCACAATGGGAGACAGAAGCATAACATTCTCGTTTTAGCAGATACCTCAATAAGAACATCTATTACGAGTTCATTCTACAATGTGAATTATTTATCGTTTTAGCAGAGACCTCAATAAGGACAACTCACAATATGAACAACCATTATGAGTTCATTCCACAATAAGAACATCTATCACGAGTTCATCCACAAATCCGTAACATTTACTTTACGTATTTCGATAAGGGTAGTATGGTCATTTTCACAAATCTGTAATATTTACTTTATATATTTATTCCACTTTTTGGCCTTTAGATATCGGCGCTATTTCGGTTGCAAATAAGTTTTTCGTCTGCAAAGAAGTCTGGTCATTTTCACAATCTGCATAATATTTATTTCACTTTTTTTTTCCAATAAAGGTAATATGGTCATTTTCGCATTCGATAACATTTACTTCACTTATTTCCGACAAGGGTAGTATGGTCATTTTCACGGTCTCTATAATATGTATTGCACTTATTTCAAATAAGGGTAATATGGTCATTTTCACAGTCTGTAATATTTACTTTACTTATTTTCGATAAGAATAGTCTAGTCATTTTCACTTTCTCCATAATATTTATTCAACTTATTTCAAGGGTAATATGGTTATTTCCATAATTGGTAATATTTACTTTAATTATTTCCATAATTCTGTAATTTTACTTTAAATATTTGACACTATTCCAACAAGGGTAGAATAAATATTTCCATAATTGGTCATTTTACATTATTTTCAATATAAGGGTATAATATTTTCATAGTCTCCATAATATTTATGGCACTTATTTCCGATAGGGGTAATATGGTCATTTTCACGGTCTGTAATATTTACTTTACTTATTTCCGATAAGGGTAGTTTGGTCATTTTCACAGTCTCCATAATATGTATTGCACTTATTACCAATAAGGGTAATATGGTCATTTTCACGGTCCGTAACATTTACTTTACTTATTTCCGATAAGGGTAGTATGGTCATTTTCGTTGTCATTTTCAGCATCATATTTATTGCACTTTTTTTTCCTATAAAGGTAATATGGTCATTTTCGCAATCGATAACATTTACTTTACTTATTTCTTATAAGGAGTATGGTCATTTTCACAATATGCATCATATTTGTTGCACTTATTAACAACAAGGGTAATATGGTCATTTTCACATCTGTAACATTTACTTTACTTATTTCCGATAAGGGTAGTATGGTCATTTTCACTGTCTCCATAATATTTATGGCACTTATTTCCAATAAGGGCAATATGGTCATTTTCAAAGTCTGTAACATTTACTTTACTTATTTCCGATAAGGGTAGTATGGTCATTTTCACTGTCCCCGTAATATCTATGGCACTTATTTCCAATAAGGGCAATATGGTCATTTTCACAATCTGTAATATTTACTTTGTAATATTTACTTTACTTATTTTCGATAAGAATAGTCTAGTCATTTTCACGGTCTCCATAATATTTATTCAACTTATTTCCAACAAGGGTAATATGGTTATTTCCATAATTGGTAATATTTACTTTAATTATTTTCAATATAAGGGTAGTCTGGTCATTTTCACAGTCTCCATAATTTTAATGGCACTTATTTCCAACAAGGGTAGAATAAATATTTCCATAATTGGTAATATTTACTTTACTTATTTTCAATATAAGGGTAGTCTGGTCATTTTCATAGTCTCCATAATATTTATGGCACTTATTTCCAGTAGGGGTAATATGGTCATTTTCACAGTCTGTAATATTTACTTTACTTATTTCCGATAAGGGTAGTTTGGTTATTTTCACAGTCTCCATATTATGTATTGCACTTATTTCCAATAAGGGTAATATGGTCATTTTCACAGTCTGTAACATTTACTTTACTTATTTTCGATAAGGGTAGTATGGTTATTTTCACTGTCTGCATCATATTTATTGCATTTTTTTTCCTATATATATGGTCATTTTCGCAATCAGTAACATTTACTTTACTTATTTCTGGTAAGGGTAGTATGGTCATTTTCACAATATGCATCATATTTGTTGCACTTATTAACAACAAGGATAATATGGTCATTTTCACAGTCTGTAACATTTACTTTACTTATTTCCGATAAGGGTAGTATGGTCATTTTCACTGTCTCGATAATATTTATGGCACTTATTTCCAATAAGGGCAATATGGTCATTTTCAAAGTCTGTAACATTTACTTTACTTATTTCTGATAAGGGTGGTATGGTCAATTTCACTGTCTCCATAATATTTAAGGCACCTATTTCCAATAAGGGCAATATGGTCATTTTCACAGTCTGTAATATTTACTTTACTTATTTCCGATAAGGGTAGTATGGTCATTTTCACTGTCTCCATAATATTTATGGCACTTATTTCCAATAAGGGCAATATGGTCATTTTCAAAGTCTGTAACATTTACTTTACTTATTTCCGATAAGGGTAGTATGGTCATTTTCACTTTCTGCATCATATTTCCTATAAAGGTAATATGGTCATTTTCGCAATCGATAGCATTTACTTTACTTATTTCTAATAAGGGTAATATGGTCATTTTCACAATATCCATAATATTTATGGCACTTATTTCCAATAAGGGAAATATGGTCATTTTCACTGTCTGTAACATTTACTTTATTTATTTCCGATAAGGGTAGTATGGTCATTTTCACTTTCAGCAACATATTTATTGCAATTTTTTTTTTCCTATAAAGGTAATATGGTCATTTTCGCAATCGGTAACATTTACTTTACTTATTTCTGATAAGGGTAGTATGGTCATTTTTACTGTCTCCATAATATATTCGTCTTTAGTTCATCTGAACGAAACTCAGGTCTAATTCTAGTAATATTTGAACCTGTGATGTTCAATTCTGATATATTTCGTCCTCAGTTCATCCGTAAATGAGAAACTCATGTCAAGCTCAAGTAATATTTAAACCTGTGATGTTCAATTCTGATATATTTCGTCTCCGCCCATCCGAAAGAGAAACTCATCTAACTTTAGTAATCTTTGAACCTCGTGATGTTCAATTTCGATATATTTCTTCCTCGCTTCCGAAAACGAGAAACTCAGTCTAACTCATGTCATTATTGGCTCCTGCTTCTGAACTTGCTTTAGCGGGCTATCTGAACTTTGCAACTACGAAAGTGTCTTTCGGTACAACTCACAATGGGAGACAGAAGCATAACATTCTCGTTTTATCAGATTCCTCAATAAGAACATCTATTACGAGTTCATTCTACAATGTGAATTATTTATCGTTTTAGCAGAGACCTCAATAAGGACAACTCACAATATGAACAACCATTATGAGTTCATTCCACAATAAGAACATCTATCACGAGTTCATCCACAGTCTGTAACATTTACTTTACGTATTTCCGATAAGGGTAGTATGGTCATTTTCACAGTCTGTAATATTTACTTTATATATTTAATCCACTTTTTGGCCTTTAGATATCTACGCTTATTTCTTTATGCAAATAAGTTTTTCGTCTGCAAAGAAGTCTGGTCATTTTCACAATCTGCATAATATTTATTTCACTTTTTTTTTCCAATAAAGGTAATATGGTCATTTTCGCATTCGATAACATTTACTTCACTTATTTCCGACAAGGGTAGTATGGTCATTTTCACGGTCTCCATAATATGTATTGCATTTATTTCAAATAAGGGTAATATGGTCATTTTCACAGTCTGTAATATTTACTTTACTTATTTTCGATAAGAATAGTCTAGTCATTTTCACGGTCTCCATAATATTTATTCAACTTATTTCCAACAAGGGTAATATGGTTATTTCCATAATTGGTAATATTTACTTTAATTATTTCAATATAAGGGTAGTCCTGGTCATTTTCGTCATTTATTTCAACAAGGGTAGTATTTCCATAATTGGTATATTTACTTTATTTTTTCAATATAAGGGTACTTATTTTCATAGTCTCCATAATATTTATGGCACTTATTTCCGATATAATATGATCATTTTCACGATTTAATATTTACTTTACTTATTTCCGATAAGGGTAGTATGGTCATTTTCACTGTCTCCATAATATGTATTGCACTTATTACCAATAAGGGTAATATGGTCATTTTCACGGTCTGTAACATTTACTTTACTTATTTCCGATAAGGGTAGTATGGTCATTTTCGCTGTCTGCATCATATTTATTGCATTTTTTTTCCTATAAAGGTAATATGGTCATTTTCGCAATCGATAACATTTACTTTACTTATTTCTGGTAAGGGTAGTATGGTCATTTTCACAATATGCATCATATTTGTTGCACTTATTAACAACAAGGGTAATATGGTCATTTTCACAGTCTGTAACATTTACTTTACTTATTTCCGATAAGGGTAGTATGGTCATTTTCACTGTCTCCATAATATTTATTTCACTTATTTCCAATAAGGGCAATATGGTCATTTTCACAGTCCGTAACATTTACTTTACTTATTTCCGATAAGGGTAGTATGGTCATTTTCACTATCTGCATCATATTTATTGCACTTATTTCATATAAGGGTAGTATGGTCATTTTCACAATCTGTAATATTTACTTTACTTATTTTCGATAAGAATAGTCTAGTCATTTTCACTGGTCTCCATAATATTTATTCAACTTATTTCCAACAAGGGTAATATGGTTATTTCCATAATTGGTAATATTTACTTTAATTATTTTCAATATAAGGGTAGTCTGGTCATTTTCACCGTCTCCATAATTTTAATGGCACTTATTTCCAACAAGGGTAGAATAAATATTTCCATAATTGGTAATATTTACTTTACTTATTTTCAATATAAGGGTAGTCTGGTCATTTTCATAGTCTCCATAATATTTATGGCACTTATTTCCAAAGGGGGTAATATGGTCATTTTCAACGGTCTGTAATATTTACTTTACTTATTTCCGATAAGGGTAGTTTGGTTATTTTCACAGTCTCCATATTATGTATTGCACTTATTTCCAATAAGGGTAATATGGTCATTTTCACGGTCTGTAACATTTACTTTACTTATTTTCGATAAGGGTAGTATGGTCACTTTCGCTGTCTGCATCATATTTATTGCATTTTTTTTCCTATAAAGGATATAAGCTCATTTTCGCAATCGATAACATTTACTTTACTTATTTCTGATAAGGGTAGTATGGTCATTTACACAATATGCATCATATTTGTTGCACTTATTAACAACAAGGATAATATGGTCATTTTCACAGTCTGTAACATTTACTTTACTTATTTTCGATAGGTGTAGTATGGTCATTTTCACTGTCTCGATAATATTTATGGCACTTATATCCAATAAGGGCAATATGGTCATTTTCAAAGTCTGTAACATTTACTTTACTTATTTCTGATAAGGGTGGTATGGTCAATTTCACTGTCTCCATAATATTTATGGAACTTATTTCCAATAAGCGCAATATGGTCATTTTCACAGTCTGTAATATTTACTTTACTTATTTCCGATAAGGGTAGTATGGTCATTTTCACTGTATGCATCATATTTACTTTACTTATTTCCGATAAGGGTAGTATGGTCATTTTCACTGTCTCCATAATATTTATGGCACTTATTTCCAATAAGGGCAATATGGTCATTTTCAAAGTCTGTAACATTTACTTTACTTATTTCCGATAAGGGTAGTATGGTCATTTTCACTGTCTGCATCATATTTCCTATAAAGGTAATATGGTCATTTTCGCAATCGATAGCATTTACTTTACTTATTTCTAATAAGGGTAATATGGTCATTTTCACTGTCTCCATAATATTTATGGCACTTATTTCCAATAAGGGAAATATGGTCATTTTCACAGTCTGTAACATTTACGTTACTTATTTCCGATAAGGGTAGTATGGTCATTTTCACTGTCGCATCATATTTATTGCACTTTTTTTCCTATAAAGGTAATATGGTCATTTTCGCAATCGGTAACATTTACTTTACTTATTTCTGATAAGGGTAGTATGGTCATTTTTACTGTCTCAGATATATTCGTCTTTAGTTCATCTGAACGAAACTCAGGTCTAATTCTAGTAATATTTGAACCTGTGATGTTCAATTCTGATATATTTCGTCCTCAGTTCATCCGTAAACGAGAAACTCATGTCAAGCTCAAGTAATATTTAAACCTGTGATGTTCAATTCTGATATATTTCGTCTCCAGTTCATCCGAAAGAGAAACTCAGGTCTAACTCTAGTAATCTTTGAACCTGTGATGTTCAATTCTGATATATTTCTTCCTCGCTTCAAACGAAAACGAGTCTAACTCATGTCATTATTGGCTCGGGCTTCGAACTTGCTTTAGCGAACTATCCGAACTTTGCAACTACGAAAGTGTCTTCCGTAAACTCACAATGGGAGACATATTAAGCATAACATTCTCAATTTTATCGATACCTCAATAAGAACATCTATTACGAGTTCATTCTACAATGTGAATTATTTATCGTTTTAGCAGAGACCTCAATAAGAACAACTCACAATATGAACAACCATTATGAGTTCATTCCACAATAAGAACATCTATCACGAGTTCATTCCACAAATCAGTAACATTTACTTTACGTATTTCCGATAAGGGTAGTATGGTCATTTTCACGATCTGTAATATTTACTTTATATATTTAATCCACTTTTTGGCCTTTAGATATCGTGCGCTATTTCTAGTATGCAAATAAGTTTTTCATAAAAAGAAGTCCGGTCATTTTCACAATCTGCATAATATTTATTTCACTTTTTTTTCCAATAAAAGTAATATGGTCATTTTCGCATTCGATAACATTTACTTCACTTATTTCCGATAAGGGTAGTATGGTCATTTTCACGGTCTCCATAATATGTATTGCATTTATTTCAAATAAGGGTAATATGGTCATTTTCACAGTCTGTAATATTTACTTTACTTATTTTCGATAAGAATAGTCTAGTCATTTTCACGGTCTCCATAATATTTATTCAACTTATTTCCAACAAGGGTAATATGGTTATTTCCATAATTGGTAATATTTACTTTAATTATTTCAATATAAGGGTAGAATAAATATTTCATTTTCATAGTCTCCATAATATTTATGGCACTTATTTCCAAAAGGGGTAATATGGTCATTTTCACTGTCTGTAATATTTACTTTACTTATTTCCGATAAGGGTAGTTTGGTCATTTTCACAGTCTCCATAATATGTATTGCACTTATTACCAATAAGGGTAATATGGTCATTTTCACGGTCTGTAACATTTACTTTACTTATTTCCGATAAGGGTAGTATGGTCATTTTTGCTGTCTGCATCATATTTATTGCACTTTTTTTCCTATAAAGGTAATATGGTCATTTTCGCAATCGATAACATTTACTTTACTTATTTCTGATAAGGGAGTATGGTCATTTTCACAATATGCATCATATTTGTTGCACTTATTAACAACAAGGGTAATATGGTCATTTTCACAGTCTGTAACATTTACTTTATTTATTTCCGATAAGGGTAGTATGGTCATTTTCACTGTCTCCATAATATTTCTGGCACTTATTTCCAATAAGGGCAATATGGTCATTTTCAAAGTCTGTAACATTTACTTTACTTATTTCCGATAAGGGTAGTATGGTCATTTTCACTGTCTGCATCATATTTATTGCACTTATTTCATATAAGAGTAATATGGTCATTTTCACAATCTGTAATATTTACTTTACTTATTTTCGATAAGAATAGTCTAGTCATTTTCACGGTCTCCATAATATTTATTCAACTTATTTCCAACAAGGGTAATATGGTTATTTCCATAATTGGTAATATTTACTTTAATTATTTTCAATATAAGGGTAGTCTGGTCATTTTCACCGTCTCCATAATTTTAATGGCACTTATTTCCAACAAGGGTAGAATAAATATTTCCATAATTGGTAATATTTACTTTACTTATTTTCAATATAAGGGTAGTCTGGTCATTTTCATAGTCTCCATAATATTTATGGCACTTATTTCCAGTAGGGGTAATATGGTCATTTTCACAAAGAGTAATATTTACTTTACTTATTTCCGATAAGGGTAGTTTGGTTATTTTCACAGTCTCCATATTATGTATTGCACTTATTTCCAATAAGGGTAATATGGTCATTTTCACGGTCTGTAACATTTACTTTACTTATTTTCGATAAGGGTAGTATGGTCATTTTCACTGTATGCATCATATTTATTGCATTTTTTTTCCTATAAAGGATATAAGCTCATTTTCGCAATCAGTAACATTTACTTTACTTATTTCTGGTAAGGGTAGTATGGTCATTTACACAATATGCATCATATTTGTTGCACTTATTAACAACAAGGGTAATATGGTCATTTTCACAGTCTGTAACATTTACTTTACTTATTTCCGATAGGTGTAGTATGGTCATTTTCACTGTCTCGATAATATTTATGGCACTTATATCCAATAAGGGCAATATGGTCATTTTCAAAGTCTGTAACATTTACTTTACTTATTTCTGATAAGGGTGGTATGGTCAATTTCACTGTCTCCATAATATTTAAGGCACCTATTTCCAATAAGCGCAATATGGTCATTTTCACAGTCTGTAACATTTACTTTACTTATTTCCGATAAGGGTAGTATGGTCATTTTCAATGTCTCCATAATATTTATGGCACTTATTTCCAATAAGGGCAATATGGTCATTTTCAAAGTCTGTAACATTTACTTTACTTATTTCCGATAAGGGTAGTATGGTCATTTTCACTGTCTGCATCATATTTCCTATAAAGGTAATATGGTCATTTTCGCAATCGATAGCATTTACTTTACTTATTTATGATAAGGGTAATATGGTCATTTTCACTGTCTCCATAATATTTATGGCACTTATTTCCAATAAGGGAAATATGGTCATTTTCACAACATGTAACATTTACGTTACTTATTTCCGATAAGGGTAGTATGGTCATTTTCACTGTCTGCATCATATTTATTGCACTTTTTTTTTCCTATAAAGGTAATATGGTCATTTTCGCAATCGGTAACATTTACTTTACTTATTTCTGGTAAGGGTAGTATGGTCATTTTCACTGCTCGAGATATATTAGATCTTTAGTTCATCCGAACGAAACTCGTGTCTAATTCTAGTAATATTTGAACCTGTGATGTTCAATTCGATATATTTCGTCCTCGCCTCATCCGAAACGAGAAACTCATGTCAAGCTCAAGTAATATTTAAAACTTTGTGATGTTCAATTGATATATTTCGTCTCCGGTTCATCCGAAAGAGAAACTCGTGTCTAACTCTAGTAATCTTTGAACCTGTGATGTTCAATTCTGATATATTTCTTCCTCAGTTCATCCGAAAACGAGAAACTCATGTCATTATTGGCTCGGCTTCTGAACTTGCTTTAGCGGGCTATCTGAACTTTGCAACTACGAAAGTGTCTTCCGGTACAACTCACAATGGGAGACAGAAGCATAACATTCTCGTTTTAGCAGATACCTCAATAAGAACATCTATTACGAGTTCATTCTACAATGTGAATTATTTATCGTTTTAGCAGAGACCTCAATAAGAACAACTCACAATATGAACAACCATTATGAGTTCATTCCACAATAAGAACATCTATCACGAGTTCATTCACAGTCTGTAACATTTACTTTACGTATTTCCGATAAGGGTAGTATGGTCATTTTCACATCAATAATATTTACTTTATATATTTAATCCACTTTTTGGCCTTTAGATATCTAGAGCTATTTCGGATGCAAATAAGTTTTTCAAATACAAAGAAGTTGTCCGTCATTTTCACAATCGCATAATATTTATTTCACTTTTTTTCCAATAAAAGTAATATGGTCATTTTCGCATTCGATAACATTTACTTCACTTATTTCCGACAAGGGTAGTATGGTCATTTTCACGGTCTCCATAATATGTATTGCATTTATTTCAAATAAGGGTAATATGGTCATTTTCTTTACTTATTTTCGGCAGAATATTTACTTTTTCACTTATTTTTATTCATAAGAATAGTCTAGTCATTTTTAATTATCTCCATAATATTTATTCAACTTATTTCCAACAAGGGTAATATGGTTATTTCCATAATTGGTAATATTTACTTTAATTATTTCAATATAAGGGTAGTCTGGTCATTTTCATAGTCTCCATAATATTTATGGCACTTATTTCCAGTAGGGGTAATATGGTCATTTTCACGGTCTGTAATATTTACTTTACTTATTTCCGATAAGGGTAGTTTGGTCATTTTCACTCTCCATAATATGTATTGCACTTATTACCAATAAGGGTAATATGGTCATTTTCACGGTCTGTTACATTTACTTTACTTATTTCCGATAAGGGTAGTATGGTCATTTTTGCTGTCTGCATCATATTCATTGCACTTTTTTTTTCCTATAAAGGTAATATGGTCATTTTCACAATCGATAACATTTGCTTTACTTATTTCTTATAAGGGAGTATGGTCATTTTCACAATATGCATCATATTTGTTGCACTTATTAACAACAAGGGTAATATGGTCATTTTCACAGTCTGTAACATTTACTTTACTTATTTCCGATAAAGGTAATATGGTCATTTTCACCGTCTCCATAATATTTATGGCACTTATTTCCAATAAGGGCAATATGGTCATTTTCAAAGTCTGTAACATTTACTTTACTTATTTCCGATAAGGGTAGTATGGTCATTTTCACTGTCCGCATCATATTTATTGCACTTATTTCATATAAGAGTAATATGGTCATTTTCACAATCTGTAATATTTACTTTACTTATTTTCGATAAGAATAGTCTAGTCATTTTCACGGTCTCCATAATATTTATTCAACTTATTTCCAACAAGGGTAATATGGTTATTTCCATAATTGGTAATATTTACTTTAATTATTTTCAATATAAGGGTAGTCTGGTCATTTTCACAGTCTCCATAATTTTAATGGCACTTATTTCCAACAAGGGTAGAATAAATATTTCCATAATTGGTAATATTTACTTTACTTATTTTCAATATAAGGGTAGTCTGGTCATTTTCATAGTCTCCATAATATTTATGGCACTTATTTCCAGTAGGGGTAATATGGTCATTTTCACAGTCTGTAATATTTACTTTACTTATTTCCGATAAGGGTAGTTTGGTTATTTTCACAGTCTCCATATTATGTATTGCACTTATTTCCAATAAGGGTAATATGGTCATTTTCACGGTCTGTAACATTTACTTTACTTATTTTCGATAAGGGTAGTATGGTCATTTTCGTTGTCTGCATCATATTTATTGCATTTTTTTTCCTATAAAGGATATAAGCTCATTTTCGCAATCGATAACATTTACTTTACTTATTTCTGATAAGGGTAGTATGGTCATTTACACAATATGCATCATATTTGTTGCACTTATTAACAACAAGGATAATATGGTCATTTTCACAGTCTGTAACATTTACTTTACTTATTTCCGATAGGTGTAGTATGGTCATTTTCACTGTCTCGATAATATTTATGGCACTTATATCCAATAAGGGCAATATGGTCATTTTCAAAGTCTGTAACATTTACTTTACTTATTTCTGATAAGGGTGGTATGGTCAATTTCACTGTCTCCATAATATTTATGGAACTTATTTCCAATAAGCGCAATATGGTCATTTTCACAGTCTGTAATATTTACTTTACTTATTTCCGATAAGGGTAGTATGGTCATTTTCAATGTCTCCATAATATTTATGGCACTTATTTCCAATAAGGGCAATATGGTCATTTTCAAAGTCTGTAACATTTACTTTACTTATTTCCATAAGGGTAGTATGGTCATTTTCACTGTCTGCATCATATTTCCTATAAAGGTAATATGGTCATTTTCGCAATCGATAACATTTACTTTACTTATTTCTAATAAGGGTAATATGGTCATTTTCAATGTCTCCATAATATTTATGGCACTTATTTCCAATAAGGGAAATATGGTCATTTTCACAGTCTGTAACATTTACGTTACTTATTTCCGATAAGGGTAGTATGGTCATTTTCACTGTCTGCATCATATTTATTGCACTTTTTTTCCTATAAAGGTAATATGGTCATTTTTCGCAATCGATAACATTTACTTTACTTATTTCTGATAAGGGTAGTATGGTCATTTTTTGTCTCAGATATATTCGTCTTTAGTTCATCTGAACGAAACTCAGGTCTAATTCTAGTAATATTTGAACCTGTGATGTTCAATTCTGATATATTTCGTCCTCAGTTCATCCGAAAACGAGAAACTCATGTCAAGCTCAAGTAATATTTAAACCTGTGATGTTCAATTCTGATATATTTCGTCTCCAGTTCATCCGAAAGAGAAACTCAGGTCTAACTCTAGTAATCTTTGAACCTGTGATGTTCAATTCTGATATATTTCTTCCTCAGTTCATCCGAAAACGAGAAACTCAGGTCATTATTGGCTCGGCTTCTGAACTTGCTTTAGCGGGCTATCTGAACTTTGCAACTACGAAAGTGTCTTCCGGTACAACTCACAATGGGAGACAGAAGCATAACATTCTCGTTTTAGCAGATACCTCAATAAGAACATCTATTACGAGTTCATTCTACAATGTGAATTATTTATCGTTTTAGCAGAGACCTCAATAAGGACAACTCACAATATGAACAACCATTATGAGTTCATTCCACAATAAGAACATCTATCACGAGTTCATCCACAGTCTGTAACATTTACTTTACGTATTTCCGATAAGGGTAGTATGGTCATTTTCACAGTCTGTAATATTTACTTTATATATTTATTCCACTTTTTGGCCTTTAGATATCTAGCTATTTCTATTTGCAAATAAGTTTTTCGTCTGCAAAGAAGTCTGGTCATTTTCACAATCTGCATAATATTTATTTCACTTTTTTTTCCAATAAAGGTAATATGGTCATTTTCGCATTCGATAACATTTACTTCACTTATTTCCGACAAGGGTAGTATGGTCATTTTCACGGTCTCCATAATATGTATTGCACTTATTTCAAATAAGGGTAATATGGTCATTTTCACAGTCTGTAATATTTACTTTACTTATTTTCGATAAGAATAGTCTAGTCATTTTCACGGTCTCCATAATATTTATTCAACTTATTTCCAACAAGGGTAATATGGTTATTTCCATAATTGGTAATATTTACTTTAATTATTTTCAATATAAGGGTAGTCTGGTCATTTTCACAGTCTCTATAATATTAATGACACTTATTTCCAACAAGGGTAGAATAAATATTTCCATAATTGGTAATATTTACTTTAATTATTTTCAATATAAGGGTATTCTGGTCATTTTCATAGTCTCCATAATATTTATGGCACTTATTTCCAGTAGGGGTAATATGATCATTTTCACGGTCTGTAATATTTACTTTACTTATTTCCGATAACATTTACTTTACTTATTTTACCAATAAGATATGGTCATTTTCACGGGTTTACTTTACTTATTTCCGATTTATGGTCATTTTTGCATTCTCCATCATATTTATTGCACTTTTTTTCCTATAAAGGTAATATGGTCATTTTCGCAATCGATAACATTTACTTTACTTATTTCTTATAAGGAGTATGGTCATTTTCACAATATGCATCATATTTGTTGCACTTATTAACAACAAGGGTAATATGGTCATTTTCACAGTCTGTAACATTTACTTTATTTATTTTCGATAAGGGTAGTATGGTCATTTTCACTGTCTCCATAATATTTATGGCACTTATTTCCAATAAGGGCAATATGGTCATTTTCAAAGTCTGTAACATTTACTTTACTTATTTCCGATAAGGGTAGTATGGTCATTTTCACTGTCTGCATCATATTTATTGCACTTTTTTTCCTATAAAGGTAATATGGTCATTTTCACAGTCTGTAACATTTACTTTACTTATTTTCGATAAAAGTAGTATGGTCATTTTCACTATCTCAATTTATTTATTCATCTTTAGTTCCTCCAAACGTAACTATGGTCTATTTAGTAATATTTGAACCCGTGATGTAATATTTACTTTAATTATTTTCCGATAGAGAGACTTAGGTCTAACTATGGTCATTTTGAACTATGATGTTCATTTATGATATATTTAGTTTGCTTCATCCGAAACGAAAACTCATGTCTAATTCAAGTAATATTTGAACTTTACTGATGTTCAATTATGATTTATTTCGTCTTCCATTCATCCGAAAGAGAAACTCAGGTCTAACTCTAGTAATCTTTTAACTATGATGTTCATTTAATGATATATTTCTTCTTATTTCATCCGAAACGAGAAACTCAAGTCAAGCTCAAGTAATATTATTGCACTTCGATTTCAACTACGAAAGTATGGTTCGATTCATCGAAGATCTCAACTTAATCATTTACTTTACGAAAGTTCTTCCTAAGTACATCTATCAACTCACATGATACAATGAACTTGCTTTAAGCATATTGCATTTTTTTCTTCAATAAGACAACTCACATAAGAACATCTATCATTCCAAACATCTCACGATTCATTCAACAATGTGAACTTTACTTTACTTATTTCCGATAAGGACCTCAATATGAACAACTCACAATATGAATAATATTTATTGCACTTCATTCCAATTAAAACATAATATGGTCATTTTCACAGTCTGTAACATTTACTTTACTTATTTCCGATAAGAGTAGTATGGTCATTTTCACAGTGTGCATAATATTTATTGCACTTTTTTCTTCCAATAAAGGTAATATGGTCATTTTCGCATTCGGTAACATTTACTTTGCTTATTTCTGATAAGGGTAGTATGGTCATTTTCACGGTCTCCATAATATTTATGGTATTTATTTCCAATAAGGGTAATATGGTCATTTTCACGGTCTGTAACATTTACTTTACTTATTTCCGATAAGGGTAGTATGGTCATTTTCACTGTCTCCATAATATTTATGGCTCTTATTTCCAATAAGGGCAATTTGGTCATTTTCACAGTCTGAAACATTTACTTTACTTATTTCCGATAAGGGTAGTATGGTTATTTTCACTATCTCCATAATATTTATTGCACTTATTTCCAATAAGGGTAATATGGTCATTTTCACAGCCTGTAACATTTACTTTACTTATTTCCGATAAGGGTAGTATGGTCATTTTCACTATCTCCATAATATATATGGCACTTATTTCCAACAAGGGAAATATGGTCATTTTCGCAATCGGTAGCATTTACTTTACTTATTTCCGATAAGGGTAGTATGGTCATTTTCACTGTCTCCATAATATTTATGGAACTTATTTCCAATAAGAGCAATATGGTCATTTTCACAGTATGTAACATTTACTTTACTTATTTCCGATAAGGGTAGTATGGTCATTTTCACTGTCTGCACCATATTTATTGCATTTTTTTTTCCTAAAACCCGCCCGATAAGGGTACCAAAACCCGCCCGCTGTTTGTGGGTGCGGGGTTGGTTATGAAAAAAAAAACCCGCAGTCTGTGGATGCGATGTTGGTTTGAGCTTATACCCGCCCATACCCGCCCATGTGCAGCCCTAGACTCGCCCCAAAAAAATGCAGACCCATCTACTCGTTTAAACTCCTAATCCATACGAGGCCATGCGTCGCGCGGTGAGAATACCCACCCTTGGGTGTCACTTCCCCCTTGAAAATGCTCCATTCCACTTTTCCTCAATTTATATGAATGTAACAGTGAATACCGGTTTTAACGAAAAAAACAATCTTTACCGAATCAAAAAAAATAAAATAAATTATATCAGCAGAAAAACCAGACCTATCCTTTCTTTTCTACCTACCGTTCTCCGCCTATCTTCGTGGATTGATTGATTCGATTATATCAGCAGGAAAACCAGACCCATCCTTTCTTTTCTACCTCTCGTTCTCCACCTGTATTTGTGGATTGATTGATGGAATAAGAAGAAGAAGGTTATTTTCAGGTCAGATTTACGAAACCCTAGCTTGATTTCTTCGTTTTATACTTGATTCGATGATGACTGTTTCATTTGCAGCAAAGTGTTTTTTTGATTGTTTATTCTTAAACCTCTATTCGTGGATTGATTGATGGAATAAGAAGAAAAAGGTTATTTTCAGGTCAGATTTACGAAACCCTAGCTTGATTTCTTCATTTTATACTTGATTCGATGATGACTGTTTCATTTGCAGCAAAGGGTTTTTTTGATTGTTTATTCTTAAATTCTTCGATTCGAAGAAGATTTATTCAGGCTTCAGCAAAATAACCAGGCAACTAATCCTGACAATGATATTCTTGATGGAGAAAACCCCAAAGCAGCTAATCCGGGAAAAAAATAAAAATAAAATAAAAATCTAGCTGCAGATTCTCTCTTTTCTCCTTCTCCATCTCTCCATTCATCACAGAAGATTTGGTTGTTCGTTATTTGTTTTCTTATAATTATTTTTGTTTGGTTTTATTTTGCAGGAACGAGTTTTGCTAATGGTAAACCCTAACTCTTTGTTTTCTGCTTCTAAATATTTCTCCGAACCCTATTCATTTTCTCTCTTCTCTGATTTCATAACCCTAATCTGATTAAGTAACTCTTTTTTGCTTTGTTACAAAGATTATAGTTGATTCACGATTGGTTTTATCTGGAACGAAGAACCCTAATATGACCAAGGTAATATGAACCAAGATTAGTGTTTATCAAAAAATAAAAGTAGAACAATAATTGAAAAACAAAATCGTTGTTTCGGTTAACCTAATCTGATCAGTAGATTTTCTCTATATCATCTTTGCTTTTTAATGTTCTGTTTTTTTAATGTTTGTTGAGAGTTGAATGTTTACCTTTTTACTTATTAGTCTTTACTCATGTATTTTTGGTACTTAAGTCACAAGCCGCTTATGCTGGGAAATAAGTGAAAGCAGTCGGCTCAAGACATAAGCCGGTTATGTGAAATCTGTTCATGGTTTCAGGTTCTGCATTTCGCGCACAACCGGTCTAGATAGAGTGTATAGCTCATGATGTGACTAATAAGTATGCTGAGAGAAGTTTTAGTTCATTTGCAGTGTCATCAGGTATACACTCTATGTACTCTATCTCTCTCTCTTTCCTCATGTTTCCTGATATTTTTTCGGTATTTAGTACTAGCATTCTTTCGCGATTTCATTATCCTTTTTTTTTTGGCAAGGAAATTCCAGTAAGACAGATGGAGATCCCTGGACAGTTATAAGACAATAAGGAGGGCTTCCAGCCTTGGGACTTTATATCATCTTAAATAGAAATATGATTCAGATTCAGCAATGCCTCATGTGGATGCCAAAACGCATTAATTGTGGCTGAAACTATAAACAACAAAGTAGATGAAGATCATCAACAGAAAAATATGACCAAGGTAACAGGTTTTCCAATCTATTCTCTCATGTACTTCATTTTCCTGATATGTGTGTGCCTTATTATTTGCGTACCTATTGTGCCCAGACATTCATGTACTCATTACTTAGTCGGCTGTAGTATTCATCAATTATAGATTCTCAAAGATTTGTTATTTTTTACAATCATGATAATGTACCCTGTGTTTGATACAGGGATTTTGGTCGGTAACAATATTCATTCTCAGAGTTGAGAATTGATAATCAGATCATTCAAACAGAAACAGTTTTCTGAGGTAAAAGGCTGCTCATGACTTTGCTTCTGGAGATAGTGCTTACCTGGTATAAGTTGCCCCAGTTGTAATTTTCTTTTGATATTTTATTAAGCTTTGTTTGATTCTTGAAGTGAGAAGAATTTACGACTATAAAATCAATTAAGAAAGTCCTACATTCATCGTTTCTTTCTTATTTACGCAAGTGAGATAAAGAAAATGTCACAAGGGTTTGGTGTATTTTAAGTTTTGTGTTGTGCGATTAAGGCTTAGACTTTGACTCTTCACCATATGTAGTTGCAGGAATTCCCACACTACACCCTACTCAAGAATTTATCAATATTTATGACACAATTTGAAGATTAAGGACCTTTTTTATTAATATGATCTTAAAAGAATTACAGTAATCAAGAATACAATTCACTTAATAAGATTTTCTCTCTCCTAAAAACTTTCTTAGCACTCAAAAATTCCTCTCCCCTCTGGAACTATTCATCTCCTTTATATAGGCATTTACATAGTGGATTACAGCTCATGACAGCTCATTTACAACTAAGATTCCCTTTAATTTCGGATCTGGGTTCTTGCGATAAATCGCAGTTAGCACCGCCTTAATCTTTCGCAGGTTTTATCGATTCATCGCAGAAATGTCACACTTTTCTCATGTTTCTGTCGTTTTCATCCGATATGTCATTCCTTACATCACTATGAGATGTTTCGTAGAATATCATTGATGTATCGTAAACATGTCTCGCAGAACTGTTGTTTATTTCGCAGGAATATTGTTGTGACAATATTCTGATCCTACATCTTGCCTCTTCTCATATCTTTTCTGCGAAGAAGATAAAGATCATGAGAATTTAAGTTTCTTGATTTTCCGCAACTTCTTGTCTTTTCACACTCCCTTCATTCTGACACGTCTCTGCATCCATCGCTAGATATTCTACGCATGTTTTTTTTCTCTCATTTATCCCTTGACACATCTTTTTTCAACCGTTGAATTCTGACCATTCATGTCTTTTCTTGATTGAATGCATTGATGTTCTCGAGAATCTTCTTCTCTTATAAATATCTTCTTCGCCAATCTCTCCTCTTCTTTTTACTCTTTCTTCTTACTTCTTCTCTGCAACTCTATTGTTCTTCATCTTCTTCCACAAATTCCGGATCTATCACTGTTTCAATTTTATTTCTTTATTCTTCTTCATCTTAATCATCATTCCCATACTAAAAAATGGCTCCTGCTAAAAAATTAGGTCAACCCACTTTCCAAAAACACCAACAGAAGCTCCAAACTTTAGGTTTCACACTTTCTGAGATCCCTGGTCAATCTTCAGACTCTGATCTCTCCATTGATCTAATCTCACGATTTCCTTCTTCTAATGAGAAAATCCTTATTTCGCTAGGTCAACTAGAAGCTGGCCTTCCTATCCCTCTTTATAACCCAGAATTCCCTCTTTTTTATGAAATTATTTCTCACGCTAAATTTTCACGTGCAATCTACCAATTAAGTAGAGATTGTATTCGTCTCATTCTCGAATATGCCTCTCGTGGAGCTGGTAAAGGATCTCGCTATCCTGATGATGCGAGACATCCTGATTTAAAAGATATCCCAATTATTCCGGCGAAATATACCGTGGAGAATTTCTTCGCGAATTATCAAGTGATTCCCATGAAGAAAGAGAGCACGTGTTGGGATGTTCGTTTAAATAAGAATAAAAAGGTTGCGCAGGATAAAATTCTTATGCAAGATACAGACTATCATTCGAGTAAAAACCAAGGTCCACGTTACTCAAAAGATGATAAGTGGTGCGAATTTCCTCTCCTCCTTGAAGGTTCATATATTTTTGGCACTCTTGATCTTCCTGCGAATCTTGCAGCGTATCATCCTTGGATTTTTAACTGGCCTGAAAGGAACTCTGAGGTATATCTCGCAAAATTTATCATTATTCGCAAATTTGGATAAATGTATTATTCTTAATGATTATTGAAATATCTTTAATAGATCGAAAAAATGAAGCTTAGCTATGCTAATACTAGGAATCCCAATCTCCTACAAACTTTTAAGATCTTCACAAATGAAGTAAGAAACAATCTTCTATAACCTTTATCAATATATTGTTGCCCCTGTTTCTTATCTTCATGTGTGATTGTTTTCAAGGAAATACCATTGTCGCGGCGGTTGAAGACAAAAATAAAGGAAAAAGAGTAATAACTCCAAATGAAGGTTCCAGTGCTTCTCCTCGCCGCAATAAAAATCAAACCGCTGACGGTCCTCCAAAGAAGATAAGAAAAACTCAGCCACTTCCTTCTTTAAATTCTCCACTCAGAGAAACTTCTATTATCGCTGAAAAAGATAATGAAATTGAAAATAATAGTGGAGTTAATAATGATTCCTCCGTGGGCACTTCAATACATATTTCTTCCGCAAGAATTAGGTCTGCGATGGGTCTTTCTCAACCTGAGACTCCAATGGATCAATTTTCAAACATTTTTAGAAAACCTATACAAGGTATTGGAGAGTATGATATTACTCGTACTTGCAACTATCTCTCGAAGATCTGCGACGCTTCAATCTTGACTAATAATAAAGATCTTAAAGGAGTCTCAAGATTTATCAACCCAGGTTTTCTTCATGCGCTAGCTTCGTTGGTATGCCCCTTTCCTTTATTTTTCTTGTAGTAAACTTTACATTTTTCATGAGTATCAAAGATCTTTTACTTATCTTACTCATTTTCTCTTTTCTGTCACAGACTGCTAGAGCTTCTTTTTCTGTTGCTTCAGAATTAGAAAGTAGATTATCATCATCGCAGAAAAGGCTTATTGATTCACAATCTGAGTCTGCGAAACTTTGTGAGAAGAATAATAAATATGAAGCTGAAATCTCCATTCTTCGCGAAAAATGTAAATAGTTGGAAGTAGATGGAAATACTGAGCTCCTTAATAAAAACAAATCGCTTGAAGTAGAAGTTAAAGTTCTTCAACAGAAATTAGTTGACAAGGAGAAATTCTGCAAACAAGTTATTGGTATGAATTCCCCCCCCCCTTTTTTTTCTTTTTGATATTTTAGCTTATTTGAGCAACCATTTTGCAGATGTCTATAATCTTACTGATGAAGCCCTCATTCTTAATTCTTTTGATGAAACCACTCTTCTTCAGCGTCTTAATGACGCTTTAAATAACTATTCAGACGAAAAAAATTAATACTCTGTCCATTGATGAGCTTAAATATCACATTTTCCTTATGAGAATGGATTATAGATCTGTCTTAAGTACATCCAATAGTTTAAAGACTTGCAGAGATGAGTTTAGAGAAAAAATCAAAGTCTTAAAAGCCAAGAACAATCAACTCGAGAAGGATAAAGAACGCATTACTCTTCAAGGCGCTGAAGCTCTATCAAAATTCCGCAATACCCTTATTGATACTGAACTTGAGAGAGATAGACTTAAGAATAAAAACATTAAACTTCTTAAAAGAGAAGAACAAATCCGTTACCTTCTTCTCATTCAAAGTGATGATGAATTCGCATGGGCTGCGACAATTCTCGATAATGCTAGGAAAAATTTAGTGATAGATGTCAGTCTTCATACCGAGCAAGCAACCTTGATACAAGAAATGATCCATGAAAGAGAAGGTTATTATTTATTGTTCCTTTAATATCTTTGTATTTCTTGTAGATTTCCCAAAAAATTCTAATTTGTTGTTGTATCATCGCAGAATCTGAAAAAAGATATTCCGAAAGGATAGCAGAACTTGAAGAAGAAAAGAGTGGTCTTGCGAAAAATCTTGTTTCCCGTAATGAAAAAATCTCTAGACTGCAAGAGAAAATAAAGATATCCAACTCAAACTTACGTAGTACTCTTCTCACCGTTCGCAATAATGCTATTGAGAAAGTTTGCAAAGATAACGATCTTCCTCTTAGTCTATATCCTTGTCTTATGGATAATATCCCAGCCAGTTCTCAAGTACCAGTTATTTCTGACAGTGAGGCTGATGCAGATGAAAGTGAAAGCGAAGATGAGGAAGGAACTAATGATGAAGATGGTGAAGACAAAGATGAAAATAATGATGGAGATAAATCTCAATAGTTTTGTTTTTTCTTTTTGATCTTCTCCTGTATTTCTCTATTTCTTTCTTGCGATAATTATCTGCGACAAATTGTAATCTTCTGGGAATTATATGCAGCTCCTGATGTCTTTCAATATATAAATTCTTTTTTGCTTCTATCTGTTTGTCATTAAAAATTCAAGAAACAATTATTTTTGCAAAATGGTTAATATAATCATTAATCTCCAATTATCTGTATGAATTTATCATATAATGATGAATAACAATATTTACCATTCTATGCATCATTCCCATACTTGCCTCTTGTTATTAATCTGCAATATGATAAATGAATTATCGCAAATAATGCTGCAAAAAATCTGTTGTATGCTTCGCAGATATAACCTCTCTTGTGGTCTTATTTCGCCTTCCTAGTTAAATGTCTTATTATGCCACTTTTATCCGACAAGATAGCAGGATATTCTTATTTTTACATGTAATAATCCATTGATCTTGTCTTATCATTTATTTTGATCTCTGCGACAATATGATAAGTCTAAGCCATCTTGTGAGATTAATCTCTCTTTGATTTTTGAGACTTATGACATTGGAGTCTTTGCGATTTATATCCTCTTATCATTGATTTAATTTATCTCATCTTTTGTTCTTATCGCAAAAACCCATTGATCTTATCTTAACATTTCTCTTTAGGCTTTTTGGCCTGTCATGTGGCAATATGACGGGCTTAAATATCCTTGCGAATATAAAGTCCCATGACATTGCTGTCTGTGTCACGCGACAATATGACGGGCCTAAATATTCTTGCAAATATAAAGTCCCATGACATTGCCGTCTTTTTTGAAACACAGCTCCCTAATGGAGGGTATCGCCCTCATATCTCCCCCTGGTTGCCCCTTCAAGGAGACATACTTCTACCATACAAGACTAGCTCCTCCCATCCGGTTCTAGAAACAACCAGTTGTTTTCGTAGCCTCTTATCCTTTATGCCTATATGGATTATAGTTACAAGACTACACCCTAGTGGGGTTTTCTTCGGGCCAAACATATCGTAAGCCAAGACTTTCCATGGATGGCCAGGGTAGGTTCATCCGTCCCGGGCATCCACAGCTCAACCGTGTACCTCGGTGCCTTGATCATACTTTGCATTCCTTAGGAGAAACTCTCGGGTGCCCAACCAGGGTATAACCTTATATAGTTGGGAATCCAAGTTATCTCTCCCGGATGGATTTTCTATAATCCCAAATCTCCATGACTAGGTTCCAGCAGCAGTATAGACTTTCCCATAGCCATGCAAAGAGATACCCCCCTTATGACGCACTTTAAGGATATTACCTCTTACGGAATAGAATCCGCAAACTAAGGTGTACGCCATAAAAGTTCGTCCCATTCTTATATGTTTTTAGGCGATTTGCGCCCGTCTTATGCATTTGCTTTAAAAATTCTTATATGATTCGAAATCATCATCTTTTTCTTTTAATAAAAAAAAATTCTTATTTTTGAGCAAATTTTTTCTTTTAATATTCTTTCTGCACACTTCTTACTGTTCTTGTTTTTCGATTGTTCGCAACATGATATTGTTGCACTTCTTTTCTTCTGTAACGAATGATTATTCGCAATATCTTGTTGCTTTTTATTTTCTTGCGATAAATGAAGATTTCAACTTTTTCCCAGCACCTTGCACTTGTTTATTTTCCTGCGAAGAATGAAGATTTCAACTTTTTCCCATCTTTGCGCGATTAATCACCATTGATTCTTTTAGCACAAACTATTCTTGTAATATATCCTTTCCCCGCAACTCTATACTGTCCACCATCAATTTCTCTGCTCTCTGAGTTTGCTTCCTGTTATGTTGCCAATTACGACTTCTGGCGTTTCTTTCTTCGCAAGTATTAATGTCAAATTCATAACACTTTTTTCCTTCAAACCAATCACCTTTAATTATCCCAATACCATGAGGATGTGGAAACTTTATGGATTGATGATATGTGGATGCTATGCCCAAGATCCCATGGAGCCATGGTCTTCCAATTAAGGCATTATAAGGAGATTCTATATCCACTACACAGAACTTAATTTTTGAAGATATCTTGTTCAATGGAATTTCCATAGTAATTTCTCCTTTTGGCTTATTTGCAGTGCCATTAAAACCATATATCTTGTAAGTTGAGGGGATTAACTCATAATCTCTTCCACCCATTGTTCGATAAGTATGATAGAATAAGATGTCTACCGAGCTGCCAGTGTCAATTAAAACCCTATCTATTGCCCAAGAATCACTTGCTGCGTCACCATCATCTTCTTCTTCTTATCTATACTTTGGATTTATCTCTAACTTCACCACCAATGGGTTGTCATGCATCTTCCCTGGCTCTGGTATCTCTTGTGCAGTAAAAGAAATAACTTGTTTGTGCCATTCTTCTAACGGAGAAATCTTCGCAATATTCATCACCTCTCTTCCCTCTATATCCCTTGCAAATACTCTACTTAGCACATTGTCATGGAAATCTTCTATTGTTTTCTGTGAATGTACAATTGAATTGCAAAATAGATTTTTTGTTGTAGCTCCTACTTCAATGACAAATGTTTCTGCTTCTTTTGCAACATTGACTCTGCGAATTTCTGGTGCTGGCGGCAATTGCTGAGGTTGTGGATATCTCGCTAGAAAATGATTTAAATTCCCCTGTTCAATCATTCGCAGAATAATTCTTTTTACATTTCTACAATAACTCACAGAATGGCCATGAAAATGATGATAAGGGCAGAATTCTTGACTTTGGTTGTTAGGATGTGGTTCTCTCCCCATGTTCCATGGTGAAGGTATATTCTCCATCAAAATAATCGCTTCCCAAATCTTGTCTATACTGGTATTTAGAGGTGGCAATTTGATGTCTTCCCATATAATCCTCTGGCCTCTTTGCTCTCTTGAATAATTCTGCCTCTGTCCACCATAAGTCTCTTGCGGTTGATCAAACCTTGGGACCTTATTATTGTTATTGCGATTATAAAAATTTCTCTCCTTTTCCAATTCCTCCCGATCTCTACTCCCCATTGCTACTACCTTACGTTGATTATCAATCTCCATTTTCTCTCGCTGATTTTGGGAGGTACTTGCCACTGTATTAATCATCTTTGGTAATAAGCTTCCATTTGTTTGCTGAAATTGTGCCTGAGAATTGGATATGACTCCATCTCATTTTGTTTTTCCTCCAAAGCGATATATTCTTCTTGCAATTCTCGCAGTTCTGTCATAGTGATTGTGTTTTTAACTCTGAATACCTGGATGTATAATAGATTTGTCGCAAACATAGCATTTATGAAGGACAAAATGAGATATATTTCATCTACTCTTCCTTCCATTTCACTGCACATTGTCCTCCATATTATCGTTAAGTGGTTTAAACTCTCGCCAACTCTCTGCTTCAATCCAAACACATCTTCAATTCCAGGTCGTGTAGAGTTATTGCTTATGTATGCACCTAAGAAAGTAGTTTGCAAGTGCATGAACGAAGTTATTGTATTCTTGGGGATACTTTCAAACCACTTCAGTTAGTCGCCATCCATTAAACTTGACGCAAAATATTTGCACAAGACGACATCATGGTTCTCCCATTGTAGCATGCATCGAATATAGGCTTTGATATGTTGGACGGCACATGTAGTCCCATCAAAAATACTGGTCAACACCGGCAAATTTTATTTTGGAGGTATCCCTCCTAATTGTACCTCTTGAGTAAATGGAGTTTTCGCAGCTTCTTCGATTGCCTCATCTAGTTATCTTCTTCCTCCTTCTCTTCTGTTATTTATCATTCCTCTCATTTCTGCTAATTCTCGCAAGATTTGCTCATTCCTATCAGAATTTTGCTCCATTGGCCTTTTGAATGCAGCTTCTCTTCGTCTACGTTCATGCCTTTCTTGTCTTGCGATATTTCGTGCTTCTTCTTCAACATCTTGATTTTGCCTTCTTCTGTGATTTTCTTCTTCTTGAATTTGAAAATTAATTTGTCTTTCATTTTCTTATCTGCGAATTTCCTCATCCCTTATCGTTTCTCTTCGTTGCCTTTCTATGTCTCTGCGAATTCTCTCATATTCCTCATTTAGATTATCATTATTACGATTTTGTACACGTCGTCTTTCTCGAATATCATGATTATTCTGACGCAATGCTGCTTGAATTTCTTGTTCTTCTACTTCGGCTCACAATCTCTCTCTTTCTCCCACTAAATTTACTTGCTCAATATAATTCCTCTCAATATCATCTTCAATTATCCTGCGATTTCTTCGAATCTCTTCATCACGTAACATTCTCCTTTTCTCTTCTTGATTTTCTCCCTCATCTTGATTATGTCTAATGTCCAAAGTTTCACCGCGTGGAATATAACGATCATTTATCAAATTCTCGCCAATATTTTGTATAGGATGATTTTGTCTTGTTTCTTCTCTATATGATCTTGAACTTGATCTCATGCTGCTTCTTGATCTTCTGTTTTGCAACCTCGAATTTTCCATTCTTAGTTCATGATTTTGCCTTGTAAGATTTGCACGTTCTTCTGCCTCTAATATTCTTTCTTCCTGTATCCTTTGTCTTAAATCATCTACTACCTCGTGTCCTTCATGAATTACTCCTCCATCCACTTCTTGATTTCTTTCCTCTTCTTGATTTTCTGCCTCTTCTATCGAATCCGACCTCCAAGTATGCACACTTACTCTATCATAATCCACATTTCTATCTTGTGCTTGTGTTTGTTGATTCAGTGGTTGAATTGAATTTTCTGCTCCATTTCTCATTCTACTTCTTCCTGATATGATCCTTAAAGATCCTTCCAATTCACCTGTTCCTTCACCTGCAATTCTTTTAGTTCTTCTCACTGTTGTTGGTGGTTCTGATTATTTCTTCTCCTTCTAGCCATTTCTTCAATTCTAACAATTTCTTCAAATCTTCAAGTTGCAATTTGAAATTTCTCAAATTGATTCTCCCTGTTTTTGGGCGCCAAAATGTAGTTGCAGGAATTCCTACACTACACCCTACTCAAGAATTTATCAATATTTATGACACAATTTGAAGATTAAGGACCTTTTTTTATTAATATGATCTTAAAAGAATTACAGTAATCAAGAATACAATTCACTTAATAAGATTTTCTCTCTCCTAAAAACTTTCTCAGCACTCAAAAATTCCTCTCCCCCTCTGGAACTATTCATCTCCTTTATATAGGCATTTACATAGTGGATTACAGCTAAGATTCCCTTTAATTTAGGATCTGGGTTCTTGCGATAAATCGCAGTTAGCACCGCCTTAATCTTTCGCAGGTTTTATCGATTCATCGCAGAAATGTCACACTTTTCTCATGTTTCTGTCGTTTTCATCCGATATGTCATTCCTTACATCACTATGAGATGTTTCGTAGAATATCATTGATGTATCGTAAACATGTCTCACAGAACTGTTGTTTATTTTGCAGGAATATTGTTGTGACAATATTCTGATCCTACACCATCTATATTGACAATTGTGCATTATGGTCACTTAAATCGGTGAGCACTGACATAGTTGGACAAACATAGTCGTGTCTTCATCGGTCACTTAAATCGATGTTGAGTCTTCATAGTTGTGCATTATGGTCACTTAAATCAGTGAGCACTGACATTTAGTGTTGGACAAACATAAATGATCAATTTGTCAATCAAATTATTCTGTTTAATATGTGCAATAGTAAACTGACCTAAGTAACAGTTTGGTATTCTGTCCAAACCTATTACGAAGAAATAATTCGAAGGATACAAATCAAAAATCTTAAGCATGTATCGGGATAAGGAAATCAAACATCCTAAGCATGCATTGGGTTTGGGTGAGGCGAAGCCAAGCCACACCAAATCAAACATCCTTAAACATGCATTGGGATGGGGCGAGGCAAAGCCGGCCACACCAAATCAAAAATCCTAAACATGTATCGGGAAGGGGCGAGGCGAAGCCGAGCCATACGAAATCAAAAATGCATCGGACGGGGCGAGGCTAAGTCGAGCAATACAAAATTAAAAATGCATTGTGACGGGAAAGGCGAAACCACATCACACCAAATTTCAGTTCCTCCCGGTGCGTAGCACGGGCACAAAATCTAGTGCTTAGTTAATAGTAGCGTTACTAGTTTCCACTCTCTCTCTCTCTTACCCACCTGATTTCTCTTGTTCTCCCCCCCCTGGACGGCATTTGCAGCCGTTTTCTATCCGTTGCTTCTGTCCTTTCTCCTCCCAACGACTATTTTCTCCCGGAGTTTTCGTTGGACCTATGCCGGAATTGATTGAATCCTTTGTTTCTTCATGAATCTCGATCATAATACCAAAATCTCTGAAACCCCTTATCTTGCTTCTATCTCCAATAGCACACATTCAACAAAAATCACTGAATACTCAAAGTTTTCTGAAATCACTTACATCACAGAAATACCACTCAACACCATGTCGATTACAATCACTAGAATCACATTCAAATTCACAAGAATCATAAGAATCTCAGTTACAACCACTCTCATCACTAGAATTACTAAAATAACAAGTACAACCACATGAATCACAAGAATCACACGCAAAACTAATCACCACTATCACTTAATCAACTACCATTTTAAGGGAGGATACGGAACTCGAATTGATTCTAGCACAGACTTGAAACAATCTCTGCAATTTTCTGATAGCTCTTCTCTGACAATGATTGGTCCCAAAATCAACCGAAATTCAACCCAAAAGGATCTTCTGATAAATTCCAATTCAAATTACAAAGATCTGATACCTAATCCCTTCCACCTGCATATTGGCTACCATCTCAATATTTGGGGTTTCACTCATCTGATCTCCAAAAGACTTTTGGCCAACATCATTGAAGTGCATAATTTCTTCCAATCTCAATCCAGAGATATATGCTGGTGTCTGACATATGCAATTCCTGGTATGTATCTCTTCACTGCGTTACTTAAGATCTATGAGAGCATGTCTGACACGGTTTCTTTGGAATATGTTGGTAGGCCTCTTTATCCTGAATACCCTGATAGTAGTTCACAAATTTACCACCTTGATTTGCTATGCTTAAGCATCTACATTAGGCCCCAATCTTGCTTTGTTTACTTCAGTATTCCTGATGATTCTAGTCAAATGCTTATTATGTATGGTTTTTCTAGGCTTAAGCATCACTATGAAAATATATGCACCTTTACTAGTCACACATCTCACTATGGTTGTCTTACTAATTCTAATGCCACTAGTCCTAAGTCTAATAAATTTGGCATGTCTATTTCTCCAGAAAATTTTGAAATTAGCACTAATTTTTGGCAACATGATCTCCCTAGCATCTATAAGAATCTCATACATTTTCATACAAACATCAATTACGCCAGAGATTCTGGTCAAATCTTAACCAATTCTGAATTGATAGACGAAATTAATGAAAACACCAACAGTATAAGCATGATTGTCAACACAAAAACCATAGAGTTAAGGACCAAGACATGCCAGGCTCACAAACGTCTAGCATGATTTCATCCAAATATCCTGTCTCAATTTAAAGTATTTATAAAGATTAACCATGGAAAGCAACAAAACTTTTATCTTTCATTTAACCTCACTGTCTCTCTGAGTTTGGAAGGGAAGGATACCTAGCCTAGATCTTCATGCATCTCCAGTTTCTTTGGCAACCATCTCTACAGCCTTGGTCACTGCAAATTGATACACCTTAGCCACAATTTTTGCATCATCACCTGGTGGCAATGTCTCTGCCAGCACTTCTGGTGGCTGAGGAGTCTCCCCTCGCCTTGCACTTGCCACAGCTGCTCTAAAGATCTGACCCACCACCCTTGCATCAAACCCATGAGCAAAATGACTATCTGCAGGTACTTCATGAGGATATGTAATCTCCCCAACTCCAGATTGAGCCATCACAGCCACATCTGCAGCCATTTTCCGAAGATCAGGAGCAATCATGAACAAATTCGGAAACTGTATACTATTTGCTGCTGGTGGAGTCATGTCGTTCAGGTGAATCTGCGCCTTGGCATTGTCAGGAATAGGAGTAGAGAAAAACCCCATTTTCTTCCCTCCACACACAACCCTCTCATCCTCCACTAGAACAATACCTTCCTTCACAACATATCGTCCTTGCTTAGGATGCAATGCAAACAAAACCCATCCATCATTCACACCCATCAACTCCCCATCTTCGATTCTACCCCGAGTGCAGCCTTGTTGTTGCAAGCCAACTTCAGTCGGAGCATGCACACAGGCAGAAATTTCCTAAAAAAGTATCAAACAAGAACACAATCTTCAATCAATCAAAAAATGCTTCCTGGATTTATCAACATAATCATACAATCAAAAAACAAATTTCTTTGGAAAATTGAGGAAAACAACCTGCGACAGACTCCATTTTACGGGGTTTATTTTCCTCCCTTTGAACATCGTCTGACTTCATCGGAGTTTTATCCATGGTATGAAGATTATTGGAGAATTTCACTACTTTTCTGTGCTTGCAAAGCAAAAATCTGGAGATTTGGATGTCTATCTTCTAGGAGAAGAACAAACAAAAATGAAAGTTTACTCTAAAAGTTTGGTTTTAACTAAGGAGGGAAGAGTAACCGTTTCTAAATCACAACCGCTGATCAACCATGTTTGCATCTCTATCTCTTCTCCTAGAGATTGGAATTGCACGTCTAGGGGCATAATTAAGTCTATTAAACCCTTAGTTTATCTTAGCACAAGCAAAACTTTCTTATTGGTGCTTGGGAAGCGGTAATTCACACTTGGCACTAGTGAAAAGATCCGGCTGGGTTTCTGGATTCGGAGCATTGCTATTCGGAAAAGAATTTTTTTTCCAAACCCGAGTAATAATCACTTAGCTTGGAAAATAGATGATTGGAAATTTATCCAGTCCAGTCAGAAGCAATCTGACTCCTCTACAAATTGGATCGAAATATATTGGAGGCCACCATATTTAATTACTACAGGCAGACACCAAAGTATCACTAGAATCAAGAAGAGCTCTGAGCAAAATACAAATGAAAGCCATGATAGGTCACTTTCAATTTTTACTGAGTCTTCTTGTTTAAATAAGCTTATGCGGAGTACAGATTGGTCAAGATGGGGGAAAGTCTCTCAAAAGTACAAAACCAGTATCAAAACTATCTTCATACCCATGACTTATTTTCAACTCCTTGCTAGGTAACATGGGAATTCACGGAGTATAATCTTGCACAAAATAATGAGGCCGAGTTAATTATCAGCCTCACTGTTGTATATAAGCTATAAATGTTTTACTATCTTACTACATGCACTTACCTCGACACTTTCATTGTTGTATAATTGAACTGAAAACCTCCTACGATAAGCCTTAACAATATCTTCGTCTATCAAACGGTCCAGAGAAACTCCCTTTATCAAACACAGGATGAAGCATAATGCATACACTCCGCAATCACCAAAACTAAACCAATAAAAATAAAAGTGTCATATTCAGATTACCAACTGCACCGTCTAGGGCGTAGAACGCGGATCTAACAAGATCTCAAAGAACTCACCTCGAGCTTTGTTTAGGGACCACTTTATCAAAGTCTACGTAGTTGCAATTCCATTCTCCATCCTCAAGGGATGTCCTCAAAATATCGCAGATTGCGGTGACCTCGGATGGGTTCCCAGCTGTCCTGGTGGATCTTTTCGATTATGATGATCGTAAAGGAAATCGTAGATACGAATATTTCGTTTTCTCAAGAGGATTTCAATTGCTACCTAATGACTGCCGTTCACCAGCACCGGAGCGTAAATAACATCCACGTCGGACCATGGTTTACCATCCATGCCATATTCCCCCATGACGTGCAATCTTGTGTAATAGATGCGTTCCCTTTCATTGGTCTTGGAATTCAGTTTTCGATTTCTAGCGCATCGCTGTTTTTCTGCACGAAGTTTAACAGAGCGTGAGAAACCCCACAGTACAAGCCATCATAGACATGTATAACTGCACGTGTATTTATTGTCTAAATGTGATAAATTTCTTATTTATTACAATATAAAACTTACAGCAAAATAACTTCCAACGGTGGTCCACCGAGTTTTCTTCGTGAATCCAGGGTATTTGCGCATCGAGTGCAGTACAAAATTAACAATCTGCAAGAGGTCTCATAATAGATAAGCTGAAGAGTAAAAAATAAAATATTATGAACATAAACTATAACATGAACTGGGTGACAGTATATATGAAACACAAACCCCAGATAGGATTTAAATCAGTTCTCAGGTGGTTGGAATCCCGAAGCCTTGCACAATTCTCAGTTCTGAATTATCCAGGGGTTCGGAATCCCAACTACCAAGTCTTATAGAATTACTTGATAGCTATCATTTTAAAAACAAGCCACATCAACCTAGCATATTATAAAAAAAACATCAAAACAAGTAAAAAAAATAAAATATTATGAACATAAACTATATCATAAAACAATCTACTTACAGCGTCCGATAACCAGTGGGTCCATGGTTGTAATGCTCCTCCTAGTAACTTCACATATTCATACCACTCTATATCTCCATACCCTTTAGACTCCTCTTCCGGAGAGTTCTTAGGACGTGGGTCATTTGCCTTCTTGTATTCCTTTGGCTCCACATTTTCCCTGCGCATTTTGAGGATCTTGAGACAATGACTTTCGAATTAAACACGGTAAATAAGCAATGGAGACTTTCCTTTGCCATATGTAAACGTTCAATTTCCTTTTATTTTTATTTGAGATACCTGGATCCTCGACCTTCTCCCCAGCATAGTCATTTCTAAGCCATCCTCTGTACGTGAGGCGTGCATACGGTGATGAGATCTGACGTCATGCCTTTATGATTCTACGCCTTTTTAAGTTGGGTACGTCAGGGTATTTGTCTTTATTGTTACATTTCCACAGAATTTCTATATCCTCATCCACTGGAGATTTAGATGTTTCATCACCTTTACGATCCGCCTCACTTGACACTTTTAAAACTGCTTCAGTATTAATGACTGATTCATAATCACACTGCCACAGAATTTCAACATCCGCATCCACTGGAGATTTAGATGTTTCATCCCCTTTACAATCCTCCTCACTAGGCACATTAAAGATATGTTTTCTATATCCCATGGACAACGCACCTTCAGCATTTGGATAGAGACCACCATCATCACCTTCTTCTTCTTATTCTTTGTTTACCAATCTAGCTCCTTCCATCGGTGTGGAATTCGATGTGTCGGCAACCCTATCTCCCTCACACGATGTCTCTCCCCCCTTTCTCTCTCAGCTGTAGATAAATACTCGCGTATAAAACTAGCTAACATATTTGTTGACTGGGACTGTGTAGATTCGTACACAGTATCTTGTGCCTGTCTTGTGCCAACCTCCCGTGTAACTTCTTTCGCTATTCCAGACCAAGAGGATTCACATACCCTACTAGATTTTTTTTAAAGATCATATGGTTCCAAAGAATCCTCCAACACCTCCTTGTCATCTACTACGCCCAGCAATCTAAGGTAGTCACCATTATACAGCTTGTACTCATCATAATCCACAATTATCCCTTCTCTGAAGGATACAAGTTCACTGTATTTATGTGTTTTGGTGCAAGATACATGTTCCATGATGATGGGCCATCGACCAATTGTATGTTTCAACACAACCCGTCCACATAAACCCCTAATTGCAGGAATGCTTGCCAATGCCCAAGCCTGAAATATCATCAATAGTAAGAACTAGAACTGTACAAACTAAACCGCCCAAGCATACAAGATGAATAAGTCCACTTTGACAAATACATATAATTATTGTCAACTTACTATCAGAGCATGTGACAGTCCAAACAACCTGTAGTGAGGAAAGCCTAACCCACCACTTTTCTTTGGTTCCTTGTCTTTCTCGACAATACTGGATTTCTAAGTTTTCTTTCCATCCTTCACCTTCAGAGCTGATCGAAAGTGGCGGATGGTTCTTTTGAGAGTAACATGGCCCCATGGGAACTTGTTCAAGGTATCCAAGTTATCCACCAAATGGCAATATACACCATTTATTGCATCTCTATGCTGGAAGCCCAAAAGCAAAATGTGGACAAAAATGAGAAGTGCCAACTTAGCGTTCTTATCGCCAGTGCAGGTGGTCATATCGCATGTTTCTAAGTGTGTCAGGGCTTCAATTACTGTTACCTTGTTTTTCCCAGGGAAATGAGTTTTCATGGTTGGTGAATCCACGATAGATTTTGGGAGTGGGTTAATTACATCTTCACTTCCTGCCGCTGTCAACTTTAAATTAAGTCCTGTAGCAAGTGCGAATTCTTTCATCCCAAACCTCAAGATAAGGCCTCCAACCCCAAAGTTCATACAAAATGGATCACCATCATCTTGTTTCATAATTTCTCGTGAGAGTAGATAATGCAAAATTGCACTACTATTTTTGGTATCAGGCATATCCAGAAAGTGGTCAACTGCCGTTGAAGCAAATACTGCGTAAGCCTTATCACTCAAACGACCCCTGATGGTGAACATTAGTAGCATGCCTGAGTGATTTGTTACTTTCGGGTAGTTGTCCCGATACTTTTGTAGGTGAACAAACTTGCTATACACATAAGATTCTTCAAGTCAGTTTCTTCTGAGGATATGCAACAACTACAATATTTTGAAAGGGCAGAGGATACTTTGACATGGCTATTCTCAAACCATCTCACAATTTCAATGCCAGTCTAGTTATAAAACCCAAATATTAATGAACCTAAAAGACTAAAACTAATAAAACAAACTTACTATGGTTCGGTTACTGATGCAATATCTATCTTTAACGATTCTTTGGACCTGACATCATCTTGGATGTCAGTATCTGCTGCACCTCCCGCTGTAGTAGTAGCAGACATCTTTTCCTAACACCACGGATAAGCAATCACTTTACCATTATATCAATTCAATCTCTACACGATATAACATTCAATCTCAATCCGGTCAAAAGTTTCAGTAGGTTTGTTTTGAGAACTATACATAATTTTTGCAAAGAATTAAACAAGGTTAAATGTCAAGGAATAAAAATTTGTATTTAAGATGTATGGTTTTATAGGGTAAGTATCTGAAATGATAAACAATTTTCTTTTTTTTCAAGATGATGGACTTAACCATGGTCTAGACAAAACAAAGTAAATTCAGCGACAAACACACAAATAAGGGTAAAACAAAGAAATAATTAGTAATTTATTATTTACAGAATTGAAATAACCATGAAAAACCCACGGAATTGTGTCTCCAATTCTAAAATAAACACACAAATAAGTATAAAACAACGAAATAACTAGTACTTTATTACTTCCAAAATTGAAATAACCATGATAAATCCATGGATTCAGATATTGGGCAAGTGTTAAAAGAAGTTTAAGGAAAATATTTTACCAGTGCCGAAAACCCAAAACCCTAGACACAATCCAAACAAAAAGCAAAAGTTAGGAAAACATACAAAATAATCTGAAATTAGAGTTGCGGTCGCGGTAGGGATGGAATTTAGCTTACGTTTAATGAAGAATTAGGTGGCGGTACTGCATTGCACCAAAAGAACTAGGGTTTGAAGCTTTCTACCGGAGCCGGATACTCGCCCAATATTTGAAGAGAGAGAAACGGAATGGTAAAATGATGTACTTTCATTATCTATAGGAACATTGAACCGCGACATACGTGCGACAGATTGTTTGGGACATATTTGGAATTCGCTAATTAGATAATACCCGGCTCCGGTAGTTTGCAAAGTTCGTGGTAGTTTACATAAGCATTTGGAAGCCGTGGTATGGAGCATAAATATACCCGGCTTCGTGCCTTCCAAACATAATTTAACCAGTTATAATTTGGTTGACTAATATTGAACCAACTATTGTACACGTTTGGGTACGGTTACACAAACCCAAAATCTTCAAGTACATGTGTGTATGGCAAGCTAAGTTTTCGATCTAACGGTTGAGAGATATTAGCTTGTATCTAATCAGGTTTTCATCTAACGGTGAATATTAAATGCTTTGTTACTAAGCTAACATTGATTACAAACCCTGATTTGAAAGACTATATAAGGGAGAACTCTAGCAACTGGGAAACCTAATCCCCACACATTCTGTGTGATACTAGTTTGCTAAGCTAGAGTCGATTCTCCTTTAACCTTTGGTTTTCTTCTTATAAAACCAGGTTAACGACTTAAAAACTTCATTGGGATTATGAAGCCAGACCGATACTACTTTTCTTGTAGTTATGTGATCTGATCTTGCTGTTTCTATAGTACGAGTACAATTATAATAATTGGTTTGAGATTTCTATCTCCGATAGGCAGGTATAAAAGTAACCACAAACATCTTCGTCTAATCGTTTGTGATTCCTCAATAATCTTATTCGATGCTTCGATTAAGTTTATTGTGAGGTGATTGATAAAACTGAGATGTTCTTCGGGAATATAAGTCTGGTTTTATTGATTGGTTCATTTTCACCTTGATTTATTAAAAAACGGAACAAAACTCATAGGTTTATTCGTGGGAGACGAATTTATCTATCTTGTAGACTTTTCTGTGTGAGACAGATTTGTTTACTAAAGCCTTTGACTTTGGGTTGTAGCAACTCTTGGTTGTGAGTGAGATCAGCTAAGGGAATCAAGTGCACAGTATCCTACTAGGATCAGAGGCGTATGAGCATAACTGTACCTTGGATCAGTGTGAGATTGATTGGGGTTCAACTACAGTCCAGACCGAAGTTAATTTGGAGTAGGCTAGTGTCTGTAGCAACTTAATAAAGTGTATGTTTAATCTGGACTAGATCCCGGGGTTTTTCTGCATTTGCGGTTTCTTCGATACCAAAATTCTGGTGTCTTTGTTATTTCTTTTCCGCATTATATTTTGTTATATAATTGAAATAATACAAGTTGTGCGTTGTTCAATCAATTAGAATATCCGACCTTATTGGTTGTTGATTTAAATTGATTGACACTTGGATATTAGTCTTTGGTACTAACCAAGTTATCTCTCTTTGATTAAGACTCGCGAATTGTATTTGCTTGAGTAAATCCGATTGAGAAATTGAGATAATAACTCCTTGAGTATTTTCTATTGATTGAGTCTATCTGTCTAGTTGATTCTCTAGAAAACAACTCGAAGTTGTCCATACATATTGCTAATCGAAATATTGGTTGGGGTTGTTAGACCCCCTCTTTTTCACAAACCTCGACCTAGCATCAACAAACGGGGAAATGATCATACAGACTCAAACTTCTCTCTTGTCATGAAGTGATCAATTTACTGGAATTCTAGGTTCAAGATGGTGCAATCAAATTGTCGTTCGTCAGGAGAGAGCCAACTGAAGAAGAAATGGAGAATCCCAGGTACTGTCTCCTTTATAGGTTCATCGATCATCCAACAAGTAACTATAATATTTTGAAGCATATATTCAAAAAGAAGGTTGATCCAGCTTCAACTGGGGACTGAAGGAGTACACAAGAGTCCTCTCCCAGTCAGAACCTTTACACTCTCTGAACAACAAGTCAAAGAAACAGTTTAATCGTTAATTGAGCATATATGTGAATTGCTCTATCTGTCTAAGGCACAAAGGAAAGACATGTTCACAAGATTACATTATGTCAAATGTCTGTCCATCCCGGAAATACTCCTTGAACCTTCATCCACATACATGGAGATGCACGACTGGGACTTCTTACCATAGTCCATCTCAGAGGAAATAAATTTGGAAGAATATTGATCGATGCTGACGCCGCCATAAATAACATTCCACTGAAAACCCTCAGATACACATGCGTTACTCGACAAAAAGATACTCGTGATCCCTTCTCAATCAGAGACCTTGAAGGAACGCTCGGAAATACTTATGGCTACATCACTTTCAAAGTAAACATCAGTTCAACCAGGACAGAAACCAAGTTTCACATAATCAGGAAGATCCAGGGTATGGCATGGTCTTCAGACGAGCGTGGATCCACGCTGAAAAGATGACTACTGACAAAGCACCTTTGGTTACACATCTCTCCAAAGAAGAAAGTTATGATACGGAAGATGTAACTGACATTCCATTATCAGAGCACTTGAGGGAATTTCGAACTTTGATGAGGTTGAAGCAAGAACTTGTAAAAGGTGCATAGACATTCATCCAGAGGTTCCGTACTCAGGCAAGTTTAATTCCTTCCATGTCTATGTCGTTTATTTACTCACATGCTATCCTACATGAGGACTCAATTCTTCTAGCAACTCTATAAGACGTTATGAATGGTAGCTTCACCGCATTAGTATTTTACCAAGTGGTTGAATATGACATTTCTCTGAATCGAGTATTGAGACATTTGGAAAAGAACACTTTGGGCGTTTCTCCATAGGCTTGCAGAAGTGTCCATGTGTCCCACAAAATCAGAAAGCTCTGATGTCTGCACAATTGTTGAATCCCACTACCGCAACGACAGAAATGCTGAATCAATAGAAGATACTCAAGTCCGAAACGATCAAACCTAAGACATTTGATGCTTAAGAAATATACGCTTTAACGCTCAAGCATCTAAGAAGCCATCAAATTATACTCCCAATCAAAGAATACAACTTCAGCAAAAATATCTCGACGATGACACACTGATTCAACACCAGCATGATCAAAGCGTAACTAAACTACAATCGATAAGTCTTCATTATCCCATGATAAGACTTATGAAGAAGATGCAACATCATTCATACATGGATGGAACTAACTCCTTCAACATACACTGGGAAACCTGAGGTGATTCTGTGAAACTTCATCAACGGGATTTATCTACATCACAAGCCCCTGCACGATTGAAGAACTTCCTCTCTTCACGAATCACATCCAGTATGAAAACTAATGTTGCTATCTATCGTAACAACGTCGACGAAGCCAATTCATGGTAAAGTTATGCTTTTAGGAGCATTCAGGTTGAACTCTCATTACACCTTCATCTTAGGGACGCTCAACTCATCAACTAGTTCGTGAACGTAAAAGGCTCACTGGATGGAGGAGCAAAGATTATATATATAATCATGGTTCTGGCCTTTTCGGTGTTTGGAGCAACTTCAACCATGGTATCAGCATCAACAATAATCTCTAGAGGAACACCATCCATAATATCAGCATCGACAAGGATCTCTGGAGCGTAATCATACGTGATCTCAGCATCTACAACGGTTTTATGAGAAACATCTCGCTTCATCAATTATATATTCTCTGAAGCGTTACTCAATGGATCGTATTTCTTCAAGCCCTAACGATTCATATCAAGATGAGTAGCCATGAAAACATGTTAACATGAACGTCTTCCCAAAACTTGCACAATGGGAGGTCACAATCCCAATTCTTCTACAAGATGTTCTCATCACCTCTACAAATAAGAGACAACATACTTCAGCCCATGGGTTTACAAAAATGTACCAATGAGTGAGGAATGGGACAATACTTCCTCAACAAAATATGTCCGACTATGTCTCTTCTACAACATACCAAAAGGGCGCATCAATCATACATATGAGCTGAAAGATATGACCTCCACACTCAAGTTCATGGAATCTGAAAACTTGCACGGGATTACAAATTAAAAATGTGCATGCTTCGTTGGCTGACCTATGTAACTCCAAATTGAGTGATTCTTTTCTCATTTGATAAATCAGTCTCTTAACTTCAAAAGTTGGGGTCAAGCATCGAATTCCGACATCGTACGAGGTTCCTACAGATTCCATAGCATACAACATGCAAGTAGCAATTCTTAGACGGGATTCATAACTTCCACAGTCGATCGGTATCTACCACGTCTTCCCACTAACTCCTTCATCAAGGTATCTCCAACTTTGACCATCTAGGTCTTTACATCAATTTCTCTACCTGGGTCCTCTATCTAGGTCTTTCCAAAAGAAAGGAAAACGAAAAGGAGAGATTTGACAAAATACTGAGGACTGACGGTCCACTGATCATGGCGATTAGTATCAACAGTCCAAGACCCGTGCCACCAGGATATCATGTGCTGATCATTCATCATAAAAGTAATGCTACTACCGGACATGAAACCATGGTCATTACATCACCCTGGAGAGCAACCTCAGTTATGGTCCCGTGACCAGGGTTTCACAAGTGATGTTTTCCGTGACTAACAGAAACAAGATGACACTGCAAGCACCACACTCATGTATCAATCAAGGGGTCCTTATCTCAAATAAATCAATGACATTAAAATCCTTCACCAACCATTCAATACACAAGAGAATGGTCTAAAGACACAACATGAGTGTTTCACAGCAAGCTCGTCTGAGATGATTTTGCACTGTCATGTACAAACCGATGAGCTGGGAGCAATTGGTGACGATTCTAGGTATGGGTCGTATACCATTCTCTTGGTATAGATGTCCTATACAACATATCCAAAATTCACAGTTATTGAAGAAACGAGAAAGGAGATGTGGCCAAATAATCAGACAACATACAATCTGAAAAAATTCTGAAAGTCTCCTGGAAGTTTACTGTTTCGCCTTTTTCAGGACATAAACATGCTCAAAACTCAACAAGCTTCATTAAAAAAGCTTGGAAAATTTCTGGGCACGAAGATACATATGCATACCGTGAAAATCCGACTTCGGACGAAGATTCTACAATGTTTCTATTAAAGGCTGAAGTCTGAAATTTTCTGGTGACGTATTTCGACGAAATTACTCATATAATCACATGGATTCATTCACAAATCATCAATTTCATACTTCTATGAAGATATTACAGGAGATATACTTACTAAGGGAGTCTCTAAATTATTTGAAGGCTCGACAATGACGGAATCTCCATTGATAACGCCGCTATCTCCATTTGGTTTGGGAATTTTCCATATTCCCATGCCGCAAATAAGAGTGCGCTTCATCAACATGCTGCTTATCTACAATGATTTCTTCCTGGACTCATCAACAATAATTATTATTATTTCATTCAAGGAGATGCCATGATCACCTACAAGAAAGAGATGCTTACATCGACTTCTTCATCAGTGCTGGATTGTTTGCCCGAGAACAAGTTGAAGGCCATCAATTGATGGGGAAAAAGTCTAAAAGAATTAACAATCCTTGGTATCGTGATCCTAATTGCACGGGCAGGGAAAATTCATGACACAAGGAGCGCTAACAACTCACCAAAGAAACGGCTGGGGACTGCATGTCATTTGCTAACATCCTGTAGTCCTTACTTCTGGGTTCTCCGCTCCCTAGACTTTCTTCCATTTCTGTGGGGTCTACATTTATCCAAGATTTCACTATACGATCATCATGTGGTAAAGCTAATGAAATTAGCAGAAGTAAAACTCAGTATGAAGGATCTCTCACCATCACTCAGAGGTAACAGGAGTACCATTTCTTAAAGTTTCATCTGTAGAGATATCTTCTCTGGAAACACCATCTTTGGAAGTATCATCCTTGGAGACAGTCATTCTTGCAAAGTGGTTATTTCAGCACATTGTTCATACAGAACGCAGGATTCGACAAAACAATGAATCATGGAATAAAGGTTCTCATAACATCGTCTACAAAAATGGTAACCATCCAACTCTTACCTATTTACAATTTCACTAGCTGTAGTGATTACAACCTCGAGAATTTGTTCGCTCCTTCAAACCTGCAAGGAAGAACAAAATTCATTATTCAAAACCATAACATGATTTTCATAAAACTGTGAACAACTCACGAAACTTCCATCATATGAAAAATTCACATTATTTTCACCGTGTGAGCGACTACCACAGAGTGAACACTCACTAGTTTCGTGCATACATTATCAGATCACAAAACCCCATACAAACAATATTTTATCAAAATTGTTTACTTCTAACAATTTCTGATAATCAAGAATTTAATTCCGTATAAATTTTCACTATGTGAACATTCACTAGTTTTTCAAAAATTGGACAGACGTCCATTCTAAAATTTTGAAAAACTCACATATAGACATTATTTCACCATGTATAATTGTCTACTTTCAACGGTTGTTCAAAATCAAAACATTGATTTTGCAAAAAATATGTTTTAACGTGAAACTCACGTAAATTTGAAAAATATATCTATATATTTTTGCTCCCTTGCACGAGCATCTGTCTTTGAAACGAGAGTATATTTTCAAAGATTTCCGAAAGCTCGAAGATAAAAAAATTCATGAAAGCTTATAAACAAAATTTTATAACTAACAGACGCACGTCTATTCAAAAAAAATAAAGAAACTTTTCTCTCGTATGAGCATCCACCTTTGAAACGAGAGTTTATTCCACTGTGTGAAATCTCACATATTTAAAAAAAAAAAATTTGGTTTTCGTGAAATCTCATAGACAAAATTTTATATCATTAGACTCAGGTCTATTTTGTTTGTTCCTTAAACTAACGAACAAACGAGCGTCTATTCCTAAAACAAGAATTTCTTTTCATGGCCCTGGACCCGTGAATCCTAAATCGACCAAGGTTCCGTCATCAAATCAGCGGTTCTACACCAATTTATGCTCATCAGATGATGCTCTATCATGCCACTGAGATCTTCGTTCAAGCCGTGGTTCGCTCGTGCAATCAAAAATCCGGTAACATTTTATCTTACGGCTAAGTTCATTTACTTATATCATTTGTAACCGGAAAATCACCATTCAGTGCTGACTGAGGAACATGAATGTCCCTCACTAAGCAGGGGACTTCATGTAGATGGTGGATTTTTGACAAATCCTAAAATCGTAAACCCATAATTATATATGCTTCTGATCCAGCAATCAGATGATTATTGAGGCTTATGTCTCTTATCGAAAGCATGAAAGTTCATGCCAAAAGAATCTCTGACTGAGAATACTATCTCTCAGAGTATATGTAGATATGTAGTCTCTCAGCTAAGGCAACAACATATCTCATGAAGAATGAGCAATTTTAGTAAATTACTTCTATATAGAATCGAAAGATTATACGGCTCCTAGACAGCATGCCTGCTAGTATAGAGCAATAATGTCTTCAGGATGTAACAATATTTTACCTGACTATATAAAATAAATATGATGCTTCAAAATGCTCACATTACTCAATTTCTAAATAATTAATGCTCCTAGACGACCGTACTATTATAGAACCATCAATTATTTATTCTTAAAATCATTAGATTCATTAACTGAATCCCCGGAGAATATTTAGTGTTTTCATAACATTTCGTTACTTCAATTTATGGTTCTTCCCAGCAGAATTCCATGGGTTAGTAATAAATATTCAACACATGGGCATCTGATCTACCTTTAAGTAAGCCCCGACCAAAATGGTGCAAGTGTAATTAACAATAATGCACTAACGAGCACCTGAACGCACGAATGAGTATTTCAAAATACGACGAGATGATGAACCTATGCAAAATAGGAAGAAAATAATAAATAATAGAATATTAGTCAAGGCGCTAGGGGACTGGTCTCACCGGCCGACCAATCATGTCGTGACCAGTCCCACGCCCAAATTCTATATTTTATCATATTTTTATTATTTTCCTTGATCTCATAAAAATCCTTTTATTTGAACAAATATCCTTTGTTTTAAGGAAACTCCCCAGTTTTATGGTATTTCCTTCGCATCAAGGAAATAATATTAAATTGGGAAAGGTATCATATGACTCGTGTCTACTATCCGGCCAGCTATGCCCTAGTTGTGACCGGTCCCACACCTCATGATTCCTCAATATTTTATTATCATTTCCCTAATCTCATGAAAATCCTTTCATTTGAACAAATATCCTTTTTTTAAGGAAATTCCTCAGTTTCATGGTGTTTCCTTCGCATCAAGGAAATAATATAAAATTAGGAAAGGTGTCATGGGACCGTGTCTACTAGCCGGACGGCTATGCCCTAGTCATGGCCAGTCCCACACCTCATGATTCCTCATTATTTTATTATTATTTCCCTAATCTCATGATATTTCCTTGATCCCATGAAAATAATATAAAATTAGGGAAACTCGTGGGACCGGGCCCTAGCCGTCCGGTCATGCCCTAGCCGGTCCCACACGCCTCTTATTTTATTATTATTATTTTTATGTTTCCTTGATTCCATTAAATTCCTTGATTTCATGATATTTCCTTCAAATTATGAAAATTCCTTTAAATCATGAAATAATACATACAATTAGGGAAAACTCACGGGACCGAACCCTAGCTGGCCAACCATGCCCAAGCCGATCCCACACACCCTTATTTTATTATTATTAATATTTTTGTTTTCCTTCATCTCATGGAAACTCTTTCACTTCAAGGAAACTCCTTGATTTCAACAAAAAACTCATTGGTTTCAACAAACTCCTTGGTTTTATCATATTTCCCTAAAATCATGAAAAATATTATAAAATTAGGAAAATACTGTGGGATCGGGCTCTTTGTCCGGCCGACCATACCTTGGCCTTATCCGGTCCCACACTTCATGATTCCTTCATTTTTATTATTTTTCCTTCATCTCATGAAGTTTTCACGGTTTCAGCAAAAATCCCTGATTTCTTCATATTTTCTCAAAATGTTGCTCAAACGCACATCAGAAAATATCAAAATTCTTAGAACTGAGATACGAACACTTTGGTGATGCAGGCGTGTTACCTTGACTCACCAAGGTTATCTATTTGGCTTGCAAGGAGCCGGTCCCATGTATTTTCACAATTTGACCTAATTTGCGCAATTGCACGTATTAGGTCCAAAACTCTTCCAAACAACTTGGAACTTCATAAGATGACCGTCAATCGATCCCGTGACCACCCATGGCCGGTTTCATGACCCCTTGGTCGGTCCCTCATCTCTTCATAATTAATTAGGTTTTATCAGCTAAGGCTCAGACGAGCATTATTTTAATGATTAAACCAGCATTTAATCGTCCTTTCATCAACAAATCAACAAGTCTTCAAGAGACCTTGGTATTTGCTCACATGAGCATATAGGCGCTACATGGTCGACCCATAATCCCATGTAGCTGGTCCTTCCTTCACTCTATGGTTTATTGAAAAATAAACCACCAACTGATCATCAATTGATCAAATTAGGGTTTTTGAGTCCAAGGTTCATAATCCCAGATTCAAATGCTAATAATTTTACGTTGATCTCATGATTAACTTTTTATTAATTATACTCGGTTCATTTTCTAGTATTCTAACTTAATACTTTATTTGGTCACGCAACCAATAATTCATCAAACGAGCAACATTTGCTCAGATGAGCAATATTTGCACGAACCAAGGAATATTGGTTCAACTATCAATATTCAACAATTCATCGAATGAGCAATATTTGCTCACCTTAACTATTAACATTTACTTGAGAATTATACCACTGTCTCAAAATACATGTTCAATTCATAAGTCTCCGAATATTTTCAAATCACGTTTGACTCAACAATACAAGGGCTCATCGTCCCATGAAGTCATGAAGTCAACAACTGATTAACTAAATACACTTCTGCCTTGCGGACTCCACAATCACACGAGACATCAATCGTGTTACATGGGGGGATATTAACTAGGGCTTTGGTATGGCGGTCTACGATACGTGTGTTCATACACATGATGAGAATGTGAGCAAGTTGTGCAATCAGTTGGAGGAGTCAACAAAGTAGTGGGTGGAAAATCAACCAAGTCTCCGCACGTTGAGCAACTGGTTTTAACATGATTCCCACTTCTCGACTTGTAGTAGCAGGAAATCCTACACTACACCCCTCGCAATAATTCATAATAATCAACACATATTTTGAAGATTAAGAGCAACACTTTTATTAATTGATTCACAGAAAAGTTACAAGAAATGGGAAAAAAACAAGAATACAACCGCTCTCTAAACTTTCTCTCTCCTAAATGACTTGCTCAACACTCGAAAAAGTTCTCTCCCCCTCTTACTCCTGTTCAAATCTTTATATAGGGATTTACATAGTGGATGACAGCTAATATGTCCTTTAATTTCGGATCTAACTTGCGATATTCTCGCAAGAGTTACATTGCTAATCTTTGCAAATACTCTAATCCTCGTAGAATCATCACACTCTTCTTATGTTTCTGCTATCGTCATTTATTGTGTCATTCTTCAGATCATCCTGGGACAATCGCAAGGTGTTGTTAATCATACTTCGCAAATGCGTCCTTCTTGCGATATTCTGATCCTACATCTTGCCTCTTTTTCCTTGAATATTGCTTGAAGAGTGATTTTTAAGGAAAAATCTACTTTGTTGCTACTTGTTGGAGGAACGAGTGAAAGAATATCGTATTTGGAAAGTACGTACTTGCCTTTATTATTTTGCGAAGTTCCAAAGTCACAAATAAGGAATGTCATTTCTTGAATATTGCTTCTACTCTTGCGAAATTATTACTTTTCAAAATGCCTCAGCAGTTTATCTTTTCATATTCTTCTCCCGACAGTTTATATTTTCAAAGTGACGCATCAGTTTATCTTTTTATATTCTTCTCTCGACAGGATTCCATGAATCACGCTTGATTATCTACACGTGTTGAATATTCTTTTTACCACTGACACATTCTGATTTTAACCGGTCACCTTCTTTTCCCTATTTAAGAGAGGTTTAGTGGAAAAATAATCTTCTTCTTTCACTTTATCTTCATCTTATTCCTATTCTCTACTCTGCAAATCTTCATCGTCCGTGACTTTGTTATTTTCTGAATTCACCTTCCTGCTACTGTTCTTTCCTGCCTTCATGGATTCTCCAAGGTTAGTTTTCCCTTCTTATTCTTTTGATTTTGATTTTGATTTTGCTGAAACTAATTTTATTTTACTGGAATCATATTATCTGTTCTTTGTGTAATTCCCATACTTATCTTTTGTTTCAGCAAAAACACTCCTGGTATCAAAATTACAGTCCAAAACCCTAATAATTCCCTGAATTCACAATCCAATACAGTTGCGAGAAAGAGAAAGTCTGCGAATGACAAGGTAATAAAAAACATCACTCTTTTTAATAACAATATTGTTGCATCTGTTTCTTATCTGGGTTGTGATTCGCAGGATGGTAGAGATGCCAATAAGCCTTCTAAAAAATCTTGTCAGCCAAAATTTGTTGATACAGCTGTTTCTTTTCCTGAACTGGAATCCTTAATTCTTCCTCCTTTGCAATAAGAATCTCTTCCACCTGCCCGCGAAATTATCGCAATAGATCAGATTAATTCTATTCATAGCCCAACTGTTAATTTGCCTCAAACTTATTTTTTCCAATGATACCTCTTTAGGAGAGGATAATAATCAACTTTCCATTATATCTACTACTATTTCATCTGAATCTCTCCCTTTCTCCCAAGAAGCTGTGAATGGGATAGATACTTCCTTTAAAGCTTTAGCTAATATCTTAGATGATGTTAGAAGATTTCTGCTGACCCTATCAAATTTGGGACCTGCTTTTATTTGAGTAGATATTTTGGTTCTGGTAAGATGGCTTCACAAGCATCTTCGGAGAAATAAATTAAAGCCTTAAAAGGAGCTCTCCAAGCCAAAACTTCCAAATGTGATGCTCTCCGTCTCGAAAACCAAAAGATGCAAAACATTTCATTGGATTACGAACTTCTTCGCAAAAAGAATAATGAATTAGAAGGTATATTCTTGTTTTTCTTCTTTGTTGATTTATCTTATAAACAATTTCGTCTGTTCTTTCTTCAATTCTTTTGAAATCTTTTGTTCGCACATTAAGCCTTAAACCAGAAACGATTCTTGGAGAGATTTTAATTTGAATCTATCGTTGAAAAAGCCCGCGCTGATAGAGATGCTTGAATGGATCAATATAATCAATTAGATAACCTTTATACATATTCCATTGATCAAATAGATAATCTTACCAAATAAAATGCTCAATTAGTGCAAGAACAAAACTTATTAAGTAGTGAGATATCCCGCCTCTCTTATTCTCTAACTAAGGCTAATTTGGCGATGGACACTTTATCAGATGAAAACAAAACCTTATCTCGAGAGAAACGGGATTTTTTAAGTAAGACGTCGATCTCCTCGTAGCAATTAATTGTTCTTCAAAAAGTGTGTGATAACCAAGAACAATCTCTACATTCGCTGAAAAATAATCTTAAAGAAGTAATTGAGTCATCTATTGCTGAGAAAAATACGTTTATGCAAGGTAGAATAGCTTTAAGTGTAAAGTCAAGCCAGCTCCATGAATAATACTCCAAATTAGAAGAATCCTACTCCCCTCTAGCGAAAGAAAACACTTTCCTCCTATTTAAGGAAAAGAACCTAAGGTATCGCCTGAAGGGTTTAGTCAGAGATAAATTTGATGATGCAATGAACCAGTGGGAGAATAATTGCTTGGCCTTAATTCAAAATCTAATTTCGCAAAAGGAAGGTAGTCATTTGGACTGCCTCAACCATTTTTCCTTGCTTAATTTTGCTTGTGATATTTATTCTACGAATTCTTCATCTCACTAAATTTTTTGTATTCTTTGACTTCGCAGAATCTAAAAGAAAACTTCAATCTTCCGTCTCTACTTTGGATTCTAATCTTGCTAAGGTTCACAAAGAGAAATCATTGCTCACTGCTCATCTTGCCCATTCTCGCGATCGAGCAGAAAGAGAATATGACTACCTTGCCTATTTCAAGGACATGGAGATTAGAAACCGTGATAGAGCTTTTCTTCGCCAAGTCCATCTTAGAGCTTAAACTCTTGTGAATGATATTCTATTGTCCAAGTCTCTTCCTCCAACAACAGTTAAACCTATGGAAGTAGATGATGACGAAGTTCCTCGTCCTACGGACAATGATTTTGGATATGAAAGCAGCGAATAAGAAGAAGATGAAGAAGAGAAATAAGAAGAAGAAGAAGAAGAAGAGAAAGAAAAAGAAGGCCCTCTTAAAGAAGTAGCTACTGGCGATGAAGCAACTGCTAGCAATGAAACAACTGCTGGTAACCATCCAAATAAGGAAGAAGCTAGAGTTAACCAGGATAGGGAAACTACTGGCAAGGATGATAAAGTTGATGGAAACGATAATGTTGGCGAAGAAGATAAAGCTGGTGGAGAACATATTGAAATTTGAGTTCTAGTTTTATTTTCTTGAATTATTATTTCTCTTCTTGTGAACAATGTACTTTGAACCTCTTTTGGAATCAATTTTTTTTTTTTGATATTTTAAGGACTTGCGAGAAAGATAATGACATCTTATTTATTAATTCCCATACTTGCCTCTCATTATCTTTCTTCTGATGAATGATCTGCATAAAAAATAGTTAGTATTTATAAATCTTTTGTGGTCTTATTTTGCCTTCCTAGTTAAAGGTCTTATTTTGCCATCTTTTTTCTTTGCGACAAGATCGCAGGATGTCTCTACATTTGCATATAGAAACCCATTGATCTTGCCTTAACTTTTGTATTTTTGATTTTTGCTGCGACAATATGATAGGTTTAAATTTTCTTGCGAAATTAAAGCCCCACAACATTGTCGTCTTGCGACGAAATCGCAGGACGTCTTTACACTTGCATGCAATGACCCATTGATCTCGTTTTATCTTCTCTTTTGTATTATTGCCTCTTCAGGAATGTTGCACAGATATTTGCGTGAGTAAAAAGTCTCATGATATTTGCGTCTTAAGACACTTATCAGCTCCCTAATGGAGGGTGCCTCCCTTATCTTCCCTCAGGTTGCCCTTTCAAGGAGACGTACATCGGCCATACAAGACTATCTCCTACCATCCAGTCTTAACAACAACCAGTTGTGTTCGCATCCTCTTATCCCTTTTTCCTATATGGCTTATGGTTATGAGACTTCACCCTAAGTGGGGTTTTCTTCGGGCCGAGTGCATCATAACCAAGACTTGCCAAGAATGGCCGAGACGCTTCAAACGCCCCAGGCACTCTTGGCTCAACCGTGTACCTCGGTGCCTATGTCATACTCTGCACCCCTTAGGAGAGATCTTATTACCTTAGTCGTCTAACTCAATTCATATGCTCAAGTTAAAAATCCAAGGTGCTCTCCTGGATATGCTTTCATTGACCCCAAATCTCCATGACTCAGGTTCCAGCAGCGGTGTAACCTTATCGCAGAGTCATGTTACAGATACCCCCTTCTATGACGTACTTTAGGTCTTACATTTGCCTCTTGCGAAATGTAGTTGCAAGAAATCCTACACTACACCCTTGTTAAGAATTTGTAATAACCAACTCAAATTTGAAGATTAAGAACGACACTTTATTATTTGATTTTCAGAAATATTTATAGGAAATGTAAGATTTCAAGAATACAACTTTTCTCTTGAAGTTTCTCTCTCCTCAAAACTTTCTCAACTCTCAAAAATACATCATCCTCTCTCTGAATCTACTAGAAACCTTTATATAGGAAATGACAAAATGGGTGACAGCTAAGCTTTCCTCTTATTTTGGATCTATTTTGCGATTACATCGCGAGAGTTTTAATGTTGGTTTTCGCCCGCTTTGTAACCATCGCGGGACAAACATTCTTTTATTATGTTTTCTTCAATCGTCAGCTATTACATCACTCTTTTGACTACTTTTGTGACACTCGCAAAGTGTAGTTGAAGAACTTGCGGTGATGCTCGCTGGGAAGTGTTGTTAATCTCGCAGAAAAGTGTTGTAGCGATATTCTGGTCCTACATCTTGCCTCTTCTCATGTCTTCTTCGCAAAGTGGAGAGGATATGAGAATCTTCAACTATTCATAGTGCTCGCTGCTTCTTTTCTTTCCATATTTTCTTCTCGACATAGCTCCGTTATTTTAGCTTAACCATCTACACGTGTTGTAAATTCTTATTTTTACCGACACATCTCTAACTAACAGGTCATCCCCTTTTGCCTATAAAAGGTAGGATTAGGTTACAAAACTAATTTTCTTCTTTTACTTTTCTATATTCTTCATCTGTTTGTTTTGTTTTCCGTCTGCAACTTTTCTCCTTCTTCATATTCTCGTGCTACTGTTCTAATGGAGTCATAAAGGTATGGTTTTCAATTATGATATTTGTTTGAACCAATTTTTACTCATATCTTCCAATCTTCTCTATTTGATTCTTCATAATTCTCATATTATGTTTTCTCTTCAGTGGAACTACTCCTAATGCCCAGTCTGTAATTCAAAACCCTAACTCTCTTAAAAGACCGACCGAAAAGACGAAGAAGAGTTCTGTGAGTAATAAGGTAGTAAGAAACACATTTTATCTCTTAATAATAATATTGTTGCCTCTGTTTCTTATCTAAGTTATTATTCGCAGAATGACAAGCGTATCGCTAGACCTCCTAAAAGATCTCGCCAAAACAAAACTCTTGAGGTTGATTTCATCATTCCAGAGTTAACGTCTGCAAGATCTACTCCCATTTCCTTGCAATCAGATCTTCATTCTTATGTTTGCGAGAATATCATTGTTAACATCCCTGACTCTTTGTTAAATAAAACCCCCACAGTTGTTGTTAATAATATTCCCTCCAGTCCTTTACAACCTTCAACTGTTACTTTTCCAAACACCCCTCCCTCTGATGATGCCAACATTACAAATAACCCAAATCTCCAACTCGCCATTCTTAATACTTCTTCCTCTACACCCTGTTTCTAGTGCCAAAATGTAGTTGCAGGAAATCCTACACTACACCCTTGTTAAGAATTTGTAATAACCAACTCAAATTTGAAGATTAAGAACGACACTATATTATTTGATTTTCAGAAATGTTTACAGGAAATGTAAGATTTCAAGAATACAACTTTTCTCTTGAAGTTTCTCTCTCCTCAAGACTTTCTCAACTCTCAAAAATACATCATCCTCTCTCTGAATCTACTAGAACCCTTTATACAGGAAATGACAAAATGGGTGACAGCTAAGCTTTCCTCTTATTTCGTATCTATTTCGCGATTACATCGCGAGAGTTTTAATGTTGGTTTTCGCCTGCTTTGTAACCATCGCGGGACAAACATGCTTTTCTTATGTTTTCTTCAATCGTCAGCTATTACGTCACTCTTTTGACTTCTTTTGTGACACTCGCAAAGTGTAGTTGAAGAACTTGCGGTGATGCTCGCTGGGAAGTGTTTTTAATCACGCAAAAAAGTGTTGTAGCGATATTCTGGTCCTACACGAAATTTTATTCGCAAATTAGGGTGTACGCCATAAAGGTTCGTCCCATTCTGGATCTTAAATGATCATTTCTTGCGAAATTTTCGCATATTTTCATTCTGCTTTTGATAATTTGCAATCTCGCAGCTTTTTTTTCATAAAATTTTCTATTCATTCATTCCATTTTAATCATACATTATTTCGCAATTCACTTCTTCGCAAAATCTCTTATGGGTAATATCTTTTTATGTATAATCTGTTCCATGGTCTACCAATCCTTTGACCCATATCTCTACCTTCAGGATCCATCAATTTATATGCCCCGTTTCCAATTATCTCTTTAATGATGTAAGGCCCATCCCATTTTCTCACTAATTTTCCACCATTCTCTTGCTGGTATACTGGTGTTTCTCACAACACTAAATCACCTGGTTGAAATTCACGCTTTTTGACACGCTTATTGTACTCTCGGGCAAATTTTTGCTGATAATTTTCCATGTGTTGTAGCGCCTTTTCTCTATTTTCTTCTAATTCATCAAGTTTGGTCAATATCATTCCTGCACTGAGGTTTTTCTCCCAACCTTCTCTTTTTGTTTTTAGGATAGCAACTTCTGTTGGTAACACAACTTCAACTCCATATGTCAAACATAAAGGTGACATTCCAGTAGATTCTCGCCTAGTTGTATTGTAGGCCCATATGGGATTATGTACCTGTTCGCACCATGCCCTGTGATGTCCATCCAATTTCTTCTTTAGTATATATGTGATTGTCTTATTTGTTGCTTCTGCCTGCCCATTGGCCTGCGGATATAGAGGTGTTGATTTTCCGCATTTGATCTTAAACGCATTGAGTAATATTTCTATGTTCTGTCCTTCAAATTGCTTTCCATTATCAGATACCAACTGTGTAGGAATTCCAAATCTGCAAATTATATTTTCAAATATGAATGTAAAAATATCTTTGTCACGAATATGCTGTATGGCCTTTACTTCTCCCAACTTTATGAAATAATCTGTAGCTACAATCAGATATCTTCTTTGTCCAGAACCGAGTACAAATGGTCCCACAATATCCAACCCCCATTTTCCAAAAGGCCATACACTAGTTGAGGATGACAATGGCGCTCCTGGTACATGTATTCTCTTTCCATATCGCTGACAATCTTCGCAATGTCTTGATAGTTGCTTCGTATCTTCATGCATGTATGGCCAAGAATAGCCTTGCATTTTTGTTCTGTATTCCCAAGATCTTCCCCTACTGTGATTACCAGCGTCTCCACTGTGTAGCATTTTTAACACCTTTTCTCCTTCTTCTCGTGTTAGACACCTAAGTGATGGCCCATTAAATGATTTTCGATATAATGTTCCATCTCTCAGTTCATAATTTGTTGCACGGCTCTTTAATTTGTGTGCCTCCAATCTATTTCTTGGTGTTTCCCCTCTTTATAAATATGCATGAAGTTCTATTCTCCAGTCTGCGATATTGTCATTTGGGTCTTCTTCTCCACCTTCTATTATCATTACATCCACCTTCTCTTCTTCTTCTTTATTGACTGATGGAGATATGAGTGTCTGTATTTTTATGCATCTCGCTGTTGGATATGTCATCATACTTGAAATGAAAGCATAAGCATCTCCGAGCCTATTATCTTTCCTTGATATATGCCTCCATTTTATTTTTGGGAACTTCGCTGACAATTCTTCAACAAGTTTATTGTATTTCTTCAAAGATGGTTCATTTGTTGTGTCCTTTTATTTAGCGAATTACTAGCTGCGAGTCGCTGGTAATTCTTGCATTTTCTAATTTCATTTCTACTGCGAATTTTAAGGCATGTATTACAGCTTCATATTCCGTTTCATTATTAGTGGATGCAAACTCCAATCTAAATGAAAAATCCATCTTCATTCCCTCTGGCGAGATTAAGAAAATTCCAATTCCATTACCTTCTCCATTAGAGGATCCATCTACCAATATTTCCCATATATTTGGTTCTGTTAACAAGTCTTTTGGATCTCCATGCTCTTCTTCTATATCCATCATCTCCTCCACAACTTCATCATCTTCTAAAGGAAATTCTGCTAAAAAATTCTGCGACAACTTGTGACTTTGGCGAAGATAACACTTCATATTTAACTTCAAAATGGCCTACTTGTGCATTCCACCTCTCAACTCTGCCTGATCTCTTTGAGTGCTTCATTACCGATTCAATTGGTACTTTTGTTAATACTTTGACTTTGTGTGCTTGAAAATATATGCAAAGCTTAAATATTGCATATACCAAACCTAAAATTAGCTTTTCAATCTTTGAATAATTTCTTTCTGCGGCATTGAATGTTTTGCTGATGTAATAAATTGGTTTTTCCACTCATGCATCCACTCGCAATAATACAACGCTTAATGCATGCGAAGTTATCGCAAGGTAAATCAACAACTCTTCTCCTGGTTCTGCCTTTTGTAAAATAGATATATTCATTAGATGTTCTTTTATGCCTTGGAACGATTTCTCACATTCATTCGTCCACCTAAATTTCGTTCCCCTTTTTAGTATGTTGAAGAAATATTTACATTTATCATATGATCGCGAGATGAACCTTCCTAGCGAGGCTAAGAGTCCATTTAATTTCTGTACATCCTTTACTGTCGCTGGTGTTGGCATGTCGCGAACTGCTTGCACTTTCTCTGGATCAATTTGTATTCCTTCCTTGGATACAATGTAACCTAAAGATTTCCCCGACGCAACTCCAAAAACGCATTTTTCAGGATTCACCTTTATATTAAATTGTCGCATCTGTTCAAATATTTCCTTCAAATCTTGTACATGATTCTTTGCTTCTTTACTTTTTATTAACATATCATCTGCATACACCTCTAGTGTTTTATGTATCCATTTTGCGAACACTTTCTCCACCATTCTTTGATATGTTGCTCCAGCATTTCGCAGACCAAATGGCATTTTTGTATAACAGTATATTCCCCTTGGTGCGAAAAAGGCAGTATGTTCTTGATCTTCCTCAGCGAGATGAATCTGATTATAACCTTTGTACCCATCTAAGGAAGATATCCTATCATTCCCTGCTGCTGATTCAACCAATTGTGGGATATTTGGTAATGGAAAACTATCTTTCGGACAAGCTTTATTTAGATCAATAAAGTCTATACAAATCCTTATTCCCTTGTTCTTCTTTGGGACTACCACCATGTTTGCTATCCACTCCGGGTACTTGGATTGTCTTATGATTCCTGCATCAAGCATTTTCTACAACTCTTCTTCTATTTGGGCATGATATGTTGTTGCGATTTTTCTTATCCTTTGTTTAAATGGTCTTGCACCTTTGTCAATTTCCAGTTTATGACACACCACAGATGGATCTATTCCCGGCATTTCATCCATGTTCCATGCGAAGATATCTCTATATTCTCACAAGAGATCAATAGTTTTTTCTTCTTCATCTGACTCCAATATTCACTTCCTTTGTTGGTTCTAATGCAATGTAGCTATCCTTAGGTTCTTCCATTGGTGTTGGTCCTTTTATCATTCTCGCAAACTTGTTTCCTTCTTCTGAAATCTCACTGGGTATTCCTTTCCCTTATTTTGCTCTAATCATGTAAATCTTAAACTCTTCTTCTTTCTTTGCTTCTTTCGCCAGTTTTCTTCGAAGCTTTCTCTTTCGTGGACGTCCTCCATGATGCTTTACTTCAATTTGATAACATGATTTTGCACTATCAATATCTCCCCTTATTTCACGAATTCCGCTTGGCATTGGAAATTTAATGCACTGATGTAACGTCGATGATATGGCTTTAATTGTGTGTATCCATGGTCTTCCCAACAGCATGTTATATGGCGATTCCATATCCACCACACAGAGCGTTATTTGTGTTTCAATTTCCCCTAGCAAAATTCTTACTACTATTTCCACTTTTGGTTTAGTTGTAGATTTTCCGAAACCATGAATATGATATGTTGAATGAGACATTTCTTCATCTTTGTATCCCATTCTTTTGTGCGCATGGTAAAACATTATATCCATTGAACTCCCTGCATCCACTAGAGTTCTATTCACCGCCCATTCTTCCATAGATTTCGCTAATTCTTCTTTTTCTTTTTGTGCAACTGTTACTGGGATTACCAAAGGATATGTGTGGCTCAAATTTTCTTTTGGTATCTCTACTGATGTGAACATAATTTTATGCTTTTCCCAATCCTTCAACGGAGATATTTTTTCTTCCGTCATAATCTTCTTTCCTTCAAAATCTCGTTTATGTATTCTCCCTCTAATATTCTCATGAAATTCATTAACCATCATTTTTGTGATTACGTTGCACTCCAACCTTCTTTCATCTTTATTGATCTTAATTATCCTTTCTCCAACTGATTTGTTGTTTTCTTCTATCATTTTCTTGATTTAGAAAATTTTCACAATAATTTCTAAAATCTTTAATCTGGTTCCTGTTTATAGCGCCAATATTTAGTAGCAGGAAATCCTACACTACACCCCTCACAAGAATTCATAATAATCAACACATATTTTGAAGATTAAGAGCAACACTTTTATTAATTGATTCACAGAAAAGTTACAAGAAATGGGAGAAAAAAAGAATACAACCGCTCTCTAAACTTTCTCTCTCCTAAACGACTTGCTCAACACTCGAAAAAGATCTCTCCCCCTCTTACTCCTGTTCAACTCTTTATATATGGATTTACATAGTGGATGACAGCTAATCTGTCCTTTAATTTCGGATATGACTTGCGATATTCTCACAAGAGTTACATTGCTAATCTTCGCAAATACTATAATCCTCGCAGAATCATCACACTCTTCTCATGTTTCTGCTATCGTCATCTGTTGTGTCATTCTTTAGATCATCCTGCGACAATCGCAAGGTGTTGTTAATCATACTTCGCAAATGCGTCCTTCTTGTGATATTTTGATCCTACACCACTCTTTGATTCCATAAACTGTCATACTTCATGGGATTATGGTGTTTACAATTCTAGCAATATAAAAAGGTCTATGAATCTTTATTGAAACAGACAAGAATTTCTCGACAAGTTCACACAGACAACCTTTTGTCTACACGAACTCATCGTTTGAGCAATCACTCTCAACTGAGTAAATTCAATCATTCAGAACTTTCTTATATAGAATACACAACACACCTATAATCTCAATTGCCATTGATCTCACACATTTCTCAGCTTCCCTCCTACAGATCGACCCATACTCTCTTGTGACCGAATTTACTCTGGAAAGACCATTGTCTTGGTTTAGGCCGGAGTACTATAGATTGATCTCTCGAATTCAAAGCACTCCCTTCTTGCAGTGCATCCGTGTGAGGTTTAACAAGTCTCTCGGTTCAAGGAGTTTATTCTGCACGGTCGTCTCCTCAATTCCGTAAAAACCAGCAACTCGTTTTGCCCCATCTACACACCTGCTTAGTGAGGGACAATCATGTTTCTCAGTCAGCATTGGATGGTGATTTTCCAGTTATGAATGAAATAAGTAATTGAACTTAGTCGTAAGATAAGATGTTAGCGGATTTTTGATTGTGCGAGCGAACCACGGCTTGAACGAAGATCCCCGTGGAATGATAAAGCATCATCTTATGAGCATAAATTTGTGTAGAACCGCTAATTTGATGACGTAACCTTGGTCGATTTAGGATTCACGGGTCCGGGCCCATGAAAAGAAATCATTGTTTTGGGAATAGACGTTCGTTCGTTCGTTAGTTTAAGGAACAAACAAATAGACCTGAGTCTAATGATATAAAATTTTGTCTTTGAGCTTTCACGAAAACCAAAATTTTATTTCTTAAATATGTGAGATTTCACAAAGTGGAATAAACTCTCGTTTCAAAGGTGGATGATCATATGAACGAAAAGATTTCTTTTAGGAAACCATGGTCTGTTCATGGGATTTTTTTTTCTTGATGAAACCATGGAGTATCCACGAATTCTATTTTCGCGAGCCTTACTCACGTGAAAATGTTTTTTTTATTTACGTGAGTGAATCACGTTTATATATATATATACAAATATATATTATTTTCTTCAAAATCAAGACTTGAGTTTTGTATAATGTTACTTAGAAGTAAACAATTATTCATGATAAAATAATGTTTTAGTTTTCATAATTTCATGGTGAATGTTCACGCAGTAGAAGTTTTCATGATTTTATGAAAATCTGAGTTTTTGCTCGTCTTTTGTAGGTTCGAAGAAACGAGCAAGTTTTGAAGTGTTAACTCTTGCATTACAATCACAATTGTTAGTGGAATTTTAAAAATGTAAGAGTTAAGAATTACCATTTTGTAGATGTTTGCATGAGCATTTTTCCAAGTACTTCATTTTGTTGATGTTTGCATCTTGTATGAATGATACACTAAAGCGAAGCATTATGTGCATGTTACAGCTAATTTGCAAGGATGTCTGATTCTCAAGTCAATGATGCCTCCAGAGATGATACATGTGTGAATAATGATGCCTCTAGGGAAGATCCATACATAGATAATGATGCCTCTAAGGATGATTCATGCATGGATGAGACTTCCATTGGCGAAGATGAAACACCTGGAATTAAGAACGTTCCATACATAGAGGATGCATTCTTCATAGATAAAGGGCCTAAAAAGCGTCTCAAGACTCCAACATTTCGTCTTCTGATAAATCCCAGAGAAGTTACCAAGAAACATTTGGTGACTCCTCAGGCATCTATTCGGTTCTGTCTTGAACAAGGGTATTTTTCTGCACAAATCATTGAATTCAAGCTTTCTCGACGTCCCTTAGAAAAATTATCTGGATGGGAGCGATACATGCTAGGTTTTCCTCGTATCTGAGACAAGTTGCATGACGCACAAGTAATACGGGCTATTCAAGCTTCTAGAGATTTGTTTATTTTTCATGATATACGAGGTATAGTATCTCTACTTGCTCGCTGGTGTATTCCAACTCACTCTTTCATATGCATATGGGGAGAGTTTACCATTACTTTAGAAGATGTAATTTCTTTGTTGCATCTTCCAATCACGGGTAACCTTCCTGAAGGTCTTTCTTCTTCATAGGAAATTGCAATTTCGAACATCTTGACAACCATAATGGAGGAGATTAATAAGGCATCTGGCAGCAAAGTATGTTATGCTCATTGGTTAATATATTGGTGGCCAAGAGATACTCCTCTGGAGTGGCCTGTTGACGGTACGTTATCTATTGATGCTTTCTTGTGTTTATGGATGTCCATAGATGTATTTGAAGATGTTGGAAGTTTGTTGAAGCCGTTTGTGTTTCCCTTTGCAATTAAGATGGCTCAGGGTGAGCAACTCCCGATAAGTAGTTTGTTCCTGGGTTCTTTGTACTCTAACTTGGACTCCTTGATTATAGGCTCCAACATCTCGACTTGTTTTATGAAGATTGAATGCTATGCTAATACAGTTTTTCTTCAATCTTTGATGTGGGAGTGTTTCAAGAATTATGCACCTATTCCGCATACCATTTTGCAAGGATTGAACACTTATGCTCTCCATGTTTTCTCTGAGAAGGCCAATGCCAGGATCATGCGCTGGTCCAAAAAATAGCCTCGACTTAAGACTCGCTTCGTTGATTTCTTAGACCATGAATCTGAATTCAAATTTCTCCCATGGGTCTCAGTTCCTCCTTACATCTCTCAGTTGAGAACTTTTAACGCTGAAGAGAGTATGACTTTAAAATCTGGTGCTGATCTGGATGATGGTGAGAGGACTTTTATGTTAAGTTGTACTCCTGGTCATCTGATATCCATAATACATGGAGAATTCTTGTTGGAAGAATACAATATTGATAGGGAGGCTCAACAAATGGGCATGGATCAGTGTGTTCTGACTTTTCAAAGAAGGAAACCTTCAGTTGAACATCTCATGACACGTCTGGACCGCACACATGTGGAAGTTAGTGAATTCTGGTTCCCCAGCTCTGATAGAATCACATGTGTAACTCCGGGTTACATCGACTTTTGAGACCAACAACTCAGGCATTTACTTTCTTTCGTGAGAGTTGATCAACCTTTAGTGAAGGAGCATCCTTCTGCCGGGATGATTGCTGCTCGACCAAGATTAAAGCATTTCCCTGGTGGTGAGAAACGGAGAAAATCTCCAGGACGGTCACAAGTAAGTATTCTTTATGAAGTCTTCATAAGATTATGATGATTGTATTTTGATTATTGTATCATAATTTCCCACAGGATGGTCGTAATGTAAGAAAGCGAATTGATGTAAACCTCTCAGAAACTGAAGTAACTATTCATGGTGGGGAAGGCGGGAGTAAGAATTATAAGATGTTACCTAACACCATAAAGTCCCTAGTCGTTTCTTTGGTGAGTTGTCAATACTTATTTCACCATGACCCTTTAATTAGGATCATAAAACCAATATTTGTTATTTGGTTATAGAATTTTGCTCCCTCAAGTATTGACGGTCTTCAATTCTCATCTATTTGGCAGACAGTTTCTGACTCGGGTGTTGAAGAAGAAGCTGAAGTAAGTATTTCTTCATATAAAAAATTATGATGCTTAGTAAACAAAATGCTAATTGTTGAGAATATATCCAGGAGAATGTTTCCATGGAAGTGGAGAGTACTGGTGATGCTCGCTCGAAGAATGGCGATAAAGAAAACTCTTAGAGCTCAAAACCGAATGAAAGTAATGGTGTTGTCGATGTCGGTGCGAGCAACTCTGGTTCTTTGAACACTTCAGAGACCACCCAAGTAAATATTTCTCTTGTATTTTATCCATAGAAGCATAAACTTGTAGATTTATGAGTGAACGAACGAGAATGAATGCAAATATATGAGAAGTTTTGCCGAAAATACGTCACCAGAAAACTCAGAACTCAGCCTTTGAGAAAAAACGCCATAAAATCGTCGTCCGATGTCATATTTTCGAGATCCGGATATGCATCCTTATGCCCAGGAAATTTCCAAGCTTTTTGAAGAATATTTTTGAGTTTTGAGCATGTTTAAGAGTCGAAATCGACGAAACAGTAAACATCCAGGAGACTTCCAGGAAATTTTCAGCTGTCATGTAGTCGAATGTTTTGACCACATCTTTTTGCTTGTTCATCCGATTGTTATGAAATTTTGACATGCTGTAGATAACATGCATATGAAGAGAATGGTATATAAATTAACCCTTGATTATTCACCAATTTATCCCAGTTCATCGTTTTGTACATGGCAGTGTAAAATATTCTCAGGCAAGCTTGTTGTTTAACGTGTTTTTGTGACTTTCACATGATTTGATGACATATGGCATGTAGAATGAAGAACTCTGATGATGTTAGACAACTTGTATGCTTTAGTTTATGATTTCTTTTGGTTCATGCTTGGATGATCCTAATCTCATGTAATCTTCGTATTAGGTGTCAAATACCGAAGTTGAGAATGAAGGAGCTAATAATGATGGCTTGAGCAACACATAGGTTATTGATGAAGGAACAACTATCTTTGTACTTCAAATTCATAAGGTAATCATTGTTAACGTTGTTGAAGAGCCCAAGACTTCAATTTTTGTTGCTTCAGTGACGGAGGAAGTTGAACCGCATATTGAAAAAGCTGGAGAAACTGTTGTTACGACTATAGAAGTGGCTCCAATGATTGAGAATCTATAGTGGTGCACGAATACCCAAGTGCAGTGATTGTTTTTGATCCTCCCTTTGATGCATCACTCCCATACCAAGAGCTAGTTGGTAAATTCAGCGTTCCCATTGGATATGCCAACTTGTACGAGATAATATGGAAGAAATTTGGTCACATTATCGTTACTAGAGACCCAAAGAGTACCTATTTTTTAACATTGCAGGTAAGTGTTATCTTGCGTGTTGTAAGCGATATATGATCCAGGGCCAGAAATATTGTGACTCCAGATGTACTCTTTGATTGGGAGTTCAACTTGGAGAATTCTGAAATACTTAGCTTCAACGTGAAGTGGCTTCGTAAGAAGATGAATGCTATTAAGGACTCGTGTGAAAATAATATACCCTTTACCAATGATACTGAAAAAACGGGGGTCTAACAACCAAACCCAATATTTTGATTAGCAATCTGTATGGATAACTGCGAGTTGTTTTCAAGAGAATTAACTAGACAGTTAGACTAAATCAATAGAAAATACTCAAGGAGTTATTATCTCAATCTCTCAATTTGATTTACTCAAGCAAATACAATTCGTGAGTCTTAATCAAAGAGATAACTTGGATGGTACCAAAGACCAATATCCAAGTGTCAATCAATTTAAATCAACAACCAATAAGGTCGGATATTCTAATTGATTGAAAAACGCACAACCTGTAGTTGAACCCCAATCAATCTCATACTGATCCAAGGTACAATTATGCTCCCACGCCTCTGATACCAACAGGATACTGCGCACTTGATTCCCTTATCTGATCTCACCCACAACCAAGAGTTGATACGACCCAAAGTCGAAGACTTTAATAAACAAATCTGTCTCACACAGAAAATTCTAAAAGATAGATAAATTCGTCTCCCACGAATAAACCTATGAGTTTTGTTCCGTCTTTTGATAAATCAAGGTGAACAAGAACCACTCAATAAAACCAGACTTATATTCCCGAAGAACAGCTCAGTTTTATCAATCATCTCACAATAAACTTAATCGACGCATCGAAGAATATTATTGAGGAATCACAAACGATGAGACGAAGATGTTTGTGATTACTTGTATATCTTGCCTATCAGATAAATTAATCTCAAGCCAATTATTACAATTGTACTCGTACGATAGAAAAAGCAAGATCAGATCACACAACTACAAGAAAAGTAGTATCGGTCTGGCTTCACAATCCCAATGAAGTCTTTAAGTCGTTAACCTGGTTTTAGAATAAGAAAACCAAAGGTTAAAGGAGAATCGACTCTAGCTTAGCAAACTAGTATCATACAAAATGTGTGGGGATTAGGTTTCCCAGTTGCTAGAGTTCTCCCTTATATAGTCTTTCAAATCAGGGTTTGCAATCAATGTTAGATTAGTAACAAAGCATTCAATATTCACCATTAGTTGAAAACCTTATTAGATTCAAGTTAATATTTCTCAACCGTTAGATCGAAAACTTAGCTTGTCATACACACATGTACTTGAAAATTTTGGGTTTGTGTAACTGTACCCAAACGTGTACAATAGTTGGTTCAATACAAGTTAACCAAATGGTTAGCCAAATGATAACTTTCATATCAACCATATTCTTCTTCACCATAACTAGTCTAAATGACTCAAATGAACTAGTTAGAGAGTTGTTCAATTGCTATGAGATCTCATGTACTACACAAGACACAATTGAAGCAAAAACGATGTGATTCACTCGAATCGATTCATGAACTATAAAGCCACGGTTTGCAATAGCATTCCTTAGTTTATTAAGATAAGTTCACAAACATCTTTTTTAGACATAACCACTCAAGTTAATCGGTTGGAGTTCACACACTCCAACAGAAATTCTCGGGTTCCAGAACTTCCGTCATTTCGCGGACTGAAACCGAGCTACAACTCCACCAGAAATTCTCGGGTTCGAGAACTACGCACGTTCGCGGACTGAGTTCCGGTTTCACTTGATCAACAAAGTTCGAAAACTTCGGTTCAAGTGCTAAGGACTTATACATATATGTGTTACCACAACAATGTTTATATCCCCCAATGGATATATTGTTTAAACTCTCATTTCAATCATTGAAACATTCTCAGAGGGCGTAATATAGTTGTTATTCACAAATTATTTTTTGTCAGAGCGATTTCCAAAATTATTGAAACGTAACATGAATTTTGTCACTAGGTAAAGATGAACTTGGCTAAAGCGAAAGCTTTACTAACACATATTTCGATAAATAGATAAGTGGGATATACTCAGCTCGAAATATCACATGTGTATATTCTTAGTCTAAATAGTAATACGACTTTTGTCTCAAGATAGGAGATAGAGTAGATAGACTTTTGAGTGATAGATAAGTTCAAGTCTCCACATACTTTTTAGTCGATGAAGATCCACTGGTTCCTTGAGTAATCCTTCGTCTTGTATGATGATTTCCATGGAGTTCTTAAGCTCAACTGCACTTTCTATCTTAGTCCGAGACCTTAGCTATAGTAGACTAGAAATCAAGACTTTATAGTTTTGATCACTAACATTGACAAACATGCTTGAGATAGCAACGCATGCGAGTTCGACTGAGCAATGCTCTAACAATCTCCCCCTTTGTAGCTCCTATTCCACATGTATAATCTTCAACAATACTCGAAATCTTCGTCACTTCCAAGTAGTCCAATGATCCCAAAGGTTATAAGTTTAGCATCATCGTTGTTGAAAATCCGTAGCTATAACAATGATAAAAGCATCGGTTATCAATCATTTTTATACAATGTCATAGTATTATTACACAGCGTCAAAGTCCAATTGCATCACAACTTCAACAACTTCATACTATGGTGATTCTTCACTCCCCCTTAGTCAATACTCCATCCCACATGGAAACCACTCCCCTTTACATAATGATCCGAAAACCATATGTATTTGTAGTGTGAACTACATATTAATTCTCCCCCTTTTTGTCAATAAAATTGGCAAAGGTACAAAAACAGGATCTTAATGAAATTTCCGTAAGAGACATTTCATGACCAAAGGTAAATGTATATCATCTTATTTAGATGCAATCATAAAGCCGAAGCTAAATGCATTCATCAAGGAGTTTATAAAGACGCAAGATAACCCCTATATTATTCCACATGTGCACTCCCCACAAATATTTGGCAATTAAGCACAAGTTCAAAAGAACTCTCCACCATAATATGTCATTCCCAAATGAACAACAAGAGAGACCTTAATTTAAAGAGAAAAGAATGATTTTGAACAAAACACACAACAAAAAATCAACCTATGTAAAACACAAACATGGCGTAAACCTACTAGAGTTCCAACTCAATTGCCCAAAAGATTCGAGATAAGCACAGGGTTAAGAGTTTCGGAAAATATAATGAACTGAAACAACACCAATAGACTGTGGTAAGTGCTGAAAAGTGGCAGTGTCTAATGGTTTGGTGAGAATATCAGCCAATTGTTGTTCAGAAGGCACAAATTCCATATTGATAATACCATTCTCATAAATATCTCGAATAAAATGGTACCTTATGTCAATGTGCTTTGTTCTTGAGTGCTTAACGGTATTTTCAGTAATTCGAATCGCACTAGAGTTATCACAAAAGATCTTCATTATTCCAGTATCAACTCCATAGTCAGCCAGCATTTGTTTCATCCATAGAAGTTGAGTACAACATGACCTAGCAACAATGTATTATGCTTCGCATATAGATAGGGATTGTGAATTTTGTTTTTTTGCTATGCCAAGGAGCAAGATTCAGTCCTACATAATAGAAACCCCCTGATATACTTTTTTTGTCTTCTACACATCCTCCCAATCAACATCAAAATAAGCGGAAAGGTCAGTGTTTGTATCAAAAGTATAGGATAGACGATACCCAACAGTGTGATTGACATATCATACGATCTTTTTTGCAGCTGCAAGATGAGATTCTTTTGGATCAACATGAAATCTTGCACAACAACCAACACTAAAAGAAATATCAGGTCTAGTAGATGTTAGATATAAAAGGCTTCCAATAATAGATCGATACAATTTTTGATCTACTTTTACTCATTTCTTATCTCTATGTAGTTTACCAGTAGTAGGCATAGGTGTCAATTTTGGAGAAGACTTATCTAAGCCGAATCTTGTCACAAGATCCCTTGCATACTTTCTTGGGATAAGTAAATTCCATCCTTATGTTTTTGAATTTGCAATCCTAGAAAGAGTTTCAATTCACCAATATTGCTCATTTCAAATCCTCTAGCAAGTGAAACTTGAAAGTCCTTTGCTAGCTTCTCAGAAGTTGAACCATAGATGATATCATCTACATAGACTTGAGCAATGACAACGTTTTTCCCACTCCATTTGGTAAACAAGGTTTTATCAGCTCCACCCCTTGAGAAACCTTTCCTAATAAGAGAAGTGGTAAGTTTTTCAAACCAAGCTCTAGGTGCTTGTTTTAACCCATATAAAGCCTTTTTGAGTTTGTGAACATGATTTGAAAAATCACGGTTTTCAAACCCTTTTGGTTGAGCAACATAGACTTCTTCTTTTAAAATCCCGTTTAGAAACAGAGATTTTACATCCATCTGGAAAATTTTAACTTAGAGAAAACAAGCATGAGCTAATAAGAGTCTAATGGACTCAAGGCGTGCCACATGTGCAAAGGTTTTGTCAAAATCGATACCTTCAATTTGTGTGTAGTTGCAGGATTTCCCACACTACACCCTTGTCAAGAATCTATGAAAATTAAGTCATAATCGAGAATGAACAACAACAATTTTATTAATTCACTTTCAAGAAGATTTACAAGAAATATCAAAACTCAGAAGTACAACTTTCTTTCTGGAGTTTCTCTCTCCTAAAAATTCTCTCAGCTCTCAAAAGTACATCATCCCCTTCTGGATTTAGTCGGGCCCTTTATATAGGAAAATACATAGTGGAGGACAGCTAAGATTTCCCCTTAATTAGGATCTACTATGCGATCTTACCGCCATAACTTTAGTCTTCACCATCGCCAACTTTGTAATCATCGTGGAACAGACTTATTCTTCTCATATATCTTCAGTCGTCAACCGTTATGTTATTCTTTTGTGACACTCGCCAAATGTCATTGATCTATCTTGCGACGTTCTCGTCAAAGTGTTGTTAATAATTATAGAAATGTTTGGTTCCTCGCAGAAGTGTCGTTTCTATCGTGAGAATATCGTTGTGGAGATATTCTGGTCCTACATCTTGCCTCTTCTCATGTCTTTTCTGCGAAGAAGATAAGATATGAGAACTTTCAACTCTTCATGATGCTCGCAGCTTCTTTCTTTACAAGCTTTCTTCTCGACAAACCTCCGTTTATTTAGTTTAATCGCCTACATGTGTTGTAGCTCTTCTTAACACGTGTCCTCTTGATGGGTCCTACTGTTCTTGTCTATAAAAGGTAGAGCCAAGTTACGGAAATAATTTTCTCTTTTTACTTCTTCATCTTCTTTATCCGTTTATTTCACTTTCCGTCTGCAACTTCTCTCTCTCTTCATATTCACCTGCTACTGTTTTAATGGAAGCGTCAAGGTATGTATTTCGATTATATCATCTTATTTGAATTTTTTTTTTTACTACTTTTGCTCTTCGATCCTCCTGATTTAATTCATTATAATATTCGTCATATTTTCCTTTAGTGGAGCTATCCCTACCACCCATTCTGAAACTCCAAACCCTAATTTCCTCAAGAAGCTTGTTGAGAAGAGGAGGAAGAAGGATTCTGCGAATGATAAGGTAGTAAGAAACACAATTTATCTTAATAACAATATTGTTGCCTCTGTTTCTTATCTAAATTATTATTTGCAGAATGACGAGAACATCGCTAGACCTCATAAAAAATCCCGTCGCAATAAAACTATTGAAGATGATATCATTATTCCTGAGTTATCATCTAAGAGAGCTATCATCACACCTTTACAATCTAATCCTCCTTCTTCTGTCTGCGAGAACCTCGCTACTAATACCCCCCTTCCTTCAGAAAATTTGACAAATCAAATCCCTACAAATGTTGTGGATGAAACTCCTTCTAGTCCAATATTACCTTCAACTGTCACTTTCCCAAAAACTCCTCCTTCTCATAATGCATCCATCGCAGATGATTCAAATCATCAACTTGCTATCATTACTACTTCATCCTCTGCATCTCTTCCTCCATCAAATGAAACCTTTGCTGGAGTTGATATTGCTTTTAAAATTTTATCTAATATCTTAGGTAACGCTAGAAAGTCTTCCACTGATTCTCTTCAATATGAAGCTTGTGAGACTTTACTCAAGTATTTTGGCTCTGATAATTCTTCTTCGCGAGCATCCTTGGAATATGAAGTTGAAGCTCTAAGGAAAAGCCTTCAAGTTAAAACTTCTGAGTGTAACACTCTTAATCATATGCTTCGCAATTCTTCACTTGAGTGCGAGAATTTTCGCAGACATAATGACGAGCTGAAAGGTATAGTTTTCCTTCCTCTATATTTTTGTCTCTCCATTCTAATAATTTCTCGTCTTCCTTATTTTTTACACTCCATTCCTTTTAAATGTTTGGTTTATTTATTTAGCTTTAAATCAGAATCGATTAATGAAGATATTTGAATTAGAATCAATCACTGAAGAAGCTCGCGCTGAAAAAGAGTCTTGGATGGACCAACATAGTAGATTAGATAATCTTTATACTTAATCAATTGATCACATAAATAATCTTACTAATGAGAATAATCAATTGTCACAAAGCCAAAATTTATTGTGTAGCGAAGTTGCTCGCCTTTCATATTTGTTATTTAAGACTGATTTGGCGATGGAATCTTTATCAGATGAGAATAAAACTTTATCCCAAGAAAAACATAATTTTTCAAGTTTGATGGCGGCTTCCTCGCAACAATTAGATAATCTTCAAAGAATTTGCGATAATCAATAGCAATCTCTTCGCTCCCTTAAAGATGAACTCAAGGAAGTAACTGAATCATCTGCTGCTGAGAAGGATAAACTTATCAAGGGTAGATTAACTCTTAATTTAAAATCTAATGAACTTAAAGATCAGTATTCCCAATTAGAGAAATCTCATTCTTTACTAGCAAAAGAAAACCTTTATCTTCGCACCAAAGAAGAAAACATGAAATCTCGTCTGAAGGGTATGGTTGGCGATAAATTTAACGATGCTATGAATCAGTGGGAGAATTGTTTCTTTGAATTAATCCAAAATTTAACCTCTCAAAAAGAAGGTAGTCAGTTGACTGCCTTAATTGTTGATTTTTCTGATAAATTCCTATGTTTTACTTCTCGTGAGATCTTCATTTGAATATTTCCTTGTCATTTTTGTTATTCGCAGAATCTGAAAGAATCCATCTTGCTGCTATTACTGCCCTTACTGAGAAATTAGATAAGGTTCGCAAAGAAAACAAGACTCTCATTTCCGATTGTTTGGACGTTCGTGATAAGGCAGAAAGAAGGCTTGATTATCTTGAGTACTTCAAGAAGATTAGAAACTGTAATAGAGGCTTTCTTCGCAAAGTTCATCTTTCTGTGGAAGTTTTGTTGAATAAGATTCTGATCTCCCATTCTCTCCCTCCTAAATCTGTTCTTCCTCTAGAAGTTGAGGATGATGAAATTCCCATTCATATAGATAAAGATTTAGAAGATCCACCTACTGAAGGAGAAGAAGGAGATGAAGAAGATAACCCAGAAGAAGATGAAGGCTCTCCTAGAGAAGAAGAAATTCACGAAGAAAAGGATGCTGGCAATACTGAAAAGAATGATGGCGATACTAATAAATCTGCTGGTGAGAATGATAAATCTTCTGGCGAGAAGAATACTGATGAGCCTGTCGCTGAAGTTTGACTTTCATTTTTTGCTTTCTCTTCCTGCTTCTTTTTTGCGAGGAATGTAACTTGGATGACTTTTTTTTTTTTTAACTTTTCCTGTTGTTTATGTTGAATCTTCTCAAGGAAGATATTAAGAATTTATTTTCTCATTCCTCTTCTTGCCCTCTAATATCTTTCTTGAGATGGTGAATTATATGACGTTGAATAGATATTTTCTGAAGTAATCTGCCTCCTGCGATGAATAGATATTTCATGCATTCTCAAATAAAATAATTAATGTTCAATATTAATATGTTGGTCTTATTATGCCTTCCTAGTTAAAGCCCTTATTTTGCCAACCTTTATTATTTTTCTGCGACAAGATCGCAGGACATCTTTACATTTATATGTATTGACCCATTAATCTTGTCTTATCAGTACTTTTCAATATCTCTGCGACAATATGACAAGTCTAGGTTTTCTCGCGAAAACAAAGCCTCGTGACATTGCCGTCTTGCGATGAAATCGCAGGACGTCTTTACAATTTCATGCAAAAACCCATTGATCTCATCTTAACATTTTCTCTTTAGGCTTTTTGCCTTTGTATAATTTTCGTCACGCGACAATATGACAGGCCTATATGATCTTGCGATCATGAAGCCCCATGACATTGCCGTCTTAAGACACTTATCAGCTCCCTAATGGAGGGTTCCGCCCTTATCTCCCCCCTGGTTGCCCCTTCAAGGAGGGAACATCATCCATACAAGACTAGCTCCCCCCATCCGGATTTGCCAACAACCAGTTGTTTTCGCAGCCTCTTGTCCTTTATGCCTATATGGCTTATAGTTACAAGACTGCACCCTAAGTGGGGTTTTCTTCAGGCCAAGTGCATTGTATCCAAGACTTACCAAGGATGGCAAGAGAGTTTCGTACGCTCCGAGCACCCTTGGCTCAACCGTGTACCTCAGCACCTTGGTCATACTCTGCACTTCTTGGAAGAGATTCTCGGTCATCCAACCAGGGCATAACCTTATATAGCTGGAAATCCAAGATCTCTCTCCCGGATAGGTTTTCTTTAACCCCAACATCTGCATGACTCAGGTTCCAGCAGCGGTATAACCCTATCGCTGAGTCATGTCAAGAGATACCCCCTCATATGACGCACTATTAGGTCTTACATTTGCCTCTTACGAAATTTTATTCGCGAACTAGGGTGCATGCCATAAAGGAACGTCCCATTCTTTTAATCTCTGCGAAATTTTATTCGTTGTTCTTGCGATGATGCTCGCATAAATTGTGATAGAGAAAGAATAATTTTTTAACTGTTTCATCTTACATTTGTATTTCTTACCTTGCAGAAATTGCTACTGATAATACCTTTTCAAAAACAATCTATTCCATGGTCTATCAAGTATTTTCCCAACATCTCTTCCCTCTGGATCCATTAATTTGTATGATCCATTTCCAATTATCTCTTTAATGATGTATGGTCCATCCCATTTTCTCGCTAATTTTCCACCACTTTCTTGCTGATATTTTGGTGTTTCTTGCAAAACTAGATCGCCAGGCTGGAATTGACGTTTCTTGACTCGTTTGTTGTACTCGCGAGCTAATCTTCGCTGGTAATTTTCCATATGTTGTAGAGTTTTTTCTCTCTTTTCTTCTAGTTCATCTAACTCATGTAAAATCATGCCAGCACTTAGATTTTTCTCCCATGCCTCTCTTTTTGTTGTTGGGATAGCAACCTCTGTTGGTAGAACAACTTCAACTCCATATGTTAAACAGAAAGGTGACATTCCAGTTGCCTCTCGTCTAGTTATATTATATGCCCATATTGCATTATGCACTTGCTCGTACCATGATTTGTGATAACCTTCTAACTTCTTTTTTAAGATGTCTGCGATTGTCTTATTAGTTTCCTCAGCCTGACCATTTGCTTGTGGATATAAAGGAGTTGATTTTCCACATTTTATCTTAAATACATTAAGAAGTAATTCGATATTCTGCCCTTCAAATTGCTTTCCATTATCAGACATCAACTATGCTGGGATCCCAAATCTGCAAATTATATTTTCAAATATGAACGTAAAAATATCCTTATCGCGGATGTGTTGTACTGCCTTTACTTCTCCCCATTTTGTGAAATAATCTGTAGCAACGATTAAATATCTTCTTTGTCCAGAACCAGGCACAAATGGTCCCACAATATCCAATACCCATTTTTCAAATGGCCATACTCTTGACGAAGATGATAATGGTGCTCCTGGTGCATGTATCTTCTTCCCAAATCGCTGACAATCTTCACAACGTCTTGAAAGTTGCTTTGCATCCTCATGCATATATTGCCAATAATAACCCTGCATCTTTGTTTTATATGCTAAAGATCTACCCCCGCTGTGATTACCAACATCACCACTATGCAACATTTTTAACACCTTTTGTCCTTCTTCTCTCGTCAAACATCTTAGCGATGGTCCACTAAAATATCTGCGATATAATACCCCATATCTTAGTTCATAATTGATTGCTCTACTTTTCAATTTATGTGCTTCTAATCGATTTCTGGGGATTTCTCCTCTCGCCAAATAAGCATGAAGATCTGCTCGCCAATCTGTAGCATCATTCCCTATTTCTTCCTAGCCAGGTTCTACCATCATTACATCTACTTCTTCTTCCTCTTTGTTTATTGCCGGTTGTAAAAGTGTTTGAATTTTTATGCATCTCGCAAGTGGGTTCGTCATCATACTTGATATGAAAGCAAAAGCATATGCAAGCCTATTATCTTTCCTCGATATATGTCTTCATTTTATTTTTGGAATTCTCGCAGACAATTCTTCAACAAGTTTTTTGTACTTCTTCAAAGATGGTTCATTTGTAGTATACTCTCCCTTTATCTGGCGAATAACCAATTGTGAATCGCTGGTGATTCTAGCATTTTCCAACTTCATTTCTATCGCAAACTTTAATGCATGGATTACAGCTTCATATTCTGTCTCATTATTAGTGGATGCAAATTCTAATCGAAACGAAAAAGCTATTTTTTCTCCTTCTGGTGAAATGAAAACAACTCCAATCCCATTTCCTTCTCCATTTGACGATCCATCCACTAATATTTCCCATATGTCAGGTTCTGTTAATAGCTCTTTTGGGTCTCCATGTTCTTCTTCTATATCCATCATTTCTTCTACAGCTTCGTCATCTTCTAAAGGAAATTCAGCTAAGAAATCTGCGATAACTTGTGATTTTGGCAAGGATAGAATTTCATATTGAATATCAAAGTGTCCTACTTGCGCATTCCATCTCTCAACTCTGCCTGATCTTTTTGAATTTTTCATCACCGATTCAATTGGCACTCTCGTTAACACTTTAACCTTATGCGCTTGGAAGTAAATTCGAAGCTTAAAAGTTGCGTGTACCAATGCTAGAATTAGTTTCTCAATCTTTGAATAATTTATCTCTGCTGAATTAAATGTTTTGCTAATATAATAAATTGGCTTCTCCACCCCCGCATCTACTCGCAGTAATACGGCACTTAGCGCGTATGTGGTTGTCGCAAGATAGATTAATAGTTCTTCTCCTGGTTCAGCTTTTTGTAAAATAGATATGTTCATCAGTTGTTCCTTAATTCCTTGAAAAGCCTTTTCACACTCATCTGTCCATTTAAATTTTGTTCCCTTCTTGAGTATATCGAAAAAATGCTTGCACTTGTCTGAAGATCGCGAAATAAATCTTCCCAGCGAGGCTAAGAGTCCATTCAGTTTTTGCACATCTTTAACTGTCGCTGGTGTTGGCATATCGCGAACTTCTTGTACCTTTTCTGGATCAACTTGTATTCCTTCTTTTGATACAATATAACCCAAAAATTTCCCTGAAGCTACTCCAAAAGTACACTTTTCTGGGTTCACTTTGATGTTAAATTGTCACATTTGATCGAAAATCTCTTTCAAATCATGTACATGATTTTTAGCTTCTTTGCTTTTAATCAACATATCATCCACGTACACTTCTAATGTTTTATGTATCCATTTTGCGAACACCTTCTCCACCATTCTTTGGTACGTTGCACCAGCATTTCGTAAGCCAAAAGACATCTTTGTATAACAATATAATCCTCTTGGAGCAAAAAATGTTGTATGCTCTTGATCTTCTTCTGCGAGGGGAATTTGATTATATCCTTTATATCCGTCTAATGAAGATATTCTATCATTTCCCGCTGCTGATTCAACCATTTATGGAATATCTGGTAATGGAAAACTATCTTTAGGACAAGCTTTGTTTAAATCATTAAAGTCTATGAAAATTCTTATCCCTTTATTTTTCTTTGGGACCACCACCATATTTGCAATCCAATCTGGATATTTTTCTTGCCTTATAATTCTTTCATCAAGCATTTTCTGTAGTTCTTCTTCTATTTGGGAATGGTATGTTGTTGCAATTTTTCTTATTCTTTGTTTAAATGGTCTCACATCTTTGTTGATCTCTAGTTTATGACATGCTACTGAAGGATCTATCCCTGGAATCTCATCCATATTCCATGAGAAGATGTCTTTGTATTCTCGCAAGAGACTTATAGTTCTTTCTTCTTCATCTTCCTCCATTTTGGTCCCAATTTTTAGTATTTTAGGCTCTTCTTCACTTCCAATATTTATTTTCTTTGTTGGCTCTGTTGCGGTGTAACTAGCTTCAGGTTCTCCAATTGGTGTTGGAGTTTTCATTTCTCTCGCGAATTCATCTCCTTCTCGCGAAACTTCACTTGGTATCCCTTTTCCTTCTTTTGCCCTTATCATGTAAATTTTAAATTCCTCTTCTTTCTTTGCTTCTCTGTTCAATTTTCTGCGAGCTTTTCGCAGCTTTGGACGTTCTTCACAATTTCTTACTTCAATTTGGTAGCACAATCTCACGAAATTCACATCTCCTCTAATTTCTCCAATTCCACTAGGCATAGGAAATTTAATACATTGATGTAATGTTGACGCCACATCCTTGATTGCATGTATCCATGGTCTTCCTAACATCATGTTATATGGTGATTCTACATCTACCACACATAGTGTTACTCGCGTTTCAATCTCTCCTAGCGGAATTCGTACCACTATTTCTCCTTTAGGTTTTGTTAAAGACTTTCCAAGGCCATGAATATGATATGATGAATGAGACATTTCTTCATCCATGTATCCCATCCTTTTAAAAGTTTGATAAAATATTATATCAACAGAACTTCCTGCATCCACCAAAGTTCTATTCACAGCCCATTCTTCTTCAGATTTTACTAATTGTTCTCTTCTTATTGGAATAGTAGATACTGTAATCACCAAAGGAGATGTATGACTCAAATTTTCCTCCAACACTTCTGCTGCTGTAAATGTGATTTTTTGCTTTTCCCAATCTTTTAACGGTGATATTTTCTCCACCGTCATAATCTTTCTTCCTTCAAAATCCCGTTTGTGTATCCTTCCCTTGATATTTTCATGAAATCTATCAATCACTTCTTTTGTTATTACATCATCCTTCAATTTCTTACAATTCTCTTTGGTTTTGATCATCTTTTTCTTCAACTATTTTCACCGACTTGCTCAATTTTCTTCCTAATCTTTAATACTTTTGCTCTTTTACTTTATCTTTTCTATGTTTTTCAATGATTCAATCCCTGTTTCGGGCACCAAAATGTAGTTGCAGGATTTCCCACACTACACCCTTGTCAAGAATCTATGAAAATTAAGTCATAATCGAGAATGAACAACAACAATTTTATTAATTCACTTTCAGGAAGATTTACAAGAAATATCAAAACTCAGAAGTACAACTTTCTTTCTGGAGTTTCTCTCTCCTCAAAATTCTCTCATCTCTCATCTCTCAAAAGTACATCATCCCCTTCTGGATTTAGTCGGGCCCTTTATATAGGAAAATACATAGTGGAGGACAGCTAAGATTTCCCCTTAATTCGGATCTACTCTGCGATCTCACCGCCATAACTTTAGTCTTCACCATCGCCAACTTTGTAATCATCGTGGAACAGACTTATTCTTCTCATATATCTTCAGTCGTCAACCGTTATGTTATTCTTTTGTGACACTCGCCAAATGTCATTGATCTATCTTGCGACGTTCTCGTCAAAGTGTTGTTAATAATTATAGAAATGTTTGGTTCCTCGCAGAAGTGTCGTTTCTATCGTGAGAATATCGATGTGGCGATATTATGGTCCTACATTGTGAATATCCTTGAGCGAAAAGTCTGGCTTTATTTCTAACAATTGTGCCAAATTCATTAGACTTGTTCTTAAATATCCATTTGGTACCAACAATATTAACATTGGAGGGACAAGGTACGAGTTCCCATATGTCTTGCCTTTGAAATTAACTTAACTCTTCATGCATAGCATTCACTCAAGCAGGATTGCAAAGAGCTTTATTAATATTTATTGGTTCTACAAGAGACAAATAACAACCAAAATTGTAAATATTTTGAAGTTGTCCTCTTGTTATAGCTGTAGAATCTCTTCCTCCAATTATACTGTTTGGATCATGATTCCTTTGAACTCAGAGGTGTCGTGGAGGAACACGTTCTTGTTCTTCATGAGTGGCTTGATCAGAGTTCTTCTCCTCGTCACTAAAAATATCAGGATCAGTAACAGTTGGAATAACTACAAATGATTCAGGTATTTCTTTTAGTTTCTCAATCGTCTATGATGGAGGCAATTAGGCGGGAGTATTGTCATGATGGAAGTTACTAATATCATAAATGATAACATTTGCAGATTCCAACATGACTTGGGTTCTGATATTGAATACTCGGAAACCACGACTATCAGAGGCATAGCCCAGGAAGATACCTTCATCACTTTTGGTATAAAATTTCCCTCTTTGTTCTCGATCTTTCAGAATGTAGCACTTACTACCAAACACTCTAAGATAGTGCAAGTTGGGTTTTCTACCATACCACAACTCATAAGGAGTGTTGAGGGTTTTAGACCGTAAGTAGACACGATTGATCAAATAGCATGTTGTAAAGACAACTTCTCCCCAAAACCTTAACGATAAGTTTTTGTTGTGGAGCATTACCCTGGCCATTTCCTGAATATTTATGTTCTTTCTTTATGCAACTCCATTATCTTGAAGAGTAATAGGTGGAGAATACTATTGAATAATTCCCAGTTCCTCACAAAATTCAAACACTTTAGTGTCATTGAATTCAGTTCCACGGTCGCTTTTAATTTTCTTTAGTTTGAGACTTTGTTTATTCTGGATTCTATTAACAATAATCTTGAATTCTCCAAGAGTTTCATTCTTATGAGATAGGAATGCAACCCAAGTGAATCTGGTGTAATCATCTACCATAACCAAATCATACTTCTTACCAGCAATAGTGGGTTATTGAATTGGTCTGAAGAGGTCCATATGAATTAAATCAAGTGGAGCTTTAGTGAGAATATCTCGAGATGATTTATGGTGAACTTTTGTTTGTTTACCCTTTTGACAGGCACCACATACACCTTCAATCTTTGCATTGATTTTTGGAACACTTCTAACAAGTTCTTTGTTAATGATCTTATTTAGAAGGCGATAATTGATGTGACCAAAATGTTCATGCCAAAGATGTGTGGATTCCACCTTAGTCAAATTGCAACAAGTGTTGAACTGAGTATCAAGAAGATAACAGTTATTTTTACCACGAGTTCCTTGAAAATTTACTTTCCCAATTTTTTCTAAAATGTCACATCCATTTGCATTGAAGATATCTCGATGGCCTTTGTCACAAATTTGACTAATAGAATGAAGATTTGCAGTCATACCTTTTACGTAGACTACATCATGGATTTCAGGTACGCCAGGTAATTTGATCGTTCCCTTCTTACTTATGTAGCAACATCTTCCATCCCTGAATGTTACCGGACCACCTTCATAGTCATCTGAAGAAACAAACCAAGTAAGGTCACATGTCATATGTCTACTACACCCACTGTCAAGGAACCATTGAAAGGGTGATGTTGATTTTAAAGCAAATTCTCCCATACTATTAGTACTATTTTGTTTGGAATTTCCTAATAGTTCTGTATGTCTTTTTAGATACGCAAGAAGTTGTTTAGTTTTCTTAAAAAGATTACTTGCAACTTTTAATCTCTTTTGGAAAGACACACACTTATGTTGATAGTGATTAGAGGAATCAAAAAACAAACATGGGCCAACACCTTTTGGTTTGGTAGAACAGTTCTGAGTCACATCAGTTTTCACAACCTTCAAACGTTGTTTATCGTCTGATATATGACGGTTCCTTAGAGAGGAACTACTATAGTTACCCATATTCATTATGGAACTTAAATTGGGTTTCAAATCCTTTAGAATTGCAATTTTTGCAACAAGATCAGAGTTGATCCATATTTTTTCATCCAACCTTTTCTGGAGAATAACCAGTTTATCAAAACTTTTTCTATGATTGGTTTTTAATCCTGGTAAAGCGTTATAAGAGACTTTATTGTCCATAGAGTCAGATCGCTACAAACACAGACTTGTAAGGTCTTAAACGTGTTTGCCTGCTCTGATACCAATTGAAAAAATGGGGGTAGAACAACCACACCCAATATTTCGATTAGCAATATGTATGGACAACTCCGATTTGTTTTCTAGAGAATCAACTAGACAGTTAGACTCAATCAATAGAAAATACTCAAGTAGTTATTATCTCAATCTCTCGATTTGATTTACTCAAGCAAATACAATTCGCGAGTCTTAATCAAAGAGAGATAACTTGGATGGTACCAAATACCAATATCCAAGTGTCAATCAACTTAAATCAACAACCAATAAGGTTGGATATTCTAATTGATTGAACAACGCACAACCTGTATTATTTCAATTATATAACAAAATATAATGCAGAAAAGAAATAACACAGACACCAGAATTTTGTTAACGAGGAAACTGCAAATGCAGAAATACCCCGGGACCTAGTCCAGATTAAACATACACTGTATTAATCCGCTACAGACACTAGCTTACTCCAAATTAACTTCAGTCTGGACTATAGTTGAACCCCAATCAATCTCACCCTGATCCAAGGTACAGTTATGCTCATACGCCTCTGATCCCAGAAGGATACTACACACTTGATTCCCTTAGATGATCTCACCTACAATCAAGAGTTGTTACGATCCCAAGTTGAAGACTTTTATAAACAAATCTGTCTCACACAGAAAAGTCTACAAGATAGATAAATTTGTCTCCCACGAATAAACCTATGAGTTTTGTTCCGTCTTTTGATAAATCAAGGTGAACAGGAACCAATCAGTAGAACCAAACTTATATTCCCGAAGAACAGCTCAATTTTATCAATCACCTCACAATAAACTTAATCGACGCAGCGAAAAAGATTATTGAGGAATCACAAACGATAAGATGAAGATGTTTGTGACTACTGTTATATCTTGCCTATCGGAGAAATTAATCTCAATCCAATTATTATAATTGTACTCGTACGATAGAAAAAGCAAGATCAGATCACACAACTACAAGAAAAGTAGTATCGGTCTGGCTTCACAATCCCAATGAAGTCTTTAAGTCATTAACCTGGTTTTAGAAGAAGAAAACCAAAGGTTAAAGGAGAATCGACTCTAGCTTAGCAAAATATTATCACACAAAATGTGTGGGGATTAAGTTTCCCAGTTGCTAGAGTTCTCCATTATATAGTCTTTCAAATCAGGGTTTGCAATCAATGTTAGCTTAGTAACAAAGCATTCAATATTCACCGTTAGTGAAAACATGATTAGATTCAAGCTAATATTTCTCAACTGTTAGATCGAAAACTTAGATTTTCATACACACATGTACTTGACGATTTTGGGTTTGTGTAACTATACCCAAATGTGTACAATGGTTGGTTTAATACAAGTTAACCAAATGGTTATCCAAATGATAACTTTCATTTCAACCATATTCTTCTTCACCATAACTAGTCCAAATGAACTAGTTAGAGAGTTGTTTAATTGCTATGAGATCCCATGTACTACAAAAGATACAATTGAAGCAAAAATGATATGATTCACTCGAATCAATTCATAAACTATAAAGCCACGGTTTGCAATAGCATTCTTTAGTTTATTAAGATAAGTTCACAAATATCGTTTTTAAACATAACCACTCAAGTTCGCGGACTGGGTTCGTGGACTCAAGTTAACCGTTTGGAGTTCACAAACTCCAATAGAAATTCTCGGGTTCGAGAACATCCGTAAGTTCGTGGACTGAGTTTGCGGACTGAAACTGAGCTACAACTCCAACAGAAATTCTCGGGTTCGAGAACTATGCACGTTCGCGGGCTGAGTTCGTGGACTAGGTTGACTGCTCAAGTTCCGGTTTCACTTGATAAACAAAGTTTCTCAAACTTCGGTTCAAGTGCTAAGGACTTATACATATATGTATTACCACAACAATGTTTATATCCCCCAATGGTTATTATTAGAGCACTGCTCGGTCAAACTCGCATGCGTTTCTATCTCAAGCATGTTTGTTAATCTTAGTGATCAAAACTATAGCTAAGGTCTTAATTTCTAGTCAACTATAGCTAAGGTCTAGGACTAGGATAAAAAGTGTAGTTGATCTCAAGAACTCCATGGCGATCATCATACAAGACGAAAGACTACTCAAGGAACCAGTGGATCTTCATCGACTAAATGGTATGTGGAGACTTGAACTTATCTATCACTCAAAAGTCTATCTACTCTATCTCCTATCTTGAGACAAAAGACGTTTTACTATATAGACTAAGAATATGCACATGTGACATTTCGAGCTGAGTATATCTCGCTTATCTATTTATCGAAATGGGTGTTGGTAAAGCATTCACTTTAGCCAAATTCATCTTTTCCTAGTGACGAAAGTCTGTTATGTTTCAATCACTTTGGAAATCGCTCTGACGAAAAATAGTTTGTGAATAACAACTATATAACATCCTCTGAGAATGTTTCAATGATTGAAATGAGAGTTTAGACTATATAACCATTGTGATATATAAACATTGCTGTGGAAACATATATATGTATAAGTCCTTAAACCTTGAACCGAAGTTTGCGAACTTTGTTGATCAAGTGGAACCGGAATGAGAGCAACAACTCAGTCCGCGAACTGGCGCAAGTTCTCGAACCCGAGAATATCTGCTGAAGTTGAAGCTCAGGTGCAGTCCGCAAAACCAGTCCGCGAACTAACAGAAGTTCTCATACCGAGAAATTCTGCCGGAGTTTATTAACTTCAACCGGTTAGCTTGAGTCCGCGAACTCAAGAGGTTATGTCTGAAAACATTGTTCGTGAACTTATCTTAAATTACTAAGGAATGCTTTTGCAAACCGTGGCTTTATAGTTCATGAAATGATTTAAGTGAATGACATCATTTTTGATTCAATTATGTGTTATGTAGTACATGAGATCTCATAGCAATTGAACAACTCTCTAACTAGTTCATTTGAGTCATTTGGACTAGTTATGGTGAAGAAGAATATGGTTGATATGAAAGTTATCATTTGGCTAACCATTTGGTTGACTAATATTGAACCAACCATTATACACGTTTGGGTACGGTTACACGAACTCAAAACATCAAGTACATGTGTGTATGGAAAGATAAGTTTTCAATCTAACGGTTGAGAGATATTAGCTTGTATCTAATCAGGTTTTCATCTAACGGTGAATATTGAATGTTTTTTTAGTAAGCTAACATTGATTTCAAACCCTGATTTGAAAGAATATATAAGGGAGAACTCTAGCAACTGGGAAACCTAATCCCCACACATTCTATGTGATACTAGTTTGCTAAATCTAGAGTCGATTATCCTTTAACCTTTGGTTTTCTTCTTCTAAAACTAGGTTAACGACTTAAAGACTTCATTGGGATTGTGAAGCCAGACCGATACTACTTTTCTTATAGTTGTGTGATCTGATCTTGTTGTTTCTATCGTACGAGTACAGTTGTAATAATTGGCTTGAGATTTTTATCTCCGATAGGTAAGATAAAAGTAGTCACAAATATCTTCATCTCATTATTTGTAATTCCTCAATAATCTTCTTCGCTACGTCGATTAAGTTCATTGTGATATGATTGATGAAACTGAGATGTTCTTCGGGAATATAAGTCTGGTTTTATCGATTGGTTCCTGTTCACCTTGATTTATCAAAACACAAAATAAAACTTGTAGGTTTATTCGTGGGAGACGAATTTATCTATTACCTGTAGACTTTTCTGTGTGAGACAGATTTATTTATTAAAGTCTTTGACTTTGGGTCGTAGAAACTCTTGGTTGTGGGTAAGATCAGATAAGGGAATCAAGTGTACAATATCCTTCTGGGATCAGAGGCGTATGATCATAAATGTACCTTAGATCATTGTGAGATTGGTTGGGGTTCAACTACAGTCCAGACCGAAGTTAATTTGGAGTGTCTGTAACGGCTTAATATAGTATACGTTTGATCTGGACTAGATCCCGGGGTTTTTTTTGCATTTGCGGCTTCCTCGTTAACAAAATTTCTGGTGTCTGTGTTATTTCTTTTCCGCATTATATTTTTATATAATTGAAATAATACAGGTTGTGTGTTGTTCAATCAATTAGAATATCCGACCATTTTGGTTGTTAATTTAAATTGATTGACACTTGGATATTGGTCTTTGGTACAATCCAAGTTATCTCTCTTTGATTAGACTCGCGAATCATATTTTCTTGAGTAAATCAAATCGAGAGATTGAGATCATAACTCCTTGAGTATTTTCTATTGATTGAGTCTAACTATTTAGTTGATTCTCTAGAAAATAACTCGGAGTTGTCCATACAGATTTCTAATCGAAATATTGGGTGGTGTTGTTAGACCCCGCTTTTTCAATTGGTATCAGAGCAGGCAAACATATTAAAGACCTTACAAGTCTGTGTTTGTAGTGATCTAACTTTATGGATGAGTCTATCTATAATAACGTACCAGTTCATAAATCACCAGATGATTTTCAAAGCTTGGATACTGTCACATCTAGATCAGTATATAAACATTCTCTTAATGTAGAACCTGTTGAAGTCTGGGAAGTACGCCTAGAAGAACAGTTGGATAAACTTTCTGATGAAGGTGATTCAGATATTGATGAGGAAGTCTTAAAGTATGTTAAGGTTTTGAATTCATTGGAAAAGAACAAGATGACAACTTCTCATGTCACACCACTTATGACTCCTCTCTATCGAGAAAACAAGAAATTGAGAAGATGTTACGCAGGTATTTATGTTTCGAATCGTTCTAATGAATCAATACTCAAGGATTCTGAGGAAAAACTGCGTATAAAGTCACTTGAATGTAATAATGTTTATCAAAAATATTTCTTGTTGGAAGAGAAACTTGCAGAACAGCAATCAAGTTTTGATGATAGAGAAAGTGCTTATCTCGCTCGAGAAAAATGCCTTGAGGTTGATTTAGCTACTGCTCTTGATAAAATCGAGATGTTGGAATATGACTTGAAAAAGTTCAACACTAGTTCAAGCAAATTAACCACTATGCTAGGAGCAAGTAAAAATCATCGTGATACACAAGGATTGGGATATAATGGAATAGATGCTCCAAGTATTAGCAAAGAGGTAAAATTTGTCAAGCCTAGTGATTCTTTTCAACAAAAGGTTTCCACTGATGGCAAAAGTAAAATACTTCCACCGGTAGTAAAAGTTAGAAAGAGCAATGTATATCAACCTCCAAAGCCAACACATACAAATCGAGGTAAAAACATTCCTTATGTTTGCCACTATTGCGGAAATAAAGGTCATCTGGAAAGGAGATGTCATTTTCGTATAAGGAATGAGAAACTTCATGATGTTCTTGTTTGGGCATCACAAGAAGTTGTGAAACCAAGATCATATGTTAAGATTAATCCCTTTAACGTTACAGGTTGTAACTGGCCAACCTTTAGGCAAAGGATTCAGTACTGTGATAAACCTATATTTGCCTATAAATGTCATACGAAGCCTTTTCACAATCGTAATGGTTATCAAAAGGATTACTTCATAGAGACGAAGACAAGATCCAATGCTCCCAATAAGAGAAAGACTAACTTGCAAAAGAATAGTCAATCTAATTCTCTTTCGATAAATCTAGAAGAGAGTAATGGGAAGAAAGTTCCGGTTGTTCCTAAACGCACTCAGAAGTAGATACCAAACAAAGCCAATGATGCTTTGAGTGTGAAAAGGAATGATCTTCCAGAAAATTCCATGACTATGGAGAAGGCAGTATCCATGATGTTGGAACTTAACAAGTTTTTTTGGAAAAATGGAACTGGATGTTAAAGATTCTAAAAGCGATCTCTTTCATGATAATCCAAAGGTCACTTGTGGTGAGCAATGGTTTTTAAAAGCGTACGCTTCGCTTCAAATTTCAGCATTTCGCTCTGAAGCGGTCATGTGAAGCGCATCTTTCATGAAGCGTACGCTTCACGCTTCAGAGCGTGCGCTTCGCTTCAAATTCAGCATTTCGCGCTTCGAATTTCAGCATTTCAACGCAATTTTTAAAGCTTTTAAAAGAAAAATATGAATGTTTTAAGGGGGAATTGAACACCTCACCTCTTATTTAAAGCTTTTAAAATAAATATATGAATGTTTTAAGGGGGAATTGAACACCCCGCCTCCCACTTGTATGGAGTAGGTTGAATTAGTGTACACACGATTTGTTTTTGATAAAAATTAGACTTATATAAAATTTATATGATATTATCTTCCTAATAAATTTATAATTACTAGTTACGACTAATTTATTTATAAGGAAACATCCGCTTAAAACATCAACCATGAAGCGAAGCTTCACGCTTCGACATACGCATCGCTTCCTGAAAATAAAAAACGCTTCACGCTCCGCTTCACGATTTTTCTGCAAACTGCTCCATGATACGAAAATTCGTGTGCAAACCCGTAAGTTCGCGGACTTGCATGTAGACGTCGATATTCGGTTGACTTGTTTTGGCCGTAACTTCTTCGTCCGAACTCGAAATGAACTCATTATTTTTGCATCCTCTTCCTCTTTGAATTCTCTTAAAACATAGAGAGGAGAAAACTTGAATTTGGATGAGTTTAGATTGGTATTTGTCCTATCTCTTGTTTTTGAGTATTTTGCTATGTTTAGTTGCACTTGTTCCACTTCTCTTGAACTTGGGAACTTGAATTCTTGGAGTACTACTCTTCTAAGCTGATTTATATATTTTACAAGAATATTGTTGAAAAATCTTTTTATACGCCTTTGGTAGCTATTATTGGTGTAAATCCGGGCGAAAAAGATTGATTCTACCCTCTAAGGACAAATAATCTTATATGTGCATTACGAGTTTGTCTTGACGCCTAGAAACTTCATATGAGAATTTATTCTTGTTTTTGAGAAGGATTACTAGAGTTTGGAATAACAACTATTGTGATTTCACATAGCTATGTCCAAAGTTTTCATCTTCTCGTTTTTAGATTTATTGGTTTAAATTCTAAACTTGTTTGGAAGATGATGGTTGCAATATTAATCTTTATGATTTTATATAATTGGAATATTTTGATGGGATATGTGTGTTTACGTCCGTGAACTTGATTGTCCCATATTTTTGTCAAAAGTAAAGTCGTTCACGAATTGATATGCAAATATTGATAAAAGAATGAATGGACTTTTGACAAACACAAAAGTTAAGCCTATATTGTCAATCTTTGATGTAAGATAGGTTAAAATCTTTTGTGATTCAAGGATAAAGTCTATTATGTCACTTTGTGATGGAAAAATTGAATAGGTCCTTGTTTTGTAATCCACGGTATAGAGCTTAATTGTTCCATATTATTATGTATTACCGTGAAGGTTCCATCTTGTATCTTATGTTGAGCATGATACGACTAAGTCGATTTCTTAATGGCATGGTTGGTTGTTCCATAAAGATGAAAAATGTTGAGCATTAAGAACTAAATTAATCAACTTGTGTGGTTATTTAGTTTGTATTCCATGAGTTCTCTCATGTTGAGTATATGTACGATTAAGGTTGTCATTTCCTATGATAATCTTAGTCGGGGTTCCATAATCTCTTATGTTGAGCCCAAATGAACTAAATCAATCATCTTGTGTGATTATTTAGTTCGCACTCCATAGATTTTTCTCATGTCGAGTGTGGTCAATTGAATTGATCACTTTGTGATTAGTTTAATTGTGTAATCCAGTTAGAGTATTTATGGGTTCTCTTGTGAATAATCTAATCAATGAATTAAGTCTCCATAAGTTTACTTGTGTTGAGCATATTTAGTCAAATTAATCTTGGTTCGCTTTGGTTAATATGATTGAATATTTTGTATTTAAAATTCATACTTGTATGCAATTTGTTGAGTTTAAAGAAAACCTTCTTTTCTCTTGAAATTAAGGTCGCTCTTGTTGTTCCTCTGGGAATGACATATTATGGGGGAGAGTTCTTTTGAACTTGCGCTTAATTTCCAAATCTTTGTGGGGAGTGCGGCTATGGAATTTTTATCTTGTATCTTTATAAACTCCTTGATGAATGCATTTAGCCCCGGCTTTATGATTGCATATAAACAAGATGATAGAACATTTACCTTTGGTCATGAAATGTCTCTTTCGGAAATTTCATTAGGATCCCGTTCTTGTACCTTTGCCAATTTTATCGACAAAAAGAGGGAGAATTAATTGTAGTCCATACTACAAATACATATGGTTTTCGGATCATTATGTAAGGGGGGGTGGTTTCCATGTGAGATGGAGTATTGACTAAGGGGGAGTGAAGTATCACCATAGTATTTTTGTTGAAGTTGTGATACAATTGGACTTTGACACTGTGTAATAATACTATGACACTATATAACAATGATTGAGAACCAATGCTTTTATCAATGTTATAGCTACGGATTTTCAACAACGATGATGCTAAACTTACAACCTTTGGGATCATTGGACTACTTGGAAGTGACGAAGATTTCAAGTATTATTGAAGATTAGGCATGTGGAATAGGAGCTACAAAGTTTATTTATATAATTTATGTATTCCATATGTATTAATAGTTTTGCCACTAAAATTGACAAATGGGGAGATTGTTAGAGCACTGCTCGGTCAAACTAGCATGTGTTGCCATCTCAAGCATGTTTTTCAATCTTAGTGATCAAAACTATAAAGTCTTGATTTCTAGTTTACTATGGCTAAGGTCTTGGACTAGGATAGAAAGTGTAGTTGAGCTCAAGAACTCCATGGCGATCATCATACAAGACGAAGGACTACTCAAGGAACCTGTAGTTGCAGGATTTCCCACACTACACCCTTGTTAAGATCTTGCTATAATCAACTCACAATTGAAGATTAAAAACGACACTTTATTATTTTGTTCTCAGAAATATTTACAGAAATGGAAGAATTCAAGATTACAACTATTCTCTTGAAGCTTCTATCTCCTCAAGACTTTCTTAACTCTCAAAAATACATTATGCTTTTCTGGACACATTGGGTCTGTATTTATAGGGTAGTTACATAGTGGATGACAGCTAAGTTTTCCTCTTATTTCGGGTTGATTCTGCGATTGTACCGCGATAGTTACAATGTTAAATCACGCAAGTTTTGTAACCATCGCAGAACAAACAAACTTTTCTCAAGTTTTCTTCAATCGTCATTTATTACGTCACTCTTTTGAAGGCTTTTGTGACACTCGTGAAGTGTAGTCGAAGATCTTGCGGTGATGCTCGATGTAAAGTGTCGTTAATCTCGCAGAGAATATCGTTGTGGCGATATTCTAGTCCTACATCTTGCCTCTTCTCATGTCTTTTATGCGAAGAAGAGAAGATCATGAGAACTAAATGCCGCAACTATTTATCTTTTCACATCGATCTCTTTTCTGACACGTTTCTATATCCTTCGCCAGCTGTTTTCATGCATTCTTTCTTCCAATAAATATTTCATACGTCCTTTCTAACCGTTGCGATCTGACCATTCATTTCTTTTCTTTGCATTTATTGCGTTCATCTTCTCGAGAAACCTCTTCTTTTATAAATACTCCTTTCATTCTTTTCTTTTCCTCTTTTTACTTTCTTCTTCTTTCTCTGCGTAAGTTCTCTGCAAGTTTACTGTTCTTCCGTAAATTCGCGTCATCATCGCTGTGATTTCTTTCTTATTTTTCAACCTTTTCTTTCATTCCCATACTCAAAAATGGTTGTTGCTGGTGCTAAAAACTTGACTGCTTTTAATGAGATGCGAGGAAAGCTCAAAAGCAAAGGTTTACCTTGTCTAAAATTCCAGGTCAAAGCCCTAAATCTGAACTTTCTCTCAAACTATTTTCTGATCATCAATGCTCTCGCCAGAAAATCATAGTATCGCTAGGTCAACTTGAAGCTGGTCTTCCCCTTCCTCTCTATGACCCAGAACTCCCATTATTCTATCAAATAATATCTGACGAGAGGTTCTCGCGAGCGATATATCAATTAGGTGGAGATTGTATTAGATTGCTGCTTGAATATGCTTCTCACGGTGCTGATAAAGGATCTTGCTATCCTGAAGTTGTGAAGAATCCTCAATTTAAAGATGTTCCCATTGTCTCTGCAGATTATATTGTGGAGAATTTCTTCAAAAATTACAAGATAGTTCCTATGAAAAGGGATAGCACTTGTTGGGGTGTCCGCTTGAAGAAAGAAAAGATCGTTGATGATAAGGCTCTTATGTTAGACATTGATTGGCATACACCTAATAATCAAGGCCCTCGCCATTCCAGCGATGATAAGTGGGTTTTTTTCCCGTTATGTCTTGAAGGTTCTTATATTTCTGGTTCTCGCGAATTACCCGCGAATCATTCAGAATATCAACCTTGGGTCTTCAACTGGCCTGAAAGAACTAAAGAGGTATAATCTCTCTGATCTTTTGTATAATTATTATTCATTATCTTCCTCATGTTTTTATATTTTCGCTAATTACTTCAATTTTTTCCAGATTGACAGGATGAAACTCAGCTACCAGGCCTTTAGGAAACCCAGCACTTTCTTAGCTCTTAAATCTTTCACGGATAAAGTAAGAAATATCTCCTCCTAAATTTTAACAATATATTGTTGCCCCTATTTCTTATCTTCATCTGTGCTCGCAGGAAATCTCGAAGAACTAGAACCAATAAAACCCGTGAGAACTAAGGAGAAATCTTTAAAGGATAAATCTATTGTTCCTCCCAAAGGGAAGTCTTCTGCCCCTCGTGGTGAAGAATCTAGCGATCCTCCTTTGAAGAAAAGGAAGACCCGACCTTCTTCTTCTTCAACTCCTCAACCCATTCCAGAAAATCCAAGTGTTGATTTTGACAAGGACAATAATGATAAGGATTTCAATGATAACAGCTTCCCTTCTATAAAGAATTCTTCTTCTTCTGATTCTTCGATGGCTCATTTATCCAAAATTTTGGCAAGAATATGTTTGGTATCCCAAATGAGTATGGAGATGAAGCTATTAATGAAATATCCCAGTCCCTCTCCAAAGTCTGCGATGCTCCCATACTAGCTGACAGTGATTCCCTTCGCGGGGTTTTAAGATCGCTGACTCCAAGTCTCTTAAATTCACTTGGCAGCCTGGTATGTTTCTACTTGTTCATCCTTTTTATGTATCTACTGATATTTTTGTCAGAAATTGATTTATATAGTTCTATCGCAGGTTGGAAGAGCCACTTTTGATGTTGCTTCTGATTTAGACAATAGGTGTATCATTTATGAAAAGAAAGCTGCTAATCTTCGTCAAGATAAAGAAAAACTAGAAGTTGAAGTTATTGAGCTTCGTAGGAAAAATAAGCAGCTAGAGACTGAAGCTTCAGTTGACAAGAAAAAAATCTCTGATCTTGATAAAGATAATCAACAACTCTATGGTATGATTTATTTCTTTTCTCTTTTAATTCTTCTCAACCTATCGCAGCTTATTCAAGCAACCATTTTTGCAGATATTTATGGTCTTACTGACGAGGCTACATTCTTCCAATCCTTCCCTGAACCTGTAGATGATAATACCCTTCTTGCTTGCCTTAATAGTTCTTTAAGTAACTTTTAAGACGATAGGATTAGATCTCTCTCTATTGATGAACTTAAATCCAAACTTAATCTCTTAAAAATTGAACATAGGTTCAATTTAAATTTAACCAACAAGTTTAAGAACCTTTATCTTAGTTCAAAGGAAAAAGTGAATAAACTAAGAAAAAAGAATAGTGATCTTATTGATGAGAAGGATCTTGCTGTTAAAAACGGCTCTAAGACCCTAGCAAACTTTCATAAAACTCTTCTTAATGTTCAAACGGAAAGAGATAAACTTATCCGTGAGAATGAAGATCTTCTTGCGAGGGAAACTCAAGTTCGATCTCGTCTCCTTATTAATAGCAATGATGCGTTTGCTTGGGCTGCGAAGATTCTTGATAACGCCAGAACTAATTTAGGTGTAGATGTTAGTCTTCATGTTGATCAAGCGGCTTTAATTAAAGACATGATTTCTGAAAGAGAAGGTTATCACTCTTATGATTTCCCTGAATTATTTCCTAATTGAATCATCCTTATATGTATTAACTTTGTTATCATTTTCTCGCAGCATCCGAAAAGAATTATCGTAAAAGATTTGATGAGTTAGAAGAAGAGAAAAGCCAACTCGCTGGAAATCTATCTTCTCGCAATGAAAAGTATTCTAGATTGAAGGAAAAATTGAAAATCTCATCTTCAAATTTTAGTAATGCCCTTCTCCGTGTTCGTAATGACTCTGTTAAACTAGTCTGTGATGATCATGGTATTCCTCATTCTACATACCCCGATCTTGCAAAGGAAATTCCAGCTGATTCCCCAAATTTAGTTAACTCTGATAGCGAAGCTGAGGAGGAGTCTAGCGAAGATGATAATGATGAAGAATTATCTGGCGAGGAAGAGAAATCTGACGTAGGTAGAGATAATAATGATAATGATGAAGAAGAGAAATCTGGTAATGAAGAGAAATCTGAAAAATAAAAGAGCTCTGATGAATGTGGTGATGGATCTACTTAGTCTTGTTTTTTCTCTTTTTCTTCGTTGTAAATTTTGTACATTTATTTTTTGCTTCTCGTAACATCGCTGCGAGCTTCTCCAACTTGATGTGTAAACTTATTTTTGCTTTTATCTGTATGAATTAGAAAATAATTCTTTTTCTGCAACATAATCAATCAATCATAATTATTATCCTTTAATTATTTGTATAAATGTATCATCTATGCAATTTTATCATATGATGGATGAATAATAATTTCATCATTCTATGCATTCCCATACTTGCCTCTATTATTCATCTGCAATATGAAAAAACTGAGTAGAGATTAGATATTAGTTGTGAATCAAATTAAATTTGCCTCAATATCGGCGATGTTATCGTTAGCAATAATTGCATAACTTTATGATTTCTGCGTAGAATCGCAAATCTCATAAATTCTGCAAGCATTATCGCAATAATCTTATGGTCTTATTATGCCTTCCTAATTAAAGGTCTTATTTTTCCACATCTTTTCTTTCTGCGACAAAATCGCAGGACGTCTTTACATTTGCATAAATTGACCCATTGATCTTGTCTTATCAATATTTTTTCAACATCTATGCGACAATATGATAAGTATAAACTCTCTTGCAAGAATTAAACCTTATGACATTGTCGTCTTGCGATGAAATCGCAGGACGTATTTACACTTGTTAAATATAAAAACCCATTGATCTCATCTTAATTTTTCTCTTTTGGCTTGTTTCCTTTGTATAACTTTCGTCACGCGACAATATGACAGGCCTAAATGTTCTTGCGATCATAAATCCCCATGACATTGCCGTGTTTAGACACTTATCATCTCCCTAATGGAGGGTGCCGCCCTTATCTTCCCCCTGGTTGCCCCTTCAAGGAGGGCACATCGTCCATACAAGACTAGCTCCTCCCATCCAGATTTTCCAACAACCAGCTATTTTCGCAGCCTCTTGTCCTTTATGCCTATATGGCTTATAGTTACAAGACTGCACCCTAAGTGGGGTTTTCTTCAGGCCAAGTGCATCATAGCCAAGACTTACCAAGAATGGCCAGGGTAGTTTCGACGCCGGGCACCCTTGGCTCAACCGTGTACCTCGGCGCCTTGGTCATACTTTGCACTTCTTAGAAGAGATTCTCAGTCGTCCAACCAGGTATAACCTTATATAGTTGGAAATCCAAGATCTCTCTCCTGGATAGGTTTTCTTTAACCCCAACATCTTCATGACTCAGGTTCCAACAACGGTATAACCTTATCCCCGAGTCATGTAAAGAGATACCCCCTTATATGACGCATTATTAGGTCTTACATTTGCCTCTTGTGAAATTGTATCCGCGAACTAAGGTGCACGCCATAAAGGTTTGTCGCATTCTATTAATCTCAGCGAAATTTTATTCGCGTTTCTCGCGAGTATTGTAACTCTAATAAAATTTCATTTCTTTGATTTTCTTGTAAAATTTTGCAATTCTTTCAAACAGAGTACTCTTTTCAATTGCATTTTCTTTAAACAAATTCTGCGTAAGCTTCTTTAAATTTCATCATTTTACCTTTCTACTTACTATTTTATGGTTCTGTTTTTTTATTACGTTTTGCTGTTTTTTCTTTATCTGCGAGTCGCTCGTCATCATCTTCCTCTCGCTGATCTATTGAATCAATCATCAATCTTTCACATCTATGTCGTTGCTTGATGTTGTGCTTCCAATTGGTCTTCTTCTCAGCTCTTTCCTCACAAGATCTTATATCAATCTCATAACATTTATTGCTTTCTCCCCAATCTCCCTTAAAAACTCCAACACCATTAGGATGGGGAAATTTAACACACTGGTGGAAAGTAGATGCTACACCTAATATCCCATGTAACCAAGGTCGACCAATCAGGTAATTGTAAGGTGATACAATGTCAACAACACAGAACAAGATCTTGGAAGTTATCCCTTTCAATGGAATCAGCATTTCAATTTCCCTTTTGGGTTTATTGGCAGTACCATTAAAACCATAGATTTTATATGTTGAGGGAATTAGATCTTCGTCTCTTCCACCCATGGTCTTATAGGTATGATAAAATAGTATGTCAATTGAGCTGCCTGTGTCTATTAGAACTCTATTAATAGCCCAAGAATCTTCATTTTCATCACCATTTTCTTCATCTTCTTCTTATATTTGCTTTGGATTTATCTCTAATCTTACCACCAATGGGTTATCATGCTGCTCGCCAGGTTCTGGTACTTCTTGTGCAGTGAAAGATATAATTTGTTTCTGCCATTCTTCTAATGGCGAGGCTCTCGCGATATTCATTATCTTTCTTTCATATGTGTCTCTCGCGAAGACTCTGCTTAGAACATTATCATGGAAATCCTCTATAGTTCTATGTGAATGTACAATGGAATTACAAAACAAATTCTTTGCTTTAGCTCCAACTTCTATTACGAATGATTCTTCTCCTTTTACAGTATTTACCCTGCGAATTTCTGGTGCTGGAGGCAATCGTTGAGATTTTGGATGTCCTACTAAAAAGTGGTTTAGCTTTCCTTGGTCGATCATCCTTAAAATTATTCTCTTGACATTCCTGCAATCATTTACTGTGTGACCATGAAAGTGATGGTAAGGACAAAATTCTTGACTACGATTATTAGGATGTGGTTCTTTTCCCATGTTCCATGGTGATGGTATGTTTTCCATCAAAATGATAGCTTCCCATATTTTTTCTATACTAGCATTTAGATGAGGCATCTTAATTTCTTCCCATATGATCTTCTGATTTCCTTGGCTTCTGAAATTGTTTTGCCTCTGTCCACCATAAGTTTCTTGCGGCTGATTAAGCCTTTGAATCTTATTATTCCCAACACGATTGTAATAATTCTTCTCCCTTTCATATTATTCTTGATCTCGACTTCCCATAGATACCAACTTCTGCTGGTTATCAGTCTCCACTTTCTATTGTTGTGCTTGCGAGCTGCTCGCCAAATTATTAATCATTTTAGAAAGTAAACTCCCATTTGTTGCTACTGAATTGGTATTCGCGATTGGATATGATTCCATCTCATTTTGTTTCTCCTCCAAAGCAATGTACTCTTCTTGTAGTTCTCGTAGTTCAGTCATAGTGATTGTATTCTTGACTCTGAAAATTTGTATGTACAGCAGATTCGTCGCGAATATTGCATTGATAAAAGATAAGATAAGATATCTCTCGTATACTCTTCCTGCCATCTCACTGCATATTGTTTTCCATCTTATGGTTAAATATTTCAGACTCTTGCCAACCCTATGTTTTAGCCCAAACACATCTTCAATACCTGGCCGCGATGAATGGTTGCTTATATAATTCTCCCAGAAATGTAGCTTGTAAATGATCAAAAGAAGTTATAGTATTCTTTGGCAATCCCTCAAACCATTTTAGCGCCTCGCCAGTTAAGCTAGATACAAAATACTTGTACAATAAAGCATCATGATTCTCCCATTGCAGCATACACTTAACATGTTGTACGTCACAGGTAGTTCCATCAAAAATGCGGGTTAATGCTGGTAAATTGCAATTTGGAGGTATTCCTCTTAACTGTACTTCCTGAGTGAATGGAGTTCTCGCAGATTCTTCAATAGCTTCATCAAGTTTCCTTCTACCTCATTCTCTTATGTTATTTATTATTCCCCTCATCTCTGCTAATTCTCTTAAAATTTGTTCATTCGCCGTTGAATTTGGTTCCATCAGTCTTTTTAATGCAGCTTCCCTTATCCCGCGTTGATGTACCTCTTGTCTTGCGAGATTTTGTGTGTCTTCATCTACACCCACATTCCTTCTTCTGCGATCTTCTTCTTCACCTTCTTCTTGCAATAACAGCTGTACTTCTATGCGAATTTCTTCATTTCTTATCATTTCTCTTCGCTGTCTTTCTATTCTCCTTTGTATTCTATCATACTCTTCTTGGATATTCTTATTATAGCGATTTTGTGTACGTCTCCTTTCTCGATTTTCATGGTTATTCTGTCGTACTGCCTCTTGGAATTCTTGTTCTTCTTCTTCTGCCCTTAATCTTTCTCTCTCGCAAGCTAGTCGTGCTTGTTCAGCATAATGTCTCTCAATTTATTCCTTAATTATTCTTCGATTTCTCTGGATCTCTAGCCCATGTAATATCCTCCTACCTTCTTCTGGATTATATTCATCATTTTGGTTGTCTCTTCTCTCTTGATTTCTGTTGTTAAGTCTATTATCCAAATTTTCGCCACGCGGGTCATGGCGATCTTCTATTACCTCTTATTCTCTATGACGTTGCTCTTCATTTAGATTTTTCATTTTCTCTTGGATATTTCCTCAAGCATTTCTTATTGGGGAATTTTGCCTTAATTCTTCTCTTAATGATCTTGAATTCGATCTAACAGTACTTCTTGATCTTCTATTTTGTAACCTCAAATTCTCCATTCTCAACTCGTGATTTTGTCTTGTTAAATTTGCACACTCTTCCACCTCTAATCTTCTTTCCTCTTGTATTCTTTTTCTTGGACCACCTACAGTTTCATTTTCGCCTTCTCCATGAATTAATCCTTCAACCACTCCTTGATTTCAGTAGGTACTGAATATCGCAAGATAATAGTTCACGAGTATCAGGAGAAAAGAGTTATAAAATGATACGATGATAGAAGAAGCGCGGAGAAATATGAAGTTTTGCGAGGATGAAATAATTTTGTGAGCATGAGTTGCGATACTTCGTAACTCATGAACAACTGTATAAATTTTACTATAAATAGGAGTTCAAATGTGAAATTCGAGAGGTTCTTTTAGTGAGTGTTAGAAAATATCTTAGGAAAGAGAATAGAGAAAGTTGTAACTATTCTACTTCCATTTAGATGATTCTTTGTAATCAATTGAGAACATTAATAAGAAAATTTTTATTCATCATCAAGAACTTCTTGAGTTTTTACTAATTCTATTGAGGGTGTAGTTGTAGGTTATTCTGCAACTACATAATTGGCGCTAGAAACAGGGACTTGAGAATTGTGGTAGCCTAAATTTGAGGGAATTGTGGAAAATTTGAAGATCAAATGAAGTCAGTAGATGGAGATGGCAAAAAAGAAGAATGTAATATGATCACAGAGACAATGATTGAGGAATTTCATAGTAATATGAAGGGAAAAATATACAAGCGATATTGTAGAGGAAGAAAGATCATGGAGGAAGAAAAGATGACAACTTTAGAAGAATGGGAAAAGCAGAAAATCACATTTTCAAGTGCAGAAATTCCAAATGAAGACTTGAACCACACTTCACCATTGGTGATCACATTGCCAATCATGCTAGAAGATAAGAAAGTCAAGAAAAATGGAAATTAAACCGAATTTTGGTTGATACGGGGAGTTCTCGTTAATATTATATTCTATCATGCACTTAAGGGGATGGGAATTAGAGATGAAGAAATCATAAATTCAAAGTGTCTTATTCATGGATTAGGAAAATCTACAACAAAATCTAAAGGAGAAATCGTCTTTGCAGTATTACTAGGAGAAATCGAAATGCATGTAATCTTGTGTGTGATAGATATGGAATCTCTATATAACATGCTGATAGGAAGACCATGGATTCATGCGATCAAAGCTGTTGCTTCAACATTACATCAAAAAATCAAATTTCCTACACCAAATGGAATTCAAGAAATAAAAGGAGATCTTGATAGTGCAAAATTTTGTTATCAAATTGAAGTAACACAATGCGGAGGAAGAGCAAGAAAGAAACAACTTCGTAGGAAACTTGCGAAGGAAACAAGAAAAGAAGAAGAATTTCGAGTGTATACAATAAGAGCAAAAGAAGGGAGAGGTATACCAAATGAAATTCCCGAAAAAGAAGGGGAACCAGCAAAAATAATTAAAGAACCAACACCTATGGGGGAGCAAAATCCAAGCTATGTTGCAGATGAACCAACTAAACAAATAAATATTGGAAGTAAAGAAGAGCCTTTATTCTTACGAATTGGAACTAAGATGGATGAAGAAGAAGAAAAAAGGACTACTAATCTTTTGCGAGAATATAAAGATATCTTCGCAGGAAGTGTAGATGAGATACCAGGAATTGATCCATCAATGGCATGTCATAGATTGAATATAGATAAAAATATAAGACCGTTCAAACAAAGAATAAGGAAGATATCACAAAATTATCATGTACAGATAGAAGAAGAATTACAAAAGATGTTGGATGCAGGGATCATAAGGGAAGCAAAATATCCATAATGGATTGCGAATATGGTCATTGTTCAAAAAAGAATAAAGGAATAAGAATTTGCATAGATTTCACTGATCTAAACAAGGCATGTCCCAAAGATAGTTTTCCATTACCGATATACCACAAATGGTGGAATCATCTGCAGTTCATGATAGAGTCACTTCACTTGATGGATATAAAGGGTATAATCAAATATCACTCGCGAAGAAGATCAAGAACATAACGCCTTTTTGCTCCAAGGGGTTTGTATTGTTATGTGAAGATGCCATTTGGTTTGCGGAATGCGGGTGCTACATATCAACGTATGGTTGAAAAAGTGTTCGCGAAGTGGATACACAAAACTTTGGAGGTATATGTAGATGATATGTTGATAAAAATCAAGGAAGCTAAAGACCATGTGCAAGATTTGAAGGAAATATTTGAGCAAATGAGAAAGTTCAACATCAAATTAAATCCTGAGAAATGTATAATTGGGGTTTCATCTGGAAAGTTCTTGGGATACATAGTATCGAAGGAGGGAATACAAGTTGATCCAGAAAAGGTCCAAGCAGTTCGTGACATGCCAACACCTGCAACGGTAAAAGAAGTACAAAAACTAAATGTACTCTTGGCTTCACTTGGGAGATTTATTTCGCGAATGTCAGATAAGTGCAAGCATTTTTTCAACATACTTAAGAAGGGAGAAAAATTCAAATGGACTGATGAATGTGAAAAAGCTTTTCAAGGAATCAAAGAATACCTCGCAAATACATCTATACTACAGAAACCAGAAAAAAATGAAGAATTATTGGTATACCTCGCAACAACCCCATATGCTCTAAGTGAAGTTCTGTTACGAGCAGACGCAGGAGTAGAAAGGCCCATTTACTACATTAGTAAAACCTTTAACGCAGTTATAGAAAAGAACTATTCTAAAATGGAGAAGTTAATCTTAGCCTTGGTTTATGCATCATTCAAGTTGCGAATATACTTTCAAGCACATGTAATAAAAGTGGTAACCAAAGTCCCAATTGAATCAGTCATGAAGAATAGAAAGGTGGAATGCACAAGTAAACCATTACAAGATAAAATACGAAGTGTTATCATCGCAAAAATCACAAGTTGTCACAGATTTTTTGGCAGAATTTCCTTTGGAAGAAGATGAAGCGAAGAGAGGAAATGATGGATGTTGAAGAAGAATTTGGAAATCCAAAAGACTTGTTAACAGAGCCTGATAGATGGGAAATTCTGGTGGATGGATCATCCAATAGTGAGGGAAATGGGATTGGAGTCGTGTTGATTTCACCAGAAGGAGAAAGAACAACATTCTCATTCAGACTAGAATTTGCATCCACGAACAACGAAACAGAGTACGAAGCTGTAGTGCATGCATTAAAGATCGCAATGGAAAAAAAGCTTGAAAGTATAAGGATAACAAGTGATTCACAATTAGTGATTTGTCAAATTAAAGGGAAATATACCACAAATGAATCTTCTTTGAAGAAATACAAGAAACTCGTTGAGGAATTATCTGCGAAGATACCAAAATTAAAATGGAGACATATATCAAGAAAATATAACCGTCTCGCAGATGCTTTTGCATTTATTCCAAGCATGATGACAAATCCAAATACAAGAAATATCCAAATACAAACAATTCAAAACCCATCAAAGTGGACAAAGAGAAAGAAATTGAAGAAGCTATTTGCGATGGAAGTAGAAAGAGAATTATCAAACAACATCGCAGATTGGAGAAAAGAAATTCATGAATACCTCGCAACAGGAGAAACATCCAGAACAGACTAGAAGCACATAAACTAAAGAGTCGTGCAACAAACTATGAGTTGCGAGAAGGAATTTTATACGTAAAATCTTTTAGTGGACCACCTCTCGGGTGCTTAACTCGCGAAGAAGGATAAAAGATATTAAAGATGTTACATGGAGGAGAAGCTTGGAAATCATAGTGGGGAAGATCTCTAGCATATAGAGCAAAGATACAAGGATATTAATGGCCTTATATGCATACAGACGCAAAATTGTTCGTGCGAAGATGCAAGGAATGCCAACGATATGGTAAAAGAATTCATGCACCAGGGGCTACATTAACTTCTTCAACAAGTCACTGGCCTTTTGGTAAATGGGGGTTGGATATTGTTGGACCATTTATACCGGATCTGGACAAAGGCGATACTTGATAGTTGCAACAGATTATTTCACAAAAGCTCGCAAGTAAAAGCAGTCTGACATATTCGTGATAAAGATGTTTTTACGTTTATATTTGAGAACCTCATTTGCAGTGCACGGGTTCCAGACAACTAGTATCGATAATGGAAAAAAATTTGAGGGCGAGAATATAGAGATGTTACTCGTTGCTTTTAGAATAAAATGTGGGAAGTCAACCCCGTTATATCCACAAGCTAATGGACAAGCTGAAGCAACAAATAAAACAATCGCAGATACAATCAAAAATAAATTAGAAGGACATCTCAAAGGGTGGTGCGAGCAAGTACCTAGCGCAGTTTGGGAATACAATACAACTAGAAGAGAAGAAAATGGAATGTCTCCTTATTGTCTAACATATGGAGTAGAAGATACCCACGAGAGGTTGTAATTCCAACAACAAAGAAAGAAGCTTGGGAAAGAAATTTAAGTGCGGGAGTAATATTACGAGAATTGGATGATTTGGAAGAAAAAGAGAAAAGGTGTTGCACCATATGAGGATTTATCAAGAACGATTAGCTCGAGAATACAATAAGAGAGTCATTGAACGTGAATATAAACCAGGTGATTTGGTCATGCGAGAAACACCTCGATATCAAAAAGAAAATGGAGGAAATTAGCACCAAAATGGGATGGACCATATGTTATTAAAGAAGTTGTAGGAAGCGGAGCTTATCGATGATGGATCCGAAGGGAGAGACATGGGTTTGAGGCTCGGTAGACCTTGGAACAGACTATATTTGAAAAGGTATTACCCATAAAACTCATGAAATTTTTTACGAATATTGTTTGCTCGCAGGAAATTGGGAAAAGTTACGAATTTTCAAAATTTATATTCCGATTAAAGTTTCATTAATTTGCGAATAAAAGACCGCAATCTGTGATCAGCCTCCAAAAAAGAAAGAGAGCCACAGAAAATTTTATACAGGCAAACCTTTGTGGCGTACACCCTAGTTCGCGAAGCTATGATTCGTAAGAGGCAAAGTCCTAAAGTACGTCATTTAAGGGGGTACCTATAACGTGGCTAAGTGTAACCGGAACACCACCAAGGGCCCTTAGTACATGGTAAAAATTTTGGGGTACAACCCAATAATGGGGTACCTATCCGGGTTAGACACCTTGGATTATCACCTAATCTAACGACATTACGCAATATAAAATGCGGTGTAAGAAGATTTAGGCTGGGCGACTAAGGCATACTGTCTTTCCCAAGATGTGCAGAAAACGATCAAGGCGCCGAGGTACACGGTTGAGTCAAGAGTGCCGGGTGAGGTTGAAACACATCTGCCATTTTTGACAAGTCTTGGCAAATGATGCACTTGGCCCAAAGATACCCCATAGGGTGCAACCTCGTAACTATAAGCCCTATAGGCAAAAAGGATAAGAGGTTGCGATCAAAAGATGGTTGTTGGCAGAACCGGATGGGAATATCTAACCTTGTATGGTCGATGTACGCTTCCTTTAAGGGGCAATCAGGGGGGAGATAAAGGGAAGCACCCTCCATTAGGGAGCTGATAAGTGCTATAAGACGCAAATATCACGAGGCTTCTTGTTTGCGAAAACATAAAGGCTTGTCATATTTGTGCAACAAATGAAGTTCTGCGAGCCTTCTAAAAAAAAAAAAAAAAAAAAAGAAGAAAGAAAGAAAGAAAAGAATAAAGAACTCGCAGAACATAATAAAGTTAAGATGAGATCAATGGATCGCTACATGAAAGTGTAGAGACGTCCTGCGATTTCATCGCAAGATGGCAATGTCATGGGGCTTCATGTTCGCAAGAATATTTAGGCCTGTCATATTGTCGCAACAATTCCTGAAGAGGCTAAAATACTATAAAAAGAAGTTAAGATGAGATCAATGGGTTTTTGTATGAAAGTGTAAGAACATCCTGCGATTTCATCGCAAGACGATAATGTCACGAGGTTGTATGTTCGCAAGAATGTTCAGACTTGTCATATTATCGCAAATAATTAATACAAAAGAGGTGGAAAAATAAGACCTTTACTTAGGAAGGCATGATAAGACCACAGAAATTAATGAAATTTATTGCATCAATATCACTGAAGAAATTATACAAGAATATACATTATGAAGATCTGAAAAGAAGACAACTTCGTCAATATCATTGAATAAATTTTACAAGAATATACATTAAGATATTTTGAAGAGAAGATAGCTCTGGAAATATCATTGAAGAATTTTACGAGAAGTCCTATGAAAAAAGGACAACATCATTGAAGAATTTTAATGAAGGCTTAACAAAAGATGCGATTTTGATAACAATCAAATACAGATAAGTTCATATTCGTAAAAGTTTACGAGAATTCCATACTTCTTATAATTCTCCATATATTGAATATTTCACAAAAAGAATGAATACTTCTTATAATTCTTCAAGAATATCTCATATTTATTATACTTCTTTAATGGATATTTCATTTGGTGGAAGTTAAATAATCATTATACTTCGTCATATGTTACATAATTATTCAAAGATCGAATACTTCTTATATTTCTTCATTTGATGAATTGAATACTTCTAATACTTTTTATATCTCTTCATTTGGTGGATCGAGTACTTCTAATACGAAAAAGGGAATTGTGTATTTCTAATAATTCATTTGGTAGATTGAATACTTCTAATACTTCTTATATCTCTTCACTTGATGGATTTGGTACTTCTAATACTTCTACAAAGGTTGAAACTTCGCAAGATAAACTGGGGCAGATATTTTAATACTTCAAACAATGTTTAATCATTTAAAGAGAAATAATAGGGGGAAAAGGATATACTAAGCTTTATCTGTGAGTTATATATTATTTCTCTTCACATGATCAAATAGGGCAAATTTAGTCAAAGTAAGGTTAAATTATCTTCGCAAAATATCAAAAAGAAAGGATAGATCATCTTCGTAAAATATCAAATGTACTTCTAAAAAAATAGAATTGTTCGCAAAAAAGGAAACCAACGGTAATAAAGGGAAGGAATTCATAAGAAAGAAAGAAAGGAGAGCCAATGATAAATTGAACAAGGAATATTATCATGCTTCATCAACACTCTGTGCTGGATCTTTAAGATCAGAGGAGTCATTAGAAGCCTTCGACTTTTGCGAGATATCATCCTTGGAAGAATATGCAGCAGGGACATCTCCTTGAGGAATAGATTCTTTCTCATCATCAAGATATTCATCATCACTCTCATGATCGAAGTCACTATCAGGCTCACGAGAAAATTCATCGCCGATATCTTCGTGGAGTAATCTTTACAGGAGGCAAGCCTCTTGATAAGAGAATGTTATTCGCAAAAACTTGAGCTTTCAGGTGACTTTCATGAAGTATAGCCTTTTGATGATTGGTATCTTCGATATCCTTGGAATAAGCAAGATAATTGAATCTCCGAGTAGCACGATCACGAGAGTTTATTAAGCGAGTAGAAAGAAAAGCATTCTTCTTACGAAGCTCTAAACAGGAGGCTTCTAATACAGCTTTCGCATTACGAAGGTGATTCTCAGATTCTGCAAATAAAACAAAGTTCAAAGAATAAAATTTGCGAATATAATGAAATTTAAAGACGTACCAGAGGCAGTCAAATTTTAATGACTACCTTCTCTTTGCGAAGTAAGAGATTGAGTTAAAGATAGACAACAGTTCTTCATCTGATTCATCGCATTATCAAAACCATCACCAAATAATCCTTTAAGTCGAGATTGAAGCTTTTGATCTTTAGAAAGGAGAAAATTTTTATCCTTCGCAAGTTTGGCATTAAGACTTTTTAATGACGAGTAATCTTCTTCAAGTTGATTCTTCTTAGCACACAAGACTATATTCTTATTAATAAGGGAATTCTTCTCAACAACAAAAGAATTTCTTTTCAAAGATCTCAAGACTTCTTTAATTCCTCAAGTTCACCTTTCAATAAAGAAAGAAGATTTTATTGATCGCAACATTTATTCTGAAGAGTCTTTAATTCTTGCGAAGAAACAATCATTGTATTCAAAAACGAACATTTCTCTTCTGATAAGGTTTTGTTCTCTTCTAATAAGGTTTCTATTCTCAAATTAGCTTTGGTTAAGGAAGAAAAAAGTTGAGATATGTCACCATTCAAAAAATTTCGATCATATATTAATTGAGTATTCTCTTGAAAAAGAGCATCAGAGTTGTCAAGAGCACACGAGTAAAGATTAGATAAATGGGAGAATTGGTTTGAGAGGCTTTCATGCTTGGTTCGATATTCTGTTGCATCTGATTCATGGTGAAGTACCAATATTCTACATTTCTGGATGAATTCTATAAAGGGGAATGGGTTTTAATGGATGTTTCAAGCATATGAAGAATATAAATAAATAAAAGAGAAAATATGAGGATAGTAATCATACCTTTCAGTTCATCATTTCTTTTGCGAAGAATCGCACAAAATCCGAGAATTATTCTAAGATGATGATTTTCTTTATGAAGATCCTCGCATTCTTCTTGAGAAGCTTTCAAAGAATGGCGAAGTAATTCAATTTCTTTTTCCAAGGTTTGACGTGAAGAAGAAATGTCTGGATTGACGAAATTATTCAGAACTTCGCAAAATTCATATTGCGAACGAACATTAGTAGATTTCGAAGATTGGTCAAAACCTCGAGATAACATTCGAAAGTTGAATAAATTCCATCTCGAATTTCTTGAGAAAGAGGAGAAGAATTTGAAGGAATAAGAGCAAGCTGCAAATTGTCTGGAGAAATAGTACTCAAAGGATTTGGGGATAAGACAGGTTTTTCTAAAGAAGAAGTTGAAGGAATATTTTGCGAGGATTGTTTTTCAATTAAAGAAGTTGAAGAAATATTTTGAGAGGGTTGGTCTTGAAGAAGTGTTGATAAATTGACATTGATAGGAGATTGAAAAGCAGGTAATGGAGTAGAGGCAGGAGTATGTGAAGAAGCATTTTCACGAGGAGGAGAGGAAAATTCCTTATCAACTTCAGGAAGGAAATCATCAATCGGAATTAATGGTGTGGGTTTAGTTATTCGAGATCTCTTGCTTGGATTTGGTTTTTCGTCAACTGCGAATCAAAATGTAGATTAAAAACCGAGGCAACAATATATTGTTCGGAAATAAGACAGTATTTTAACTACCTTTTGATTCTCGATTTTCTTCTTCGTGGATTAAGACTTGGATTCTTTAGTTGAGATTTCATCTCGAGAAGTTATTTTGCTGAAATTAACCAAAATCGAGATAACAAATTATACAGAAATTAAAGAGGAGAACAAATGAAATACGCAGAGATAGAGGGAAATTACCTTGGAGAACTCATGAAGATACAAAGAGAAGAAAAAATTGCGAGAAAATAGTGATAGAGAGTATGAGTAGAAGATAGAATTGCGGAAATAAGAAGAAGAAAAGAAAGAGAGTATAAAGGAGTTATATAAGGGAATAACTAAAAAAGAACGGTTACAAAAGACGTGTCAAAATTTCAAAAGACTAAGTAACGGTTATGTTCTCACGATCATTTCTTCTTCGTATAATTGACATGAGAAGAGGCAAGATGTAGGTACTGAATATCGCAAGATAATAGTTCACGAGTATCAGGAGAAAAGAGTTATAAAATGATACGATGATAGAAGAAGCGCGGAGAAATATGAAGTTTTGCGAGGATGAAATAATTTTGCGAGCATGAGTTGCGATACTTCGTAACTCATGAACAGCTGTATAAATTTTACTATAAATAGGAGTTCAAATGTGAAATTCGAGAGGTTCTTTTAGTGAGTGTTAGAAAATATCTTAGGAAAGAGAATAGAGAAAGTTGTAACTATTCTACTTCCATTTAGATACTTCTTTGTAATCAATTGAGAACATTAATAAGAAAATTGTTATTCATCATCAATAACTTCTTGAGTTTTTACTAATTCTATTGAGGGTGTAGTTGTAGGTTATTCTGCAACTACAATTTATTTCTTCTCTTCTTCCGTCCATTAATTGTTGATCTTCTACATCTTCCGTCGAATCCGATCTCCAAGTATGCACACTCACTCTATCATAATCCACATTTATATTTTGTATTAGTGTTTGTTGATTAGGTTGTGGAATTTGATCTTCTCCTTCAATCCTTGTTCTATTTATACTTGTTCTTATCCTTGAAGATTCTCCTAATTCATTTGTTTCTTCTCCTGCAAGTCTTTTACTCCTCCTTACAGTTGTTGGTGGTTCTGATGTATTTCTTCTTCTTCTAGCCATTTCTTTAACTCTAACAATTTCTTCAAATCTTCAAATTGTAATTAGAGATTTCTTAACTTGATTCTCCCTATTTCGGGCGCCAAAATGTAGTTGCAGGATTTCCCTCACTACACCCTTGTTAAAATCTTGCTATAATCAACTCACAATTGAAGATTAAAAACGACAATTTATTATTTTGTTCTCAGAAATGTTTACAGAAATGGAAGAATTCAAGATTACAACTATTATCTTGAAGCTTCTCTCTCCTAAAGAATTTCTTAACTCTCAAAAATACATCATCCTTTTCTGGACACATTGGGTCTATATTTATAGGGTAGTTACATAGTGGATGACATCTAAGTTTTCCTCTTATTTTGGGTTGATTCTGCGATTGTACTGCGATAGTTACAATGTTAAATCTCGCAATTTTTCTAACCATCGCAGAACAAACACACTTTTCTCAAGTTTTCTTCAATCGTCAGTTATTACGTCACTCTTTTGAAGGCTTTTGTGACACTCGTGAAGTGTAGTCGAAGATCTTGCAGTGATGCTCGCTGGAAAGTGTCGTTAATCTCGCAGAGAATATAGTTGTGGCGATATTATGGTCCTACAGAACCAGTGGATCTTCATAGACTAAAAGGTATATGGAGACTTGAACTTATCTATCACTCAAAAGTATATCTAATCCATCTTCTATATTGAGACAAAAGTCGTTTTACTATATAGACGAAGAATATGCACATGTGACATTTCGAGCTGATATATCTCGCTTATCTATTTCTCGAAATGGGTGTTGGTAAAGCTTTTGCTTTAGGCAAGTTTATCTTTGCCTAGTGACGAAAGTCATGTTATGTTTCAATCACTTTGGAAATCGCTCTGACGAAAAATAGTTTGTGAATAACAACTATATAACGTCCTCTGAGAATGTTTCAATGATTGAAATGAGAGTTTAAACTTTATAACCATTGTGGGATATAAACATTGTTGTGGCAACACATATATGTATAAGTCCTTAACAGTTGAACCGAAGTTTGCGAACTTTGTTGATCAAGTGGAACCAGAACGTGAGAAGCAACTCAATCCGCGAACCCAGTACGCAAACTGGCATAAGTTCTCGAACCCGAGAATATCTGCTGAAGTTGAAGCTCAGGTGAAGTCCGCGAACTGACGGAAGTTCTCATCCCGAGAAATTCTGCTGGAGTTTATTAACTTCATCTGGTTAGCTTGATTCCGCGAACTCAGTCCGCGAACTCAATAGGTTATGTCAGAAAACGTTGTTCGGGAACTTATGTTAAATTACTAAGGAATGCTTTTGCAAACCGTGGATTTATAGTTCATGAAATGATTCGTGCGAATCACATCGTTTTTGATTCGATTATGTCTTGTGTAGTACATGAGATCTCATAGGAATTGAACAACTCTCTAACTAGTTCATTTGAGTCATTTGGACTAGTTATGGTGAAGAAGAATATGGTTGATATGAAAGTTATCATTTGGCTAACCATTAGGTTGACTAATATTGAACCAACCATTGTACACCTTTGGGTACGGTTACACGAACTCAAAACATCAAGTACATGTGTGTATGGAAAGCTAAGTTTTCAATCTAACGGTTGAGAGATATTAGCTTGTATCTAATCAGGTTTTCATCTAATGGTGAATATTGAATGCTTTGTTAGTAAGCAAACATTGATTGCAAACCCTGATTTGAAAGGCTATATAAGGGAGAACTCTAGCAACTGGGAAACCTAATCCCCACACATTCTGTGTGATACTATTTTGCTAAAGCTAGAGTCGATTCTCCTTTAACATTTGGTTTTCTTCTTCTAAAACCAGGTTAACGACTTAAAGACTTCATTGGGATTGTGAAGCCAGACCGATACTACTTTTATTGTAGTTGTGTGATCTGATCTTTCTTTTTCTATCGTATGAGTACAATTGTAATAATTGGCTTGAGTTTTTTATCTCCGATAGGCAAGATAAAAGTAGTCACAAACATCTTCGTCTCATTGTTTGTGATTCCTCAATAATCTTCTTCGCTGCGTTGATGATGTTTATTGTGAGGTGATTGATGAAACTGAGCTATTTTTCGGGAATATAAGTCTGGTATTATCGATTGGTTCCTGTTCACCTTGATTTATCAAAAGACAGACCAAAACTTGTAGGTTTATTCGTGGGAGACGAATTTATCTATTACATGTAGACTTTTCTGTGTGAGACAGATTTTTTTATTAAAGTCTTCCACTTTGGGTCGTAGTAACTTTTGGTTGTGGTGAGATCGACTAAGGGAATCAAGTGCGCAGTATCCTTCTGGGGTCAGAAGCGTAGGAGAATTACTATACCTTGGATCTGTGTGAGATTGGTTGGGGTTCAACTATAGTCCAGACTGAAGTTAATTGGGAGTAGGCTAGTGTTTGTAGCGTCTTAATACAGTGTATTTTTAATCTGGACTAGGTCCCTGGGTTTTTCTGCATTTGCGGTTTCCTCGTTAACAAAATTTCTGGTGTCTGTGTTATTTCTTTTTTGCATTATATTTTTATATAATTGAAATAATACAGGTTGTGCGTTGTTCAATCAATTAGAATATCCGACCATTTTGGTTGATGATTTAGAATTGATTGACACTTGGATATTGGTCTTTGGTACCATCTAAGTTATCTCTCTTTGATTAGACTCGCGAATCATATTTGCTTGAGTAAATCAAATCGAAAGATTGAGATAATAACTCCTTGAGTATTTTCTATTGATTGAGTCTAACTGTCTAGTTGATTCCCTAGAAAAGAACACGGAGTTGTCCATACATATTGCTAATCGAAATATTGGGTGGTGTTGTTAGATCCCCGCTTTTTCAGTTATATTGTCTAAACTTTTATTTTAATCATTGAAACATTCTCAGATGGCGCTATATAGTTGTTATTCACAAACTATTTTTTGTCAGAGCGATTTCCAAAATGATTGAAACGTAACATGACTTTCGTCACTAGGTAAAGATGAACTTGGCTAAAGCGAAAGCTTTACCAACACATATTTCGAGAAATAGATAAGCGGGATATACTCAGCTCGAAAAAACACATGTGTATATTCTTAGTCTATATAGTAATACAACTTTTGTCTTAAGATAGGAGATAAAGTAGATAGACTTTTGAGTGATAGATAAGTTCAAGTCTCCACATACCTTTTAGTCGATGAAGATCCACTGGTTTCTTGAGTAGTCCTTCATCTTGTATAATGATTGCCATGGATTTCTTGAGCTCAACTACACTTTCTATCCTAGTCCGAGACCTTAGCTATAGTACACTAGAAATCAAAAATTTATAGTTTTGATCACTAACATTGCCAAACATGCTCGAGATAGCAATGCATGCGAGTTCGATCGAGCAATACTCTAACAGATACTGTGATGGAGAAGGAAGACAAAATTGCAAGACTGACTGAAGAGATGAACATGGAGAAGGCGGCTTTACAAGTCTTGAAGAATGCATAGGAGCAAAAATCTTTCTTTGCTGATTTTCTTTGATTTCTTTTCATAATCTCTTGACCTTCTGAGAGATTTGAGGTTTCATTTTTGGTTTTGAATAGTTTTGGATAAGTAGATGATTGAGGATTTTCTTTGGGTTTGATAGAGATTTTTTTTAAGTAAACTGAATTTTCATAAATTACTAAATGCAAGTATTGCAAACATTTTGGAGGAATTGAAATACAATAAAAGAAAACTATAAATGCCAAATATTTTGGACGTTCGTGCCTTGAACATCCAATACCTCGAATATCCAAAACCTTGGATGTCAAAGTACTTGAGCTAATTCTCATGTATCATGGCCACAGTCTCCTTGATGTCCATGTTGATTAACTTGTAGTATCCGCCAGCAACAAACTTAGAGATCATAAAAGGTCCTTCCCAGTTGGATTTCTTTGCAGAATGAAAGTTACGTTTAGTTTCTTTGTCAACTAAATCTCCTTCCTGGAATTTGTTAGACTTGATCATTCGTGCCCTGAATATTTCTGTTGGTTTGGAATTCTTCGTGAAGTGGAGTTCCATGGATGTGGTATGTATGGACACTCATGCAAAGGAGAGTATTTGAGATACTATTTATCATGCTTGGTTATGTCTTCAGCAATAAAGTTTTTGATGATATGATCGATTTGAAGAAGTTCTGACCTTAACCATTTGGTGAAATATTGCTGAGGCTAGGTTATACATTCATATCATTTTGAAATTGCTAAGTTGTTAGTGGAGTGAAGTCCTCGGACCAAATAAGCATATTTGAAAACTGACGAGATGGACACATGAGGAGGAATAAGACTTTCCTGAGTACGAAAACTTTTTATGAAAGCATTTGTATCTTTTTCAGGATTTTATGTTAGCTCTGTCAGGGCTTTGACATCCTTCAAATACTCGAATGGCGAAGTTTCTTCTTTTTCTTCTTCTGAATCAGAGGTTTCTTCAATAGAGAAATGTGCAATTGAAGGTGTTGGTTGTAGTTGCAAGAAATCCTACACTACACCCTTAATAATAATTTTCCGTAACTAAGACATATTTGAAGATTAAAAACAACACTTTACTATTTGATTCTCAGAAATGTTTACAAGAAATGAGAGAAATCAAGAATACAACCACTCTATTGAATTTTCTCTCTCCTCAAGACTTTTTCAACACTCAAAAAAATACATCATCCTCTCTCTGAATCTAATGGGTCTCTTTATATAGTATGGTCACATAGTGGGTGACAGCTAAGTTGTCCTTTAATTTCGGATCTAAACCGCGATATTATCGCATTAGTTATAATGTCCATTCTCACAAGCGTCGTGACCATCGCAGGATAATCACGCTCTTCCCGTGTTTCTTCATTCGTCAGTTATTACGTCATTCTTCAAATTATTCTGTGACACTCGTGAAGTGTTGTTGAAGAACTTGCGGTGATGTTCGCAGAAGTGTTGTTAATCTCGCAGGAGTAATATTATGGCGATATTCTGGTCCTACATTGGTATTACCTTTCCAGTGTGAATCCATGTCCATCCAAGAATCATATCATATCCTGGATCTTCTCAGATTATGTAAAATTTTGTTTTTGTCCAGGATGAGTTTATGTTCACCTTGAGAGTGATGTAGCCATAAGCATCTCTGGGTGTTCTTTCATGATCTGTGATTGTTACTGGAGCATGAATGGATTCTTTTCATGTGATATATACCAGCAGCTCTGAGAGTTTTCAGAGGGATAACATTGACAGTGGTGCCGACATCAATCAACGCTCGTTTGAACTCGTTTCCCTTGAGATAGACTGTGGTGAGAAGTCCCCAGTCGTACATTTCTTCATCTGTTATTGAGGGCATCTCAATAAATACTTCTCGAATCAACAAACGCTTCCATGACATGATATGATTTAGTGCAGTGAACATGTCTCCCCTTTGAGCCTTTGATAAGTATAGAAATTCGCAGACATGCTCGATTAAGGATTGAACTGCTTCTTTGACAAGTGGTTCAGAAAGAGTGAAGGTTCTGACTAGGAGAGGGTATTTGTGCACTCCTTCAGTCCCCAAGTTGAGTTCTCCTGATTTGATATTTTCTTTGAATATGCGCTTCAAAGTTCTCCAATCACTTGTGGGATGGATGACAAACCTATGAAAGCGACAGTAACGAGGATTTTCCATGTCCTCTTCAGTTGGATCTTTCTTGACATATGGGAGTTTGATCACGCCGTCTTGAACCCAGGCATCTAGAAGTTCAATAACTTCCTTAATGGAACAGGGGAAATCATGTGCCTCTGGATCATCTTCTATGTGTTGGGAAGGAACTTGCATATTATCCTTCCTTTGCGCCTTTGAATGGGTCGAGGAAGTATGTTTCCGCTGCGGCTCGGATTTTCATTTTCTCCTTTCTGCAATAACATTATTTGTGGAAGGTTGGATATTATACTGTTTGTTTATTAAACGTCTGCTACCTCGAGTCTCATGTGGCTCTTCAGCTTTTGTAGTCTTATCCCTCTCCAATAAATCAGTTGCAGTAGTTGTTGATCTCTTTGCCGCTTCATGAAGTTCTGAGAAAGTCTGGAACCTAAGTTTTCCAATAAAGCTCTGTAAACTAGAATCATTCCATTGATGCACCAAACCACAAGTTGTTGCTCTGTAATTTTTGGATCTTGACAATCCAAGGCTTGCACCCTGAACCTTTTCACATAATCATTAGGATGTTCGTTTCTCTTTTGAAATATCCTTTCGAGATCAGAGAGAGTGATTTGCTCTGAAACAAATAAATACTTTCTGTAGAAAGCAATAACCATTTCTCCCAAACCTTTGATACTTCCTGGTGCGATGTTGTTGTACTAGGTATATGCCCTGCCTTTCGGAGACTTTGAAAATTCCTTCAGACAGACAGTATGGTTGTGCTCATGTTCACCCAATGCTTCCAGAAATTGAGAACATGTTCTCGAGCATTACCGGTTCCGTCATAAAGAGTGAATTTTGGAGAGGTATAACCTTTTAGAAGTGGAATCATTTGCCTAGAAGCAGGGTATGAAGGTTGGTGATGGTGAACATAAGGCGTCTTGTCTTTTCCACGATCTTACAAGAGGCGTTCCAGGTCTTCACGAGTGATAAAACTGGATGGTTATTTCACTGGTGGATTGTATGCATCCTTGGGAACTTCCTCATCATATAATACATGGATTGGAGTGACTTCGGGATCAGCGTCTGAAGACTTTTCTTTAGCTTTTCCTTTCTCTTGAGTTTTCTCTAACATCTTGTCTGTAAGAGTCTTGATATAGTTGAATAACTCCTTCTGAGTAGCATCCATGTCAATATGATTTTTGGCAAGAGTTTCTTGCACCTTCATGAGATCACCTATGGTAGGTGGATGTTCTCTGACTTCGTCGGGAGACCGACCGAAGAGTAGATCATTGATGGTGTCTGTGCCGCCGCTTGCATGGGTGTGATCACTGGAGCACCAGTGCTCGGAGGAGTAGTAATGGAGGGTTGCACCAGAGGAGTGTTAGTAGAAGGTTGCACTGGAGGAGTAGTGTTAGCAGTACCGCTAGAGCTTGCAATATTAGAACCGGGTATTGAATCCGGGTTGGAAACTGAACCACCTAAGACCGACCATTTTTGTGAGAAGTAAGATTGCAACGGAGAGATGATCTCCCACCGTGGTTGCCAATCTGTAGATGGGGAAAAACGATTTTCTGGTTTTTACGGAATTGAGGAGACGACTGTGTGGAGGGAACTCCTTGAACTGAGCGAACTATTAAACCTTACACAGATGCACTGCAAGAAGGGAGTGCTTTGCATTCGAGATATCAATCTGTAGTACTCCGGCCTAAACCAATACAATGGCCGTTCCAAAGTAAATTCGGTCAAAAGATAGGATGGGTCGATCTGTAGGAGAGAAGATGAGAAATGTGTGAGATCAATGGTGATCGAATATTGTAGGTGTGTTGTGTATTCTGAAAATAACATAAGTTCTGAATGATTGAATTTTCTCTGTTGAGAGTAATTGCTCAGACGTTGAGTTGTTAATCCCGTGTTGTTTGTTTGATGAGAGATTATCCTTGTTTCAATCATAATTCAGAGACTTATTTATGTTGCTAGAATTATAAACACCATGATCCCATGAAGTGTGACAGTTGATGGACTCAAAGAGTGGAGAAGTGGAAATCATGTTGAAACCAGTTGCTCAACGTGCGGAGACTTGGTTGATTTTTCATCCACTACTTTTTTAACTCCTCCAACTGATTGCACGACTTGCTCACATTCTCATCATTTTTATGAACACACGTGCCGTAGACCGCCAGACCAAAACCTTAGTTAATATCCCCCCATGTAACACGATTGATGTCTCGTGTGATTGTGGAGTCTTCAAGCAGACGTGTATTTAGTTAGTCAGTTGCTGACTTCATGGGACGATGAGTCCTTGTATTGTTGAGTCGAACGTGATTTGAAAATATTTTAAGACTCATGAATTGAGACAGAGGTATAATGTATAAATAAACATAGTTATCATGAGAAAATATTTCTCATTCGATGATTTGTTGAATATTGATAGTTGAACCAATATTTCTTGGTTTGAGAAAATATTACTCATCTGAGCAAATGTTTCTCATTTGATGAATTATTGGTAGCATGACCAAATAAAATATTAATTTGAAATACTAGAAACTGAACAGTGTATATTAGATAAGATGTTTGTCATGAGATCATTGTAAAATTATTAGTATTTGAATCTGGAATTATGAACCTTGGACTCAAAACCCTAATTCGATCAATTGATGACCAATTGATGGTTTATAGAAAATTAACCATGGAGTAAAGGAGGACAAGCTACATGGGATTATGGGTCGACCATGTAGTGCCCACATGCTCATGTGAACAAAAATATACCAAAGTCTCTTGAAGACCAGTTGGTGAAAAGATGATTAAATGCTGGTTTAATCATTTATTAAAATAATACACGTCTGAACCTTAGGTGATAAAACCTAATTGATTATGAAGAGATGAGGGACCGACCAAGGGGTCATGAAACCGACCATGGGTAGTCACGGGATCGAATAACGATCGTCTTATGAAGTTCGGAGTTGTTTGGAAGAGTTTCGGACCTAATACGTGCAATTGCGCAAATTAGATCAAATTGTGAAAATACGTGGGACCGGCTCCTTGCAAGCTAAAGAGACAACCTTGGTCGGTCAAGGTAACATTCTCACGTCACCAAAGTTTTCGTGTCTCAGTCCTGAGGATTTTGATATTTTCTGATATGCGTTTGAGCAATCATTTGGGAAAATATGAAGAAATCAGGGATTTTTGCCGAAACCGTGAAAACTTCATGAGATGAAGGAAAATAATAATAAAAATGGAGGAATCATGAAGTGTGGGACCGGATATGGCCAAGGCATGGCCGTCCGACCAAAGAATCTGGTCCCACGATATTTTTCCTAATTTTATAATATTTTTCATGATTTTAGGGAAATATCATAAAATCAAGGAGTTTGTTGAAACCAAGGGGTTTCCATGAGATGAGTAAAACATAAATAATAATAATTTTAAGGAATTAGGAATTGTTATTCAGAAAGGGGTAGGTGCCCAGCTTGTTGCACGGCTGCCTACACCCTCTACCAACGATGTAAGTTGAACATTTTTCTACTTTCTAATAAAAGCCTTGGTGGCAGTCATCTAAATTATAAAAATAATAAAAATAATAAAATAAGGGGCGTGTGGGACCGGCCGGCTAGTGCCCGGTCCCGTGAGTTTTCCCTAATTTTATGTATTATTTCATGATTTGAAGGAATTTTCATAATTTGAAGGAAACATCAAGGAATTTTCATGGGATCAAGGAAACATAAAAATAAAAACAATATTTGAAATGCTGAAAACAGGACAAAGCCTCAGTTTTGAGTTGCATTGGATAAATCCAATGAAACCTGTTAAAATCATCAACAAACAAAATATAGTACCTATGTCCTGCTAGTGAGGTAACAGGAGCTGGACCCCACTCATCACAATGAATAAGTTCAAGTGGAGAAGAAGCATGTGAATAAGAAAGTTGAAAAGGTAACCTCTTTCTTTTAGCAAGCTGACAAGGATGACACAAAGCTTTTGAAATTGAAGAAGATAGATTTATATTCTGATGATTATGAAGTTGATGCAGAATTTTAGCAGATGGATGACCAAGCCTATCATGCCATATATTTGGAGAAGCTACAGTAGAAGAAAAAATAGAATGCAATGTAGCAGAAGAAATAGGGTATAAATTGTTAAACATTTTCCCATGATCTAGCAATGCATTAGTTTTTAAACACCTAATTTCAAACCCATATGGATCAAAAGTAATAGAACAAACATTCTCTCTGGTAAACCTAGCAACAGATAACAAATTATGTTTCATGGAAGGAACATGTAAAACATTAGATAGGTTAAAGGTTGCAGTTGGTGTATTGATTTTGCTACAACCAGTAAGAGAAATGGGTAGAGTGTTACCATTTCCAATCTGAACACTATCCTTGCATTTATACTCATAAGTATTATGAAGTAAATTTCTGTCTCCAGTCATGTGTGTAGTTGCTCCACTATCTGAAATCCAAACTGTACTAGAAGAAGGATCATCATTTGCAGAATGAGGAACATTGAAGCTTGCAAAAGCATGTGAAGTATTTCCAGAAGTATGTTGAACACCAGTGGAATGATTTTCTTGAGATTCATATGTTTCATAGTGAGCTTGAGAAGGATTGTTTGAAACACCAGAAGGTGGATGATACCTAAAAAAGCACCTTGTAGCCAAATGACCCTTTTTATTACATATTTGACAGAACATTTGATTATAATCCATCCTCTTGTTAGCATTAAAATTTGATCCATATAAAGATGAATTCTGAACATTTGAGCTTGACCCATTGTGATATGAACTGTTCTTTAAATTCCCACCACCCTTCTTGCTGTCTATCAGCCAAGAATTGCTCATGAGATAGCAATTTAGCCTTGAGTTCACCAAAAGTGTAAGGCTTTTCCCTATTATGAGAGGATATGACAAAGATATCACATTCACTACTTAATCCATTCATAACAAACATCATAAGATCCTCATCACTTAGTTTTTCACCAATTGCTGCTAAAGAGTCAGATATGGATTTAATCTTCTGCAAATAAGTAACAATGGTTTGATTTCCTTTCCTAATCCCATTTAATTGAGTCCTTAACATATTCTTTCTTGCAATAAACTGAGTTCTAAAACTTGATTCAAGAAAATCCCAAATTGATTTTGAAGTAGAAAGACCAAGAACATATCCACTCACAGTAGAAGTAAAAGTAGCTTTAAGACAAGTTGAAACAAACCTATCTAAGCGTCTCCAAGTAACCCATTCAGGATTTGTTGATTCTACACCATCTACTGTAAGAGTTCTTGAGGGTTTAACTATATCTCCACTAACATAACCATATAAATCAGTTGAAAACAAAACTCCTTCAAATTGATCTTTCCATAGAAGATAATTTGTACCATCAAGTTTCAAAGATACAAAATTAGAAATATTGGTGAAAGGTAAAGGAGTACCAGTAACAGCGGAAGACATTGTATTATTGATTTGCTGCAAATTGTGAATACCAAATTGATGATGAGGAATATCGTTCTGTGAATTACTGTTGATGTTGCTGTTGATGTTGTTGTTGATGTTGTTGTTTTGATTGAGACGATTCTTATCAGATATGTGATTGAATTGATTTCCACATCGCAATGTTACCATACAGTGCTTCAAGAATCGATTGGAAAAACTGGGTTAAACTTTTTGATGTAAAATATTGCCCAAAAAATTGATATTGAAAGCTGAAATTTGTATATGAAAAATTATTAAGCTTTGAAGATTGATAAAAAATAGGATCTAAACCCTATCTGATACCATGAGAAATCACATAAGTGATATTGATGTTCATGATTGAAAGAAACTCTAGTAATTGAATTTAGAAGCAAAGTATTATTGTTGGAAAATATTATTACAAAATATGTCTGACTCAGACAAGACTTTATAAGAAAACCAGCTAAGAACTAAAACAGACAAGACTGTCAGTTATACAAGACTGACAGCAGTATTACAGGACTAAAGTCAATTAAGTTTGACTGACAATTTTAAACATAAGACTCTATTCTTATTAGCCCCCCTCAACCTGATAGTAATGTAGAACTAATCAGGTTGGAAAAACTCAACTCAGTAGAGGAGTAAAACAGAAAATACACAATCCAAAGAACACATCTACCCCGAAGCATAACTATTTCCAGAACTATTAAGTGTAGAAGTAGCACTTGAATGATCAACAGCAATAGAGACATGCATACCAAGCAGCTGATGAAGAAGAGAAGTAAACACTGGTGCAAAGAGTCCCTTTGTGAACAAATCTGCTAGTTCATGCTCAGAAGATATATGCTTGACCACCAGAAAACCTTGCTCAATCATCTCCCTTACTACATGATAGTGAATTTTTATATGCTTGGCCCTGGAATGAGATACAGGATTAGCAGATGAGTAAATAGCACTTGTGTTGTCAAAAAAAAAGAGTGATTGGTTGCTGTAGAGGAATGTGTAACTCAGAAAATAAAGATGCAAGCCATTCTAACTCTGAAGTTGCAACTGAAAGACATTTATACTCAGCCTCTGCAGTAGATCTGGACACAGTTGGCTGCTTCTTGCTTGACCAAGAAATTAAAGATTTGCCCATAAAGATTGCATATCCACAAGTAGATCTAGCTGTCTCAGGACAACTACCCCAATCTGAATCAGTGTAAGCAGTCAAAGAAGCAATATCCCCTTTTCTCAATGTTATACCATAACCCAATGTACCTTTCAAATATCTAAGAATTCTTTTGACTAATAATAAGTGAATATCAGTAGGGGAATGCATGTACTGGCTGACATAATTAACAGCAAAACAAATGTCTGGCCTAGTCAAGCACAAATATTGTAACATGCCTACAATTGTTTTATATTCTGTAGCATTTGGTAATAAACCTCCTTCCTTCACAGAAACTCTTGGACCCTTAGCCACTGGAGTGCTACAAGGATTACAATCTATCATTTTAGACCTAGTAAGCAATTCCAAAGTATACTTGTTTTGAGTTAACATAATAGCATCTGCTGATCTAACTGCCTCCAAGCCAAAGAAATAATGTAAATCACCCAACTCCTTCATTGCAAAATTAGCACTCAAGAACTTAACTAAATCAGAAAGTAATGCTTCAGAATTCCCAGTAAGAATAATGTCATCAACATAAAGTAACAAAATCATCATATTAGTGCCAAAAGTATAGACAAACATTGAAAAATCAGATACTGTTCTCACAAACCCGTAAGAAACCAATGAATTGATAAACTTTTGAAACCAAGCCCTTGGAGCTTGCTTCAAGCCATAAAGGCTTTTCTTTAAGTGACACACTTTATGAGGGAACTCTTCATCCACAAACCCAGGTGGTTGTTGCATAAAGACAGCTTCATTTAAATCTCCATGCATAAAAGCATTGGATACATCTAATTGCTTGATTAACCAACCATTAGTGACTGCTAAAGTTAAGTCAACTCTAACTGTAGTTGACTTAACCACTGGACTAAAGGTCTCACCATAATCAATTCCATCTTGTTGATTGTACCAAAGAGCAACTAGTCTTGATTTGAATCTATCAATTTTCCCATCTGATTTGTACTGTATCCTATAAACCCATTTACAACCTAATATGTTCATATGTGGTTCTGGATCAACTAACACCCAAGTGTCATTATTTTTTAGAGCTGTGTGTCCCTCTTTCATGGAAACTTGCCACTAAGGAATCTTAATAGCAGACTTGAAACTCTTTGGCTCAGTGGGAGCATTCAATACAGAAGCAAAAGCAGTACGAACTGGATGTTTAGCAACATAATGCATTACATGATCAGGAAAATGTTTAGGTTTTGAAATACCTTTTTGTGATCTAGTAACAATGGTTTGAACTGGAGTAGACTCTTTTGAATGCAAAGGCATAACAATGGATTCACAAGGAGATACAACTGAATTTGAGGAAGGGGAATAGTAAAATTCAGTTTCTGAAAATGCAACATGTCTAGAAATATAAGTCCTTTTATTTAGAGGATTGTAGCATTTGTATCCCTTGTGTAAATAACTATAACCAATAAAGATGCATTTGACTGACTTTGGAGAAAGTTTATCAACTCTAGAAGTACCCAAAAAAGGATAACAAACACAACCAATTTTTTTAAAAAAGGAGTAATCTGGAACATTATTATAGAGAATTTCAAATGGAGACTTGTTTTGAAGAATTGGTGTAGGAGTTCTATTAATAAGATAAGTTGCAGTCAAAAAGGCATCATACCAAAATTATTTTGGACAAGAAGCATTAAAAAGGAGTGTATTACCCATTTCAGTAATGTGTCTATGCTTTCTTTCAGCAAGACCATTCTGTTCTGGTATTTTTGGACATGATATTCTGAGATGAATTCCAGAAGAAAGTAAAAAAGCTTTAAAAACACCCTGTACTAATTCAGTTGCACCATCAGTCTGAAAGGAAACAATCTTTGTATGGAAGAAATTTTCAGTTAAGCTTTTGAAATGCTGAAAACAGGACAAAGCCTCTGTTATGAGTTTCATTGGATAAATCCAATGAAACCTGCTAAAATTATCAACAAATAAAATATAGTACCTATGTCCTGCTAGTGAGGTAACAGGAGATGGACCCCACTCATCACAATGAATAATTTCAAGTGGAGAAGAAGCATGTGAAGAAGAAAGTTGAAATGGTAACCCCTTGCTTTTAGCAAGCTGACAAGGATGACACAAAGCTTTTGAAATTGAAGAAGATAGATTTATATTCTGATGATTATGAAGTTGATGCATAATTTTAGCAGATGGATGACCAAGCCTATCATGCCATATATTTGGAGAAGCTACAGTAGAAGAAAAAACAGAATGCAATGTAGCAGAAGAAATAGGGTATAAATTGTTAAACATTTTCCCATGAGCTAGCAATGCATTAGTTTTTAAACACCTAATTTCAAACCCATATGGATCAAAAGTAATAGAACAAACATTCTCTCTGGTAAACCTAGCAACAGATAACAAATTATGTTTCATGGAAGGAATATGTAAAACATTAGATAGGTTAAAGGTTGCAGTTGGTGTATTGATTTTGCTACAACCAGTAAGAGAAATGGGTAGAGTGTTACCATTGCCAAGCTGAACACTGTCCTTGCCTTTATACTCAGAAGTATTATGAAGTAAAGTTCTGTCTCAAGTCATGTGTGTAGTTGCTCCACTATCTGAAATCCAAACTGTACTAGAAGAAGGATCATCATTTGCAGAATGAGGAACATTGAAGCTTGCAAAAGCATGTGAAGTATTGCCAGAAGTATGTTGAACACCAATGGAAAGATTTTCTTGAGCTTCAAATGTTGCATAGTGAGCTTGAGAAGGATTGTTTGAAACACTAGAAGGTGGATGATACCTAAAAAAGCACCTTGTAGCCAAATGACCCTTTTTCTTACATATTTGACAAAATATTTGATTATAATCCATCCTCTTGTTAGCATTAGAATTTGATCCATATAAAGATGAATTCTTACCATTTGAGATTGACCCATTGTGATATGAACTGTTCTTTAAATTGCCACCACCCTTCTTGTTATGGTTATAAGAACTTGATCCATTTTTAGCATAAAAAGCAGTTTGATCATCAAAAACATTTGTAGAACTTTACTGTCTATCAGCCAAGAATTGCTCATGAGATAGCAATTTAGCCTTGAGTTCACCAAAAGTGTAAGGCTTTTCCCTATTCGGAGAGGATATGACAAATATATCACAGTCACTACTTAATCCATTCAAAACAAACATCATAAGATCCCCATCACTTACTTTTTCACCAATTGCTGCTAAAGAGTCATATTTGGATTTAATCTTCTGCAAATAAGTAACAATGGTTTGATTTCCTTTCCTAATCCCATGTAATTGAGTCCTTAACATATTCTTTCTTGCAAGAAACTGAGTTCTAAAACTTGATTCAAGAAAATCCCAAATTGCTTTTGAAGTAGAAAGACCAAGAACATCTCCACTCACAATAGAAGTAAAAGTAGCTTTAAGACAAGTTGAAACAAACCTATCTAAGCGTCTCCAAGTAACCCATTCAGGATTTGTTGATTCTACACCATCTACTGTAAGAGTTCTTGAGGGTTCAACTATTTCTCCACTAACATAACCATATAAATCAGTTGAAAACAAAACTCCTTCAAATTGATCTTTCCAGAGAAGATAATTTGTACCATCAAGTTTCAAAGATACAAAATTAGAAATATTGGTGAAAGGTAAAGGAGTACCAGTAACAACGGAAGACATTGTATTATTGATTTGCTTCAAATTGTGAATACCAAATTGATGATGAGGAATATCGTTCTGTGAATTACTGTTGATGTTGCTGTTGATGTTGTTGTTGATGTTGTTGTTTTGATTGAGACGATTCTTATCAGATATGTGATTGAATTGATTTCCACATCGCAATGTTACCATACAGTGCTTCAAGAATCGATTGGAAAAACTGGGTTAAACTTTTTGATGTAAAATATTGCCCAAAAAATTGATATTGAAAGCTGAAATTTGTATATTAAAAATTATTAAGCTTTGAAGATTGATAAAAAATAGGATCTAAACCCTATCTGATACCATGAGAAATCACATAAGTGATATTGATGTTCATGATTGAAAGAAACTATAGTAATTGAATTTAGAAGCAAATTATTATTGTTGGAAAAGATTATTACAAAATATGTCTGACTCAGACAAGACTTTATAAGAAAACCAGCTAAGAACTAAAACAGACAAGACTGTCAGTTATACAAGACTGACAACAGTATTACAGGAATAAAGTCAATTAAGTTTGACTGACAATTTTAAACATAAGACTCTATTCTTATTAGCCCCCCTCAACCTGATAGTAATGTAGAACTAATCAGGTTGGAAAAACTCAACTCAGTAGAGGAGTAAAACAGAAAATACACAATCCAAAGAACACATCTACCCAGAAGCATAACTATTTCCAGAACTATTAAGTGTAGAAGTAGCACTTGAATGATCAACAGCAACAGAGACATGCATACCAAGCAGCTGATGAAGAAGAGAAGTAAACACTGGTGCAAAGAGTCCCTTTGTGAACAAATCTGCTAGTTGATGCTCAGAAGATATATGCTTGACCACCAGAAAACCTTGCTCAATCATCTCCCTTACTAAATGATAGTGAATTTTTATATGCTTGGCCCTGGAATGAGATACAAGATTAGCAGATGAGTAAATAGCACTTGTGTTGTCAAAAAAAAGAGTGATTGGTTGTTGTAGAGGAATGTGTAACTCAGAAAATAAAGATGCAAGCCATTCTAACTCTGAAGTTGCAACTGAAAGACATTTATACTCATCCTCTGCAGTAGATCTGGACACAGTTGGCTGCTTCTTGCTTGACCAAGAAATTAAAGATTTTCCCATAAAGATTGCATATCCACAAGTAGATCTTGCTGTCTCAGGACAACTACCCCAATCTGAATCAGTGTAAGCAGTCAAAGAAGCAATATCCCCTTTTCTCAATGTTATACCATAACCTTTCAAATATCTAAGAATTCTTTTGACTAATAATAAGTGAATATCAGTAGGGGAATGCTTGTACTGGCTGACATAATTAACAGCAAAACAAATGTCTGGCCTAGTCAAGCACAAATATTGTAACATGCCTACAATTGTTCTATATTCTGTAGCATTTGGTAATAAACCTCCTTCCTTCACAGAAACTCTTGGACCCTTAGCCACTGGAGTGCTACAAGGATTACAATCTATCATTTTAGACCTAGTAAGCAATTCCAAAGTATACTTGTTTTGAGTTAACATAATAGCATCTGCTGATCTAACTGCCTCCAAGCCAAAGAAATAATGTAAATCACCCAACTCCTTCATTGCAAAATTAGCACTCAAGAACTTAACTAAATCAGAAAGTAATGCTTCAGAATTCCCAGTAAGAATAATGTCATCAACATAAAGTAAAAAAATCATCATATTAGTGCCAGAAGTATAGACAAACATTGAAAAATCAGATACTGTTCTCACAAACCCATAAGAAACCAATGAATTGCTAAACTTTTGAAACCAAGCCCTTGGAGCTTGATTCAAGCCATAAAGGATTTTCTTTAAGTGACACACTTTATGAGGGAACTCTTCATCCACAAACCCAGGTGGTTGTTGCATAAAGACAGCTTCATTTAAATCTTCATGCAGAAAAGCATTGGATACATCTAATTGCTTGATTAACCAACCATTAGTGACTGCTAAAGTAAGAACAACTCTAACTGTAGTTGACTTAACCACTTGACTAAAGGTATCACCATAATCAATTCCATCTTGTTGATTGTACCCAAGAGCAACTAGTCTTGATTTGAATCTATCAATTTTCCCATCTGATTTGTACTTTATCCTATAAACCCATTTACAACCTAATATGTTCATATGTGGTTCTGGATCAACTAACACCCAAGTGTCATTATTTTTTAGAGATGTGTGTTCCTCTTTCATGGAAACTTGCCACTGAGGAATCTTAATAGCAGACTTGAAACTCTTTGGCTCAGTGGGAGCATTCAATACAGAAGCAAAATTAGTACGAACTGGATGTTTAGCAACATAATGCATTACATGATCAGGAAAATGTTTAGGTTTTGAAATACCTTTTTGTGATCTAGTAACAATGGTTTGAACTGGAGTAGACTCTTTTGAATGCAAAGGCATAACAATGGATTCACAAGGAGATACAACTGAATTTGAGGAAGGGGAATAGTAAAATTCAGTTTCTGAAAATGCAACATGTCTAGAAATATAAGTCCTTTTATTTAGAGGATTGTAGCATTTGAATCCCTTGTGTAAAGAACTATAACCAATAAAGATGCATTTGACTGACTTTGGAGAAAGTTTATCAACTCTAGAAGTACCCAAAAAATGATAACAAACACAACCAATTTTTTTTAAAAAGGAGTAATCTGGAACATTATTATAGAGAATTTCAAATGGAGACTTGTTTTGAAGAATTGGTGTAGGAGTTCTATTAATAAGATAAGTTGCAGTCAAAAAGGCATCATACCAAAATTATTTTGGACAAGAAGCATTAAAAAGGAGTGTATTACCCATTTCAGTAATGTGTCTATGCTTTCTTTCAGCAAGACCATTCTGTTCTGGTATTTTTGGACATGATATTCTGAGATGAATTCCAGAAGAAAGTAAAAAAGCTTTAAAAACACCCTGTACTAATTCAGTTGCACCATCAGTCTGAAAGGAAACAATCTTTGTATGGAAGAAATTTTCAGTTAAGCTTTTGAAATGCTGAAAACAGGACAAAGCCTCAGTTATGAGTTTCATTGGATAAATCCAATGAAACCTGCTAAAATTATCAACAAATAAAATATAGTACCTATGTCCTGCTAGTGAGGTAACAAGAGATGGACCCCACTCATCACAATGAATAATTTCAAGTGGAGAAGAAGCATGTGAAGAAGAAAGTTGAAATGGTAACCTCTTGCTTTTAGCAAGCTGACAAGGATGACACAAAGCTTTTGAAATTGAAGAAGATAGATTTATATTCTGATGATTATGAAGTTGATGCATAATTTTAGCATATGGATGACCAAGCCTATCATGCCATATATTTGGAGAAGCTACAGTAGAAGAAAAAACAGAATGCAATATAGCAGAAGAAATAGGGTATAAATTGTTAAACATTTTCCCATGAGCTAGCAATGCATTAGTTTTTAAACACCTAATTTCAAACCCATATGGATCAAAATTAATAGAACAAACATTCTCTCTGGTAAACCTAGCAACAGATAACAAATTATGTTTCATGGAAGGAATATGTAAAACATTAGATAGGTTAAAGGTTGCAGTTGGTGTATTGATTTTTCTACAACCAGTAAGAGAAATGGGTAGAGTGTTACCATTGCCAAGCTGAACACTGTCCTTGCCTTTATACTCAGAAGTATTATGAAGTAAAGTTCTGTCTCAAGTCATGTGTGTAGTTGCTCCACTATCTGAAATCCAAATTGTACTAGAAGAAGGATCATCATTTGCAGAATGAGGAACATTGAAGCTTGCAAAAGCATGTGAAGTATTGCCAGAAGTATGTTGAACACCAATGGAATGATTTTATTGAGCTTCAAATGTTGCATAGTGATCTTGAGAAGGATTGTTTGAAACACCAGAAGGTGGATGATACCTAAAAAAGCACCTTGTAGCCAAATGACCCTTTTTCTTACATATTTGACAGAACATTTGATTATAATCCATCCTCTTGTTAGCATTAGAATTTGATCCATATAAAGATGAATTCTGACCATTTGAGATTGACCCATTGTGATATGAACTGTTCTTTAAATTGCCACCACCCTTCTTGTTATGGTTATAAGAACTTGATCCATTTTTAGCATAAAAAGCAGTTTGATCATCAAAAACATTTGTAGAACTTTGCTGTCTATCATCCAAGAATTGCTCATGAGATAGCAATTTAGCCTTGAGTTCACCAAAAGTGTAAGGCTTTTCCCTATTCGGAGAGGATATGACAAATATATCACAGTCACTACTTAATCCATTCATAACAAACATCATAAGATCCCCATCACTTACTTTTTCACCAATTGCTTCTAAAGAGTCATATGTGGATTTAATCTTCTGCAATTAAGTAACAATGGTTTGATTTCCTTTCCTAATCCCATGTAATTGAGTCCTTAACATATTCTTTCTTGCAAGAAACTGAGTTCTAAAACTTGATTCAAGAAAATCCCAAATTTCTTTTGAAGTAGAAAGACCAAGAACATCTCCACTCACAATAGAAGTAAAAGTAGCTTTAAGACAAGTTGAAACAAACCTATCTAAGCGTCTCCAAGTAACCCATTCAGGATTTGTTGATTCTACACCATCTACTGTAAGAGTTCTTGAGGGTTTAACTATTTCTCCACTAACATAACCATATAAATCAGTTGAAAACAAAACTCCTTCAAATTGATCTTTCCAGAGAAGATAATTTGTACCATCAAGTTTCAAAGATATAAAATTAGAAATATTGGTGAAAGGTAAAGGAGTACCAGTAACAACGGAAGACATTGTATTATTGATTTGCTTCAAATTGTGAATACCAAATTGATGATGAGGAATATCGTTACGCGTGAATTACTGTTGATGTTGATGTTGATGTTGTTGTTGATGTTGTTGTTTTGATTGAGACGATTCTTATCAGATATGTGATTGAATTGATTTCCACATCGCAATGTTACCATACAGTGCTTCAAGAATCGATTGGAAAAACTGGGTTAAACTTTTTGATGTAAAATATTGCCCAAAAAATTGATATTGAAAGCTGAAATTTGTATATGAAAAATTATTAAGCTTTGAAGATTGATAAAAAATAGGATCTAAACCCTATCTGATACCATGAGAAATCACATAAGTGATATTGATGTTCATGATTGAAAGAAACTATAGTAATTGAATTTAGAAGCAAAGTATTATTGTTGGAAAAGATTATTACAAAATATGTCTGACTCAGACAAGACTTTATAAGAAAACCAGCTAAGAACTAAAACAGACAAGACTGTCAGTTATACAAGACTGACAGCAGTATTACAGGACTAAAGTCAATTAAGTTTGACTGACAATTTTAAACATAAGACTCTATTCTTATTAGCCCCCCTCAACCTGATAGTAATGTAGAACTAATCAGGTTGGAAAAACTCAACTCAGTAGAGGAGTAAAACAGAAAATACACAATCCAAAGAACACATCTACCCAGAAGCATAACTATTTCCAGAACTATTAAGTGTAGAAGTAGCACTTGAATGATCAACAGCAACAGAGACAGGCATACCAAGCAGCTGATGAAGAAGAGAAGTAAACATTGGTGCAAAGAGTCCCTTTGTGAACAAATCTGCTAGTTGATGCTCAGAAGATATATGCTTGACCACCAGAAAACCTTGCTCAATCAGCTCCCTTACTACATGATAGTGAATTTTTATATGCTTGGCCCTGGAATGAGATACAGGATTAGCAAATGAGTAAATAGCACTTGTGTTGTCAAAAAAAAGAGTGATTGGTTGCTGTAGAGGAATGTGTAACTCAGAAAATAAAGATGCAATCCATTCTAACTCTGTAGTTGCAACTGAAAGACATTTATACTCAGCCTCTGCAGTAGATCTGGACACAGTTGGATGCTTCTTGCTTGACCAAGAAATTAAAGATTTGCCCATAAAGATTGCATATCCACAAGTAGATCTAGATGTCTCAGGACAACTACCCCAATCTGAATCAGTGTAAGCAGTCAAAGAAGCAATATCCCCTTTTCTCAATGTTATACCATAACCCAATGTACCTTTCAAATATCTAAGAGTTCTTTTGACTAATAATAAGTGAATATCAAATAGGGAATGCATGTACTTGGCTGACATAATTAACAAAGAAAACAAATGTCTGGCCTAGTCAAGCACAAATATTGTAACATGCCTACAATTGTTCTATATTCTGTAGCATTTGGTAATAAACCTCCTTCCTTCACAGAAAATCTTGGACCCTTAGCCACTGGAGTGCTACAAGGATTACAATCTATCATTTTAGACCTAGTAAGCAATTCCAAAGTATACTTGTTTTGAGTTAACATAATAGCATCTGCTGATCTAACTGCCTCCAAGCCCAAGAAATAATGTAAATCACCCAACTCCTTCATTGCAAAATTAGCACTCAAGAACTTAACTAAATCAGAAAGTAATGCTTCAGAATTCCCAGTAAGAATAATGTCATCAACATAAAGTAACAAAATCATCATATTAGTGCCAGAAGTATAGACAAACATTGAAAAATAAGATACTGTTCTCACAAACCCATAAGAAACCAATGAATTGATGATGAGGAATCAGCTGGTCATCCACATTTCCCGAAGTTTAATGGATTCCAGGAGGTCCCAGGTTCAAGTCCCCAATGGCGTAATATTACAGGAATTAACATGGAAGGTAGTGTTAGTTTTCCCCCCTTGTGACACAATCTCGCCCCCCCTCCCGCTTCGGCTCCCCTTGGCAAGGTTACCCATGAGGCTCGCTGGTAGGATATCACAACAACCTGTTCAATTAATGTAGTAGTATATCGTTGGAGCTTAGCTTGTTAGGCTTCCAACTAGTTTCATGTAATAATATTTCATATTATATTATAATAATAATAATAAGAAGAAGAAGAACGTCCCTAGCTCAGCTGGTCATCCCCGTTCCCCGAAGTTTCATGCGTTCCAGGAGGTCCCAGGTTCAAGTCCCCAATGGCGTAATATTGCAGGAATTAACATGGAAGGTAGTGTTAGTTTTCCCCCCTTGTGACACAATCTCGCCCCCCCTCCCACTTCGGCTCCCCTTGGAAAGGTTACCCATGAGGCTCGCTGGTAGGCTAGCACAACAACCTGTTCAATTAATATAGTAGTATGTCGTTGGAGCCTAGCTTGTTAGGCTTCCAACTAGTTTCATGTAATAATATATATATTCTTTATATATATTGTACCTTCTTCATTTTCTTAATAAATGCCTTTGTGGCCCCTTTCATAATAATAATAATAATAATAAAGGGTATGTGGGACCGGCTGGTTAGGGCTTGGTCCCACGAGTTTCCCTAATTTTTATTAATTTTCATGATTTGAAGGAAATATCATGAGATTAAAGAGTTTTCATGAGATTAGGGAAATAATAATAAAATATTGAGGAATCATGAGGTGTGGGACAGGCCATGACTAGGGCATAGCCGGCCGGCTAGTGGACACGGTCCCATGACACCTTTCCCAATTTTATATTATTTCCTTGATGCGAAGGAAACACTATGAAATGGAGGAGTTTCCTTAAAACGAATGATATTTGTTCAAATAAAAGGATTTTCATAAGATCAAGGAAAATAATAAAATATATGATAAAATATAGAATTGGGCGTGGGACTGGTCATGACACGACCGGCCAGCTGGTGGGCCCAGTCCCTCAGCGCCTTGGTTAGTATTTTATTATTTATTATTTTATTTCCTATTTTGTATAGGTTCATCGTTTCGTCATATTTTGAAATACTTATTCGTGTATTCAGGTGCCTGTTAATGCATTATTGTCGAGTACATCTGCACCATTTTGGTCGGGGCTTACTCAAAGGTATCTCAGATGCCCGTGTATTGAATATTTATTACTAACCCATGGAATTCTGCTGGGAAGAACCATAAATTGAAGTAACGAAGTATTATGAAAAACATTGAATATTTTCCAAGGATTCAGTTAATGAATCTAATGATTTTAAGAATAATTAATTGATGGCTCTATACTAGTATGATCGTCTAAGAGAATTAATAATTCAGGAATTGAGTGATATGAGCTTGTTGAAGCGTCATATTTCTTTTATATAGTCAGGGAAAACATTGTTACATCCTGAAGACGTTATTGCTCTATACTAGTAGGCAAGCTATCTAGGAGACGTCCAATCTTTCGATTATATATAGAAGTAATTACTGAAATTCCTCAGTATTCATGAGATATTTTGTTTCTTTATCTGAGAGACTACATATCTACATATACTCTGGGAGACAGTATTCTCATTCAGATATTTTGTGGCATGAGATTTCATGCTTTCAATAAGAGACATTGAGCATCAATACTCATCTGATTGCTGGATCAGGAGCATATACAATTATGGGTTTACGATTTTAGCCCTTGTCGAAAATCCACTATCTACATCATTCATTATATTCTTCTGATTCTTGATGCGTGTGGTAACCACAACAAATTAATTAAGATATTTCCCACTAATTAACTGGTAATATAGGGCTAGTAAGAGATCATTCCCACGAAGAGCAGTGTAATTAATATGTTATTTAGAAGTAAAAAGAGGGTTGGTTTATGAAATAAATAAAAAGATAACAAAAGAATAAGATAAAAGGGGTGATCAAGGAGTCCTTCGCCGTTACCAAACATTGACTCAATAGTATACTTATCTATCTTCGTAAGAACCATTCATCACCAACCTTAGGAAAGCAGCTATCGCAGTGCTATCCCCAAAGTCCCTTATGTAACTTGATACCGAAGCGCTCGCATATCAAATACTATCCAACTGAACCACCAAGTAGTAGCGCATTCAAGGTGTAACTCAAAGGAAGCTTTAAGTTATGTGAACTTAGGTTGATCCTAGCAGTTGAACTCTTAGCGCAAGGTCCACTTACTAGTGTTGTCTTCACACACGATTGCTCCACAGAATCCCTCTGCGAGGTATCACGTTCTCTACTTGTGTAAGGATTATTCAACAATTACACGAATATCATAACCCTTTACTAGCAATAGAATGATCAAAAGATTAATCCTGTGTGCACTCCAAACAATCTAATTAATCAATCATAAACCCTAGAAATAGTGAAAACAAAGGATTATGTGATTAAAACTCCGAATAGATTTATATAATAATAAATCTTCACGCTAGAACATTGAATTCATCCTCAATCAAAGAAAGTTAAGCTTCTCATGGTTACATAATTACCCGGTTTCCCCCTAAAGGGGTAAACCCTAGAATATTTTATGAAGAAAAAAAGTGTATCATGAGATGTAGAGATATATATAAATTAGGTTAAGAAGCCTCTTTTATAGTTGTCCAAGTAGTAGAAGTGCCCGTGCTCGAATTCTGGTCGAAATAAGACGCCAAACTTGCCAAAACTCCACCAAAATCATGCCAAATTCGTGCAAATTCCCATAGCCCACGTAAAAACACTCTTCATGGGCTCGGTCATGAACAGTAAAGCCCAACCCATTTCAAATCTCAACTTCATTTGTCTTGTCAGTCTTCCAGAACTGACAGCCTATCTTTTCTTCTCCTCTTAAGGACAGGTTTTTACATCCGTATATTCTCCTGGATGTTTTGACAAATTTCTTGTTTTCCATAATGTCTAGGTTTCCAAGACGTAACTTCTCCATGTTCTTCATCTACAGCTAACAACAACCCATACCAGCAGTTACCTTCTTCACTACCATCGACATGCATGTCAAACTCCATTATTGATCTCCGCTGCCAATCCAATCACCGGCAACATATTGTCATTCCCTGCGCAACCGACATCTTAATCCTCTGTTCAACTCAACTGTCAGTCATAGGGAACTAACAATTCATCTTTACCTCCTTCTTGCAAATTCTATCCGACTCCAAGTATAGATCGCCTGTGAATTGATGTTTTTGCCTTTTACGCTCCAAATGAACGCTTTTTTCTTATTTTGAATTCTTACACCAATATCAGCCGTCCTTTATTTCTCTGATCCACTTTTTTCCTTCAATTCTATACATCACTAAAGTTGTCATGCTTTTCAGACAAAATTTGCATCACTAAAGATGACATGATTTTCAGCCAGAGATGAAGAAATAAAAACATATAGTGAGAAATAATCCGCCTCCAACAACATTTGCACCTTTTGCTCTGTTTCTTCTTCTTTTGTTCCAAATGACTCCAAATTACCTAAACACTCAAAAGCAAACATAAGTACATATTTTACATGAAAACTTAACAAAGAAAGCATAAACAATAGATAAATATTAAGGTGTTTTAGACACCTATCAAATTCCCCCACACTTAGACTTTGCTAGTCATCGAGCAAATCAAACTAAACTAAAATACATACAATTCCCTGTCATTGAGGATATGGCCACACTTAGCACGTATAACAAGCCTTTGAACCCCTAGGTGTCCCTAGTGGACGAGTTATAGTCTCGTGAAGGTTTACAAGATGTGTACCTACGAAAATTTTACTCCAAATTCCAACTACTTGTGAAGAATCTATGAATGAATCCAAAGTGACTACAGGAGGAGGTACCTTGATGCAAATCCAATTTATATATAAGTAAATAAAGCTCTACTTAGAAAGTTGAAAAAACCACAATACTCGGAATCTAACTAACCACGATCACATATGAATAGATTAAGAAGATGGATATAGAGATAGATGTTTGCGAATGTTGACTAAAGTGAACGGTGTTTTCCATATCTGTCTGAAGGTCACCGCCAAGATGAACCTATGCATCCTATTGGATTGAGATACTGGTCTGAATTCTAGTGTCAACAAAACTGGCATATGCAAGGGAACCAGCGGTCAACAATCTTAATTCTAGATCAACTCAACTGGCATATACAAGGGAACCAGGAGTCGATTTATTGAACAATAATAATATTTTATTCTTTTTATTTTTGATTTGACAACATGATTAGATCTTTTGGATCCAAGCGCATGCTTCTTATCACCAGATTACATGGTAATTCCTATGGATCCTGCGTTCCACGCTTGTTTAGGAGACGGAGACAGGGAGAACACACACATATTGCTATCCAAGTGTCATTTCTTTTTATATATACTCCGGTTGGTCTAATTGGTCTGGTCTTTCTTTATTTTTTTAGTAACTCAATCACTCTATTTAATCCTAGCAGTAATAACAATTTGATGTTAGTGACCCACCAAATCACTTATAGAAACAAAAAGTTTGCAAAAATAAAAACAGAAGGTGATATGGTGATATTCCGAGATATGGTAACAACTATCATATTATTTCTAATACATGAGATTTGTCCGTCCTTTTAGTTAATGGATTCCTAAACTCCTGCAACCAAGATTGTAGTTGTAGGAATTCTCACACTACACCCTTGTTAAGATTCTATAGAAATCTGTTGGAATTTGACTTAACTTTAAAGATTAAACGACACATTGTTATTCAAATCTCAGAAATGTTTACAAAATTGGAAGAAATCAAGATTACAATTATTCTCTTGAAGTTTCTCTCTCCTCAAGACTCTTTCAACTCTCAAAAACATATCATCCTTTTCTGGATCTATCGTGCCCTTTATATAGGGATTTACATAATGGGTGACAGCTAAGTTTTCCTCTTATCTCAGATCTATTCTGCGATCTCATCGTGATCTCTACAATGTTCTCTATCGCAAGTATAATGATCATCGCAGGACCAACATATTCTTATTTTATTCCTTTCATCGTCAGCTTCTTTTGGATATTCTGTGACGCTCGTGAAACGTTGTTAAAGTATTGACAGTGACGCTGGCAGAAACGTCGTTAATATCGCAGGAATAACGTCGTAGAGATATTCTGGTCCTACATCTTGCCTCTTCTCATGCCTTTTCTACAAAGAAGAGAAGATCATGAGAACTTTAAATGCCATAACTGCTCATCTTTTCAGGCTTCTCTATTCTGACACGTTTCTATGTCCTTCGCCAGTTGTTTTCACGAATTCTTTATTCTAATAAACTTTTGACACATCTCCTCTAACCGCTGCGATCTGACCACCCATGTTTCTTCTTTGCATTAATTTCCTTCATCTTCTTCGAGAAACTTCTTCCTCTATAAATACTCTTCTCATTCCTTTCCTTTTTCTCTTTTACTTTCTTCTTCTTTCTCCCTATATCCTCTCTGCAAACTTTACTGTTCTTCCGCGAATTGTGCTGTTGTGATTTCTTTCTTCTTTTCAACCTTTCCATTCCCATACTTCAAAAATGGTTGCAGCTAGTACCAAAAACTTGAAAGCCTTTAATGAGATGCGCGAGAAACTCAAAATCAAAGGTTTCAATTTGTCTTTAATTCCAGATCAAGATTCTAGATCCTAACTTTCTCTTAAATTATTTACTGATGATCAATGTTCTCGCAAAAAAATCATAGTATCGCTAGGAAGACTTGAAGATGGTATTTTCCTTCCTCTCTATGACCCAGAACTTCCATTATTTTATCAAATAATATCTGACGAGAGGTTCTCGCGAGCAATATACCAACTAGGTGGAGATTGCATTAGGTTGCTACTTGAATATGCTTCTCGTGGTGCTGGTAAAGGATCGTGCTATTCTGAAGATGCTCAAAATCCTCTTTACAAACATATTCCAATTAACTCTGCAAATTACACTGTAGAAAAGGTTTCCAGAAATTACAAGATACTCCCTATGAAGAGGGATAGTACCTGCTGGGGTGTTCGCCTGAAGAAACTCACTGTTGATGATGCTATCATGCTAGATATTGATTTTCACCCGAAGAATAACCATGGCCCTCGCCATTCTAGCGATGATAAGTGGTTTATCTTTTCGTTATGTCTCGAGGGTCCTTATATTTCTGGTTCTCACGAACTTCCCTCGAGTCTTGCAGGATATCAACCTTGGGTCTTTAATTGGCCTGAGAGATCTAAAGAAGTATATTCTCTCAACTTTTTATATTATTATCATTTACTGTCTTCTTTATATTCTTGCTAACTATTTTGATTTTTTCTCAGATTGATAGAATGAACTCAGCTATCAAGCTCTTAGGAAACCCAGCACTTTCTTGGCTATGAAATCTTTCATGGATGAAGTAAGAAATATCTATTCATAAATTTTAACAATATATTGTTGCCCCTATTTCTTATCTCCATCTGTGCTCCCAGGTAATCGAAGAGTTAGAACCATTAATACCCGCAAAAACCAAGGAGAAACCTTTAAAAGAGAAGAAATCTGGGAAATCTTCAAAGGAGAAATCTACTGCTCCTCCTAGGGGAAAGCCTTCTTCCCCTCGTAATGAAGAATCTAGCGATCCTCCATCAAAGAAAAGGAAAACTCAACCTTCTTCTTCTTCAACTCCTCAACCAATTCCAGAAAATTCAAGTGTTGATCTTGATAAAGATAATAATGACGAGGGTTTTAATGTTAGCGGTTTTCCCTCAATAAAAAATTCTTCTTCTTCTGATTCTTCAATGACTCATTTGTCTAGAATTTTTAGCGATATTTCCCACAACATGACTTCTAATGACGAGGATGAAATTATTGATAAAACATCCCAAGCTCTCGCTAAAGTTTGCGATGCCCCTATTCTGGTGGATAATGATTCTCTCCAAGGAATCTCAAGATCGCTAACTCCCAGTCTCTTGAATTCTCTTGGTGCTTTGGTAAGTTTTCATTTCTTCAGTTTGTTTATATATTTTCTTCATCGCTAGATCTCAATTTATATTCTTCTTTCTCAGGTTGGAAGAGATTATTTTGCTGTTGCTTCTGATTTAGATAAAAGATGTGCCAGCTCTGAAGAAAAAGATGCTAAACTTTGCCAGGATAAACAAAGATTAGAATCTGAAGTTATTGAGCTTCGCAAGAAGAATAAAAAGCTGGAGACTGAAGCTTCGGTTGATAAGCAAAAGATCTCTGATCTTGATAAAGCTAACCAACAATTATATGGTATGACTAATTTCCTTTCTTTTTTAATTCTTTTTATTCTATCGCATCTTATTCAAGCGGCCACTTTTAACTTGCAGATATTTATGGTCTTACTGACGAGGCTATACTCTTTCAAACTTTCCCTGAACCTATAGATGATCATACTCTTCTTGCCTGTCTTAATAATTCCTTAAGTAATTTCTCAGATGATAAGATTAAATCCCTTTCCATAGATGAACTTAGATCCAAATTTGATCTCTTAAAAATTGAACACAGATTCAATTTAGGTTTGACTGATAAATATAGGCGCTTCTATCTTGATTCAAAGAAAGAAATAGATAGATCAAGACAGAAGAATAGCGATCTTATTGACGAGAAAGATCTTGTCATTAAAAAAGGATCCAAGACCCTTGCAGACTTTCATAAAACTCTCCTTGACGTTCAAATGGACAGAGATAAACTTATACGCGAGAATGAAGATCTTCTTGCGAGGGAGACTCAAGTTCGATCTCGTCTCCTCATTAATAGCGATGACGAGTTTGCTTGGGCTGCGAAGGTTCTTGACAACGCTAGGAATGACTTAGGTTTAAATGTTAGCCTTCAAGTTGAACAAGCGGGCTTAACTAGAGATATGATTTCTGAAAGAGAAGGTTGTTTTTTGTTCTTCTTCTCTCTAACTTTCTGTTAATCTTTTTTACAAAATTTCTAACTTGTTGTCATATATTCTCACAGGAGCTGAAAAAGATATCTTGAAAGAATTGGGGAACTTGAAAATACCCTTGCTTATAGCAATAAAAAATAATCACGATTGAAGGAGCAATTTGACATTACTACCGCGAATTTAAATAGATCTCTCATTATTGTTCGTAATGATTCCGTTAAGTTGGTCTGCAATGATCATGGAATTTCTCCTTCCATATATCATGACCTTGCAAAGGAAATTCCCGCAGTAATCCCAAATCTTAACATCTCTGATAGTGAAGCTGAGGATTATGACGAGGATGAAAATGATAGCGATAATGACGAAGGAGAAAAATCTGGTGGATGAGAAGACTCTTATAAGAATGAAGATAATGATGATAATGATGAAAGGGAGAAATATAGCGATGAAGATAAGTTTGATAAAGAGGATGGCGATGAATCTAGCTAGTTCTTCTCTTTCCCTTTGTCTTCCTTGTATATTTTTTTTCTTCTTTCTGTAACATTGCTATGAGTTTCTCCAATTTTGTGAATTTCTTTTGCTTCTAACTGTATGAATTAGAAAACAATTCTGTTTCTGCAAGTCAATCAATCAGTATAATTATTATTCTTTAATTATCTGCGTGCATTTATCTATGCAATTTTTATATGATAGATGAATAATAATTTCATCATTCTCATGTATTCCCATACTTGCCTCTATTATTCATCTATAATATACAAAATTGATTAAAGATTAGATATTAGTGGTAAATAAAATATGCCTTAATATTGGCGATCCTATCGTCAGCAATAACTGAGTGAAATCGGAATTCTCATAACATCTGCGAGTATTATCGCAGTAATCTTGTGGTCTTATTACGCCTTCCTAATTAAAGGTCTTATTTTTCCACGCTATTTCTTTCTGCGACAAAATCGCAGGATGTCTTTACATCTGCATGTATTGACCCATTGATCTTGCCTTATCTTCCTTCTTTGATTGTATTGCGACAATGTGACAAGTCTAAGCTCTCTCGCGAGATCAAATCCACGTGACATTGCCGTCTTGTGATGAAATTGCAGGACGTCTTTACACTTTCATGTAAAAACCCATTGATCTCATCTTAACTTTTGGCTTGTTGCCTCTGTATAATTTACATCACGCGACAACATGACAGGCCTAAATGTTCTTGCGATCATAAAGACCCATGACATTGCCGTCTTAAGACACTTATCAGCTCCCTAATGGAGGGTGCCGCCCTTATCTTCCCCCTGGTTGCCCCATCAAAGAGGACACATCGGCCATACAAGACTATCTCCTCCCATCCAGATTTACCAACAACCAGCTGTTTTCGCAGCCTCTTGTCCTTTATGCCTATATGGATTATAGTTACAAGACTGCACCCTAAGTGGGGTTTTCTTCAGGCCAAGTGCATCATAGCCAAAACTTACCAAGAATGGCAAGGGAGTTTCATACTCTCTTGGTACCCTTGGCTCAACCGTGTACCTCGGCGCCTTGGTTATACTTTGCACTTCTTGGAAGAGATTCTCGGTCTTCCAACCAGGGTATAACCATATATAGTTGGAAATCCAAGATCTCTCTCCCGGATAGGTTTTCTTTAACCCCAACATCTGCATGACTCAGATCCAGCAGCGGTATAACCTTACCCCTGAATCATGTCAAGAGATACCTCCTCCTATGACGTGCTCGTAGGTCTTACATTTGCCTCTTACAAAATTTTATTCGCGAACTAGGGTGCACGCCATAAAGGTTCGTGCCATTCTTTAATCTCTGCGAAATTCTATTCGCGTTTCTCACGAGTATTGTAACTCTGATAGAATTTCATAACTTTGATCTTCTTTCTTTTTATAAAATCTTGCGATTCTTTCAAGCAGAAAATTCTGTTCAATTACATATTCTTCAAACAAATCATTCATATAATTCTCTAAAGTTTATCATTTTACCTCTCTACTTACTATTTTCTTCTTTTCTGCTACGTTTTACTGTTGTTTCTTTTTCTGCGAGACGCTCGCCATCATCTTTCACATCCTATTTCCGTTCTAGTGTATCAATCATTAATCTTTCACACCTATGTTGTTGTTTGATTTTGTACTTCCAACTGCTATTCTTCTCAGCTCTTTCTTCGCAAGACTTCATATCAATTTCATAACATTTCTTGCTTTCTCCCCAATCTCCTTTAATAATTCCAACACCTTTAGGATGAGGGAACTTAATACACTGGTGATAAGTAGATGCTACACCCAATATCCCGTGTAACCAAGGTCGTCCTATCAAAGCATTATAAGGTGATTCAATATCCACAACACAGAATAAGATTTTCGAAGATATTCCTTTCAACGGTATCTGCATTTCAATTTCCCCCTTTGGTTTGTTAGCTATACCGTTAAATCCATAGATTTTATACGTTGATGGTATCAAATCTTCATCTCTTCCACCCATGGTTCTATAGGTATGATAGAATAAGATATCAACTGAGCTCCCGGTGTCTATTAAGACTCTGGTGATGGCCCAGGAGTCTTCAATTTTACCATTGTTTTCTTCATCTTCTTCTTGTATTGGCTTTGGTTTTATCTCTAGCTTTACTACCAACGGGTTATCATGCTGCTCGCCAAGCCCTGGTACATCTTGTGCACTGAAAGATATAGTCTGTTTTTGTCATTCTTCTAATGGTGAGGCTCTCGCAATATTCATTATCTCTCTTCCATCTGTATTTTTCGCGAAGACTCTGCTTAAAACATTATCATGGAAATCTTCTATAGTTATGTATGAATGTACTATGGAATAACAAAACAAATTCTTTGCTTTAGCCCCAACTTCTATCACGAATGTTTCTGCTCCTTTTACAGCATTCACTCTGCGAGTTTCTGGTCCTGGAGGCAATCGCTGATATTGTGGGTGTCCTGCTAAAAAGTGATTTAGCTTTCCTTGTTCGATCATCCTTAAAATTATTCTCTTTACATTCCTGCAGTCATTTACTGTGTGGCCATGAAAATGATGGTAAGGACAAAATTCTTGACTGCGATTGTTGGGATGTGGTTCTTTTCCCATGTTCCATGGGGATGGTATATTTTCCATTAAAATGATAGCTTCCCAGATTTTTTCTATACTAGCATTAAGAGGTGGCATCTTAATTTCTTACCATATTATCTTTTGATTTCCTTGCCCTCTAAAGTTATTCTGCCTTTGTCCGCCATAAGTTTCTTGCGGCTGATCAAGTCTTTGAATCTTATTATTTCCACCGCGATTGTAATAATTCTTCTCCCTTTCATATTCTTCTTGATCTCAACTTCCCATTGCTACCATTTTTTGTTGGTTTTAACTTACCACCTTCTCTTGTTGTGCCTGCGAGGTGCTCGCCACATTATTTATCATTTTAGGGAGCAAACTTCCACTTGCCGTTAGTGAGCTGGTGTTCGCGATTGGGTATGATTCCATCTCATTTTGTTTCTCCTCCAAAGCAATGTATTCTTCCTGTTGTTCTCGCAGTTCAGTCATAGTGATTGTATTCTTGACTCTGAAATTTGTATGTACAGTAGATTGGTCGCGAACATTGCATTGATAAAAGACAAGATAAGATATCTCTCGTCAACTCTTCCTTCCATCTCACTGCACATTGTCTTCCATCTTATGGTTAAATATTTCAGACTCTCGCCAACTCTTTGTTTTAACCCAAACACATCTTCAATACCCGGACGCGATGAATTGTTGCTAATATACGCTCCTAAAAATGTAGCTTGTAAATGATCAAAAGAAGTTATGGTATTTTTTGGTAATCCTTCGAACCATTTCAACGCCTACTTGATTAAGTGAATGAAAAATATTTGCATAACACAGCATCATGATTCTCCCACTGTAGCATACATCTAACATAAGCCTTGACGTGTTGAACATCACAAGTAGTTCCATCAAAAATGCTAGTTAATGCTGGTAAATTGCATTTTGGAGGTATCCCTCTTAACTGTACTTCTTGGTTAAATGGAGTTCTCGCCGGTTCTTCAATAGCTTCATCAAGTTGCCTTCTACCTCCTTCTCTTCTATTGTTTATCATTCCTCGCATTTCTGCTAATTCTCTCAATATTTGCTCATTCTCAGTTGATTTTTGTTCCATTGGCCTCTTTAATGTTGTTTCCCTTCTTCTGCGTTCTTGCCTTTCTTGTCTTGCAAGATTTTGTGTATCTTCTTCTTCATCATCATTTCGTCTTTCTCTACGATTTTCTCTTTTATCTTCCTCTTGATATCGTAACTGCCTATCTTCTTCTCTACGAATTTTTTAATTTCTCCTTATTTCTCTTCGTTGCCTCTCTATTCTCCTCTGTATCCTATCATATTCCTCCTGAATATTACCATTGTAGCGATTTTGTGTACGTCTCCTTTCTCGATTTTCATGATTATTTTGTCGCACTGCTTCTCGAAATTCATGTTCTTCTACTTCTGCTCTTAATCTTTCTCTCTCGCGAGCTAGACGTGCTTGTTCAACGTAATGATTCTCAATTTCTTCTTCAATCATTCTTTGATTCTCTCGCCCATGTAATATCCTCCTACCTTCTTCGGGATTTTCTTCTTCAATTTGATTGTTTCTTCCCTCTTGATTTCTATTGTCGCGCGGATTATAGCGATCACCAATTATCTCTTCTTCTCTATTTTGCACTTCTCCTCGAGTATTTTCTCTAACATTTCTTATAGGGGAATTTTGCCTTGGTTCTTCTCTGAATGATCTTGAATTTGACCTAACAGTACTTCTTGATCTCCTTCTTTGTAATCTCAAATTCTCCATTCTTAGCTCATGATTTTGTCTTGTTAAATTTGCACGCTCTTCTGCCTCTAATCTTATTTCTTCTTGTATTCTTTGTCTCAAATCATCTACTATTTCACGTTCTTCATGAATTAATCCTCCAACCATTTCTTGATTCCTTTCTCCTTCTTCTTCATTTCTCAATTGTCGATTTTCTGCTTCTTCCATCGAATCTTACCTCCAAGTATGCACACTCACTCTATCATAATCCACATCCCTATCTTGCATTTGTGCTTGTTGATTCGGCTGTTGAATTAAAATTTCTTCTTCATTTCTTGTTCTATTTCTTCCTGATCTTATCCTTAAAGATTCTTCTAATTCACCCGTTCCTTCACCTGCAAGTCTTTTACTTCTCCTCACAGTTGTTGGTGGTTCTGATGTGTTTCTTCTTCTTCTAGCCATTTCTTCAATTCTAACAATTTCTTCAAATTTTCAAGTTGTAATTAGAGATTTCTTAGCTTGATTCTCCCTGTTTCTAGCGCCAAAATGTAGTTGCAGGAATTCCCACACTACACCCTTGTTAAGATTCTATAGAAATCTGTTGGAATTTGACTAAAGTTTAAAGATTGAACAACACATTATTATTCAAATCTCAGAAATGTTTACATAATTGGAAGAAATCTAGATTACAATTATTCTCTTGAAGTTTCTCTCTCCTCAAGACTCTTTTAACTCTCAAAAACACATCATCCTTTTCTGGATCTATCGTGCCCTTTATATAGGGATGTATATAATGGGTGACAGCTAAGTTTTCCTCTTATCTCGGATCTATTCTGCGATCTCATCGTGATCTCTAAAATGTTCTCTATCGCAAGTATAATGATCATCGTAGGACCAACATATTCTTCTTTTATTCCTTTCATCATCAGCTTCTTTTGGATATTCTGTGACGCTCGTGAAACATTGTTAAAGTATTGACAGTGACGCTCGCAGAAACGTCGTTAATATCGCAGGAATAACGTCATAGCGATATTCTGGTCCTACAAAGATGGTTTCATCCACTTATATTGGTAGTGTCATCCTAAAGGCACAAGTTTCTAGATTTCGGAGTTTATAAAGCAATTTTTTTCATTTTCTATTTTTTTTTTACGAAAGGCATCAAACAAACTATACAAACATATAAATGCTCTCCCACGCTTAAACTTTACATTGTCCTTAATGTAAAATTTAGTCATTCAAAGTAAAATTCAAGGAGGGAAATTCCGCAAATGATATGCAAAAACAAAGATAAAATGCTTAAAAATAAAAAGATAAACATAAAGATACAAAACCGGTGGGTTGCCTCCCATTTAGCGCTTGGTTTAAAGTCGTCATCCCGGCTTGCAACAAAAATTCCCCATACACCAATATTTGAAAAGTTGGGGATCCACCCATAGCACCTGTTTTGTAAATACTAGCTTCATACAAATATTAGTAATATAGAACATAAATGAAGCTATTAACCGATAAAAGTTTCCCCCACACTTATTGTTTTCCACACTTGGAAGTGGATAAAGAACATAGAACTAGGGAACTTCCACAGTTTCTTGTTCTATAACTTGAATAGTATGAGAATCAAGCATCTCTAATGGAGTATATCGAGAAACAAAGTTATTCAACAATATTCTCAAAGCACATACATTCAAACCAATAAGAGGTAAAGGAGAAGAAACAATAGGAAAAGGGTTAGACAAACCTTGCGGAAACGTTTGAATTACAAAATCGTCTTTATCCTTGAAAAACTCAAGTGAATTCACCTCTTGTATTCATGGTCCTCTATCAAACCTTGTAAACAGTCTTCATCCATTTCTTCCTCAACCGAAGTCTCGATATCAATATCTTCATTACAATCCTTTGCAAGCTTAATTGGGTCTTCCACAATTAAATTAGTTTCTATTATCCGGAATCGAATTGGACTAAACAACTTATCCCGTACACCTTTTATTTCGCTAAGCCATAAATAATTCATACAAACCAACATAAATCAACTTGAATAATTATTGACCTCAACCGGAAGCAATTGAAACAACATAGACATTAAAAGCCCCGCAATTGCACCGAAATTTTGTAAGCCTAAACAATTGATATCACACAATAAAGCAAGATAGCAATAGTTTTTTCTTAACTGAAACCAATTGAATTACACATCCACAAACACATCATGGAATAAACATCAATTTAACCGAATTTTTTTTAAGCAAAAGCAATAAATATATATAATATATACTCAGGCTTTTCTTAAACAGGAAAACAATTAACTAACAGGATTGTTACCTCAATTTTTGCATCTACTTCTCCAATATGATTGCATTTTCTCCAATTAGTTTTTCTTAACTCTCATCATGTTGTCATCCTTATTCCAAAACAAAAGAATAACAACAACCCTCAACATTTACCATAAAAAGGTTGAAAACTGGTTTTAACAATTGCAAGCAAGAGTTGAAAATCGTCAAAACACATATGCTTTTATGCTAAACCAAAACCGATTCAACATATTGTGACTCTTTCACATATTGTTACTACCAGAACCCCTCATGATTCTTTGATAAAGCCTACCAACATGGGCTAGAACTTAATCCTGCTAAATCAAAAAGTCACCCAAACCACAAGGGTTCACAATATATGAGATCGAATATTAAGGTAGTAAAACCGAAATCAAACATCCCATAAACATACATAGCAATAAGATAAAATCATTCAAGCACAGGTTATGTAAACCGAAAACTATCACAAGAAAAATTACCAATCAAATAATTTTATTCATAATAGACCAATACAATCAATGAAATAAATCAAAAATTGATGTCTATTATTATAGATTAAGTAATACAGCAAATAACTTAATCTCTAGTGGTGCTCTTGTTGTTCACTGAGGTCTCTTCAGTGTTCAAACTCTTAAAGAAATGTATCAAGAGACTTGTCCGCAACCACTTTTTGTTTTTCAAGTTCTACAATTAGAAAACCAAATTTGCTCCCGCCTTCTCATTAGTAATGATGATGAATTTGCTTGGGCTTCGAAGGTTCTCGATAATGCCAGAAATAACTTAGGTGTAGATGTTAGTCTTCAAGATGATCATTATGCTTTGATTAAAGATATGATCTCTGAAAGAGAAGGTTGTTATTCTTGTTTTTCCGCTAATCCATTTTTTAGCTGAATCTCCACTATTTTATTAACATGTTGTCATTTGTTTGCAGCATCTGAAGGAAATTTTTGCCAAAGAGTTGAAGAGTTGGAAGAAGAAAAAAGACAACTCGCAAAACTTCTGTCTTCTCACAACGAGAAATGTTCCAAGTTCAAGAAGCAGCTACAGATTACCCTGGCGAATTTTAGCAATGTTCTTATTGGTGTTCGCAATTATTCCATTAAGATGGTCTGTACTGATCATAAGATTCCTCATTCTGCATATCCTTATCTCGCGGACGAAATACCAGAGAACGTTCCTAATCTTGTCATTTCTAACAGTGAAGCTGAAGAGTCTGAAGAGGATGAAGTATATAATGAAGATGAAGGTAAAGGAGAGAAAATCTGGTGAATATAATGAAGGATCTAATGAGAAATAGTTTCATCCCCTTTCTTGATCTCTTTGTAATATTTGCACATTTATCTCTTTCTCCTTGTAATATATTTTTGTGAATTCTTCCAGCTTCCAACGTTCATTGGTGTATAGATTTCTTTTGTTTATATCTGCGTACATTAGAAAACAATTCCTTTTTGAAATATGGTTAATCAATATGATTATTAATTTATAACTATCTGCGTAAATCTGTCATATAAAGATGAATAACAATTTTATCATTCTGTTCATTCCCATACTTGCCTCTGTGATTCATCTACAATATGAAAGATTGAGAAGATTATTTCTTGAATAAGATCTGTTTGTAAGTTTTGGCTATAACTCGCAGCCATCTCTTGATCTCTTGTGGTCTTATTTTGCCTTCCTAGTTAAAGGTATTATTTTTCCACGTTTTGTTTTGGAGACAAAATCGCAGGACGTCCTTACATTCGCATGTAAAGACCCATTGATCTTGCCTTATCCACATTTTGTCATTTTATTGCGACAATATGACATGCCTAAGTTTTCTTGTGAGAACAAAGCCCCATGACATTTCCGTCTTGCGATGAAATTGCAGGACGTCTTTACACTTTCATGTAAAAACCCATTGATCTCATCTTATCTTTTTCTCATGGATTTTTGCCTCTGTATAATTGTTGCACAAATATGACAAGCCTAAATATTCTTTTGAATATAAAGCCTCATGACATTTGCGTCTTAAGACACTTATCAGCTCCCTAATGGAGGGTGCCGCCCTTATCTTCCCCCTGGTTTCCCCTTCAAGGAGGCATACATCGGCCATACAAGACTAGCTCCTTCTATCCGGTCTTGACAACAACCAGTTTTTTTCGCAGCCTCTTATCCTTTTTGCCTATATGGCTTATAGTTACGAGACTGCACCCTAAGTGGGATTTTCTTTGGGCCGAGTGCATCATATTCAAGACTTGCCAAGAATGTCCAGGGTAGTTTCATACGCCCCAAGCACCCTTGGCTCAACCGTGTACCTCGACGCCTTGAGCATACTTTGCACTCCTTAGGAGAGACCCTCGGTCGTCCAACTGTTAATATATATATATATATATATAGTTGGAAATCCAAGGTACCTCTCCTGGATGGGCTTTCATTAACCCCAAATCTCCATGACTTAGGTTCCAACAGTGGTATAACCTTATCCCTGATCCATGCAAAGAGATACCCCCTTATATGACGCACTTTAGGTCTTACATTTGCCTCTTACAAAATTTTATTCGCGAACTAGGGTGTACGCCATAAAGGTTTGTCCCATTCTAATGTCTCTGCGAAATTTTATTCGCGTTTCATTATTCTTTGATTTTCTCTTCTTGCATTTCAGCTCTTGTATAATTTTTCAATTTCATCTTTTTTCATTCATTGAGTCAAAACATACTTTTGTAAAATTTTCTTCAACAAATCATTCATACATCTCTTGTATTTCACAGTTCAGAAATTTTACCTTTTTTACTTACTATCTTCTGCTTCTGCTTTTTTGTTGCGCTTTGCTACATTTTATCCATTTGCGAGATGCTCGCCATGTTGACTTGGCAGTATTCCTTCTTCTTGTCGTTTTACTGTATCAACCATTAGCCTGTCACTTCTTTTCTTTTATTTGATGTTATGTTTCCAGTTTATGTTCTTCGCAGCCCTTTCCTCGCAAGATTCCATATCAATTTCATAACACTTTTTTCCATCAATCCAATCTCCCTTTATGACTCCAACACCGCTGGGATGAGGAAATTTAATTCACTGGTGGAAAGTTGACGCTACACCTAGAATCCCATGTAGCCAAGGTCGGCCAATCAAGGTATTGTAAGGAGATTCAACATCGACAACACATAATAGAATTTTAGAATATATCCTCTTTAGTGGAATTCGCATAGTAATTTCCCCTTTGGGCTTGTTGGCAGTACCGTTGAAAACATATATCTTATAAGCCAATGGTATTAGATCCTCGTCTCTTCCTCCCATGGTTTTTTAAGTATGATAAAATAAGATATCCACTGAGCTTCCCGTGTCAATTAAAACTCTGTTAATGGCCCAAGAATCTTCATCTTCACTATCCTCATTTTCTTCATCTTCTTCTTCTATTTGTTTTGGATTTATTTATAATATTACCACTAGTGGATTGTCATGCATCTCGCCAGGTTCAGGTACTTCTTGTGCAGTGAAAGAAATAGTCTGCTTTTGCCATTCTTCTAATGGCAAAGATTTCGCAATGTTCATTATCTCTCTTTCATCTGCATCTCTCGCGAAAACTCTGCTTAAAACATTGTCGTGGAAATCTTCTATAGTTTTATACGAATGTATGATGGAGTTACAAGATAGATTCTTCGCTTTTGCTCCAACTTCTATCACAAATGTTTCTCCTCCTTTTGTTGTATTCACTCTGCGAATTTCTGGGGCTGGGGGTAGCTGCTGAGACTGTGGATGTCCTATTAGAAAATGGCTTAATTTTCCCTAATCTATCATCTTTAAGATGTTTCTTTTTACATTCCTGCATTCATTTGTTGAGTGACCATGAAAATGATGATAGGAACAAAATTCTAGACTTCGATTATTTGGGTGTGGCTCTTTTCCCATATTCCAGGGTACGGGTATGTCCTCCATCAAAATTATAGCCTCCCAAATTTTCTCTATGCTGGCATTTAGAGGTGGCATCTTAATTTCTTCCCATATTATCTTCTGACTTCCTTGACCTCTATAAAAATTTTGTCTCTGACCACCATAAGTCTCTTGCGGCTGATCAAGTCTTTGAATTTTATTATTTCCACCTCGACTGAAAAAATTTCTTTCCCTTTCAAACTCTTCTTGATCTCTGCTTCCCATAGCTACTAATTTATGTTGACCATTATCCAAACTCTTTTCTTGTTTCACCTGCAAAGTGCTCGCTACTGTATTTATTAACTTGGGAAGTAGACTTGAGTTTGCTACACTTGAGCTGGTATTCGCGACAGGGTATGATTCCATCTCATTTTTTTCTCCTCTAAAGCAATGTATTCTTCTTTCAATTCTCGCAGTTCTGTCATTGTGATGGTGTTCTTGATTATGAAGATTTGGATGTATAACAGATTGGTTTTGAACATTGCATTAATGAATGATAAAATGAGATATCTCTCATCCACGCGGCATGCCATTTTGCTGCACATTGTTTTCCACCTTATGGTTAGATGTTTTAAGCTTTCACCAACTCTTTGCTTTAATCCAAATACATCTTCTGTTGTACCAGAATATCGCCACAACGATATTCTCGTAGTAAGAACAACGCTTTCACGAGAAGGTCAAATATTCCTATAAGTATAAATGACATTGTTCACGAGAGTGTCGTAAGGATTCTTCAGCAATATTTGGCGAGCGTCACAAGTAAGCTTCATAATAGCTAACGATTGAAGAGACATGTTATGAGAGTGTTGTTTCACGAGGATTACAAAAGTTGGCGAAGATTAATATTACAAATACCACGATGAGATCGCAGAATATATCCGAAAGAAGGGGAAAACTTAGTCATCACCCACTATGTACTTTCCTATATAAAGGGTTCAAGTAAGTCCAGAGGATGATGATGTATTTTTTAGAGTTGAGAAAATCTTGAGGAGAGAGAAACTCCGAAAAAGAAAGTTGTAATTCTGAGTTTGAATATTTTCTCAGAAACATTTCTGAGATCTAAATAATAAAAGTGTCGTTTAATTCTTTAATCTTCAACTAATTTCACTTAGATTTTTATAGGATCTTAATAGGGGTGTAGTGTGGGAAATCCTGCTACTACATTTTGGAGCCGACTAAGGGGACATCAAGATCCAAAATCTCTAATTACAATTTGAAGATTTGGAGAAATTGAAGAAATGGTTGGAAGAAGGAGAAGAAATACATCAGAACCACCAACAACAATGACAAGAAGTAAAAGACTTGCAGGTGAAGAAACAAGTGTATTAGGAGAATCTTCAAGGATGAGAATTAGGAGGAATAGAACAAGGAATGAAGGGGAAAATTTAATTCAACAACCAAACCAATCAACATCGGTACAAAATGGAAGAGTGGATTATGATAGAGTAAGCGTGCATACATGGAGATCAGATTCAATGAGAGAAGAAACAAATCGACAATTAAGAGAAGAAAATGGAGTAGGAAGAAATCAGGAGGTAGAAGAAGGGTCGATTCATCAAGATGAAGATGAAACAGCAGAGGAATCAGGGCAAAGAATACAAGAAGAAAGAAGGTTAGAGGCGGTGGAACGTGCAAATTTAACAAGACAAAATCATGAGTTGAGAATGGAGAATTTAAGGTTACAAAGAAGAAGATCAAGAAGTACTACTAGATCAAGTTCAAGATCATTTAGAGAAATACCAAGGACAAATTCTCCCATAAGAAATAATGGAGAAAATGTACAAGAAGAAACTGAAAATCCAAATAGAGGACAACGTCAGGGAGAAGAGAGAGTAAATAATGATTGTAACGATCCACAAGGAGAAACTTTAAATGGAAGACGAAATATTGAAAATCAAAGAAATGAAGGTAATCAAGATGGTGAAGAAAATCACGAAGAAGGTAGAAGAGTATTACATGGCCGAGAGCACGTCAGAAATCAAAGAATTATTGAGAATGAAATAGAGAGACATTATGCTGAACAGGCACGCCTAGCTCGCGAGAGAGAAAGACTGAGGGCAGAAATGGAAGAACAGGAGTTTCAAGAAGCAATAAGGCAAAACAATCATGATAATCGAGAAAGAAGACGTACACAAAATCGCGAAAATGGCAATATTCGGGAAGAATATGATAGAATACAGAGAAGGATAGAAAGACAACAAAGAGAATTGGCGAGAAATGAAGAAGTTGGTGGAGAAGAAATTAGGAGACAAAATCAATTGCGAATTTCGGATAGAAATGAAGAGGAAAATCGCAGGAGAAGAGAAAGTGCGTTCCAATAGAACAAATCCCAACTGCAAGTGAGCAAATTTTGAGGGAATTAGCAGAAATGAGAGGGATGATAAATAATAGAAGAGAAGGAGGAAGAAGGCAACTTGATGAAGCAATCGAAGAAGCAACTAGAACTCCCTTCACACAGGAAGTACAACTAAGAGGAATTCCTCCAAAATGCAATTTTCCAAAGACTAAACAAAGTATTTTTGATGGGACTACTTGTGCTATTCAACATGTTAAAGCTTATGTTAGGTGTATGCTCAGTGGGGAGAATCATGATGCTGTTTTATGCAAGTACTTTGCATCCAGTTTGACTGTAGGCGCTAAAATGGTTTGAGGGATTGCCGAAAAATACTATTACTTCTTTTGATCACTTACAAGCTACATTTTTGGGTGCATACATAAGCAATAACTCTTCACGACCAGGTATCGAAGATGTGTTTGGATTAAAACAGAGAATTGGCGAGAGTCTAAAACATCTAACCATAAGATGGAAGACAATGTGTAGTGAGATGGCGGGAAGAGTAGATGAGAGATATCTTATTTTATCATTTATTAATGCAATGTTTGCGACCAATTTGCTCTACATACAAATTTTCAGAATCAAAAACACCATCACAATGACTGAACTAAGAGAACTACAAGAAGAGTACATTGCTTTGGAAGAAAAACAAAACGAAATGGAGTCATACCCAATTGCAAACACCAGTTCTGTAATGGCTAATGGAAGTTTGCTTCCCAAAATGATTAATAACGTGGCGAGCACCTCGCAAGTTCAAGCAGAGAAAGTGGCGAATAATGACAAACAAAAACTAGTGGCTATGGGAAGTCGTGATCAAGAAGAATTTGAAAGAGAGAAGAATTATTACAATCGTGGAGGAAATAGTCAAATCCAAAGGCTTGACCAACCTCAAGAAACTAATGGTGGAAAAAAGCAAAATAATTTCAGAAATCAGGGGAACATGAGAACCATATGGGAGGAGATTAAGATGCCACCATTGAATGCTAGTGTAGAAAAAATCTGGGAAGCTATCATTTTAATGGAAAATATACCCTCGCCATGGAACATGGGGAAGGAACCACATCCTAACACTCGTAATCAAGAATTCTGTCCTTATCATCATTTTCATGGGCATTCGATAAATAATTGCAGAAATGTAAAAAGAATAATCTTAAGAATGATCGATCAGGGGAAGCTAAATCATTTTCTAAAAGGGCATCAACAATCGCAACAATTTCCACCACCACCAGACGATCGCAGAATGACTAATGTAAAAGGAGCAAAAACTTTTGTTATAGAGGTTGGAACTAAAGCAAAGAATTTATTTTGTAATTCTATTGTGCATTCTTTCATAACCATCGAAGATTTCCACGATAATGTCTTAAGTAGAGTCTTTGCCAGAGATATGGATGGAAAAGAAATAATGAATATAGCGAGAATCTCGCCATTAGAAGAGTGGCAGAAACAAATCCTTTCTTTTACAGCACAAGAAATACCAGAGCCTGGCGAGGTGCATGATAACCCATTGGTGGTAAGGTTGGAAATAAAACCAGAACAAGCAGAAGAAGAAAAAGAAGGAGGTAAAGAAAACAATAACGAAATGGAGGAGTCTTGGGCCATTGATAGAATCCTAATTGATACTGGCAGTTCCGTAGATATCCTGTTCTACCACACCTACAGAACCATGGGTGGGAAAGATGAAGATTTGATACCATCGACATACAAAATCTATGGTTTTAATGGAACTGCCAACAAGCCTAAAGGGGAGATCACAATGAGAATTCCGTTAAGAGGAATGACTTCCAAGATTTTATTCTGTGTTGTCGATATTGAATCACCATATAACGCCTTAATTGGTCGACCTTGGCTACACAGGATATTGGGTGTTGCATCTACCTTTCATCAGTGCATTAAATTCCCTCATCCAAATGGTGTTGGAGTAATTAAAGGAGATTGGGGAGAAAGTAAGAAATGTTATGAGATAGATATCAAGTCTTGTGAGGAAAGAGCAGGGAAGAACAACAATTGGAAATACAGAATTAAGCAACAACAGAGAAGTGACAAATTAATGGTTGATTCAATAGAAAATCATGAAGAAATAACTAACGAGTCCCTCGCAGAAATCAAGCAAAAAATAAAACGCAGCAAAGGTACAGGTATAAAAAGCATAAAAGTAGGAAATGACAAGCAACTTGCGGGAAAACACTGAGTAAAAGAACAGATGATAAGGAAGATGAGAAGAATAAAGTGATAGAAAGATGAAATATGACGAGCAGATCGCTAGAAGTAGAAAGGTAAAGTTGTTTATTCTATTTGAGTGAAGAAAATGAAATTGAAAAGTTCAAAAAAAAGAAGAAAAAAAAGAAATTATTGAGATTTAAAGCTCGCGAGAAATTTTAAGAAAATGAAATTTCGCAGAGATTAAGAGAATGGGACAAACCTTTATGGCGTGCAACTTAGTTCACGAGTACAATTTCGTAAGAGGCAAATGTAAGACCTACAAGCACGTCATAAAGGGGGTATCTCTTTATATGATTCAGGGATAAGGCTATACCACTACTGGAACCTGAGTCATACAGATGTAGGGGTTAAAGAAAACCTATCCGGGAGAGAGATCTTGGATTTCCAACTTTATAAGGTTATACCCTGGTTGGACGACTGAGAGTCTCTTCCAAGAAGTGCAGAGTATGACCAAGGCGCCGAGGTACACGGTTTAGCCAAGGGTGCCCGGGACGGACGAACCTACCCTGGCCATCTTTGGTAAGTCTTGGCTACAATGCACTTGGCCTGAAGAAAACCCCACCTAGGGTGCAGTCTTGTAACTATAAGCCATATAGGCATAAAGGACAAGGGGATGCGAAAAAAACTGGTTGTTGGTAAATATGGATGGGAGGAGCTAATCTTGTATGGCCGATGTTCCCTCCTTGAAGGGGAAACCAGGGGGAAGATAAGGGCGGCACCCTCCATTAGGGAGCTGATAAGTTTCTTAAGACGGCAATGTCATGGGGCTCTAAGATCGCAAGATCATTTAGGCCTGTCATATTGTCGCGTAAATTATACAGAGGCAAAAATCCATAAGAGAAAAAAGTTAAGATGAGGTCAAGGGGTTTTTACATGAAAATGTAAAGACGTCCTGTGATTTCATCGCAAGACGGCAATGTCACGAGGCTTTGTTTTCCCGAGAAAACTTAGGCTCGTCATATTGTCGCAATACAATAAAGAAATGCAGATAAGACAAGATCAATGGGTCAATACATGAAAATGTAAAGACGTCATGCGATCTTGTCGCAGAGAGAATACTATGGCAAAGTAAGACCTTTAAGTAGGAAGGAATGATAAGACCATAAAATCGCAAAAATATCAGGGTTTGCGACAATATCGCGGAAATTATGAAATTCGTCAAAATATTCGTTTATTAACTTTCTCATATTGCAGATGAATAATAGAGGCAAGTATGGGAATGAATAAAATGATAAAGATTATTATTCATCACCATATGAGAAATTTATATGGATATTAAGGCACAAATAATTAGCAGATGCAAACTATATTGACCAAGTTATATTGCAAAAAAGAGGTTGTTCTTTCATTCATACAGATAAGGGGGCAAAGAAATTTACACATTAAATTGAAGAAAGTTGCAGCAAATTGAAGAAACTCGCGATTAATTACATCAAAGAAAAAAGTTAGACAAATACATTGTTTCACTTATCAACATTGTTATCTTTATCAGATTCTTCTTCTTCACCAGATTTCTCTTCTTCATTATTTTTGTTGGGTTCTTCATCATCGCCAGAATTTGTTTCTTCGTCATCATTCTCTTCTTCACCTTCGTCAAAATCTTCATCAAAAGATCGAGATATCAAGATCTTGAACCATTGATGGTATTGCATTTGCAAGATCAGGATCTGAAGAATGAGGAATTCAATGATCATCACAAACCTGCCTAGTAGTATTATTACGAGTAATGAGGAGGGATCTGTTAAAATTTGCAGAAGTAATCCCAAATTGAGATTTTAATCGTGAGTATTTATTATTGCGAGCAGTAAGATCGTTCGCGAGTTGATGATTAATATCTTCTAGTTCTCTCATCCTTACACGGCATCTGTCTTCAGAATCTGCGAGAATAAGGCATCGATAAGATAGAAGTTATAAGAAAGAATAATAAAAAAAACAAAAGGTTAATAGAGTAGAGTGGTTAACAACCTTCTTTTTCAGAAATCAAGTCCCTAATTAAGGCTGATTGATCATCATGAAGACTAGCATTTATACCTAAATTATTCCTAGCATTATCAAGAACTTGTGCTTCCCAAGAATACTCATCATCGCTAGTAATAATAAGGCGAGAACGAACTTGAGTTTCTCTTGCAAGAAGATCTTTATTTTCGCAGAAGAGTTTATCTCTTTCCTTTTGAACTTCGAGAAGAATTTTATGGAAATAAAGTAGAGTTTCACGCTGCTTTTAATTGCTTGATCTTTCTCGTCAACAAGATCACTAATTCTACTTCTTAATCCATTGATCACTTCTTTTGATTCATGATAAAGACGCCTAAATTTATTAGATAATCCTAAATTGTGTCTGTGTTCAATGGTCAGGAGATTAAACCTAAATTTAAGTTCCTCTATAGAGAGGGATTTAATTTGTTCATCAGCAAAATTACTTAAGGAATTATTAAGGCGAGCAAGAAGAGTATTATCATCTACAGGTTCGGGAAAGGTTTGAAGGAACGTAGCTTCGTCAGTTAGACCATAAACATCTGCAAAAATGATTGCTTGGATAAGCTATATAAAAGAAAAATAAAAAATCTAAAAGAAAGAAAAAGTAAATCATACCATAAAGTTGTTTGTTGGCATTGTTAAGATCCAAAATCTTCTGTTTATCAACTGAAGCTTCAGTTTCCAACAGTTTATTTTTCTCACGAAGCACAGAAATTTCAGCCTCTAGTTTCTCTTTATCTTGGCGAAGGTTAACAAACTTTTTCTTAAATGAAGCACATTTATTATCTAAATCAGCAGCAGCAGCAAAAGAAGCTCTCCCAACCTGCAATAGAGTTTTATAAGTACAAAAAATTTGACGAGAGAAATCTGGCGATTTAAGAAACAACTAAGAAAACATACCAGAATACCAAGTGCATTTAAGAATCTTGGAGTTAGAGTTCCAGAAATTCCACGAAGAGAATTATTATCAGATAAGATTGGAGCATCGCACACTTTGACAAGAACTTGAGCTAGCCCATTAAGAGTCTCATCGCCATACTCATTCGCAGTTCCACGAGAAGAATCGCCAAAAAGAATGGACAGTTGGGTCATGGAAGAATCAGAGGAAGAAGAATTTTTCACAGAAGGAACTTCTCTAATATCGTCAAATTCTTCGATAAATTCATCATTAGATTTATTACTAACGATTGAATCCAATTGGGTATGTTGAGGAGAAGAATGCTGAGTTTTATTTTTCTTCAAAGGAGGCTCGCTGGGTTCTTTATCACGAGGGGAAGAGCGTCTTCCTTCACTTGAAGCAATAGATTTCCCTTTACGATTAGTTGAAGGTTTCTCCTTAAGTTTTGGCTCTAAAGGTGGTAATTCTTCAATTACCTACAAACACAGATAAAGATAAGAAATAGGGGCAACAATATATTGTTAATTAATAAAGGAATATTTCTTACTTCATCTGTGAAAGATCTAAGAGCTAGAAGAGTGCTGGGTTTCCTATATTTCGTAATTAAGCTTCATTTTGGCAACCCGTAAGATAATGGAAAAGTTAGCGAGAGTGTGAAGGAATAAATAATAATAGCATAAGAAGATGAGAGAATATACATCGGAAGACCTATCGGAGCAGTTGAAAGTCCATGGTTCATAGTGAGAGAGATTCGCAGGAAGTTGGAGAGAACCGGATATATAAGGACCTTTAAGGCATAAGGGAAAAATAAACCACTTATCGTCATTAGAATGACGAGGGCCATCATTTTTATTGGTATGAAAATCAATGTCTTGCATAAGAGCATTTTCAGTAGCGACCTTCCTTTTATGCAAACGAACACCCCAACAGGTACTATCCATTACCATGGGGAGTAATTGGTAATTTCGGAAGAAATTATCTACAGTATACTTTGCAGGGATAATCGGAATATGTTTATATTTAAGACTTTTATGTTCTTCGGAATATTGGGATCCTTTGCCAGCACCACGAGAGGCATATTCCAAAGAATAATCTAATACAATCCCCGCCAAGTTGATACACCGCTCGTGAAAATATCTTATTAGAAATTATTTGGTAAAAGAGTGGAAGTTCAGGGTTGTAGAGAGGAAGTGGAAGACCAGCTTCAAGTTGACCTAATGAAACTATAATTTTTTCACGAGAACACTGGAAGTTAGAAAATAATTCAAGAGAAATAACAGATTTGGGACTTTGATATGGGATTAAAGATAAGTCAAATCCTTGATTTTTAAGTTTTTCTTGCATCAAATTGAAAGCAATAAGATATTTAGCCCCAGCAGCAACCATTTTGAGAGAATGGGAATGAAAGGAGATTGAAAAAATGGCGAAAGATATTAGATGCGCGATTTGCGGGAAAGCAATGAAATTTGCAGAGAAGAAAAAGGAAAGAGAATGAGAAGAAAGAAAAAGAGAAGAATGAGAGAAGGTATTTATAGCAGAAGAAGTTTCTCGAGAAAATAAAATAGTTAATACAATGAAAGGACGTGAATGGTCAAATAGCAGCGGTTTAAGATGACGTGTCGAAAAATATATGGGTGATAAAATTATATGAAGACAGCCGGGGAAAGGTTTAGAGACGTGTCAGGATAAAGGTGGAGGTGAAAATATAGGAGATTACAGCAATTTATTCTCACGATCTTCTCTTCTTCGCAGAAAAGACATGAGAAGAGGCAAGATATAGTACCAGAATATCGCCACAACGATATTCTCGTAGTAAGAACAACGCTTTCACGAGAAGGTCAAATATTCCTATAAGTATAAATGACATTGTTCACGAGAGTGTCGTAAGGATTCTTCAACAACATTTAGCGAGCGTCACAAGTAAGATTCATAATAGCTGACGATTGAAGAGACATGTTATGAGAGTGTTGTTTCACGAGGATTACAAAAGTTTGCGAAGATTAATATTACAAATACCACGATGAGATCGCAGAATATATCCGAAAGAAGGGGAAAACTTAGCTGTCACCCACTATGTACTTTCCTATATAAAGGGTTCAAGTAAGTCCAGAGGATGATGATGTATTTTTTAGAGTTGAGAAAATCTTGAGGAGAGAGAAACTCCAGAAAAGAAAGTTGTAATTCTGAGTTTGAATATTTTCTATAAACATTTCTGAGATCTAAATAATAAAAGTGTCGTTTAATTCTTTAATCTTCAACTAATTTCACTTAGATTTTTATAGGATCTTAATAGGGATGTAGTGTGGGAAATCCTGCTACTACATCTTCAATGCCAGGTCGCGAAAAATTATTACTTATATATGCTCCCAAAAATATAATCTGCAAGTGGTTGAAAGAAGTTATAGTGTTCTTAGGTGAACCTTCGAACCATTTTAGCGCCTCGCCTGTTAAGCTGGATGTGAAATATTTGCACAATATAGCATCATGGTTTTCCCACTGTAGCATACACCTAACATAAGCTTTGACATGTTGAATGGCACAACTGGTTCTATCAAAGATATTGATTAATGTTGGCAAGTTGCATTTTTGGGGTATTCCTCCTAATTTTACTTCTTGGGTGAATGGAGTTTTCGCAGCTTCTTCAATGGACTCATCAAGTTTCCTTCTACCTATAGGTACCGGATATCACGAGGCATTAGCTTAAGAATATCGTAATAAATATAAGAGGAAAGAGTTACAAAACGATGCGATGATAGAGGAAGCACGGGGAAGTATAAAGATTTGCGAAGATAGAATAAATCTTACGAAGATGTATTGCGATACTTCGCAATACATAAAAAGCTATACAAATTTCATTATAAATAGGAGTTCAAATGTAAAATTCAGGAGGTTCTTTTAGTGAGTATTAGAAAATATCTTAGGAAAGAGAATAGAGAAAGTTGTAACTATTCTAGTTCCATTTAGATACTTTTATGTAATCAATTGAGAAAATTAATAAGAAAATTGTCATTCATCATCAAGAAATTCTTAAGTTTTACAAATTCTACTGAGGGTGTAGTTGTAGGTAATTCTGCAACTACATAATTGGCGCTAGAAACAGGGATTTGAAGAATTCCTGCATCAAAGAAATGGAAAGAAGAAGAAATATATCAGAACCATTAACTGCTGTAAGAAGAAGTGTAAGACTCACATGAGGATAAGAAAATATGACAGGAGAACCTAGTAGGAGAGGGAGTAATCGAAGAAATCAAGCTCAACAAATAATAGATCATGATCAAGTGAGTATACACACTTGGAGAACTGATACACCAGCAGAAGAATATAGAGCACCACAAATCAGAAAAAATGGGGGACTGATGGGAGGAACAATTCTTGAAAGAGAAAGGGAGGTATTAGAAACATTGAGACAAGGAATTCAAGAAGAACGAAGGTTTGAAGCTGAAGAACGTGCTAATCTAACAAGACAAAATCAAGAATTGAGGAGGGAAAATGAGATGTTACAGAGGAGGAAATCTCAAAGTGTTGCAAGATCAATTGTTAGACCAGAAAGAGAAGGACAAAATTCACCAACAATCAATAATGAAAGTACTATGCAAGGACAAGCACATAATCAAGTTGAAAGAAATCAAGAGAATCGCTTCATTTTAGTACCAGACCCTCCTTCACGAACCAGGCCAAATCCTAGAGAAAACAACCAGAATGGTGAAGAAAATCGAGAGGAAGAGCAGCAACAAGCAGTACATCAAAACAATTACGAGAATGGAGTAAGAAGACATGAAGAGGCTCGTAACAATCAAAATATTGTGTATGAAAGAATTCAGAGAAGAATTGGAAATCAACGAACAGAAATAATGAGGAATGAACCAAACTTTCGAACCAGAATACAGGCGAATCAAGAAGAAATAAATCACAGAAGGAGGAGAAATTAAGAAGAAGAAATTCCTGATATTCGCATGAGAAGAATGAGAAGAATGGAAAGGGAAGAACAAGAACTTCAAGGTGCTCTGTAACAAAACAATTGCGATAATTTAGAAAGAAGATATTTGCAAAATTGTGCAAATGAAAACATTAATGAATAATATGATAGAATGCGAAGGATCGCAAGAGAAGAGGCGCAAGACCGTAGAAGAAGAGAGGCTGCGTTGAAGAGACCAATGGATGAGAATTCTGAAGCAAATGCACGGATTTTGCGAGAATTAGCGGAAATGAGAAGGATGATAAACAATAGAAGAGGAGGAGATAGAAGGAAATTAGATGAAGCAATAGAAGAAGCTGCGAGGACTCCATTTGCTAGAGCAGTAGAATTGGGATGGATTCCACCAAAATGCAATCTGCCTACACTTACCAGTATCTTTGACGGGACTTCATGTGCTATTCAGCACATTAAAGCATATATAAGATGCATGTTACAATGGGAGAATCACGATGCTGTATTATGCAAGTACTTCGCATCAAGCTTAACAGGAGATGCTCTAAAGTGGTTCGAAGGAATTCCTAAGAATACTATTACATCATTTAATCATTTACAAGTAACTTTCCTTGGAGCATATATCACAAATCATTCATCACGGCTTGGTATTGAAGATGTGTTTGGTTTAAAACAAAGAATTGGTGAAAGTTTGAAGAATTTGGTAAGAAGATAGAAGACTATGTGCAGTGACATGGCAGGGCGCGTGGATGAGAGATATTTGATACTGTCTTTCATAAATGCGATGTTCGCAACTGAACAATTGTATGTTCAAATCTTCAGAAGAAAGAATTCCATAATGATGACAGAGTTACGAGAATTACAAGAGGAGTACATCACATTAGAGGAAAAGCAAAACAATATGGAGTCATATCCAGTAGCAAACACTAACAATCAAGATACAGGAGCAAATTTACTTCCTAAAATAATCAATGTCGTAGCAGGTACTTCGCAAACATCCTCGCAAACTTCTTCGCAAATTTCAGAAGAGAAGAAAATCAATAATAGCCAGCCAAAAATGGTAGCAATGGGTAGCAAATATCAAGAAGAGTATGATAGAGAGGAATTTCTATAATCGAGGAGGAAATAACCAGATCCAAAGATTAGATCAACAGCAAGAAAATTACGGGGGACAAATGCAAAATTATTTTGGACAAGGGAATCAGAGACAAAATTATAACAATGGTCAAGGAGGTCAAAGAATGATAAGAGAAGAAATAAAGTTGCCACCTTTGAATACAAGTGTAGAAAAGATATGGCAGGCAATTATCCTGATAGAACATATACCAACTCCATGGAATATGGGAAAGGAACCACCAATAGGTCCAAGAAGTCATGAATTTTGTTCGTATCATCATTTTCATGGACATTTTACAAATAACTGCAATAATATCAATAGGATTATCTTGCGAATGATTAATCAAGAAAAACTGGATCATTTTTTACTTAAGAAAACACAGTCGCAACAATTACCACAGGCTCCAGTCATAACTCGCAGGGAGAACACAATACAAGAAAAGGGAAAAGAAACCCTACATATAGAAGTGGGGTCAAAAGCAAGGAATGTTTTCTGTAATTCTATTGTTCACTCATATAAAACCATAGAAGATTTTCATGATAATTTGTTAAGCAGGGTATATGCGAGGGATGGTGAAGGAAAGGAGATAATGAACATCGCAAAAAATTTCGCGACTTGAAGATTGGCAGAAGCGTGAAATTTCTTTTGAAGCTACTGAAATTCCAGAAGGTTGTGAAGTACATGATAACCCATTGGTAGTAAGGTTACAAATTTGCATGAATATGGAAGAAATTGAAGATGATATGGAGGAAGAATCAATTGGTCTTAATAGAATTTTGATTGATACGAGATGTTCTGTCAATATCCTCTTCTATTCTGCTTACAAAACTATGGGGGGGAAAGACGCAGATCTAATACCTTCTACTTACAGGATTTATGGTTTTAATGGAACTGCTAATAAACCTAAAGGAGAAGTAAACATGCGAATTCCATTAAGTGGAATGCTAACTGAAATTCTGTTTTGCGTGGTTGATGTCGAATCACCGTATAATGCTTTGATACGAAGACCATGGCTTCATGGAATTATGGGCGTAGCTTCCACTCTGCATCAATGCATAAAGTTTCCTCATATGAAGGGTGTTGGAGTTATCAAGGGTGATTGGGCTGAAGGCATGAAATGTTACGATACAGAGGTAGAAGTTTGCGAAGGAAAAACTACTGAAAAGGAAAATTGGAGGAAAAGAGCAAAGGATGTAAAAAGAAGTGAAAATTTAATGGCAGAGGATTAAGACATGAAAGAATAAAATTACAATGTTAATCATACAAGAAATTTACGAGGATAACAAAGGGTGGTGATTTGCGAAGGAAGAAGAAACAAGGTAATGAAACAAGAAGGTAATCAATATGTTTGCTCGTAAAGTATAACAAGATATACGTTAAGGAACAAGAAATTGAAATGAGGTATTTTGCAACACAAGAAATTTTTTGTGATAAAATTTTACGAATTAAAACAATTTATTGCGATTAACTTTCATAGAAGAAAGATGCAAACATTAATTTGCGAATAAAAGACCGCAATCTGTGATCAACTTTCAAAAAAGAAAGAAAGCCTCAGAAATATTACACAGGCAAACCTTTGTTGCGTACACCCTAGTTCGCGAAGAAACATTTCGTAAGAGGCAAAGTCCTAAACTGCGTCATTTAAGGGGGTACCTATAAGTATGGCTCAGGGACACCGGAACACCACCAAGGAACCTGAGTACATGGAACTTTACGGGGTACAACCCAATAACGGGGTACCTATCCGGGTTAGACACCTTGGATTCTCACCTAATCTTGCGACATTACGCAATATTATGCGATGTAACATGATTTAGGTTGGGCGACTAAGGCATATTGTCTTTCCCAAGAAGTGAAGAAAACGATCAAGGCGCCGAGGTACACGGTTGAGTCAAGAGTGCCGGGTGGGCTTGAAGCACATCTGCCATTTTTGACAAGTCTTGGCAAATGATGCACTTGGCCCAAAGATACCCCATAGGGTGCAACCTCGTAACTATAAGCCCTATAGGAAAAAAGGATAAGAGGTTGCGATCAAAAGCTGGTTGTTGGAAGAACCGGATGGGAAGAGCTAACCTTGTATGGTCGATGTACGCTTCCTTGAAGGGGAAACCAAGGGGAAGATAAAGGGCAGCACCCTCCATTAGGGAGCTGATACATGCTATAAGACGCAAATGTCATGAGGCTTTTTGTTTGCGAAAACATAAAGGCTTGTCATATTTATGCAACAACTGAATTTCTGCGAGCATTCTAAAAAAAAAAAAAAAAAATTACAGAAAAAGAGAACTCGCAGAACATAACAAAGAAGTTAAGATGAGATCAATGGGTTATTACATGAAAGTGTAAAAATGTCCTGCGATTTCATCGCAAGACGATAATGTCACGAGGTTGTATATTCGCAAGAATGTTCAAGCTTGTCATATTATCGCAAATACAAAAATATTATCACAAAAGAGGTGGCAAAATAAGACCTTTACTTAGGAAGGCATGATAAGACCACAGCAATTAATGAAATTTATCACTAAAAATTTATCAGCAATTAATGATATTATTCCATCAATATCATTGAAGAATTTTTACAAGAATATATATCATGAAGTTCTGACAAAGAAGGCAATTCCGTCAATATCATTGAAGAATTTTTACAAGAATATATATCATGAAGTCTTGACAAAGAAGACAATTCCATCAATATCATTGAAGAATTTTTACAAGAATATATATATCACGAGGACATAACAAAAGATGCGATTTTATTCGCAATCAAAAACAGGTAGTTCGTATTCATTAAATTTTACGAAGATTAAATACTTGCTATACTTCTTCATACAATGAATAATTCTTCATACAATGAATAATTCTTATACTTCTTCATACATTGGATAATTCTTCATGAATTGAATAATTCTTACACTTCTTCACACATTGGATAATTATTCACGGATTGAATACTTCTAATACTTTTTTCAAAAATATTTTATACTTCTTATACTTCGTAAGGATATTTCATACTTCGTATTTCTTATATTTCAAAAGGAGGATTTCTTATTCACAATTGCAACAAGATGAAGCTTCGAAAATTAAACTGAGGCAGATATACTAATACTTCCAACAATATTTGATCATCTGAAGAGCAATAATAGGGGGAAAAGGGATACTAAGCTAAGTCTTTAAGATATATTATTTCTCTCCACATGATCAAGTTATGCGAATAAGGGAAACACTCAATCAAAGAAAGATCAATTCATCGTCACAAAATTAAGACATTAATACTAGTTAAACTTCAAAAAGAAATTGTTGGTTGATCAAAAGTGAAGGAAAGAAGAAAGTATTGTATTCAAACAGACAATATGAAAAGAACTAGAGAAGATATACAAAAAAAAAAAAAAAAGAATGAAGTTATTTTTTGGGTGATTTATTCCCATCAAAATGATCTTCTTTTTCTTCTTCAGAAGGATCATCTTCAACTTCAATATCGGAAATTTCCAGATATGGAGTATCCTTAGGAATTTCTTCAGAAAGGAGCGTATGGTACTTCTTGAGAGGAATTTGATTGTCTTCACAAATCCTGCGAGTCATCTTAGCTCGTAAACGCTTGACATATAAACTATGGTTGTTCTGGGAAATTAGAAATTGAGATCTTAAATCAGAAATCTTCTTGTTACGACTGGCAAGAATAGTTTCCAGATCATCATTCATCTTCGTATAATTTTCTGCAGCAAGGGAAGAAATTAAGGAATTAGTTAGCAAGTTACGAAGGAAAAGTAATTAAAATACTTACCATTACAAAGAATTTATCTTCTAATTGTTTCTTATCATTACGAAGAGAAGAGTTTTCAAGATTTAGTTGATTATTCTCCTCAAGAAGAGAAGAACTATCAGCTGCGATGCTCGCATATTATGGATTATCTTCGTGACGGGATGTTAATTCTGCATTATCAATACTTAAATCCTCTACTTTCTGACGAAGTCTTGAATTTTCATCCTCTAACTTCTTACAACGGCTTAAAGTTTTCTTCTTAGCAATGGAATGACGTCTTTCCCAATCAGAAGCAGCTGCGCAGCTAACCCTTCCAACCTGAACGAATAAAAAGGGTTAGAAATTAATGAAATAAGGGAAACAAACAAGGAGTAGAAAAGAAACTTACCATACTCCCTAAAGCATATAATGTAGCAGGAGAGACGAATCTTGAAATTCCATTAAGAGAGTTGTTATTGAGTACAGTAGGAACTTTGCAAGCCTTCGCAATAAGCTTACGAGCATTCGCAGTAGGAGAGTTTCCTAACCCACGATAAGAATGGAGAGAAGCCTCAGATACTCGAACCATTGCTGAATCAAAAGTTTCTGCATTACTATAATCTTCATCTTCATCAGCATCATCATCATCTCCTTTATCAGAAAGGGTATCAGAATTAGAATTAAAGTCCTTCTCAGGAAATTTATCATCTTCGTCAACATCCTTACTAGAAGAGATCACATTGGAGTAGACATTGGTTGAGAGTTTCTTATTCTTCCTCTCATAAACAACATCCTCAAGTTTCCTTTTTCCTTTGAGAAGAGCATCATCTTGACTACCAGAAGTTTGGGTATCCTTCGCAGAGCGAAGTGTTTTTTGTCTTGCAGTTAGCCTTTTGGAAGAAGTAGGATTCTTATTCTCACTCGCAACAACCTCAGGAAAATCAGGAAGAGCCTACAAATTCAAATAAGGATAAGAAACAGAGGCAACAATATATTGTTTTGAAAGCATATAAGAGTGTTTCTTACCTCATTTGAAAATAATTTGAAGAATAACAAGAAAATAAGAAGATAGAGATACATACATTTTTATCTTCGTTCAGCCAAGAAAAGACCCAAGGTTGATAGTTACGATCACGAATGTTCGCAGGAAGATCTACTATCCTAGAAATGTAAGAACCCGATAATGTTAGAGGGTAATTATACCAATATTCGTCATGAGAACGGTGAGGGGTTCTATTATTTCCTGAGGCAAAATCAATATCGTGCATGAGAAGGTCATCTGCTGCAATATTAGCTTTGCGATGAAGACGAACACCCCAACGTTTATCTTCCTTCTTCGCAGGAATTAATGCATAATTTTTAAAGAAACTCTCAACTGTATAGTCTGCAGCAATAATTTCCATATCTTGAAATCCAGGTTCCCTAAGATCAACTGAATACAAAGATTTTCCAGTAGCAGCATGAGTTGCGAATTCGACCAAAATGCTAATGCAATCACCAGTAAATTGATAAATGGCACATGAAAAATTGGGGTGGGAAATAATTTCATAGAATAAAGGAAGATTGACATCATAAAGAGGGAGAGGAAGACCTGCGAGGATTTGACCTCGTGAGATTAAAATTTTCTGATCATTCCAAGCAAGATTGGTAAAGAGCTCCATACAGAGAGAAGACTTCTTGTCATAACCATCAATTTCAGAAAGAATGAGGTCCCTATCATCAAGCTCTGCATTAATTTGTTCAATAGTTTTCTTCTTTGGAGCCATTAGATGTAGGATAGAAAATAGAAATGAAAAGAGGTGAAAGAGATAAGAAATTGTAGTAGCAGAAAAAGGGAATAAATTGCAGAGGCAGAAGTGATGAGGAAGATGAATAGGGTAAGAGAATAAAAATAAGAACAAAAGATAATATTTATAAAGAAGAGAGAGTTCGATGAAGATAGAAACTCATCAATGCGATTAGACATGAATGGTTGAAAAGAATGGTTACGAAGAAACGTGTCAAAAATTCAATGAAAAAGAATAATACGTGTTACGAATTTAACAGGTGGTGATAACTGTAGTAAATTTACGAGAATAGAGGTTCTCATGACATTTCTTCTTCGTAGAATTGACATGAGAAGAGGCAAGATGTAGGTACCGGATATCACGAGGCATTAGCTTACGAATATCATAATAAATATAAGAGGAAAGAGTTACAAAATGATGCGATGATATAGGAAGCACGGGGAAGTATAAAGATTTGCGAAGATAGAATAAATCTTACGAATATGTATTGCGATACTTCGCAATACATAAACAGCTGTACAAATTTCATTATAAATAGGAGTTCAAATGTAAAATTCAGGAGGTTCTTTTAGTGAGTATTAGAAAATATCTTAGGAAAGAGAATATAGAAAGTTGTAACTATTCTAGTTCCATTTAGATACTTTTATGTAATCAATTGAGAAAATTAATAAGAAAATTGTCATTCATCATCAAGAACTTCTTAAGTTTTACAAATTCTACTGAGGGTGTAGTTGTAGGTAATTCTTTAACTACACTACCTCCTTCTCTTCTGTTATTTAACATTCCCCTCATTTCTGCTAATTCTCTTAAGATTTGTTCATTCCCAGCTGAATTTTTCTCCATCGGCCTTTTCAATGCAGCTTCCCCTTTTTTCCGTCCATGTCTTCCTTGCCTTGCAAGATTTTGTGTTTCTTCTTCAGCATCTTCATTCTGTATTCTCCCGCGATTTTCTTCTTCACCTCCTTCCTGAATTCGCAAATGATTATGCATTCCATTTTCTCTTCTGCGATTTTCTTCATTTCTCACCGTTTCTCTTCGCTGTCTTTCTATTCTCCTTTGTATTCTATCATATTCCTCATTGATATTACCATTTTTTCGATTTCATGCGCGTCTTCTTTCTCGATTGTCATGATTATTCTGACGTATTGCTTCTTGAAGCTCTTTTTCTTCCACTTCTGCTCTCAATATTTCTCTTTCGCAAGCTAGACGTGCTTGTTCAGCATAATGTCTCTCAATTTCATCCTCAATTATTCTTCGGTTTCTTTGAATTTCTCGCTCATGTAATATTCTCCTACCTTCTTCTCGATTTTCTTCACCGTCTTGGTTATTTCCACCCCCTTGATTTCTATTATCACGTCTATCATCCAAGGTTTCACCATGTGGAATGTAGCGATCATTAATTATCTCTTCTTCTCCATAATGCTGCTCTTCATTTGGATTTTGCATTTCCTCTCGAATATTTTCACCAGCATTTCTCACAGGGGAATTTCGCCTTGCTTCTTCTCTAAATGACCTTGAACTTGATCTTGCAGTACTTCTTGATCTCCTATTTTGTAATCTCAAATTTTCCATTCTTAACTTGTGATTTTGTCTTGTTAAGTTTGCACGTTCTTCCGCCTCTAATATCCTTTCCTCTTGTATTCTTTGTCTTAGAGCCTCTACTGCTTCATTTTCGTCATATCCATGAATTAATCCTCTAACCGCCTCTTGATCTCTTCCCTCTCGCCTTCCATTTCTTAATTGTCGATTTTCTACTTATTCTATTGAATCTGATCGCCAAGTACGCACGCTTACTCTGTCATAATCCATAGTTCTATCTTGTATCGGTGTTTGCTGATTTGGCTATTGAACTTTATTTTCTCCATTATTCCTTGTTCTGTTGCTCCTTGTTCTTAATCTTAAAGATTCTCCTATTTTATTTGTCCCTTCTCCAGCAATTCTTCTGCTCCTCCTTACGGTTGTTGGCTGTTCTGATGTATTTCTTCTTCTAGACATTCATTCAATTTTGATGTATTACTGTAAATCACGTAAAAATCTTCTCCAATTTCTTCAAATTCTTACAAATCACAATTTCAATCTTTGCTTAGAAACATCCCTGATTCTGGTGCCAAAAATGTAGTTGCAGGAAATCCTACACTACACCCCTCACAAGAATTCACAAGAATCAACACATATTTGAAGATTAAGAACAACACTTTTATTGATTAATTCTCAGAAATATTACAAGAAGTGGAAGAAATCAAGAATACAACCGCTCTCTTAAACTTTCTCTCTCCTCAAAACTTTCTCAACACTCTCAAAATTGATCTCTCTCTCTTTACGCTTGTTCAACTCTTTATATAGGAAATTACATAGTGGATGACAGCGAATCTGTCCTTTATTTTAGGATATGACTTGCGATATTCTCGCAAGGGTTATAATGCCAATTTTCGCAAATGTTCTCATTATCGCAGAATCGTCACACACTTCTCATGTTTCTGCTATCGTCATCTGTTACGTCATTCTTTAAACCATCATGTGACACTTGCAAGGTGTAGTTAACCATACTTCGCAAATGCGTCCTTCTTGCAATATTCAGATCCTATAATCTTCTTTGTCTTCAAATCTTCTTAAATCTTCAATAAAAACTTGCACACAATCACTTGAATCTCTTATGATCAATCAAGCACAGAACAGAGTCTGTTAACAATGGATTATCACAAGATCGTCTTTAGAACTAACAACAGTCTAAAGATCCCTGTCGAAACTCTGAACTAGTTTGAGTGAATCTTATATCATAAGAGAAGATTCTCAAGCATAAAAAAACTAGGTGCAATCATATTTAACCACCGTTATTCAATCAAATCAATGAAAACAAAAGATAAACCGCAATTATCTAATTTCCCACCAACGGTACACGCTAGATCTTCTCAATCCCAAAGAAGACTTTAAACTAAGCGGCCGTAAGAGATTTATCCTAATTAGGTTACTTTCCTCTCCGAATAGGTGGCTACACCAGTAACAACAACAAAATAGGAAATATGTTGTTACAAAGGATTAGTTTTCTAGAAAGGCAAACTTCAAGTATTTATAGACAAGGAAGTTTGGACACCAAGGAATTTCCAAAACCGAAAATATTCTCAAGATATTTATTACAACACAAATTCATTTTCCATAATTCTTGGAAATGTTCTGTCCAAAAATAATGATCGAAATCTCTCGGAAAATCTAATTAGTAAATGCACATTACTAATTCTTATATTTTCCTATAAAATAAAGTTAATTACCTTAATTAAAAGATTCTTAACTTACTTATGTTTCGATCCTGGGATTCTCTTCCCTTAGCCATTAAGGAATAACTTTGAACAATTGAATAAATAAACATTCACAACACGTGTTCAAAGTATGTCGACATCCTTACTTTGTAAGTTCTCTTTCACACTTACAACCTTGAAACCGATTTGCCACACTTCCAAACAAGTTTAGAATTGGTTCATCTGACTTTCAAGAACTATGACATTGATCAAACAAACATTCAATCATAATCACGGGTTTAACGGTTCTACCAAAACAAGTTTCGGTTCTACCTTCCATGTGAGTACTATGTATAGTCTCACTAGCTTTCCAAAATTCGGTTGAGTAGGTACAAGGATCGGTTACCTATATATATATGGTATCTAACTTATATGTGTTGCACATGTCCATAGGATCAGTTCTCCTTTCTGCTGTAAACCTTGTTGCACCCCATACAAGGATCGGTTCCTCTTTGTGATGTATTGCACCTCTTACTAGGATCGGTTCCCCTTTCCCATATTTGGCCAGACATAAAATCATAAACCCGATCATACCATCCCAGGTGATTAATTACTTAAGATCGATTTCACTAATAAAAGTCATACCAATACATAAGTCAGGCCTTTGTGAATAGTTCTACCAAGAACACAAACAAGTTGTGAGCGGTTATACTTAATCACACATATTGGTTGTTCATAAGATATGCAATGAATAAAAAAACCAATAACACCTGGAAATTTCCTTTTCGGTTTACAAACAAGTTTATGAACTTACTTCCTTAGAACACATGTAAAACATTGTTCCCTAGGATGAAATCCTCACCTCATACCCATACATGATCACAATAGTATTCAAATGATTATGGCGATGTCTTATCTACAAAGTTTAATGGTTAAGAAATAAACCTCGTATTGTATTCCTTAATACTATGTCTATCTAGAGTTCAAATATGCTTCGCAGTTTTTTTTCAATATGCACGAGTTGAAAGATAAATTAGGGAATGGAACAGTTCAAGTCAAATATCACTAACCTCAAGTGGAAGGATGATTATTGTCGTTGTATCTCATTGCTTCTTCACATCTTCAAGACTTCGCAATACTTGTAATGTCTCATATCCTAATACTTTCAAGCTAACCTATACGAAGTTGACTCTAGTACATAATCAAGCGACTCTTAACATGAGCTTTGATTCACTAAAATATGACAACCAAACTTGACATACCAACACTTGGTGTGTTCAACCGAGCCATGCTCTAACACAAACTCATATCACGTTTTTTGAAAAGAGTTGTTACCGAACAGATTTGTTGTTCCTTTACTGTTTGGAATACGAACCAAAGGAATTGTTCCAAGTGCGTGACTTATTACAAGTTGGAGGCACATGGATACTGAGGGAAACTAGGTGAACTATAGGTTTAGTTGCTTGGTCTCAACTATACGAAGTTGGTTTAGATTTTGTATATCGGCTTAATTCTGAGAGTATTCAATTCTGGACAAGGTCCTGGGGTTTTTCCGCATTTTCGGTTTCCTCGTTAACAAAATCTTGTTGTGTCTTTTACTTTTCTATTTCCGCAATTATAATTATTTTATTATAATTAGAAGTAAAATACACAAATGTTAATTCCTAATTACTTGATAGCAATCCTATAGTGTTTGGTTAAGTCCGAACCTATTATCAAGTAATCATACTTCGTTGTTGTATTGTCTCGATCTTGTATCTGTAGTCAATCACACAACTTATCTTGTTATTGTATTGTCTCGATCTCATATCCACAGATGATCACACGAAGTGTGAACCGATTAGTTGTGTTGTCTCGACTCAGTCCATAGACAATCACTTTTGGATAAAGGACTTATAGGTGGAAAAGTTTTAGATTGAGGTATATTTGGGTACCCTCGTCTTTTCAATTGGTATTAGAGCAGGAAAACACTAAAAGATCTAATAATCTGTGTTTGGTACGATATAACCTATAAGATATGAGTCAAAATAAGAAAATCAAAGATAAACTTATGAAGACCTCAGTTAACGTATGTCAATATAGTGAGAATAAGGTCTCGGAAAAGGTCAATGAAAATTGGTCTCGTAAGTCTTTTCGAAAATCAAGGAAAATGTCTATGACCGATAACTTGATTGAGATTCAGGTTCCTGATCAGAAAAGAATGAATCCGAAAATCAAGAAACATGTTTTGGATCCGACTCCAATCTTTAGTTTAAAATCGTCCTAAAAGAGATTAGATTCACTAGTCTGCCCAAATTCTGGTTTTCGTAAAATGTTAGAAAAAAAATTCAAACAAGTTGAAAACTATTCAGAAAAGGTAAAAACCATTGACAGTCTAGATGATGTCCTAGAACTTATTGTTCAATTGAATGTAAGAATTTGTGAAGGAAAGCGAGAAACACTTAGTTCTCAAAATAATCTGGCAGATTATTTGGAACAAAAATTGACTCTATGCAATGAAGTTCATCAACAAACTACAAAGTGTGAAATTCTTACTCAATTGCTGAAGCATTCACAAATAAGGAATAAGATCCTTATTGAAGATCTTCTTAAAGAGACATGTCAAAAGGTATATCTAGACAAGTGTTTAGAAAAATATTTCCAACAAGGAATGGATACCTTAAGAGGACATATAAAATGTCTTGAACAAAAGACATCAGCAATTTGTCGGATGGCAGATCTAGACCACACGGGTTCAAGTTCAAGAAACATACCATCCTAGGCATAAGATGTAATCAAGGATATAGCATCTCGCAATATTCCCAATGAAGAAGATGGATTCAAAACCCACACAAGGGAACATGATAATGTCCCTAAAAGTAAGAAGGAAGAAATTCCTCAAAAGGTATTTGGTGAGGAAGATCCTCACCCCAACGCTTAACTGCATTGGAATGTGCATCCTTACAATGCCCAATCTACTGATATAAGGAAGCACACACATCTGGGAAATCTATATCCTATCAATAATCTCTTATTCAAAATAGAGAGTTCACACAATCTACCTGAAGATGCTTAATATGTCTCCATGTATAGAAAAGTTGTCTTACAAACAACTTGTGTAAACAAGATAAGTTTCCCTATATAAAGTAGTTTTAGATACGTGATCTAGAAGGTTGATTATTTCTAAATAATCTTTGTGATTTTCTAACACATTAGATGCGATTTTTTTATTCTTCAGATCTGGTCAGAAATATTTATTTAAGGCCGACTCTTATGTTTGGAATGTGTTAAATATTTCTCGAATATATGAACTCATAGTATTTGAGAACCTATGGTAACAGGATGTATCCTCAAACCATATCTCAAGCAAAACTTCTGAAAGACTTGAGTGGAATGACTTCTAATGAAGATATTCATCTTGATAATACCTTCAAGAAATTTGGTTGTGAAGATAAAGAAAATGAAAAGGAATATATGACTCATTTCCTTGTCCAAAATAGTTTGGATGCTAAGATTGATATTATCAATCTTCGACAAGTCCTCCCCAGTACTATCAAAATACATTATAGATAGGAAGCACTACTAACAACTGTTATCCGTGACCAAAGAAAGTTGATTAAACTTGGAATCAGTAATAGGGAGTATACTCGGAATATTAATCGAAAGGTTAATGCTTTAGCCTGTGAACATAATCAAGGTATTGTGTGCAGAATCCGAGATATGATTCGAGATGTTGTTGATGAAGATCCTGAAAAATTTGAGGAAATTGAAGATGATCTTTGAAAACTTTGTTAGAAAAATAGACATTAGTTTTTATTATTACAATAAAGTCTATTTTGAATAAAACTATCTACTATTTATGAATAAAATTATTATTTTATAATTTTTCTTGTGATAGTTTTCGATTACATAGCATGTGCTTGAATGCTTTATATTATTGCTATGTATGTTATGGGATGTTTGATTTCGGTTTTCATAACTTTAATATTCGATCTCATATGGTGTGAACCCTTATGGTTTGGGTAACTTTTTGATTTAGCGAGATTAAGTTCTAGCCCATGTTGGTAGACTTTATCAAAGGATCATAAGGGGTTCCGATTGAAACTAATATGTGAAAAAGTGACAATATGTTGAATTGTTTTTGGTTTAGCATAAAAGCATATGTGTTTCGGGGTTTCAACTTTTGCATCGCATTTAATTAAAACCTATTTTCAACCTTTCTCTGGTAAAGGTTGGTCCTTGTTGTTGTTCTTTTATTTTGCGAGAGGATGACAACACAACTAGGGAGAGTTCTGTGTGAACTTGCGCTTAATAATATATCTTTCTGGGGAGAAGAGAATGCGGAATTTGAGGTAACGAATTTGTTAGTTAATCGTTTTCCTATTTAAGAAAAGCCTGATTTTGTTGCATATATTTATTGCTTTTCCTTAACAAAATTTCGGTACAATTGATGTTTATTCCATTATTTGTGTATGGTTGTATGTGTGTGATTCAATTGTTTCCGTTTAAGAAAAACTATTGTTATCTTTCTTTATGGTTTGGTATCAATTGTTTAGGCTTACGAAATTTCGGTGCAATTGCAGTACTATAATGTCTATGTTTGTTTCAATTGCTTCCAGTTGAGATAAATAATTATGCAAGTTGATTTATTTAGTTTGTATGAATTGTTTATGGCTTAACAAAAAGGGTTTTCGGGATCAATTGTTTAGTCCAATTCAATTCCGGATAAAAGAAACTAAGTTAATTCTGATCTTAGTTAGACTTATCAAAGTGGAGGTTTCGGTTATTCAAGTCTAATCGAATGCCTTAACAAGAAATCATAGTTAACTAACCTAGTACTTGTCTTGTTTAAAAGTGAAAGTTCTAAGTTATTGTTTGAATAATTAGAACCTGATGATAAAAATAGAGTTAATTCTGATCTTTATTTTGGTCTTATCGAACAAGCGATTATATTTGTACAATTAGTTTAACAAAAGAACTAAGGTGCTTAGTCAATTTTTGATTTGCTAAACTATTATGAAAAATTGCTTCGGACAATTGTTTCCTTGGTAACATATCAAAACAAAATTACTTTGTAGTTTAAGTTTTGATATTGGTTATCTAAAATAGTGTGTGGAACCCTCGTGCTTAACTCTTATAGGTTTTGCAAGTCTTTTTAGATTTGTAAGATCCTTTCGGTTTGTCCTTTATTTGCTCGTACCTTTGTCATTTTGTGACAAAAAGGGGGAGAAGTATATGGAGTAAACAAGTGATTTGGTATCACTAAGGAAAGGACAATGGTGCTTAAATGTTACATCTAACGAAAGAGTAAAGCATAGACTAAGGGGGAGTAACATATCATATTGATACTTTTGGTTATCTTAACTACAAAGGGAATAACGAAGACGTGCGGATTAAAAATCTACCTATCTTACCTTTAGGGGGAGTATTAGATTTGTTATTATAATGTCAACAACGGCATTTATGGATTGAATGTATACAGGGTATTGTGTTGTTGAAACTTGGAATCAAGTGTATGTGTAATGAATTCTAGTAATTTGTTTATCCATATGATGTAAGAGTTTTGTCACTAAAATTGACAAAGGGGGAGATTGTTAGAGCATAGCTCGGTTGAACCCACCAAGCGTTGGTATGTCAAGTTTGGTTGTCATATTTTAGTGAATCAAAACTCATTTAAAAAGTCGCTTGATTATTTACTAGAGTCAACTTCGTATAGGTTAGATAGAAAGTTACTAAGATATGAGACTTAGAAGTATTACGTGAAGACTTGAAGAATATGAAGAAGTAAAGAGATACATCGACGACATCATCCTTCCTCTTGAGGTTAGTAATATTTGACTTGAATTGTTTCATTCCTAACGTATCTTTCAAGTCGTGCATATTGAAAACATAACTGCGAAGCTGTGAATGATTATACTCTAGTTAGACATAGTATTAAGGAATTATAATACGAAGTATCACGTCTATATTTTGAACTTAGTATATAAGAAACTAAGTTAATTCTGATCTTAGTTAGACTTATCAAAGTGGAGGTTTCGGTTATTCAAGTCTAATCGAATGCCTTAACAAGAAATCATAGTTAACTAACCTAGTACTTGTCTTGTTTAAAAGTGAAAGTTCTAAGTTATTGTTTGAATAATTAGAACCTGATGATAAAAATAGAGTTAATTCTGATCTTTATTTTGGTCTTATCGAACAAACGATTATATTTGTACAATTAGTTTAACAAAAGAACTAAGGTGCTTAGTCAATTTTTGATTTGCTAAACTATTATGAAAAATTGCTTCGGACAATTGTTTCCTTGGTAACATATCAAAACAAAATTACTTTGTAGTTTAAGTTTTGATATTGGTTATCTAAAATAGTGTGTGGAACCCTCGTGCTTAACTCTTATAGGTTTTGCAAGTCTTTTTAGATTTGTAAGATCCTTTCGGTTTGTCCTTTATTTGCTCGTACCTTTGTCATTTTGTGACAAAAAGGGGGAGAAGTATATGGAGTAAACAAGTGATTTGGTATCACTAAGGAAAGGACAATGGTGCTTAAATGTTACATCTAACGAAAGAGTAAAGAATAGACTAAGGGGGAGTAACATATCATATTGATACTTTTGGTTATCTTAACTACAAAGGGAATAACGAAGACGTGCGGATTAAAAATCTACCTATCTTACCTTTAGGGGGAGTATTAGATTTGTTATTATAATGTCAACAACGGCATTTATGGATTGAATGTATACAGGGTATTGTGTTGTTGAAACTTGGAATCAAGTGTATGTGTAATGAATTATAGTAATTTGTTTATCCATATGATGTAAGAGTTTTGTCACTAAAATTGAAAAAGGGGGAGATTGTTAGAGCATAGCTCGGTTGAACCCACCAAGCGTTGGTATGTCAAGTTTGGTTGTCATATTTTAGTGAATCAAAACTCATTTAAAAAGTCGCTTGATTATTTACTAGAGTCAACTTCGTATAGGTTAGATAGAAAGTTACTAAGATATGAGACTTAGAAGTATTACGTGAAGACTTGAAGAATATGAAGAAGTAAAGAGATACATCGACGACATCATCCTTCCTCTTGAGGTTAGTAATATTTGACTTGAATTGTTTCATTCCTAACGTATCTTTCAAGTCGTGCATATTGAAAACATAACTGCGAAGCTGTGAATGATTATACTCTAGTTAGACATAGTATTAAGGAATTATAATACGAAGTATCACGTCTATATTTTGAACTTAGTATATAAGACATCGACATAATCGTATGAATGCTATTGTGATTATGTATGGATATGGGTGAAGATTTCGTCCTAGGAAACAATGTTTTACATTCGTTTAAAGGAAGTATAATTCATAAACTTCTTTTGTGAATCGAAAGGGAAATCGCTATGCTTATTGGTATTGTTATTCATTGCAAATATTTGGATTACCAATATGTGTGTTTAGTATAACCGCTCATAAATTGTTTATGTATCTTGGTAAAACTATTCACAATGCCTGAGTTTTGTATTGGTATGACTTTTATTAGTGAAACCAATCTTAAGTAATCACCTGAGATGGTATGATCGATATTTTGTAATTGGTATGACCAACTCTAGACATTGGGGAACCGATCCTAGTAAGAGGTGCAACCGATCACAAGTATGTGGAATCAATCCTTGTAAGAGGTACAACAAGTCTTAGGAATTGGTAACCGATCCTATGACTTGTGCAACCGATCATAAGTAAAATACCATAATTATGTGGTAACCAATCCTAGTACCTAGTCAACCAATTTTTGGAAAGCTAGTGTGACCGATCCTAGTACCCACATGGAGGTAGAACCAAAGCTCTATGTTTTGGTAGAACCGTGAAACCCATTAATGGTTATTTTATAGGATAATCAATCACATAGTTCTTGGAAGTCAGATGAACCAATTCTAAATTTGTTTGGATGTGTGGAAAATCGGTTCCAAGATTGTAAATATGAAAAAGTATTTACAAAGTAAAGATGTTGACATACTTTGAACATGTGCAGTAATTCTTATCTTTTATTATTCAATGATATTCCTTAATAACCAAAGGAGGATCCCTGATCGAAATAAATTGAGAATCTTTTAATTAAGGTTTTTAGTTTTATATGCTTTTAATTTCCAGAAATTAAATGCATATCTTTAGAAAATAAAAATTGGTAATGTGCATTTACTAATTGGAGATTTTCTACTGAGATTTCGGTCAATATTTGGACAGGGCATTTCCAGGTTTTATGAAATCCATTTTTGGCTTTATTGCATATCTTTGAGAATATTTGGTTTTGGAAATTCCTTGGTGTTCAAACTTCCCTGGTCTATAAATATTGAAGTTTGCTTTTCGGGAAAACTAATCCTCAGAGCCAGCAAAACTACCTAGTTGTGTTGTTACTGGTGGAGCCGTCTATTTGGATAGGAAAGTATCCTAATTAGGCGAAATCTCTTACGCCCGCTCATTTTAAAGACTTCTTTGGGATTGAGAAGCTCTACCGGTTGGAGTTCACAAACTCCAGCAGAAATTCTCGGGTTCGAGAACTTCCGTCAGTTCGTGGACTGAGTTCGCGGACTGAAATCAAGCTACAACTCCAGCATAAATTCTCTGGTTCAAGAACTACGCACGTTCGCGGACTGGGTTGACTGCTCAAGTTCCGGTTTTCACTTGATCAACAAAGTTCGCAAACTTCGGTTCAAGTGCTAAGGACTTATACATATATGTGTTACCACAACAATGTTTATATCCCCCAATGGTTATATTGTCTAAACTCTCATTTCAATCATTGAAACATTCTCAGAGGATGTCATATAGTTGTTATTCACAAACTAGTTTTCGTCAGAGAAATTTCCAAAGTGATTGAAACATAACATGACTTTCGTCACTAGGCAAAGACGAACTTGGCTAAAGAGAAAGCTTTACCAACACACATTTTGAGAAATAGATAAGCGAGATATACTCAGCTCGAAATATCACATGTGCATATCTTTAGTCTATATAGTAAAACGACTTTTGTCTCAAGATAGGAGATAAAGTAGATAGAATTTTGAGTGATAGATAAGTTCAAGTCTCCACATACCTTTTAGTCGATAAAGATCCACTGGTTCCTTGAGTAGTCCTTCGTCTTGTATGATGATTTCCATGGAGTTCTTGAGCTCAACTACACATGCTATCCTAGTCTGAGACCTTATCTATAGTAGACTAGAAATCAAGACTTTATAGTTTTGATCACTAACATTGACAAACATGCTTGAGATAGCAACGCATGCGAGTTCGACCGAGCAGTACTCTAATAATTTCGACTCCTAAACATGCTCAAAAATCAAAAATCTTCTCTGGTAAAGCTTGGAAATTTCATGGGCATAAGGATGCATACGTGGATCGAGAAAATATGACATCGGACGAAGATTTTATGGCGTTTTTCCTCAAAGGTTGAGTTTTGAATTTTCTGGTGACGTATTTTTCGGCAAAACTTCTCACATATTCGCATTTATTCTCATTAATTCACTCATAAATCAACAAGTCTATGCTTCTAAGGATAAAATACATGAGAAATACTTACTTGGGTGGTCTCTGAATCGTTCAAAGAACCAGAATTGCTCGCACCGACATCGACAACACCATTACTTTCATTCGGTTTTGAGCTATGGGTGTTTTCTTTATCGCTATTCTTCGAGCGAGCATCACCAGTACTCTCCACTTCCATGGAAACATTCGCCTGGGTACATTCTCAACAATTAGCATTTTATTTACTAAGCATCATAATTTGTTATATGAAGAAATACTTACTTCAGCTTCTTCTTCGACACCCGAGTCAGAAACCGTCTTCCCAGCAGCAGAGAATTGAAGACCGTCAATACTCGAGGGAGTAAAATTCTGTAACAAAATAACAAAATAACAAATGTTGGTTTTATGATCCTAATTACATGGATAAGAAAGGGTCATGGTGAAATAAGTATTGACAACTCACCAAAGAAACAACTGGGGACTTTACGGTGTTAGGTAACATCTTATAATTATTACTCCTGCCTTCCCCACCATAAATAGTTGCTTCAGTTTCTGAGAGGTTTATATCGATTCACGGTCTTACGTTACAACCGTCCTATGGGAAATTTTGATACAATTATCAAAATACAATTATCATAATCTTATGAATACTTACTTGTGAACGTCCTAGAGATGTTTTCCGTTTCTCACCACCAGGGAAATGCTTCAATCTTGGTCGAGTAGCAATCATCTCAGCAGAAGGAGGCTCCTTCACTAAAGGTTGATCAAATCTCACGAAAGCAAGTATACACCTGAGCTGTTGATCCCAAACGTTTATGTAACCCATAGTTACATATGTGATTCTATCAGAGCTGGGGAACCAGAATTCACTCCCTTCCACATGTGTGCGGTCCAGACGTGTCATGAGCTATTCAACTGAGGGTTTCCTTCTTTGAAAAGTCAGAACACACTGATCCATGCCTATTTGCTGAGCCAACCTATCAATATTGTATTCTTCCACCAAGAATTCTCCATGTATTATGGATATCAGATGACCAAGAGTACAACTTAACATAAAATACCTCTCGCCATCGTCCAGATCAGCACCAAATTTCAAAGTCATACTCTCTTCAGTGTTAAAAGTTGTCAACTAAGAGATGTAAAGGGGAACTGACACCCATGGGCGGAAGTTGAATTCAGATTCACGGTTTAACACATCAACGAAGCGAGTCTTGAGTCGATCTTGTTTTGTAGACCAGCACATGATCCTGGCATTGGCCTTCTCGGAGAAAACATGGAGAGCATCAATGTTCAGTCCTTGAAAAATTGGTCTATGGAATGGGTACATAATTCTTGAAATGCTCCCATATCAAATCTTAAAGAAAAATCGTATTGGCATAACATTAAATCTTCATAAAACCATTTGATATGCTGGAGTCTATAATCAAGGAGTCCAAGTTAGAGTACAAAGAACCCAGGAACAAACTACCTATTAGGAGTTGCTCACCCTGAGCCATCTTAATTGCAAAGGGAATCACAAACGGCTTCAACAAATTTCCAACATCTTCAAATACATCTCTGGACAGCCATAAACAAAGGAAAGCAGTAATAGATAACGTATCGTCAACATGCCACTCCAGAGGAGTATCTCTTGGCTACCAGTGTATTAACCAATGAGCATAACAACCTTTGCTGCCAGATGCCTTATTGATCTCCTCCATTGTAGTTTCCAAGATATTAGAGATTGCAATTTCCTCTGATGAAGAAAGACCTTCAGGAATATTATCCGTGATTGGAAGATGCAACAAAGAAACTACATCTTCTAGAGTAATGGTAAACTCTCCCCATCTGCATATGAAAGAGTGAGTTGGAATACACCAGCGAGCAAGTAGAGCTACTATAACTCGAGCATCATGAAAAATGAACAAATATCCAGAAGCTTGAATAGCCCATATTACTTGTGCTTCATGCAACTTGGATCGAACACGAGGAAAACCTAGCATGTACCTCGCCCATCCAGAAAACTTTTCTAAGGGCCGTCGAGAAAGCTTGAATTCAATGATTGATGCAAAAAAATACCCTCGTTCAAGACCGAACTGAATAGCTTCCTGAGGAATCACCAATTTTTTCTAAGTAACCTCTCTGGGATTTATCAGAAGATGAAATGTTGAAGTCTTGAGATACTTTTCAGGCCCTTGATCTATGAAGAATGCATCCTCTATGTTTGGAACGTTCTTAATTCCAGGTGTTTCATCTTCGCCAATGGAAGTCTCATCCATGCATGAATCATCCTTATAGGCATCATTATCTATGTATGAATCTTTCCTGGAGGCATCATTATTCACACATGTATCATCTCTGGAGGCATCATTGACTTGAGAATCATACATCCTTGCAAAGCAGCTGTAACATGCACACGATGCTTCAGTATATCATTCATACAAGATGCAAACATCAACAAAATGAAGTACTTGGAAAAATGCTCATGCAAACATCTACAAAATGGTAATTATCAACTCTTACCATTTTACGATTCTACTAACAATACTGATCGTAATGCAAGAGTTAATACTTCAAAACTTGCTCGTTTCTTCGAACCTACAAAAGACAAGCAAAAACTCAGATTTTCATAAAATCATGAATATTTCTACTGCGTGAACATTCACCATGAAATTATGAAAACTAAAACATTATTTCATCATAAATAATTATTTATTTCTAAGTAATATTATACAAAACTCAAGTTTTGATTTTAAAGAATATTAGCATATAAAAACATAACGTGATTTACTCACGTAAATAAAATAAAAAAACATTTTCACGTGAACAAGGCTCACGAAAATAAAATTCGTGGATACTCCACGGTTTCATCAAAAAAAAACCCCATGGATGGGCCATGGTTTTATAAAAAGAAAAACTTTTTTCTTCGTACGATCTTCTTTCTTTGAAACGAGGGTTTATTTCGGTTTTGTGTTAGCTCACATATTTTCAAGATAAAGTTTTGGTTTTCATGAAAGCTCATAAACAAAATTTTATCACTAGACTCAGGTCTATATATAAAAAAAATCTCTCCTAGGTCAGGGATTATTAATAGTTTCTCAAACTAACAATGGAACGAACATACGTTTTCTAAAAATAAGGGTTTTCAACAAAACTCACACTCATATATGCACGTATATATAATTTCAACATGATAAAAGCATGAACAACTCATGAACTTAGCAAAAAAAAATCACGTACCTATCGGCGCCGGACGGAATATGGCCGGCCGGTGATCGGATGGTGGCTGCTCCGGCGAAAATTTTGCTCCTCCCTAATGGCATGAAGATGATGAAGAGGTGAAGGTGGTGGTCATGTGTAGGTGAAACAAAAAAAAGGGATTAATCCCTTTTATATCAAATTTTATTTCCAAAACCTAATTCTACATGGATTTCCTGATTGTGCCCGGCCCGTGAATCCTAAATGACCAAGGTCCCGTCATCAAAATCAGCAGTTCAACGCCAATTTATGCTCATTAGATGATGCTCTATCATTCTACTGGGATCTTCATTCAAGTTGTGGTTTGCTCGTACTATCAAAAATCCGGTAACGTCTTATCTTACGACTAAGTTCAATTGCTTATATCGCGTGTAACCGGAAAATCACCATTCAGAGCTGACTGAGGAACGTGACTGTCCCTCACTAAGAAGGGGACTTAATGTATATGGTGGATTTTCAACAAGGGCTAAAATCGTAATCCGATAATTATATATGCTCCTGATCCAGCAATCAGATGAGTATTGAGGCTCATGTCTCTTATCGAAAGCATGAAATCTCATGCCACAAGAATCTCTGACTGAGAATATTGTCTCTCAAAGTATATGTAGATATGTAGTCTCTCATCTGAGGCAACGACATATCTCATGAATACTGAGAAATTTCAGTAATTACTTCTATATAGAACCGAAAGATTGGACGGCGCCTGCTAGTATAGAGCAATAACGTCTTCAGGATGTAACAATGTTTTCCCTAACTATATAAAAGAAATATGACACTTCAACAAGCTCATATCACTCAATTCATGAATAATAAATGCTCCTAGATGATCGTGCTAGTATAGATCCATCAATTAATTATTCTTAAAATCATTAGATTCATTAACTGAATCCCAGTAAAATATTTAATGTTTTTCATAATATTTCGTTACTTCAATTTATGGTTCTTCCCAGCATAATTCCATGGGTTAGTAATAAATATTCAACACACGGGCATCTAAGCTACCTTCGAGTAAGCCCCCACCAAAATGGTGCAGATGTACTCGACAATAACGCATTAACAAGCACCTGAATACACGAATGAGTATTTCAAAATACGAGGAGACGATGAACCTATGCAAAATAGGAAGGAAAATAATAATTAATAAAATATTAACCAAGGCGCTAAGGGACTGGGACCATCATCCGGGCGATCGTGTCGTGACCAGTCCCACTCCCAATTCTGTATTTTATCATATTTTTTATTATTTTCCTTGATCTTATGAAAATCCTTTCATTTGAACAAATATCCTTCGTTTTAAGGAAACTCCTCTGTTTCATGGTGTTTCCTTCGCATCAAGGAAATAATATAAAATTGGAAAAGGTGTCATGGAACCCCGTCTACTAGTCGGCTGGCTATTCCCTAGTCATGCCCGGTCCCACACCTCATGATTCCTCAATATTTTATTATTATTTTCCTAATCTCATGAAAACTCTTTAATCTCATGATATTTCCTTTAAATCATGAAAAATAATAAAAAATTAGGAAAACTCGTGGGACCGGGCCCTAGATGGCCTGTCATGCCCTAGACGGTCCCACATACCCCTGATTTTATTATTATTATTTATGTTTTCCTCATCTCATGGAAACTCCTTGATTTCAGCAAAACTCTTTGGTTTTATGATATTTCACTAAAATCATGAAAAATATTATAAAATTAGGAACATGCCATGGGACCGGGCTCTTTCGCCGGCCGGCCATGCCTTGGCCTTAGCCGGTCCCACACTTCATGATTCCTTCATTTTTTATTATTTTTCCTTCATCTCATGAAGTTTCACGGTTTCAGCAAAAATCTCTGATTTCTTCATATTTTCTCAAAATGTTGCTCAAACGCACATCAAAAAATATCAAATTTCTCATAACTGAGATACGAACACTTTGGTGACGCGGGCATGTTACCTTGACTGATCAAGGTTGGTTATTTGGCTTGCAAGGATCCAGTCCCACGCATTTTCACAGTTTGACCTAATTTGCGCAATTGCACGTATTAGGTCTAAAACTATGTAGTTTCAGGAATTCCCACACTACACCCTTGTTAAGATTCTATAGAAATCTATTGGAAATCAATTAAACTTCAAAGATTTAAACGACACTTTACTATTCAAAATTCCGAAATGTTTACAGAATTCGAAGAAATCAAGATTACAAATATTCTCTTGAAGTTTCTCTCTCCTCAAGACTCTTTCAACTCTAAAAAATACATCATCCTTTTCTGGATCTATCGACCCCTTTATATAGGGATTTACATAATGGATGACAACTAAGTTTTCCTCCTATTTTGGATCTATTCTGCGATATCATCGCGATCGCTACAATATTCTCTATCGCAAGAATGATGATCATCGCAGGATCAACATATTCTTCTTTTATTTCTTCCATCGCCAGTTTCTTTTGGATATTCTGTAATGCTCGTGAAACGTTGTTTAAAGGATTGATAGTGATGCTCGCAGAAACGTTGTTAATATCGCAGAAATAATGTTGTAGCGATATTTTGGTCCTACATCTTTCCTCTTCTCATGTCTTTTCTGCGAAGAAGAGAAGATCATGAGAACTTAAAATGCCATAATTTCTTATCTTTTCAGACTTCCCCGTTCTAACACGTTTCTATGTCCTTCGCCAGCTGTTTTCACGAATTCTTTCTTCCAATAAATTTTTGACACGTCTCCTCTAACCGCTGCGATCTGACCACCCACGTCTTTTCTTTGCATTAACTTCCTTCATCTTCTTCGATAAATTTCTTCTTTTATAAATACTCTTCTCATTCCTTTCCCTTTTCTCTTTTACTTTCTTCTTCTTTTTCTCCATACCCTCTCTGCAAATTTTACTGTTCTTCCGCGAATTGCGCTTCTACTATTGCTGTGATTTCTTTCTTTTTTTCAACCTTTTCTTTCATTCCCATACTCAAAAAAATGGTTGTTGCTGGTGCTAAAAACTTGAATGCCTTTAATGAGATGCGCGAGAAACTCAAAATTAAAGGTTTTGACTTGTCTTTAATTCCAGATCAGGATTATAGATCTGAACTTTCTCTTAAATTATTTACTGATGATCAATGTTCTCGCGAAAAAATCATAGTATCGCTAGGAAAACTTGAACCTGGTCTTCCCATTCCTCTCTATGACCCAGAACTTCCATTATTTTATCAAATAATTTCTGACGAAAGATTCTCGCGAGAGATATATCAACTAGGTGGAGATTGCATCAAATTGCTGCTTGAATATGCTTCTCGCGGTGCTAATAAAGGAACTCTCTACCCTGAAGCTCTAAAGAATCCTCCATTCAAAGATGTCCCCATTGTTTCTGCGGATTATACTATGGACAATTTCTTTGTAAATTATAGTATAGTTCCTATGAAGATGGATAACACCTGCTGGGGTGTTCGTTTGAAAAAATAGAAGGTCGCTGGTGACAAAGCTCTTATGCTAGATATTGACTTTCATACATCTACCAACCAAGGTCCTCGCCATTCTAGCGATGACAAGTGGTTCATCTTTCTATTATGTCTTGAAGGTCCTTATATATCTGGTTCTCTCCCATTACCTGCGAATCTCTCAGAGTATGAGCCATGGGTCTTCAACTGGCCTGAAAGATCTAAAGAAGTATATTCTCTCAACTTTTTATATTATTATCATTTACTGTCTTCTTTAAATTCTCGCTAACTATTTTGATCTTTCTCAGATTGATAGAATGAAACTCAGCTATCAAACTCTTAGGAAACCTAGCACTTTCTTGGCTCTGAAATCTTTCACGGATGAAGTAAGAAATATTTCTTCAAAAATTTTAACAATATATTTTTGCCCCTATTTCTTATCTTCATCTGTGCTCGCAGGAAATCGAAGAGTTAGAACCATTAATACCCTCAAAAACCAAGGAAAAATCTTTAAAAGAGAAATCTGGGAAATCTTTAAAGGATAAATCTACTGCTCCTTCCAAGGGAAAGCCTTCTCCCCCTCGCAATGAAGAATCTAGCGATCCTCCATTAAAGAGAAGGAAAACTCAATCTTCTTCTTCTTCAACTCCTCAACTAATTCCAGAGAATCCAAGTGCTGATCTTGATAAGGACAATAATGACGAGGATTTTAATGTTAGAGGCTTTCCTTCAATAAAAAATTCTTCTGATTCTGATTCTTCAATGGCTCACTTATCCAAAATTTTTAAAGATATTTCCCACAGTCTAACTTGCAATGATAAAGATGAAGTCATTAACAAGACATCCCAAGATCTCGCCAAAGTCTGCGATGCTCCCATACTAGTGGACAACGATTCTCTTCAAGGAATTTCAAGATCGCTGACTCCCAGTCTCTTAAATTCTCTTGGCACCTTGGTATGTTTTCATTTCTTCAATTTGTTTATGTATTTACTCCGTCGCTAGATTCTTAATTTATATTATTCTCTCGCGGATTGGAAGAGCTTCCTTTGCTGTTGCTTCTGATTTAGATAAGAGACGCGCAAACTATGAAAAGAAGGCTACTAAATTTCGTCAAGAAAAAGAAAAATTAGAATCTGAAGTTGCTGAGCTTCATAAGAAGAATAAACAATTGGAGGCTGAAGCCTCAGTTGATAAACAAAAGATCTCTGATCTTGACAAAGCTAACCAGCAACTCGATGGTACTACTTATTTCCCTTTTTCTTTTGATTCTCCTTATTCTATCGTGGCTTATTCAAGCACCCACTTTTAACTTGCAGATATTTATGGTCTCACTGACGAGGCTACATTCTTTCAATCTTTCTCTGAACCTATAAATGATAATACTCTTCTTGCTTGTCTTAATAATTCTTTAAGTAATTTCTCAGATGATAAAATTAAATCCCTCTCCATCGATGAACTTATATCCAAGTTTAATCTCTTAAAAATTGAACATAGATTCAATTTAGGTTTGACTGACAGATACAAGCGCTTTTATCTTGATTCAAAGAAAGAAATAGATAGATTAAGACAGAAGAATAGCGATCTTATTGACCAAAAATATCTTTCCATCAAAAGGGGATCTAAGACCCTAGCATACTTTCATAAAACTCTCCTTGATGTTCAAATGGACAGAGATAAACTTATCCGCGAGAATGAAGATCTTCTTGCGAGTGAGACTCAAGTTCGATCTCGTCTCCTTATTAATAGCGATGATGAGTTTGATTGGGCTGCGAAGGTTCTTGATAATGCCAGGAATAATTTAGGTGTAAATGTTAGCCTTCCAGTTGAACAAGCGGCTTTAATTAGGGATATGGTTTCTGAAAGAGAAGGTTGTTTGTTGTTTCTCTTCTCGCTAGTTTCCTGTTTTTATTATTCTTCTTTACAAAATTTCTAACTTGTTGTTATATATTCTCGCAGGAGCTGAAAAAAGATATCTTGAAAGAATTGGGGAACTTGAAAATGAGAAGAATCATCTCGCGAATACTCTTGCTGCTCGCAATAATAAATATTCACGATTGAAAGAGCAGTTTGAAATTACCACCGCGAATTTCAATAGATCTCTCATTGTTGTTCGTAATGATTCCGTTGAGTTGGTCTGTAATGATCATGGAATTTCTCCTTCTATATATCCTGATCTTGCAAAGGAAATCCCCGCAATAATCCCAAATCTTAACATCTCTGATAGCGAAGCTGAGAATTCCGACGAGGATGAAAATGATAATGATAATGACGAAGGAGAAAAATCTGGTGGAGAAGAAGAATCTGATAAGAATGAAGATAGTGATGATAATGATGAAAGGGAGAAATCTGGCGATGAAGATAAATCTGATAAAGAGGATGGCGATGGATCTATCTAGTTCTTCTTTTTCCTTTTATCTTCCTTGTATATTTATTTTCTTCTTTCTGTAACATTGCTGTGAGTTTCTCCAATTTTGTGAATTCTTTTGCTTCTACCTGTATGAATTAGAAAACAGTTCTTTTTCTGCAAGTCAATCAATCAATATAATTATTATCCTTTAATTATCTATGTGCACTTATCTATGCAATTTTTTATATGATAGATGAATAATAATTTCATCGTTCTCATGCATTCCCATACTTGCCTCTATTATTCATCTGCAATATGAAAAATTGATTAAAGATTAGACATTAATAGTAAATAAAATTTGCCTTAATATTGGCGATCTTATCGCCAGCAATAACTGCGTGAAATCGCAATTCTCATAACATCTGCGAGTATTATCGCAATAATCTTGTGGTCTTATTACGCCTTCCTAATTAAAGGTCTTATTTTGCCACGCCCTTTCTTTCTGCGACAAAATCGCAGGACGTCTTTACATTTGCATGTATTGACCCATTGATTTTGCCTTATCTGTATTCTTTTGATTGTATTGCGACAATATGACAAGTCTAAGCTCCCTTACGGGATCAAAGCCTCATGACATTGTCGTCTTGCGATGAAATCGCAGGACGTCTTTACACTTTCATGTAAAAACCCATTGATCTCATCTTAACTTTTTTCTTTTGGATTTTTGCCTCTATATAATTTACGTCACGCGACAATATGATAGGCCTAAATGTTCTTGCGATCATAAATCCCCATGACATTGTCGTCTTAAGACACTTATCAGCTCCCTAATGGAGGGTGCCGCCCTTATATTCCCCCTGGTTGCCCCTTCAAGGAGGGCACATCGGCCATACAAGACTAGCTCCTCCCATCCAGATTTACCAACAACCAGCTTGTTTTCGCATCCTCTTGTCCTTTATGCCTATATGGCTTATAGTTACAATACTGCACCCTAAGTGGGGCTTTCTTCAAGCCAAGTGCATCATAGCCAAGACTTACCAAGAATGGCAAGGGAGTTTCGTACGCCCTTGGCTCAACCGTGTACCTCGGCGCCTTGGTTATACTTTGCACTTCTTGGAAGATATTCTCGGTCGTCCAACCAGGGTATAACCATATATAGTTGGAAATCCAAGATCTCTCTCCCGTATAGGTTTTCTTTAACCCCAACATCTGCATGACTCAGGATCCAGAGAATAACGGTATAACCTTACCCCTGAATCATGTCAAGAGATACCCCCTCCTATGATGTGCTATTAGGTCTTACATTTGCCTCTTGTGAAATTTTATTCGCGAACTAGGGTGCACGCCATAAAGGTTCGTCCCATATTCTTTAATCTCTGCGAAATTTTATTCGCGCTTCTCGCGAGTATTGTATCTCCGGTAGAATTTCACAACTTTGATCTTCTTTCTTTTTGTAAAATCTTGCGATTCTTTCAAGATGGATATTTTGTTCAATTACATATTCTTCAAACAAATCATTCATAGAGTTCTCTAAGGTTCATCATTTTACCTCTCTACTTACTATTTTCTGATTCTGAATTTCTACTACGTTTTACTGTTGTTCCTTTTTCTGCGAGATGCTCGCCATCATCTTTCACATCCTATTTTCTCTCTATTGTATCAATCATTAATCTTTCATATCTCTGTTGTTGTTTGATTTTGTACTTCCAATTGGTATTCTTTTCAGCTCTTTCCTCGCAAGACTTCATATCAATTTCATAACACTTCTTGCTTTCTCCCCAATCTCCTTTAATTACTCCAACACCATTAGGATGAGGAAAATTAACACACTGGTGGAAAGTAGATGCTACTCCTAATATTCCATGTAGCCAAGGTCGACCAATCAGAGCATTGTAAGGTGACTCAATGTCAACAACGCAGAACAAGATCTTGGAAGTTATCCCTTTTAAGGGAATTCGCATCTCAATTTCCCCTTTTGGTTTATTGGCAGTACCATTAAAACCATAGATTTTATATGTTGAGGGAATTAAATCTTCGTCTCTTCCACCCATTGTTTTATATGTATGATAAAATAGTATGTCAACAGAGCTGCCTATGTCTATTTGAACTCTATTGATAGCACAAGAATCTTCATTTTCATCACCATTTTCTTCATCTTCTTCCTCTATTTTCTTTGGGTTTATCTTTAGTCTTACCACCAATGGGTTATCATGTTGCTCGCCTGGTTCTGGTACCTATTGTGCAACGAAAGATATAGTTTGTTTCTGCTATTCTTCTAATGGCGAGACTCTCGCGATATTCATTATCTATTTTCCATTTGTGTCTCTCGCGAAGACTCTGCTTAGAACATTATCATGGAAATTCTCTATTGTTCTATGTGAATGTACACTGGAATTACAAAACAGATTCTTTGCTTTGGCTCCAACTTCTATTACGAATGATTCGGCTCCTTTTACAGTATTTACCCTGCGAATTTCTGGTGCTGGAGGCAATCGTTGAGATTGTGGATGTCCTACTAAAAAGTGATTTAGCTTTCCTTGTTCAATCATCCTTAAAATTATTCTCTTTACATTCCTGCAGTCATTTACTGTGTGGCCATGAAAATGATGGTAAGGACAAAATTCTTGACTGCGATTGTTAGGATGTGGTTCTTTTCCCATGTTCCATGGAGATGGTATATTTTCCATTAAAATGATAGCTTCCTAAATTTTTTCTATACTAGCATTGAGAGGAGGCATCTTAATTTCTTCCCATATGATCTTCTGATTCCCTTGACTTCTGAAACTGTTTTGCCTCTGTCCACCATAAGTTTCTTGCGGATGATCAATCCTTTGAATCTTATTATTTCCACCGCGATTGTAGTAATTCTTCTCCCTTTCATACTCTTCTTGATCTCTACTACCCATATCTACCAACTTCTGCTGGTTATCAGTCTCTACTTTTTCTTGTTGTGCTTGCGAGCTGCTCGCTACATTGTTTATCATTTTAGGAAGTAAACTCCCATTTGCTGCTCCGGAATTGGTGTTCGCGATGCGATATGATTCCATCTCATTTTGTTTCTCCTCCAAAACAATGTATTCTTCCTGTAATTCTCGCAGTTCAGTCATAGTGATTGTATTCTTGACTCTGAAAATTTGTATGTACAGTAGATTGGTCGCGAACATTGCATTGATAAAAGACAAGATAAGATATCTCTCGTCAACTCTTCCTGCCATCTCACTGCACATTTTCTTCCATCTTATGGTTAAATGTTTCAGACTCTCGCCAATTCTCTGTTTTAACCCAAACACATCTTCAATACCCGGCCACGATGAATTGTTGCTTATATACGCTCCTAAAAATGTAGCTTGTAAATGATCAAAAGAAGTTATGGTATTTTTTGGTAATCCCTTGAACCATTTCAACGCCTTGCCAGTTAAGCTGGATGCAAAAATATTTGCATAGCACATCATCATGATTTTCCCACTGTAGCACACATCTAACATAAGCTTTGACGTGTTGAACAGCACAAGTAGTTCCATTAAAAATGCTGGTTAATGCTGGTAAATTGCATTTGGGAGGTATCCCTCTTAACTATACTTCTTGAGTAAATGGAGTTCTCGCAGCTTCTTCAATAGCTTCATCAAGTTGCCTTCTACCTCCTTCTCTTCTATTGTTTATCATTCCTCGCATTTCTGCTAATTCTCTCAATATTTTCTCATTCTCAGCTGAGTTTTGTTCCATTGGCCTCTTTAATGTTGTTTCCCTTCTTCTGCATTCTTTCCTTTATTGTATTGCGAGATTTTGTGTATCTTCTTCTTCATCATCATCTCGCCTTTCTCTGCGATTTCCTCTTTCATCTTCCTCTTGATATCGTAACTGCCTATCTTCTTCTCTGCGGATTTCTTCATTTCTCCTCATTTCTCCTCATTTCTCTTCGCTGTCTCTCTATTCTCCTCTGTATCCTATCATACTCCTCTTAAATATTACCATTGTAGCGATTTTGCGTACGTCTCCTTTCTCGATTTTCATGATTATTTTGTTGCATTGCTTCTCGAAATTCATGTTCTTCTACTTCTGCCCTTAGTCTTTCCCTCTCGCGGGCTAGACGTGCTTGTTCAGCGTAATGACTCTCAATTTCTTCTTCAATCATTCTTTGATTCTCTCGCCCATGTAATATCCTCCTACCTTCTTCGGGATTTTCTTCTTCAATTTGGTTATTTCTTCCCTCTTGATTTCTATTGTCACGGGGATTATAACGATCACCATTTATCTCTTCTTCTCTATTTTGCACTTCTCCTCAAGTATTTTCTCTAACATTTCTTATAGGGGAATTTTGTCTTGGTTCTTCTCTGAATGATCTTGAATTTGATCTAACAGTACTTCTCGATCTCCTTCTTTGTAACCTCAAATTATCCATTCTTAGCTCATGATTTTGCCTTGTTAAATTCGCACACTCTTCTGCCTCTAATATTCTTTCTTCATGTATTCTTTGTCTCAAATCATCTACTATTTCACGTCCTTCATGAATTAACCCTCCAACCATTTCTTGATTTCTTTCTCCTTCTTCTTTATTTCTCAATTGTCGATTTTTTGTTTCTTCTATCGAATCCGACCTCCAAGTATGCACACTCACTCTATCATAATCCACATTCCTATCTTGTGTTTGTGTTTGTTGATTCGGCTGTTGAATTGAACTTTCTGTTTCATTTCTTATTCTATTTATTCCTGATCTTATCCTTAAAGATTCTTCCAATTTACATGTTCCCTCTCCTGCAAGTCTTTTACTTCTCCTCACAGTTGTCGGTGGTTCTGATGTATTTCTTCTTCTTCTAGCCATTTCTTCAACCCTAATAATTTATTCAAATTTTCAAGTTGTAATTAGAGATTTCTTAACTTGATTCTCCCTATTTCTAGCGCCAAAATGTAGTTGCAGGAATTTCCACACTACACCCTTGTTAAGATTCTATAGAAATCTATTGGAAATCAATTAAACTTCAAAGATTTAAATGACACTTTACTAGTCAAATTTCAGAAATGTTTACAGAATTGGAAGAAATCAAGATTACAAATATTCTCTTGAAGTTTCTCTCTCCTCAAGACTCTTTCAACTCTCAAAAATACATCATCCTTTTCTGGATCTATCGACGCCTTTATATAGGGATTTACATAATGGATGACAACTAAGTTTTCCTCCTATTTCGGATCTATTCTGCGATCTCATCGCAATCGCTATAATATTCTCTATCGCAAGAATAATGATCATCGCAGGATCAACATATTCTTCTTTTATTTCTTCCATCGCCAGTTTCTTTTGGATATTCTTTAATGCTCGTGAAACGTTGTTTAAAGGATTGACAGTGACACTCATAGAAACGTTGTTAATATCGCATAAATAACGTTGTAGCAATATTCTGGTCCTACAAACTCATCCAAACAATTTGGAACTTCATGAAACGATTGTTATTCGATCCCGTGACCACCCAGGGCCGGTTTCATGACCCCTTGGTCGGTCTCTCATCTCTTCATAATTAATTAGGTTTTATCACCTAAGGCTCAGAAGAGAATTATTTTTAATAAATGATTAAACCAGCATTTAATCATCCTTTCACCAACTGGTCTTCAAGAGACTTTGGTATTTTTTTTCTCACATGAGCATGTAGGTGCTACATGGTAGACCCATAATCCCATGTAGTCAGTCCTCCTTCACTCTAAGGTTTTGAGTCCAAGGTTCATAATTCCAGATTCAAATACTAATAATTTTACGATGATCTCATGATCAACATATTATCTTATATACTCGGTTCAGTTGCCAATATTTCAATTTAATATTTTATTTGGCCATGCTACCAATAATTCATCAAATGATCAATATTTGCTCAGATGACTAATATTTTCTCAAACCAAGGAATATTGGTTCAACTATCAATATTCAACAAATCATCGAATGAGCAATATTTGCTCACGTTAACTATGTTTATTTATACATTATACCTCTGTCTCAATTTGTGAGTCTCAAAACATTTCAAATCATGTTCGACTCAAAAATACAAGGACTCATCATCCCATGAAGTCATCAACTGACTAACTAACACGTCTTCCTTGCAGACTCCACAATCACATGAGACATCAATCGTGTTATATGGGGGAATATTAACTAGGGTATTGGTCTGGCGGTCTACGACACATGTGTTCATACACATGATGAGAATGTGAGAAAGTCGTGCAATAAGTTGAAGGAGTTAACAAAGTAGTGGATGGAAAATCAACCAAGTCTCCGCACGTTGAGCAACTGGTTTTAACACGATTTCCACTTCTCCACTCTTTGATTCCATCAACTGTCACACTTCATGGGTTCATGGTGTTTACAATTCTAGCAATATAAATAAGTCTCTGAATTATGATTGAAACAAGGGAAATCTCACGACAAACAGACAACACAAGATTAACAACTCAACGTTTGAGCAATTACTCTCAATAGAGCAAATTTAATCATTCAGAACTTATCTTATTTTCAGAATACACAACACACCTACAATCTTCGATCACTATTGATCTCACACATTTCTCAGCTTCCCTCCTACAGATCGACCCATCCTCTCTTGTGACCGAATTTACTCTAGAATGGCCATTGTCTTGGTTTAGGCTGGAGTACTACAGATTGATATCTCGAATTCAAAGCACTCCCTTCTTGTAGTGCATCTGTGTGAGGTTTAACAGTTCGCTCGGTTCAAGGAGTTCCCTCAGCGCGGTCGTCTCCTCAATTCCGTAAAAACCAGCAACTCGTTTTGGCCCACTACACCGGTGCCAATTTAATTTCATTACCAGCACATTTGTTACTCACGGACCTTGTGTCTATATACATATTGATTAAGTAGACGTTGAGATATTAACTCTGGATACATATTGTCAGGGATCCTTAAGTTGGTCTACTTGCAATTGTGTTAAGTTTGTCTGTACAAGTTACCGAACGAAAAAGTTGGGTGTATTTTGTATCCATGTGCTTTCAACATTAAGTTAAAAATAAGTAAAAATAAATAAAAATAGTAGTAATAAAAGAAACCGAAAATAAATAAATAAATTTTAAAATTTTAATAATTAAAAATTGATGTTTAAAATAACAAAATGAAAATATGTCTGATTATTATGTAATAATAATAAAACTAAAAAGTCCAAATATATAATAGGGTTATTTGGTTTTTAGTACTTACATTTTGTTCATAGTTAGTGTTTGGTCTAACATTTGTCCAGATTTGCGTTTGGTACTTGGAAATGACATTGGTTGTCTCTGATTTTCTTAAATCTTGACTTTCATTTATAAATTATTAATAAAACTACATATATAAAATGAATTTATTAAGCGAATTTACTATTTTACCCTTCACTTTGTTAATATTTACATACTATAAGAGTATAGGACCCATCTTCTCTTAGAGCGTCCACAATGGACGACCATCCTAAAACTAAAACTAATACCAAATACTAAAAATATTTGGGTTTGAACGTGTTTCAACGTAATGGTGGGGAGGAAAATTATAGTCAAGAGAATTTTCAATCTCCGCCTGATACTGAGCGGATATTTAATCTCCGTGCCTCTACCAGATGGATACCTAGCTAAACGCCTGAATTAGGCGTAAATCAAATGTGCGTCTGGCATCAAACGAATGTTTAAGTTACGCCCGAAAGGAAACGTAGGTGGTGTTGTCCGTGCGAGTGAGGAACGAAGTTTCAAAGTCCACCCCATGAGGCGCACGATTAAATGTTCTCCTGAACCGGGCGTAACCAGAAGCTCCGTCCCAACTCGTTTCCGTTTCCGTGTGAACCGTCCGTGTGTAGTACCATTGGGCGTATACCAGATGTTCGCTCCATTGTCGGGCGAAAACCTTTATGTCCGCGCGTGACGTTAAGAAAAAGGTTAAAAAAAAAAAAAAAACTGCGGACATCACAAGAAGGTACGAGTTCTTCCCATCTTCTTCACTCTTTTCCCTGTGTTATTTTTCTCCCAACTTCTTCACTTCAATGCGTGTTCTTATTTCTCCTAATTTCTTCCCTTCTCTATGCTATTCACTGGTGAACCCTATTCTCATATCTTTTAGTGGTCTATTGTAAGGTATGATTCTAATACTTTTGAATTAGGTTTTGTTAATTTAATTTTAAAATTTTGTTTAATTTGTTAGCTACGTTTATGAAGTTGTAAATTAGGTTTTGGATGATTGATTTAATAGGGTTTTGGTTAATTTGGTGTATCTAGTGTTTTGGTTAATTTAATTAGGTTAATATGTGAAGACCTAATTTGTGTGTATGTGTATATGTAAATAGGATTAATTCTAAAATTGTATAGTACATATAGAATAACTAATTTGTGTGTATGTAAATTGGGTTAAAACAATTGATTTAGAATCAATTATTATGAATTTGGATTGTTTTTATTTATGATTAGGTTTTGTTTAATTTTGAGGAATTCGCACGTATGATATATTTGTACTACATATTGAAGACCTTAGTTTTGTGTACATAATTTGGGTTATATATCAATAAATTTTGAAATGAATTTTCAAAGTTTGGAATTTATTTATTATATTTGTGTTTATGGAGTTATATAGAGTTTGTATTTATAGACATTTATGGAATTCCACGAGCGTGGTCGGGAATATGTATTGTAGTTTGATGGTGACTCTTTTACTCATGAATATTATACTTTTAATCGGGAATATGTATTGTGGTTTGATGGTGATCGGAAATATTAATTTATGCGTGTGTGTGTGCAGATGTCCAAAAGTAGTGGCGAGATTCATTGGGCGCCTAAAGACTAACAAGAATCAACATAACAAGAAACATAAATCTAAAGCTAATGAGGATGTTGGAATTAACCTGAGTGTTGAAATGGAGGAGGTCTCTATTCCTGAGTTAGGGATATCGTGTAGTTGAAGATGATAAGAAACACGCTACAACGGAAATTACATTTGCAGGAGATCCAACATTTAGGTATCAACATCGTGGTTCCCTTGTCTTGGTCATTAAATACTATAAGCTTATTAACAAGCATAGCCTTAGAGTTAAATATATAATTGAAAGGGAAGGGTGGGATAGTTTATTGACAATGAATATACGAGAAACTTCACATTCCTTGATCGATTATATTGTTGAGCGGTTTTGGGACACAACAAACACTTTTCACTTTCCATTTGGTAAGATGGGGTTTACACCCCTTGATTGGGTCATGTTAACAGGATTGAGTATTGGTGTTGGGCCTGATATTTCGTATGATTCAGAGAAGTACACTTTTGAATATGTTTGTGAGCATATTTTTCCTGACATAGAAGATGTCTCGCTTTGTCCAAAACGCGCGTTGCAGGTTTCAAATGCAATTATAGTTACCTTTTTAAGCTCATATTTCAATAAAGATACGTTGGTTGCGGCTGAAAATGATAACACACTTGCTAAAAGAGTTGCAACAGCCTTTTTTATGTATGTTTTGGGTCAATTTTTCTTTACTAATGCAAAGAACTATATTGATGCGGGGTGGTTAGATGCTTTTGAAAATCTAGATACAGTTGGCACATATGACTGGGGTGGTACTGCTTTTTCAAGATTACTTACAACACTGGGTTTATCAAGTAGGTGCCAGAAGGCACTTTGCGGGCCCTTCCAAATCCTAGAGGTAATTTCTTTTTTTATATATATTTTTTTTAATGTTTAATTATTAGCAACTGATTAATTTGTTCGTCGTTATTACAGACTGGTTTTGGGGGTACGAATATTTGGGTATATGTCGACCAGATGTAACAATGAGTGAAGATAATGCACAAAAATGGCCTAGAAGTTCTAAATGGAAGGGAAAGAAGAAGATTATTGAGATTGGTCGTTGTAGGACTTTACTTAATCAGTTGCCTGAAGACCAAGTGACATGGCAACCATGGGATTATCATAGACATTTCCTTACATCTCAAATTTTTAGCGCGGTTATGGAGTTGTCCTACTCAAGGGCAATCTTTTCCTGGAATGGCCTTGTGAGTTAATTGTACCTTTTTATGTAGCCATTTATTATTAAATGCCAATACAACATTTCTATATTTTCAGATACTTAAATGTTAACATACTTACACATGCATATGACTTGTCTAACAATACAACACAACATATACTTGGGAGAAAGGTGTTGGAGGCAAAACCATCCCATATTTGCTGTTCCGAGAAACCTACCTCAAAATATTGGAATCAACAGTATGCCAGGAAATATACAAGGAAAAGATGCTGGTTTGATCGATGCAACGATGATGGTGAAAGTTATTCCATATGACAAATATTTACAGTATTGGCGACAAGTAACTCACTTTAAGCAATATGTGATCCATCCTCTTTGGGAGGTCGAAACATATGGGTATGTCAGTGACCTTCATAATCACCCAATTGAACATCCTGTTGAACATGTGCCTATTCCGCCTCCACATCAATTATCATACATAAGTTTACGTGTAACTTTAATTTTTTAAACTTCACAAATTAATGTTTCAAGATATTATGTGCCAACTTTCCGTTAAATAATTTATTTTTAACACGACAGGATGAAGTTTATACATGTTTACAAGAAAATGTCGATTTTGTTCAACAATTTCGCGATTTTACATTAAATCAAACGAAGGAGAGAATGGACGCTATGATGGCGAAAGATCAAGAAATACAACGACTACAATAGCGAAACCAAACTTTGGAGGCACAAATTTCACATATGGGTATGCAACAACCACCCCCACCTCCCCTTGGATTCGATCCTTTTTCTCAAACTTTGCCACAACAAATTTGGAATAATATGAGTCAAGCATAAGCTTCCACAATGCCATCTGTTAATCCCCCTCCGAGAATGCATATGCCTTTTATCCCACCGCGGATGAACCTTTCATACCCAGATTCGGAAAATACTAATGACTTATGTGGTAGGACTATTTAGATGCCTTGTCTCTCGTGAATGAATCTTATCTTTGTTGTGTATTGTCATTCTTGCTGACAGTTAGCAATTATCATTTCAAATATTAACTTTTCTAAATATGTACTTTTTAAAATGGGATGTCTTTCTTTGCATGGTATTGTCATTCCACTGAACTTATATGGAGAATCTTATCTTTGTTGTGTATTGTCATTTCGAACAGTTAGCAACTGAACTTTACACTTCCAATTTTTTTGGTTTAAAATTGGTCTTACATTTTCCTTATAAAATGAATATTCGATCCACCGGAATTTTTACACACCACCATAATTCTTCTTCTTCTGATATTTGTAGTTACTTCTTCTGCTAATAATGGAAAACCATAAAAATGCGGCTCATCAGTCTTCTTCTTCATCTAATACTAGTTTTTACTCATCAGATGATGATATAGTAGCAATTTCCAAAAATAACCTAGCTGTAAGTTTGGGAGTATTAGTCGGGAATATGCACTGGCCTGAAACTCGTATTAAAATACCAAGAGATCGTGACGCATGAGCTAAACTTCTATGGAGAGATTACTTTGCGCCGACACCACGCTTTCCACCAAACGTATTCCGTAGAATATTTAGAATGAGGCGTGAATTGTTTAACCGAATAGTGGAAGGTGTTGTGTCTCATTCTTCTTATTTTTTTCAAAAGCCAGATGAATATGGGGTCCTTGGATTAAACCCTCATCAGAAAGTAACAGCAGCAGTCCGAATGTTAGCTTATGGTTGTGCAGCAGATGCAATAGATGAGTACTTAAGGATTGGAGAAACCACTGTATTGGAAGCTACTCGTAGGTTCTGTAAAACAATCGTCCATGTGTATGGGGCTGAATATTTGCGTGAACCAACTGCGGGTGATGTAGAACTGTTGTTAAAGCAAAACAAAGACCGGGGATTTCCAGGGATGTTGGGTAGTATTGATTGCATGCATTGGAAATGGGATAAATGTTTGTCGGCTGAATAAGGGGCTTACACCACATATAAAGGAAGCGAAAGTATTGTGTTAGAGGCAGTGGTGTCCTATGATCTCTGGTTTTGGTATGCATTTTTTGGTATGCCCGACTCAAACAATGATATTAATGTGATGAATCGTTCATATGTTTTTCGAAGTCTTATCACTGGGAAAGCACCACCCCTGAACTTTGTGGTAAATAGGCATTCATATGATATGGGATATTATCTTGGCGATGGCATATACCCAGAGATTTCTACAATTGTGATGAGAATAAAATTTCCAGAGGGTCAGAAAAAAGAATTGTTTTCAACCTTGCAAGAGGGTGCACGAAAAGATGTAGAGCGAGGATTTGGTGTACTACAACAACAATTTGCAATCATCAAGCAACCGGCAAGAATGTGGAATCCAGATGTGCTTGCATATATCATGAAAACTTGTATTATTTTACACAATATGATTGTCGAGGATGAACGTATACCCGGTGACTGGCCACATGTATACGAACAACGCAGCAACGCAGTACCGATTAATATATCGAGAAACCTTAGTAAGGAACTTTCCCAAATGAGAGCCTACCAACGTGATCGTATAATGCGCAACAAACAAATGCATAATCGCTTGCGTGATGACTTGATCGAACATATATGGTCAGAATATGGGAATAATTAAGAAGTTGAATACTCAAAAGTTAGAAATAATTTTCTTAAGTTTTTATTATATTGCTTATGAATGTACCGTAACATATGGGTATTTAAATTTATCCTTATCGTTTTCTTCTTGTCCAACTTACGATAATATGAATGTCCTGTAACTTATTAGTATTTAAATTAATCCTTACTCTAAGTTTGTTAAAGTTTATTCTATTCAATGAAAATTAAATTAAAATCCTAAAAGTAAAAAATTAAAATACTAATGATAATAATAAATATTAAAAAACAATGTAATTACTAAAACTATTAATCCCTTAATAATAATAATAATCAAGGTGTAATAACTAATAATAACTAATCCGTCAATGCTTTAAGCTCGGTTTCTTCTATTCTGCACTATCTCCGCCTTTCGAAGTTGGAAGTATTCTTTTTCAATAGGATCTATTCCATCAAGATTCATGCCCATGATGCGAATTTCTTCGTCTGCTGCTTCCTTAGCTTCCACTCTATCTTGCCTTGCTTGTTTTGCTTCAAACTCAGCTTGTCTTTGTGCCATATTGAGTTTTGATTGTTCTTTGTAATGGGAGTTGAAATCGTCTTGTTGTTTAATAATTATTCCCATCATTTCCTGTTGGTCGGTGGATTTTTCTCTCCCTGTTTTCTTGAGTCGTTTTGCTTCTTTTTTCCCAATCTGACGGAGATATGTGTTCTCTATGTCTCCTATTTCGGTGTCGTTACCGGACTCGCCTTGAGTTGTTCGTTGTTATCCTTCCCCATCCACCCCGGCATTCTCATAATCTTCCATATCATGCGTCGTATCAAACACAAATGTCGATCGCCGATTATATTTTATATTTTCTAACATAATTGGGTAGCACTCTTCGTGCTTAATTTTTTTATTATCATTGCATTCCTTGAACCGCTTCTTTACTTCTTCAAGCTATTATGGTTTTTCAAAACAAGTTTAGTTCGGCCGCTTGTAAAATATGATTAACAAGGGTTCAAAAATATAAAGATTACTCATATCCGGTATGATGTTCTCCTTCCACTTCCGACTCTTTTGCAGAGAAGAGCGCAACATCTTTACTTATTTACTGATATCTTTTTTGAATGGAGGTCCAAGGACGTTTCGGTATGTTAGGTAATTGATGTTCCATCTCATCTTTGATGCGACTCCATAACTCTGCCTTTGATTGATCCGTTCCAACAGAAGAATCTTGAGATATTGATAAATGAATTTTACACATCGTTAAGTCTTCCGCTGGTGAAAAATTTGGACCTCGTGGTGCTCGTGATGACATAACTCTTAAACCGATATGAAAGATTAAATGATATTGTGATTGGTTTTTATAGTTTAGTAGTGGTGATGAAATGTTGTAGTTCATGAAATGCCAAATGAATTCGCCTATATAGGGTAAAAAAATAATAACCGTTGAGATATAGTCTAAAATTGTCCAACGAAAAGAATCCAAACGGTCATAAATTTTAAAAATACATAGTTGGAAATTTGGTGTCATGCGGACATTAAATGTAAGCCCCATTGGGGCGAATTTTTTTGCGAACGCCTGGATGGGGCGTTGTTAGAATTTTCGACCCACACGGGCGGTAACAAAACCTTTCGCCTCATGTGGGGCGGAGACACAACGTGATCCCCATGGGGAGGTAACCAAATCATTCGCTCAATTCATACGTACATTCATTCTACGCTTCACCGTCGGGCGTAATTATAAAGTACGCGCCCCTACAAACGCTCTTTAAATTACTCGCCCCATTTCAAACGAACTTTAAACATCCACCCCACTATAATCAGTTTTACTCCAGAGTATCGACCAAATTTACTCTCAATTACGCTCTCTCTCCAACTAAAACCTAATAATATGGTTTTACTCCTGCCCACTGTGGTTGGTTTTCAAGTAAATATGGGGTTTACTCCACTTTTTACTCGTCGATTGTGGACGCTATTAGTTTCCTTCTTCATCGTGTCAAACAAAAGGAAAAATTTCCTTCTCCAAACCTATCACCGCCGCCACCATCAACTTCTCTCTCTTCATCTCTATCGCTGTAACCCCAGCACACCCACCATCTCAGTTTTTACTTTATTCAAAAATCTCTTCTACACCTTGAACACCTAGTTACGTTTTGTTTTTCCTTTAATTAACCATTAAATCCAGGATCAATCGATTCGAAAACTTGGGCTTGAAATTGCACAAGAAGATGAATCGGATGTTTCTGAGATTGGGGTTTTGATTATTTTTTTTCCTTACCAAGCCTTCATTTAGAAGAATTGCATCTACGACGACCATTTCTAGGATTGATTAGTAGTTTTTATCGAAATTTGAATTATAATTATGATATTTTAAAATAGATTTAAAACTTTGACTTGATTTTGTTGTTAGTGAGGTTGAAAATAGGTGACTGATAATTTGATATGATGATTGAAGAAGGTATTATAAATGTTTGAGAAAATGGCAGACTTGGAAAATATTCTGGAAAGTAAAAGAAATTTCCAAAAATCATTTCTAATAGAAGAAGAAGAAGCAGATCATCTTTTTGTTCAATGCGGCTATTCTCACAAAGTTTGGATGCATTTTTTAAAAACTTTTAAAATGGAGTTGGTGATGCTTTCTACCCTGGAAAGTTTATTTGAAGTGTGGTCTCAATGCAGATTGAGGGGGAGGTGCAAGGATGTGTGGGAGAAAATTCATTTTGCTATCACATGGCATATTTGGAATGAAAGGAATGGAAGGAATCATGGGGCAAGACACAAGATTGTGGACGAATTGGGATTGCTTATTAAGAATACTATGGTTCTTTGGCTACATGAGAGATACTTTTAAGCATGTTCATGTAAACTCTATTCTTTTCAACTAGGAAACTATTCTTCACTCTTAATAAGGTGATGAATTCTTCCGGTTTTTGTAATATCTTTTTCCTTTTAATATAACCTTTTTTTTTCATTTTCCTTTTAATATAACCTTTTTTTTTCAAAATAAATAAATAGTGGTACTCAATTGACGTGAGATCAGCTACATATTAAATAATTAAAAGATGTGAGATTATATCCATAGGATGAATATTAAACAATTAAAAGATGTGAGATTATATCCATAGGATGAAGAACATATGTTGGAATATTGGTACTCAGGATTGGTTCTGGGAGACATCAAGTAGCAGAAGAGAAGTAAGTTCAAGTTTTTCATAATTGAGTTGGGTTTTTTAAATCTGTACTAAATGGAGTAGATGATTAAGTAGTAATTTCCAGTAGATTAATTTCCCATAGTTGCGTATTAGAAGTTTTAAGTTTTGCATCAATGGAATAGATTATTTCCACGGGCTAAATGGTTTTAGAAATGGGGGTGAAGGTAGAATTAGGGTATACTGGTGCTTGATCTCACTGTAGGGTAAATGGTTTTATTAAAACCGTTGATACTAAGCCCATTTCAGGGGTATATTTGTAACTTTCATATTTATATTATACAAAATTAATTAAAATTTGGTCACTGACAGTCAAAGACAGTCAACGTCATTTCCAAGTACCGAACACAAAGCTAGACAAATGTTATACCAAACACTAACTCTGGACAAAATGTAAGTACCAAAAACCAAATAACCCTATATAATCATAGGTGGTCTTTGTCTCCTTGATCAAAGAGTCAAAGAACGGACAGAATTCACCGGAAAGGGTCATCCGGCGGCCCACAACATCTGGATTTCGTTTGACTTGGACAGCTGGGAATGATAGGAGGCCACACTTATTTAAAACAATGGGAGAAAAAAAGCAAACAAAACGAGATTTACACGAATTAAAAAAAAAACTAATCTTAACAAAACAAAACTCCTTGTTTCCTCTCAAATCTCTTCGGTCTCCGTATGTTTTTCCACGGCTAAAAAAACAACTCATCTTCTAGGAGATCCAAGACCTGTAAGAGCATCAAAATTATCTAGGAGATCGAAGAACATACTAGCGGTTGAGGTAAACTTCGATTCTTTTTTTCAAATTGTTTAGTTGATGTTGATTTCTAGAGTTTTTGCTGTAAATTGAATTTTAGGGATTTTGATAGAAAGGGTTTTAATTGAGATAACGAATTAGGACGTCAATTCTAGGGTTTTGAATGTAATATAAATCCGTCCTATTTTTGTTTGGTGTTGATTGTTTCACAGCAAGGGTTCATATCAATCTCGGGTTCTTTTGTTTAATTTTGTTTTGATAGTGATTAAGCTTGCCAAAGAAATGCACTTTCCAAGATTCTTGAGTTATTACGGGGAAATTAGTGCCAGAGTCATGACCCTTAAAATTTTGGTGCTTTCCTACTTAACTGTAAACATTCTGGTCTGGTGTCTTTTGAGTTTTTGTTTGCACAATTGTTGTTCGTGTTTAGATGAATGTTTTCGTGGCAACAGTCAATTGAGATTATTCTTTCATTGTCCATGAAAGCTTAGCCATTAATCACGTCTGAGTGTATAAATTTTTAGACAAGCATTCACGGCCATTAATCTTTTGTGCAAATTAGTACATAGGCCCAATGTTCGTGTACAACTATCAACCCTTTAAGGTTTCCATGATGATTTGTGGTTATTTATATGTTTATCGATTTTGTCTTTGTGTTCATTAGCAGATACTAGAGGGGCTTCTTAAATTTTCGAAAATTAGAGAATATACAGACTACAGAAGTAAGTAAGTTCACAACCTACTTTATATTTATCTTGATACTAACATGGTTGTACTTTTAAAATATTTCTTGATTTGTGAATCGGAATGTGAGTTGCATAAAGTGAGTGAGAGAGAACATTGACATGTTAGTCATGTGTTGCTTGCTTTCAGATGCTCATGAAAGAACTCCACACATATTTGGCTCTTATGCATGTACATTTTCATAGGTTTGACTTATTCTATATATGTTTAGTTAGGTAAAGTCTGTGTTACTGAGTATTTGGGAATGGTTAAAAATTTATTGAGCTCACATTGAAGAGAAGAAAAGAGTAAAGAGAACAAAAAGAGTAGTATGAGATATATGATATGCTTGCATATACATCTATGAATACTCTTATTATCACCCTTCCATTGAAGTGGTCTTAATGATATTGGAACTTCGGAAATCACTAATTTGATACTATATTCAGAAGTGTTAAGTATTCATTTGCAATGAACACCATTTGCTCTCATTACAAAGCTTGCATATATATGTGATTATGAATTTGGGACCTTCAAAGCCTCATAACTCCTGGAATTATGTAGATGTTTCTGAGTTTTATGGTTGGGAAATCTGTTGCAACTTCGTATCTAAATTAGTGATTTCCGAGCATTGTGTGCTACGAGTCTAGGGAAGTGATTGCATTTATTCTCTTGCTGATCAGCAAAGAATCTTGGTATTATGCTACCTTTTAGCTTATTTCCATTTTCATATGCTATGAATATTGTAAATTAATTATGTAAGCAGCGTATGGGTTAAGGTTTCATTAGCAAAAGCTTACCATGTCCATGTATCTACTATTGCAGGATGAAACACATTCTTTTATATGTTGCTCTGGATCAATACTTTTATGTTTCTGGTGATCGTGCTAGACAATTTGATAGTGTGATGATCGTGCTAGACTATTTGATAATGAGAGTACTCAGATTAGGTATTTGTCGGCTTCTATTTTTCTTTGTTTTCACATTGCCAAACTAAACTGTTTGAAGAGTTAATTGATTGGTATCTAGCTATCAATAAAATTTCTGGAATTGGAAATTTATACTTGAAATACTCTTATTATCACCCTGCCATTGAAGTTGTCTTAATGATATTACGTCGCTAAATAGGAAGTGATCAACCAGCCTTATTATTTTTGAGGGAACTATACGAGGAGTGGCTTAGTTTCATTAATTTATTAATATACTCCATTAGTTCATAGATTATTCCGGCATCGTTTTATATTTCATTTACAGTTTTGAATTCATTGCACTCTGAATTACGTGCAACAGTTGTTCGAATAGTATCCTACCAATTAACACATCTACAAACAATATGGTGGTCCATGAATTAAAATTAATACGTAGGGATGCTAGATAGAATTTTATTAGGCTCTCTTATCATAACTCTGTTAATATAGATTTTCTACAAAGTATAATTAAAGGACATGAAATCAATAAACGAATAGGGACTTATCATAAACTTGGAATTTGGACATCATCGTTGTTGACATGTGACGGAGATGAGAAGAGAGGGAACCATATTTACAGTAGTTCTTCACTTTGAGTTGATGAAAAATAATAAAGTCTCTCTGAGATCATAAAATGGCTACTTATGTAACTCATATCTGTTCTTTTTCTTTCTTATCAGTTTTATGTGAGTTGTGGAGTAAAGAATTACTCATAAAGTTCGTACAATACACAGCGAGGAACCCATCATGCAGGAATGGCGAAACACACCAGCTGTAATATCTTATAAAATTGTCTTTTAATGTTTTTATTGTATATTATAGGTTCTCAATTTTTGGATTTTATCATTCCATTAAAATTTGATCTTTGTTCACCTTATTCATAAACTTTCTTATCTCTATACTGTGTAGCCTTAAAAAGATTTTTCTAAATTGGTATACTATCTCTTTCAAAGGTAAATATAATTTTTGTTTTGCGTATATGGATTGTTACAAAAGATTGATTATGATTTCGTGTAACTTGATTTCAAAGGTTTGTGAAGATTTGGAGTTTCTGCTGCCACAGAGAAGAAGGTAAACCCTAAAGCAGATCTATTTAACTATTCATTTTATTTTTATTCTCAATCTAAAGCAATAAGATGCCAGGGAACAAGATATTTCCATTACACTTTGTTCAATGCGAGGCTATTTACTCGATTACTTTAGATTTCCATTACACATTGCTGAACAGTGTTGCATCTGGATGCTTGCGTTAAGCATAAACAATTCTGTAGGACAAAAAAGTTTAACATGTTGTTCAGAGATTATATGTTGATCAAGTTATCATGACTGCCCTACCAGGGAAATACTTATTAAAGTCTTTTAGCTAACGGTAAAGCATGCAAAAACTAATAATCGTATTGATTTCCTGAATATGTAAAAGAAGCTTCTTAATATCTTGTGATGGCAGGCGATGATTTGCGTGAGAGATGGATATACCTTCAAAACAGATGTGAGTTACTTGCACCATAAGATGTTGTTTTATACTGTGACTATCCTTCACTTTTTTCCTTCTTTTCTTTTGATATGTCTTGGTAGATTCACAAAAGCAGCGGTGTCGTTCTTCCTTTAGATTTTATATTTTGACATGTTTAATTAATTTGATATGGTTCAAACCGTACATTAATGAATATGAGTAGAAAAACTTTCTGATGTGCAGCTTGAGAAGTATTCTGATATCCTACTTTTTGGTTCAGAATTACTTCGTTCATACTCAAAAGATGAAAATCTGGAGGAAGGTGAGACCTACTTCTGTATCTGCAAGTATTTATATGAAAATATTAGGTTCATATCTCATTCCTCTTTTTGTAGTATATTAAGAATTCTGATTTCTTTCATTTGTAACTATGAATTAGTACTTTACGGTTGTGTTTTCATGAAGGAGTTACATTGTTATATGGGGTCCTCCTAATTAGCTGATATTTTATGATGCCATATTACCTTGCTGGGATTCAAGGAGTAAATTCCACGACGGCATAATGTTCATATTTGTTTGTCTCTGTTGTGGCATGATCTTCTGCTGAAGACATGGATGGTTATTATAGACTCTATATTACTACTACATCAAGGAAGTTGGAATACCGTTAGTACATATCTCAAATATCAACCATGATTACTACTTGCTCCTGTTTTAATTTATGTTATAGGCTATTCCCGAGAGCATGAATTGAAGTCCAGAGACGAGGATGAAATCCAACGGAGATATGTCAGGTAAAGGTTGCAACTCTACTCTTTAGAGAGATTGTATGTTTCTATGGTGGCCAGTTTCTACTATGGATCAAATGTATGGTTTTACGTTGACGTTCACAAGATAATCATTATGAATCATAGTGTTTCACTGTTAGATAAGTTCAGTTCTACTTATTTTCTAGGATCCCTGCATTTTTTGACCTTCATTCTAGGATCTGTGAAACTGATATTATTGCTTTTCTGAGGTGTTAATGGATTATTTCATTTGGACACAGTTTAATTGTGGCGACACCTACTGAAAGAATTTCTATTAGGGCTCACATGTCTGCATATAGAGAGAAATATATCATGTTTGCTATCAGGTACAAGCTGGATCGAAGCGATCAAGATTTTAATATTTTTCCACGTGGTAATTAGTATTCTCTTTTGCATGTATGTCCTGTGTTTGAGTTCAATTGCCAATGTTATTTTTTTTTTAAAGAGAAAAGATTTTAATACTATAGGAAAAGAAAACAAAAAGGCAAGCACCACTGCTGCTATGTCTCCAAGAAGGGAACAAATTTTTGAAGTGGAATTTTGTCCGAACACTTCGAATTTTGACATCCCTGTGGAGATTTCTTTGGTTAATGTTCTGATATTCTTAGCCTCTAGCCTTCTCAAGAAACATGTCTGTCTTACTCTATTGAATCTCCATGAACTAAATATCATTCTTCGATCCTTAGATAGCTTTGAGGTGTGGTGCTGCTTCTCTAGCATAAAACATGGGTGCTTCAGAGTTGTGTAAACCTTGCATAGTGCATGGGTTTAACAACGGTGTTGCTTATCATTTAGCGAAGCTGGATGCTTTCATTAATCATAAAAAATTCTGAAGTTGGATATATTTTCGTTATGATTATAGTTGTTACTAACAGTTTTTTGTTTTTGTAGGACAAAAATGGTTTCAAACTATCAACACTGCCAATACTATATACTGTCTCGAGTAAAGCAGCAGGCCAATCATTGTTGCTAACTGTTAAACATGCAAAAACTCATAATCGTAATCCTAACTGTTAAGCTATCATATATAATTACGCAAATGATGATAATTACGCAAACGATGATCTGCATAAGAGATGGGTATACATTGAAAACAAAGGTGACTTTCTTGCATCATCATATGTTGTTTTCTACTGTGACTATCCTTTTTTTCCCGTTTTTTTTATAGATTTTTATATATAGGTAAATAATTTAGTCGTAATAATTATGATTATAATTCTCATGTCTATTAGCGGTAAATCTTATTGCTATATTATTCGCTCGACCAATCAGAAAATCCTATTACATTTCAGGTGCAAGGTTAGCCTAAAGTGTGTGGCTGCCAGAACAAACTGAAACTGACATCCATATCATCAAATTGGGGGTGTATGGATTTCATGTCATGTAATGAAGTTACCAACAATATGCTCCTCCTGGGAGGAAATGTAAGGACTCCAAACTGTGATTATCTTTCCAGAATTTTTATTTATGCACGTCATATTGTTCAGTAGCTTCCAGTTGGGACTGGAGGTTTAGTTTTCCTAAATCTACTTACAAATTTATGGTCAAGTCCCTTAATCGAGATACCCAGGTAATTACAAATTTTGTGGTCTGCACCCGTAATGATCAAAGAGTCAAAAAGTGGACAGGATTGGCCGAAAGGGTCATTTCACGGTCCTTATCTTCCAGATTTCGTTTGACTTGGACAGCTGGGAATGATAGGTTGTGTTTTTTTTCTTCAAATCCTCAAATTCACGAAACTAGGGCAACACTTATTAAACCGGTTTCTTATTTCCACTCTTGGTTCTATGAGAAGACTGGCCTTGGGAGTTTTTCTTCTTGATTTTGTCGTGATTACTCGAGGTGATCACCACCACCATCTCCTTCTTCATCTTCTTGCATTGAATCTCCACCATCTTCCAGTTTGAATCAACAACAAAGTACCCACCAACACAATACGACTAGAATCAATCTAGCCGAACCCCACCACCACCATGTCCATTGAATTTTCAGAATCTAAGGTTGGTCCATGTCCTTCCAATTTTCAGAATCTAGGGTTTGGTTTTGGGAAGAGCAGCTGAGACTTTGTCTGAATCAGTAAGAATTGGAATGGGCGAATGGGTTAATCAAAGATGGGGGTTTGAGAGTTCTTGGATGATGATAAGAGTTGGGTTGAGCCCGATTTGCAACCAGATGAAAAAATCAATTGAGAAAATATTCCAGATTCAAATATTTCTCTATTTTTTCCCTATTGTAGATGGGGAAAACGAGTTGCTGGTTTTTAAGAAATTGAGGAGACGACCGTGCGGAGGAAACTCCTTGAACTGAGCGAACTGTTAAACCTTACATAGATGCACTGCAAGAAGGGAGTGCTTTGAATTCGAGAGATCAATCTGTAGTACTCCGGCCTAAACCAAGACAACGGCTGTTCCAGAGTAAATTCGGTCACAAGAGAGGATGGGTCGATCTGTAGGAGGGAAGCTGAGAAATGTGTGAGATCAATGGTAATCGAAGATTTTAGGTGTGTTGTGTTTTCTGAAAATAAGATAAGTTATGAATGATTGAATTTTACTCTGTTGAGAGTAATTGCTCATACGTTGGGTTGTTGATCTCGTGTTGTCTGTTTGACGTGAGATTGTCCTCCTTTCAATCATGATTTAGAGACTTATTTATATTGCTAGAATTGTAAACACCATGATCCCATGAAGTGTGAAAGTTGATGGAATCAAAGAGTGGAGAAGTGGAAATCATGTTAAAACCAGTTGCTTAACGTGCGGAGACTTGGTTGATTTTCCATCCACTACTTTGTTAACTCCTCCAACTGATTGCATGACTTGCTCACATTCTCATCGTGTGTATGAACACACATGCCGCAGACCGCCAGACCAAAACCCTAGTTAATATCCCTCCATATGACACGATTGATATCTCGTGGTTTTAGTTAGTCAGTTTTTTACTTCGTGGAGCGATGAGTCCATGTATTGCTGAGTTGAACGTGATTTGGAAATATTCTGAAACTCACGAATTGAACATGTCTGTTGAGACAGAGGTATAATTCTCGAATAAATGTTGATAGCTAAAGTGAACAAATATTGTTCATTTGACGAGTCGTTGAATATTGATAGTTGAACCAATATTCCTTGATGCGGGGCAAATGCTACTCATTTGAGCAAATATTGCTCGTTTGATGAATTGTTGAATATTGATAGTTGAATTAATATTCTTTAGCGTGAAAAAATATTGTTCGTCTGAGCGAATGTTGCTCATTCGGTAAATTGTTAAATATTGATAGTTGAACTTATATTCCCCGGTGTGAGCAAATGTTGCTTGTATGAACAAATATTGCTTACGAATCACTACTAAGGATTAAGATAAACAATAATTTAAAATACTGGCAGCTGAACAGAGCATAATTAATTAGGGTGTTGATTATGAGATCAACGTAAAATTATTAGTGTTTGAATCTGGAATTATAAACCTTGGATTTGAAACCCTAATTTTGATCAATTGCTTGATTTATGATTAATTGAAGATTTATTGAAAATAATTCATGGAATGAAGAAGGGATCGACCATGTAGCGCCCAGATGCTCAAGTGAGCAAAATACCGAAGTCTCTTGAAGACTCGTTGGTGAAAGGATGATTAAATGCGGTTTTATCAAATATTTTTTTGCTGAAAAATAATGTTCGTCTCAGCATTGGTTGTTGAACCCTAATTATGAAAAGATGAGGGACCGACCAAGGGATCATGAAACCGACCTAGGTTGGTCATGGGATCAACTGATGATCATTTTATGAAGTTCCAAGTTGTCTGGAAGAGTTTCGGATCTAATACGTGCAATTGTGCAAATTAGGTCAAATTGTGAAAAGTACATGGGACCGGATTCTTGAAAGCCAAAGAGCCAACCTTGGTGGTCAAGGTAATGTGCTCACGTCACCAAAGTATTTGTCTCTCAATTCTGAGAATTTTGATATTTTCTGGTGTGCGTTTGAGCAACATTATGAGAAAATATGAAGAAATCATGGATTTTTGCTGAAACCGTGAAAACTTCATGAGATGAAGGAAAATAATAATAAAAAAAAGGAATCATGAAGTGTGGAACCGGATACGGCCAAGGCATGGCCGCCCGGCCAAAGAGCCCGGTCCCATGGCATTTTTCCTAATTTTATAATACTTTTCATGATTTTAGGGAAATATCATAAAACCAAGGAGTTTGTTGAAACTAAGAAGTTTTGTTGAAATCAAGGAGTTTCCATGAGATGAGGGAAACATAAATAATAAAATAAGGGGTGTGTAGGACCGGCTAGGGCATGACCGGCCAACTTGGGCCCGGTCCCACGAGTTTCCCTAATTTTATATTATTTTTCATGAACTTGAAGGAAATTTCATGAATTTAAGGAAATATCATGAAATCAAGGAAACATAAAATAATAATAATAAAATAAGGGGCGCGTGGGACCGGCTTGGGCATGACCAGCAGACTTGGGCCCGGTCCCACGAGTTTCCCAAATTTTATATTATTTTTCATGAACTTGGAGGAAATTTCATGAATTTAAGGAGTTTTCATAAAACGAAGGATATTTGCTCAAATGAAGAGATTTTCATGAGATTAAGGAAAATAATAAAATACATGGATAAAATATAAAATTGGGCGTGGGACTGGTCACGGCACGACCGTCCGGCCGGTGGGCCCAGTCCCTCAGCGCCTTGGTCAATATTTTATTATTTATTATTTTCTTTCCTATTTTGCATAGGTTCATCGTCCCGTCATATTTTGAAATACTCATTTATGCATTCAGATGGTCGTTAGTGCATTATTGCTAAGTACACTTGCACCATTTTGGTCGGGGCTTACTCGAAGGTACCTCAGATGCCCGTGTGTTGAATATTTATTACTAACCCATGGAATTCTGCTGGGAAGAACCATAAATTGAAGTAACGAAATATTATGTAAAACATTGAATATTTTCCAGGGATTCTGTTAATGAATCTAATTTAATAATAATTAATTGATGGCTCTATACTAGTACGATCGTCTAGGATCATTAGTTATTTAGTAATTGAGTGATATGAGCTTGTTGAAGCGTCATATTTCTTTTATATAGTCAGGGAAAACATTGTTACATCCTGAAGACGTTATTTCTCTATACTAGCAGGCAAGCTGTCTAGGAGCCATCTAATCTTGCAATTATATATAAAGTGATCACTGAAATTGCTCAATATTCATGAGATATGCCGTTGCCTCAGCTGAGAGACTACATATCTACATATATACTGAGAGACAGTATTCTCAGTCAGAGATTCTCGTTGCATGAGCTTTCACGCTTTCGATAAGAGTCATGATCCTCAATACTCGTCTGATTGCTGGATCAGGAGCATATACAATTATGGGTTTATGATTTTATCCCTTGTCGAAAATCCACCATCTACATTAAGTCCCCTGCTTAGTGAGGGGCAGTCATGTTCTCAGTCAGCACCGAATGGTGATTTTCCGATTACAAATGATATAAGAAATTAAACTTAGTCGTAAGATAAGACCTTCCCGGATTCTTGATAGTACGAGAAAACCACGACGGAGATTCCAGTGGCATGATAGAGTGTCGTCTATTGAGCATGAATTGGTGTTGAACCGCTGATTTGGTGATGGGACCTTGATCGATTTAGGACTCACGGGCCCGACCCGAAAAGGAAATCCTTGTAAAATTAGGTTTTGGAAATAAAATTTGATATAAAAGGAATTAATCCTTTATTTTTTATTTCACCTTCCCACGACTGACCACCACCTTCATCTCCTCCTCATATTCACGTCATAGAAAATAAAATAAATTCGCTGGAGCTTTGCCGCCGACAGTCGTCGTCGATCGCCGTCCGGCCAACTTCCGGCTGCCGACCAGGTAAGCATCTTTTTTTTTTGTTATTTTATATTTTTCTTGCTGATATTATGAGGTGTTCATATTTTGATCATGTTGAAATTTATATACATGTGCATACATGAGTGTGAGTTTTGTTGAAAACCCTTGTTTTTAGAAAACGTATGTTCGTTCGATCGTTAGTTTAAGAAACTAGTAATAATATCTGACTTATGAGAGATTTTTTTTTATATATAAACCCGTATCCAGTGACAAAATTTTGTTTATGAGCTTTCACGAAAACCAAAACTTTATCTTAAAAGATGTGAGCTTTCACAAAATCGAAATAAACCCTCTTTTCGAAGACGTATGATAGTACGAAGGAAATTTTTATTTTTTTATTTTTATAAAACCATGGCCTGTTCATGGCTTTTTTTTTATGAAACCGTGGGACAAACTTTATTTGGTGAGCCTTGCTCACGATTATTTTTTTTTATTTACGTGACTAAGTCACGTTTTTTTTTTTGTTTATATATATATATATTAAAATCAAAACTTGAATTTTGTGCAGTCATTAGAAGTAAACAATTATTTATGATGAAATAATGTTTTAGTTTTCATAACTCCATGGTGAATGTTCACAGTAGAAATGTTCATGATTTTATGAAAATCTGAGTTTTGCCCGTCTTTTGTAGGTTCGAAGAAGCGAGCAAGTTTTGAAGTGTTAACTCTCGCATTACAATCACTACCGTTAGTGGAATCATAAAAAGGTAAGAGTTGAGAATTACCATTTTGTAGATATTTGCATGAGCATTTTCCAAGTACTTCATTTCGTTGGTGTTTGCATCTTGTATGAATGATATACTGAAGTGGAATATTTTGGGCATGTTACAGCTACTTCGTAAGGATGTCTGACTCCCAAGAAAATGATATCTTCAGAGATGATGCATGCATGGATGAGACTTCGATTAGTGAAGAAGAGGAAGAAACACATGGGATCAAGAATATTCCAAATATAGATGATGCAATTTTCAAGGTTCAGCAGGAAACCGAAAAATGTCTCAAAACCCCAACGTATCGTCTTCTGATAAATCCCAGGAGTGTTACTCAAAACAAATTGGTGACTCCTAAGGTAGTAATCCGCTTTGGTCTTAAACGAGGAATTTTTCTTGCGTCAGTCATAGAGTTTAAGCTTTCTTGACGACCTTTAGAAAAATTCTATGGATGGGCGAGGCACATGCTGGGTTTCCCTCGCGTTAGAGCTATGCTGGATCAGGCACAAGTAACAAGGGCCGAACGGCCATCGGTGGCAATTTTTAATATCTTGGCAGGTAATCTTCCTGAGATATCTTCAGCTGAGGAGACAGCAATTTTTAATATCTTGGCAGCAGAAATGGAGAGGATCAACAAGGCATCTAGAAAGTATTATTATGCTTATTGGTTAACACGTTGGTGGCCAAGAGATGAGGCTCCCGATAGCCCCATTGACGGTATGTTATCTATTGCTGCATTCTTATGCTTATGGATGTCCAGAGATGCATTTGAAGATAGCGGCAATTTGTTGAAGCCATTTGTGATTCCCTTTTCTATCAAGATGGCTCAAGGTGAGTAACTTCCAATAGGTGGTCTATTCTTGGGTTCTTTGTACTCTAACTTAGACTCCCTGGTTAAAGATTCCAGTGTATTGAATGGCTTTATGAAGATTGAATGATATGTCAACGCGATGTTTCTTCAAGCTTTGATATGGGAACATTTTAAGAATTACGCTCCCATTCCTCGTACAATCTTTCCAGGACCGAATGTTGATGCTCGTCATGTTTTCTCTGAGAAAGACAATGCTAGGATCATGTGCTAGTCTACAAAGCAGCCTCGATTTAAGACACGCCTCATTGATGTGTTAGAAGATGAATATGAGTTCGATTTCCTCCCATGGGTGTCAATTCCCTCTTACATCTTTCAATTGACAACTTTTAATACTGAAGAGAGCATGACTTTGAAATCTGGTGCTGATTTGAACGACGATGAGGGGTTTTTTTATGTTAAGTTGTACTCCCGGGCATCAAATATCCATAATACATTGCGAATTCTTGGTGGAAGAATACAATATTGATAGGGCGGCTCGACAAATGGGTATAGATCAGTGTGTTCCGACTTTTCAAAGAACAGCTCATGACCAGTTTGGAACCGCACACATGTGGAAGGAAGTGAATTCTGGTTCCCCAGCTCTGAGAGAATCACATATGTAACTCCAGGTTATATAAACTTTTGGGATCAACAACTCAGTCATCTACTCGATTTCATGAGAGTTGATCAACCTTCAGTGAAGGATCCTCCTTCTGCTGAGATGATTGCTAATAGACCAAGATTGAAGCATTTCCTGGGCGGTGATAAACGGAAAACATCTCCAGGATATTCACAAGTAAGTATTCTTTACGAAGCCTTCATAAGATTATGATAGTTGCATATTGATTATTGCATCAAAATTTTCCACAAGATGGTCATAATGTAAGACCTCGAATCGATGTAGACTTCTCAAAAACTGAAGCGACTATTCATGGTGGAGAATGCAGGAGTAAGAATTATAAGATGTTACCTAACACCATAAAGTCCCCAGTGATTTGTTTGGTGAGTAGTCGATATCTTTTTCACCATGACTTCTTCTCATCCGTGTAATTAGGATCGTAAAACCAATGTTTGTTACTTTGTTACAGAATTTTACTCCATCGAGTATTGACGGTCTTCAGTTCTCTGCAGCTGGGAAAACAACTCCTGATTTGAGTGATAGAGAAGAGGCTGTAAGTATTTTCTTCATATAAAAAATTATGATACTTTGTAGATAAAATTCTAATTGTTGAGAATATATCCAGGAGGGTGTATCCATGGAAGTGGAGAGCACCTATGATTTTCGTTTGGAGGATGGCGATAAAGGAAACTCCCAAAGCTCGAAACCGAATGAAAATGATGGTGTTGTTGATGCTCATACGAGCAATTCCGATTCTTTGAATGCTTCAGAGGTCACTCAAGTAAGTATTTCCCTTGAATTTTATCCATAGAAGCATAATTTTGTTGATTTATGAGTGAATGAATGAGAATGCATGTGAATATATGAAAAGCTTTGCCGAAAATACGTCACCAAAAATTTCAGAACTCAGCCTTTTAGCGAAAACGCCATAAAATCTTCGTCTGGAGTCATATTTTCGCGATCCACATATGTATCCTTATGCCCGGGAAATTTCCAAGCTTTAGCAAATAAAAATTTTAAGTTTTGAACACGTTTAGGGATTGAAATCGATGAAACAGTGAACATCCAGGAGACTTTCAGGAAATTTTCAGCTGTCATGTAATCGGATGTTTTGACCACATCTTTTTTCTTGTCTATCCAATTGTTATGAAATTTTGATGTGTTGTAGAAAACATCCATATGAAGAGAATGGTATATGAATCAACCTTATATTCCTTACCAATTGCTCCCAGTTTGTCGTCTTATACAAAGAAGTATAAAATCCTCTCATACGGGCTTGTTGTAAAACGTGTTTCCATGACTTTCACGTTATTTGGTAATGTTGTGGATGCATAATGATGAAATATGATTATGTTAAATTATTTATATACTGAATTTTCAATTGCCTTTGCTTTTCATGCTTGTATGGCTCTAATCTCATGTAATCTTCGTATTAGGTGACAAATGTCGAAGTTGAGAATAATGGAGCCAATAATGATGACTTGACCAACCCTGAGGCTATTGATAAAGAGACAACCATCTCTGCACTTCAATCCCATGAGAGTGTTGTTGTTGAATCAATTAAGGAGACCGAGACTTCGATTGTCGTTGCTTCAGTGGTGGAAGAAATTGAGCCACGAGTAGACGAGACTTAGGAAACTGTTGTTGTAGAAGTTACTCCAGTAATTGAAAATTGTATAATGGTACATGAATATCCAAGTGCAGGAGTTGCTTTTGATCCTCCCTTTGATGCATCACTCCCATATCATGAACTGGTTGGTGGATTCAGTGTTCCCATTAGATATGCCAAATTGTATGAGAAAATATGGAAGAAATTTGGTCACATCATCGTTACTAGAGACCCAAAGCGTGCTTATTCTTTAACAATACAAGTAAATGTTATCTTGCGTGTTGTAAGTGATATATGGACTAGGGCTAGAAATACTATGACTCAAGATGTACTCTTTGTGTAGTTGCGGAATATCCTACAACTACACCCTCAGTAGAATTTGTAAAACTTAAGAAGTTCTTGATGATAAATGACAATTTTGTTATTAATACTCTCAATTGATTACAAAGAAGTATCTAAATGGAACTAGAATAGTTACAACTTTCTCTATTCTCTTTCCTAAGATATTTCCTAACACTCACTCAAAGAACCTCTCAAATTTTACATTTGAACTACTATTTATAGGGAAATCTATACAACTGTATGTAAGCTGCGAAATATCGCAACTTATATTCACAAATCTATTTCATTTTCGCAAATCCTTCACACTTCTTCCGTGTTTCTTTGTAAGTACTGAATATCGTAAGATAATAGTTCACGAGTATCGTAATAAATAAAGGAGAAAAGAATTATAAAATGTTACGATGATAGAAGAAGCGCGGAGAAATATGAAGTTTTGCGAGGATGGAGTAATTTTGCGAGTATGAGTTGCGATACTTCGTAACTCATGTACAGCTGTATAAGTTTTACTATAAATAGGAGTTCAAATGTAAAATTTGGGAGGTTCTTTTAGTGAGTGTTAGAAAATATTTTAGGAAAGAGAATAAAGAAAGTTTTAACTATTCTAATTCCATTTAGATACTTCTTTGTAATCAATTGAGAACATTAATAAGAAAATTGTTATTCATCATCAAGAACTTCTTGAGTTTTTACTAATTCTATTGAGGGTGTAGTTGTAGGTTATTCTGCAACTACATAATTGGCTCTAGAAACAGGGTAAGAAAGAATTCCTGTACCAGAAAAATGACAAGAAGAAGAAACACATCAGAACCATTAACTGAAGTAAGAAGAAGTGTAAGATTAGCAAGAGGAGAAGCAAATATAACAGGAGGACCTAGTAGAAGAAGGAGTAATAGAAGAAATCAAGCTCAACAAATAGAAGATCATGATCAAGTGAGTATACACACTTGGAGAACTAGTACACCAGAAGAAGAAGATAGAGAACCACAAATCAGAGAAAATGGGAGGTTGATGGGAGGAACAATTCTTGAAATAGAAAGGGAGATGCTAGAAACATTGAGACAAGGAATCCAAAAAGAACGAATGATCGAAGCTGAAGAACGTGCCAAATTAACAAGACAAAATCAAGAATTGAGGATGGAAAATAAGATGTTACAAAGGAGGAAATCTAAAAGTGTTGCAAGATCAAATGTTAGAATAGAAAGAGAAGGACAAAATTCACCGATAATCAATAATGAAAATGATATGCAAGAACAAGCGCAGAATCAAGGTGATAGAAATCAAGAAAATCGTTTCATTTTAATACCAAACTGCGAACAAAATATGGAGAATTTACGAACAAGACCAAATCATAAAGAAAACAATCAGAATCGAGAGGAAGAACATCAACTTATGGAAGAAAATGAGAGACAACAAGCAATACATCAAAACAATCACGAGAATGGAGTAAGAAGACATGAAGAAGTTCGTAACAAACAAAATGTTGAGTATGAAAGAATTAAGAGAAGAATTGTAAATCAACAAACAGAAATGGAAAGGAATGAACCAAATTCTCGAATCAGAGTACAAGTAAATCAAGAAGAAATAAGTCACAGAAGAAGGAGAAATGAAGAAGAAGAAATTCCTGATATTCGCATGAGAAGAATGGGAAGAATAGAAAGGGAAGAACAAGAATTCCAAGATGCATTACAACTGAACAATTATGATAATTTAGAAAGAAGATATTTGCAGAATTATGCAAATGAAAACATTAATGAAGAATATGATAGAATGCGAAGGATCGCAAGGGAGGAAGCGCAAGAACGTAGAAGAAGAGAAGTTGCATTAAAAAGACCAATGGATGAGAATTCTTAGGCAAATGCACGAATCTTTCGAGAATTAGCAGAAATGAGAGGGATGATAAACAATAGAAGAGGAGGAGATATGAGGCAATTAGATGAAGCAATAGAAGAAGCTGCGAGGACCCCATTTGCTAGAGAAGTACAGTTGGGAGGAATTCCACCAAAATGTAATTTGCCCACACTTACCAGTATTTTTGATGGGACTTCATGTGCTATTCAGCACATTAAAGCATACATAAGATGCATGTTACAATGGGAGAATCATGATAATGTGTTATGCAAGTACTTCGCATCAAGTTTAACAGGGGAAGCTCTAAAGTGGTTCGAAGGACTCCCTAAGAACACTATTACGTCATTCAATCATTTGCAAGCAGTTTTCCTTGGAGTATATATCACAAATCACTCTTCACGGCTTGGTATTGAAGATGTATTTGGTTTAAAACAAAGAGTGGGTGAAAGTCTGAAGCATTTGGTAATACGATGGAAGACTATGTGCAGTGATATGGCAGGGCGTGTAGATGAGAGATACTTGATTATGTCCTTCATAAATGCGATGTTCGCAACTGAACAATTATATGTTCAAATCTTCAGAAGAAAGAATTCCATAATGATGACAGAATTACGAGAATTACAAGAAGAATACATTACACTAGAAGAAAAGCAAAACAATATGGAGTCATATCCAGTAACAAACACTAGCAATCAAGAGGGAGGAGCAAATTTACTTCCCAGAATAATCAATGTAGTAGCAGGTACTTCGCAAACATCCTCACAAACTTCTTCGCAAATTTCAGAAGAGAAGAAAATCAATGATAGCCAGCCAAAGATGGTAGCAATGGGCAGTAGAGATCAAGAAGAATATGATAAAGAGAAGAATTTCTATAATCGGATAGGAAATAACCAAATTCCAAGATTAGATCAACAACAAGAAAATTATGGTGGACAAAGGCAAAATTATTTTGGACAAGGAAACCAGAGACAAAATTATAACAACGGTCAAGGATGTCAAAGAATGGTAAGGGAAGAGATAAAATTGCCACCTTTGAATACAAGTGTAGAAAAGATATGGCAAGCAATTATCCTGGTAGAGAATGTACCAACTCCATGGAATATGGGAAAGGAACCACCAATGGGTCCAAGTAGTCATGAATTTTGTTCATATCATCATTTTCATGGACATTCTACAAATAATTGCCATAATGTCAAGAGGATAATCTTGCGAATGATTGATCAAGGAAAACTAAATCAATTTTTACTTAAGCAGACACAGTCGCAACAATTACCACAGGCTCCAGCCATAACTCGCAGGGAGAACACGACAAAAGAAAAGGGAGAAGAAATCCTACATATAGAAGTGGGGTCAAAAGCAAGGAATGTTTTCTGTAATTCCATTGTTCATTCATATAAAACCATAGAGGATTTTCATGATAATGTGTTAAGTAGGGTATATGTGAGGGATGGTGAAGGAAAGGAAGTAATGAACATCGCAAAGATTTCACGACTTGAAGATTGGCAGAAACGTGAAATTTCTTTTGAAGCCACTGAAATTCCAGAAGGTTGTGAAGCACATGATAATCCATTGGTGGTAAGACTGGCAATCTACATGAATATGGAGGAGAACGAAGATGATATGGAGGAAGAGTCAATTGGTCTTAATAGGATTTTGATTGATACAGGAAGTTCTGTCAATATCCTCTTCTATTCTTCTTACAAAACTATGGGGGGAAAAGATGCAGATTTAATACATTATACTTACAGAATTTATGGTTTTAATGGAACTGCCAACAAGCCCAAAGGAGAAGTAAGCATGCGAATTCCATTAAGTGGAATGCGAACTGAAATTCTGTTCTGTGTTATTGATGTTGAATCACCATATAATGCTTTGATAGGAAGGCCATGGCTTCACGGAATTCTAGGCGTAGCTTCCACCCTACATCAGTGCATAAAGTTTCCTTATATGAAGGGTATTGGAATTATCAAGGGTGATTGGGCTGAGGGAAAGAAATGTTACGATACAGAAGTAGAAGTTTGCGAAGGAAAAACTGTTGAGAAGGAAAATTGGAGAAAAAGAGCAAAGGTTGTGAAAAGAAGTGAAAATTTAATGGCAGAGGATTAAGGAAAAAGAGAATAAAGTTACGATGATAATCATACAAGAAATTTACGATGATAATAAGGGATTGTGATTTGCGAGGAAAAAAGAAGGTTATCAGTATGTTTGCTCGTGAAAATGAGGTATGTGGCAAAACAAAATTTTTATTTCGTGATAAAATTTTACGAATATTGTTTGCTCGCAGGAAATTGGGAAAAAGTTACAAATTTTCAGAATTTATATTCCGATTAAAATTTCATTAATTTGCGAATAAAAGACCGCAATCTGTGATCAGCCTCCAAAAAAGAAAGAGAGCCGCAGAAAATTTTATACAGGCAAACCTTTGTGGCGTACACCCTAGTTCGCGAAGCTATAATTCGTAAGAGGCAAAGTCCTAAAGTACGTCATTTAAGGGGGTACCTATAACGTGGCTAAGGGTAACCTAACACCACCAAGGGCCCTTAGTACATGGTAAAAATTTTGGGGTACAACCCAATAATGGGGTACCTATCCGGGTTAGACACCTTGGATTCTCACCTAATCTAACGACATTACGCAATATAAAATGCGGTGTAAGAGGATTTAGGTCAAGCGATTAAGGCATACTGTCTTTCCCAAGAAGTGCAGAAAACGATCAAGGCGCCGAGGTACACGATTGAGTCAAGAGTGTCGGGTGAGGTTGAACCACATCTGCCATTTTTGACAAGTCTTGGCAAATGATGCACTTGGCCCAAAGATACCCCATAGGGTGCAACCTCGTAACTATAAGACCTATAGGCAAAAAGGATTAGAGGTTGCGATCAAAAGCTGGTTGTTGGCAGAACCGGATGGGAAGAGCTAACCTTCTATGGTCGATGTACGCTTCCTTGAAGGGGCAATCAGGGGGAAGATAAAGGGCAGCACTCTCCATTAGGGAGCTGATAAGTGCTATACGACGCAAATGTCACGAGGATTCTTGTTTGCGAAAACATAAAGGCTTGTCATATTTGTGCAACAAATGAAGTTCTGCGAGCCTTCTAAAAAAAAAAAAAAAAAAAAGGGGGAGAAAGAAAGAAAGAAAAGAATAAAGAACTCATGAGAACATAATAAAGTTAAGATGAGATCAATGGGTCGCTACATGAAAGTGTAGAGACGTCCTGCGATTTCATCGCAAGACGGCAATGTCATGGGGCTTTATGTTCGCAAGAATATTTAGGCCTGTCATATTGTCGCAACAATTCCTGAAGAGGCTAAAATACTATACAAAGAAGTTAAGATGAGATCAATGGGTTTTTGCATGAAAGTGTAAGAACGTCCTGCGATTTCATCGCAAGACGATAATGTCACGAGGTTGTATGTTCGCAAGAATGTTCAGACTTGTCATATTATCGCAAATAATTAATACAAAAGAGGTGGCAAAATAAGACCTTTACTTAGGAAGGCATGATAAGACCACATAAATTAATGAAATTTATTGCATCAACATCATTGAAGAAATTATACAAGAATATACATTATGAAGATCTGAAAAGAAGACAACTTCGTCAATATCATTGAAGAAATTTTACAAGAATATACATCAAGAAATTTTGAAGAGAAGACAGCTCTGTCAATATCATTGAAGAATTTTTACAAGAAGTCCTATCAAGGAAAACAACATCAATGAAGAATTTTAATGAAGACTTAACAAAAGATGAGATTTTGATAGCAATCAAATACAGATAAGTTCATATTCGTAAAAATTTACGAGAATTACATACTTCTTATACTTCTCCATATATTGAATACTTCCCCAAAAAAGTTGAATACTTCTTATAATTCTTCAAGAATATCTCATATTTATTATACTTCTTCAACGGATATTTAATTTTGTGAAGGTTAAGTACTTATTATACTTCTTCATACAATGAGTAATAATTTTTATACTTCTTCATATATTGGGCAATTCTTCATAGATTGAATGCTGCTAATACTTCTTATACTTCTTAAGGGTATTTCATATTTTGTATACTTCATACTTTCTATACTTCAAGGGGAGATTTATTATTTACTTCGCAACATTCCGTAAAAAGCAAAAGGCTTATATTTCTTATACTTCGAAGGGAAGATTTTTTATTCCATACTTAATACGATCATATTTCATATTTTGCACTTATATTTCTTATTATATTTCTTATGCGATTTTGATAGCAATCAAATACAGATAAGTTCATATTCGTAAAAATTTACGAGAATTACATACTTCTTATACTTCTCCATATATTGAATACTTCTTCATAAATTGAATGCTGCTAATACTTCTTATACTTCTTAAGGGTATTTCATATTTTGTATACTTCATACTTTCTATACTTCAAGGGGAGATTTATTATTTACTTCGCAACATTCCGTAAAAAGCAAAAGGCTTATATTTCTTATACTTTGAAGGGAAGATTTTTTATTCATAATCACAATAAGAAGAAAATTCATAAGATAAATTCAGAAGGATATTCTAATACTTCCAGCGATAGTTGATCATTTGAAGAGAAATAATAAGGGGAAAGGGAATACTAAGCTAAGTCTTTAAGATATATTATTTCTCTCCATATGATCAAGTTATGCGAATAAGGGAAATAAACATCAAAGAAAGATTAATTCAAATTAAGCTTTGAAAAATAAATTGTTGGATTGATTAAAAGCATAATCAAGAAGAAAGTGTTGTATTGAAAAGTTACAGAACATATATACAAAAGAAAAAAAAAAGAATGAAGTTATTCTTCAGGCGATCTGTTCCCATCAAAATGATCTTCTTCTTCAACTTCACTATCATATTCAACTTCACTTTCAGAGATTTCCAGATATGGAGTATGTTCAGGAATTTCTTCAGAAAGGAGCGTATGGTACTTCTTGAGAGGAATTTCATTATCTTCGCAAATCTTGCGAGTCATCTTAGCTCGAAAACGCTTGACATATAAACTATGGTTATCTTTGGAAATTAGAAGCTTGAGATCTCAAGTCAGAAATTTTCTTATTACGATTAGCAAGGAGAGTTTCCAGATCATTATTTATCTTCGCAAGATTTTCTGCAGCAAGGAAAGAAATTAAGGAATTGGTTAGCAAATTACGAAGGAAAAGTAACCAAAATAATTACCATCGCAAAGAATTTACCTTCTAGTTGCTTCTTATCATTACGAAGAGAAGAATTTTCAAGCTTTAATTGATTATTCTCCTCAAGAAGAGAAGAATTATCAATTGCGATGCTCGCAGATTGTGAATTATGTTTGTGACGGGATATTAATTATGCGTTATCAATATTTAAATCTTCTAATTTCTGACGGAGACTTGAATTTTCAACCTCTAACTTCGCACAACGATTCAAAGTTTTCTTCTCTGCAAGAGAATGACGTCTTTCCCAATCAGAAGCAGCTTCACAACTAACTCTTCCAACCTAAACAAGAAAAAAGGGGTTAGAAATCAATAAAATAAGGAAATAAACAAGGAATAGAGAAGAAACTTACCATGCTTCCTAAAGCATATAATGAAGCGGGAGAGACGAATCTTGAAATTCCTTTGAGGGAGTTATTATCAATAACAGTAGGAACTTTACAAGCCTTCGCAATAAGTTTGCGAGCATTTGCTGTAGGAGAATTTCCTAATCCACGAGAAGAATGGAGGAAAGCCTCATAGATGCTAATCATTGCTGAGGCAAAAGTTTCTGGGATACTATAATCTTCATTCCCACCTTCATCAATATCATCATCATCTTCTTTGTCAGAAAGGGTATCAGAATTAGAACTAAAGTCCTTCTCAGGAAATTTATCATCTTCATCACCAAGATCTTCCTCAATGTTCTTATTAGAAGAAATTACATTGGAATGGGATTTGGTTGAGAGTATCTTCTTTTTCCTTCTCTCGTAAACAACATCTTGAAGTTTTCTTTTTCCTTTGCGAAGAGAATCATCTTGACTATCAGAAGCTTGAGAGACCTTCGCAGAACGAAGAGTTTGTTGCCTCGCAGTAAGCCTTTTAGAAGAAGTAGAACTTTTATTTTCACTCATGACAATCTCGGGAAGAAGTGGAACCTGTAAATTCAAATAAGGATAATAAACAGAGGCAACAATATATTGTTTAGAAAAATACAAGAGTGTTTCTTACCTCATTTGAAATTAAAGGGTAACAAAAAGATAAGGAAGTGGAAATACATACATTTCTAAAAACCCAAGGTTGATAATAGCAGTTACGAAGATTCGCAGGAAGTTCTACTATCCCAGTAATATAAGAACATGATAACATTAAAGGGTACTTATACCAATCTTCATCATTAGAACGACGAGGTGTCTTATTATTTCCTGAAGCATAATCAATATCGTGCATGAGAAGATCATCTGTTGCGATATTATCTTTACGATGAAGACGAACACCCCAACGATTATCTTCTTTCCTCGCAGGAATTAGTGTGTAATTTTTGAAGAAACCCTCAACTGTATAATTCGCAGCAACAATTTCTATATTCTCAAATCCAGGTTTCCTAAGATCAGTTGAATATAAAGATTTCCCAAAAGCGGCACGATTTGCGAATTCAACTAACAGGCGAATGCAATCACCAGTCAATTGATAAATGGCACAAGAAAAATTGGGGTGGGAAATAATTTCGTAGAATAAAGGAAAGTTAACATCATAAAGAGGAAGAGGAAGACCTGCGAGGATTTGACCTCGTGAGATTAAAACTTTCTAATCATCCCAAACATAGTTGGTAAAGATCTTCACACAGAGAGAAGACTTATTATCATAACCTTCAATCTCAGAAAGAATAAGGTCTCTATCAGCAAGTTCCGCATTAATTTGTTCAATAGTTTTCTTCTTTGGTGCCATTGAATATAAGAGGGAAAATAGAAAAAATAGAAGAGGTTGCAGAGGCGACGGTGAAGAAGATGAATAAGGGAATAAAAAGCAAAAACAAAGGATAATATTTATAAGAGATTTTGATGAAGATAAAAATTCATTAATACGAGTAAGCGTGAACGGTTGAAAAGAACGATTCTGAAGAAACGTGTCGAAAGATAAGGGAAAAGTAAAAAGACGTGTTGCGAATCTGAAGGGTGGTAATAACTACACTAAATTTACGAGAATAGGGATTCTCATGACATTTCTTCTTCGAAGAATTGACATGAGAAGAGGCAAGATGTAAGTACTGAATATCGTAAGATAATAGTTCACGAGTATCGTAATAAATAAAGGAGAAAATAATTATAAAATGTTACGATGATAGAAGAAGCGCGGAGAAATATGAAGTTTTGCGAGGATGGAGTAATTTTGCGAGTATGAGTTGCGATACTTCGTAACTCATGTACAGCTGTATAAGTTTTACTATAAATAGGAGTTCAAATGTAAAATTTGGGAGGTTCTTTTAGTGAGTGTTAGAAAATATTTTAGGAAAGAGAATAGAGAAAGTTGTAACTATTCTAATTCCATTTAGATACTTCTTTGTAATCAATTGAGAACATTAATAAGAAAATTGTTATTCATCATCAAGAACTTCTTGAGTTTTTACTAATTCTATTGAGGGTGTAGTTATAGGTTATTCTGCAACTACATTCTTCTATTATCGCATTATCTTGTGACACCTTCCCCATATACTTGTTACGATATTCGTGAACCAATACTTTGCGATATTCGGTACCTACATCTTGCCTCTTCTCATGCCAGTTTTACGAAGAAGAAATGTCATGAGAATCATTATTCTCGTAAATTTAATATAGTTATCATCACCTGCTAGATTCGCAACACGTATCTTCTCTTTTATTAAATTTTTGACACGTTTCTTCGTAACCGTTCTTTTCAACCGTTCACGTTTAATCGCATTAATGAGTTTCTATCTTCATCAAATTCTCTCTTCTTTATAAATACTATCTTCAATTCTTCATTTTTTTCTTTCATCCTGTTCATCTTCCTTATCACATCTGCTTCTGCAATTTCTTCCTTTTTTCTTCTATTACGATTTCTTATCTCTTTTATTTCCTTTCCTCTCTGTTTTCTATTCTTCATCTAATGGCTCCAAAGAAGAAAACTGAAGAACAACTTAATGCAGAACTTGCCGATAGAGATCTTATTCTTTCTGAAATTGATGGTCATAATAATAAGTCTTCTTATTGGTTGGAGAATCTCTAAGTTTCATGATCAAGAAAGCCCAAGAACAAGGTCTCATTGCAGGTTTTCAAGTCAAACCAAATGGCATGCACATCAGTCACCTGCAATTTGCAGATGACACACTAATTTTTCTTGACGCAGATTTGGAGCAAGTTAAAAGTTTAAGACTCATTCTGCTTTCTTTTGAGATGCTCACTGGCTTGAAGATAAACTTTGCGAAGAGTCAAATTTTTGGAGTTGTCTTCGAGGGGGATTTATCAATCTTTTCTTCTATCTTAGGTTGTTACAACGGTACCCTTCCCACAACCTATCTTGGACTTCCTTTAGGTGACAGATGTGGTGGCATTGCTAAATGGGATAAGGTAATAGAGAAATTTATTAAAAAGCTTACAGTCTGGAAGAAACCTCTACTTTCTAGAGCCGGGAAGATTATTCTTATAAATAGTGTTTTGGCAAGCTTGCCAACTTACTACATGTCCCTGTTTGAAATGCCTTCCTCAGTTATCAAGAAGATTGAAAAGATCATGAAGGACTTCTTATGGAATGATCACAAAGGAAATAAAAAGCTGCATCTGGTGAAATGGGAGGCTTTAGCTAGAAGAAAGAAAGTTGGCGGTTTGGGCATAAAGAACTTAAAACAGGTCAATCATGCTTTACTGACAAAATGGTCCTGGAGATACGCGGTAGAAGACACAGCTTTATGGAGAGATTTGGTTGAAGAAAAGTACGGTTCGGGAGAGGTCAGTTGGGCCTCCAAAACTCCAACCTGTACCTATGGAAAATCTGTGTGGAGAGCCATTATGAAGTTTCATCCCACATTTCTTAAGTACATCCATTTCAAGGTAAACAACGGAAAACTATGCAGGTTTTGGATCGATAACTGGTTACACAAACATTCTCTTAAATCTTGCTATCCCAAATTATATGTTGTCTCCAGAGCAAAAAACTTTACTGTCGCTGCAATGGCAAGTATTGTAGACAATACAATAACTTGGAATCTTCATACTCCTAGGAGACTAAATGTTGCTGCAAGAGACGAGTTTACTCTTCTTTCTTCTGCTTTGAGTACTGTCAACTTCGATGAGTCAGCTACCGATGAACTGCAATGGTCATTAACTAAGTACAACAAGTTCTCTGTAAGGTCTGTGTATGACAATCTAGATGCTAATGATGATACTTTACTTACTGGTCCTATTTTCAATCTCATCTGGAAGTTGAAATGTCCTCCCTTTATTGGTTTCTTCCTGTGGTTATTGGCTTACAAAAGACTTCCTATAAGAGATCTGCTGACAAGAAGAGGTATGGAAGTAACACAAGTGTGTCTTTTCTGCGACGTAGAAGAAACTTATTCCCACCTTTTACTGCACTGCACTTTTGCTACCCAGGTATGGAATTACTTCATCAATCACTTCAAATGGCCTTTTACAATGCCTTCTACTGTGTCGGAAATGTTGCAAGCCTGGAGCTCTTTTCATGACAGTAAAGAAAGAACAACAGCTTGGTCTCTTCTGCCTGCTGCCATTATGTGGAGCCTGTGGAAAGAGAGAAACGCCAGAGCATTCAATGGTAAGAGCTGCAACGTAAGAGCTATCATCAACAAAACTATTTACTGTATATTCCTTTGGTCTTTAGCTATTAAAGAGTTTGATTCTGTGGAGGAAAACACTGTTATGAGAAATTGGTCCTATATTTACTTTGCACATTAAGATTGGTAGCCTGTTACCTTCTTTTATTTCTTGTTTTTTAGGGTGGTATAAGGCTTTTATACCCTCTTCCCCTTTTGATCAATATATTCTCTTCTTTGCCGATCAAAAAAAAAAAAAAAAAAACAATAAGTCTTCTCTCTGTATGGAACTCTTTACTGATCTTACTTGGAATGATCGGGAAGTTTTAGTCTCACGAGGTCAAATCCTCGTAGGTATTCCTCTTCCTCTTTATGATGTTAATCTTCCTTTATTCTATGAGATTATTTCCCACCCAAATTTCTCACGAGCCATTTATCAATTAACTGGTGATTGCATTCATATTCTGGTTGAGTTCGCAAATCGTGCTGCTTTTGGAAAATCTTTGTACCCAATTGAACGTAGGAAGCCTGTATTTAGAGATGTAGAGATTATTGCTGAGAATTACACGGTTGAGAATTTCTTTAAGAATTATACACTAATTCCTGCGAAGAGAGAAGATAAACGCTGGGGTGTTCGTCTTCACCGTAGATCTGATGTCGCAGAATATGATCTCCTTATTCACGATATTGATTACGCTTATGGGAACAATCACACTCCTCGCCGTTCTCATGATGAAGATTGGTATAACTATCCTCTTGCATTATCGGGTTCTTATATTTCTGGAATAGTAGACCTTCCTGCGAACCTTCGTGATCGTAACTATCAACCTTGGGTGTTTTCTTGGCCTAACATAGATAAATATGTATGTATCTTCATCCCTTTATTTTCTTTGTTATTTTCCTTCTTTTGTTGATCCTTTTGCAATATTTCCCAGGTGAATGAACTCAAGGAAAGTTATCTTAAAACTGGGAAATCCAGTACTCGTGAGGCTTTCAACTTGTTTTCAAATGAGGTAAGAAACATTCTTATACATTTTAAACAATATATTGTTGCCTCTGTTTATTATCCTTATTTGAATTCGTAGGTTCTCCCTAATATCCCTGAGGCTGTTGTGAATGAGAACAAGAATTCAATTTCTTCTGAGGTGCTAACTATAAGACAAAGGACACTTCGTTCTGCGAAGAATACCCAAATTTTTGCGAAGAATACCCAAATTTCTGGTGACAAAGAAAATGTTATTCGCAAAGGAAAAAGAAAACTTGAGGATATTTTTTCTAAGAATAAGAGGAAAAGAGTCCCAGTCAATGCTTACTCCAATGTGAACTCCTCTAGCAAAAACGTTGATGAAGAACAAAGTGATGAAGGTGATAAGATTCCTGAGAAGGATTTTAGTTCCAATTCTGATACTATTTATGATAGGGGACACGATGAAGATGATGATGATGATGATGAAGAAGATGAAGACTTTAGCAATGCGGAAACTTTTGAGTCTACAATGATTCAATTGTCTGAGGTTTTTCTCCACTCTTCTCGTGGATTAGAAAATTCTTCTACTGCGAATGCTCGTAAACTTATTGCGAAGGCTTGTAAAGTTCCTACTGTACTCAACAATAACTCCCTTACTGGAATTTCAAGATTCGTCTCTCCTGCTTCATTATACTCTTTGGGGAGTATGGTAAGTTTCTTTTATATCCCTTGTTTCATTGATTTCTAATCCTTTTTATTTGCTCAGGTTGGGAGGGTCAGCTGCGCAGTTGCTTTAGACTGGGAAAGACGTCATAATATTGCTGAGAAGAAAACTTTAAATCGTTGTAAGAAGTTAGAGGTTGAGAATTTAAAACTTCGTCAGAAAATAGAGGATTTGAGTATTGATAATGCGGAATTGAAATCCCGTTGCGAAGATGATCCACAATCTGTGAGTATCGCATCTGGAAGTTTTTCTCTTCTTGAGGAGAATAATCAATTGAAGCTTGAAAATACTTCTCTTCGTAATGATAAGAAGCGATTAGAAGGTAAATTTGTGTATTTTGATTATTTTGACTTCGCAATCTGCTAATCAATTCCTTAATTTCTTCCCTTATTCTTTATTCTCTTATCCTTTTGCTTTGCGGATGCTGCAGAAAATTATACGAAGATGAATAATGATTTGGAAACAATTCTTGCTGCACGTAACCAGAAGATTTCTGATTTAAAGTCTCAGTTTCAGATTTCTCAAAACAATCATAGCTTAAGTATCAAACGTTTCCGAGCTATGATGACTCACAAGATTTGTGAAGACAACCAAATTCCTCTCAAAAAGTATCAGACACTCCTTTCTGAAGAAATTCCTAAGGATACCCCGTATTTGGAAATCTCTGATAGTGAAGCTGAAGATGATATGTCCGAAGAAGAAAAAGAAGATCATTTTGATGGGAATAAATCACCCGCAAAATAGCTTTATTCTTTTCTGTATGTCTGTTCCAGTTCTTTTCATATTGTTTGTTTGAGTACAACATTTTCTTCTTTCCTGCACTTTTAATCAATCAACAATTTCTTTTTGAAACTTCATTAGTATTAATGTCTTAATTTTGCGATGATGAATTGATCTTTCTTTAATTGAGTGCTTTCCTTATTTGCATAATTTGATCATATGAAGAGAAATAATATATCTTGAAGACCTAGATTAGTATTCCTTTTCCCTTTATTATTATTCTTCAGATGATCAATCTTTGTTGTAAGTATTAGAATATCTGCCTCATTTCAAATTGCGAAGTTACAATTTGTTGCGAGTAAATAACAAATCCTCCCCTTAAAATATAAGAAGTATAAAATCTCCGTGAAAAATTACGAAACATCCTTGAAGAAGTATAAGAAGTATGAAATATCCTTGAAGAAGCATAATAAGTATGAAACATCCTTGAAGAAGTATACAAAGTATGAGACACCCTTAAAGAAGTATAAGAAGTATTGAATCTCTGAAAAAGTATAAGAAGTACTGAATTTTTGAAGAAGTATAAGAAGTATTCAACCTTCGTAAAATTTAATGAATATGAAATATTCGTCTTTGATTGCGAACAAAATTGCCTCTATTACTATGACTTCTTTATATATATTCTCGTAAAAATTCTCCAATGATACTGATGGAATTGATTTCATTAGTTGATGTGGTCTTATCATGCCTTCCTAAGTAAAGGTCTTATTTTTCCACCTCTTTAGTGATATTTTTGCGATAATATGACGAGTCTGAACATTCTTGCGAATATACAACCTCGTGACATTATCGTCTTGCGATGAAATCGCAGGACGTTATCACACTTCCATGTAATAACCCATTGATCTCATCTCAACTTCATTGTATGTAATTCTGCGAATATGTATATATATATATATTTTTTTTTTTTTTTTTTACTCGCAGAAATATTATTGTTGCACAAATATGACAAGCCTTTATGTTCTTGCAAACAAGAAGCCTCATGACATTTGCATCTTATAGCACGTATCAGATCCCTAATGGAGGGTGCTTCCCTTTATCTTCCCCTTGGTTTCCCCTTCAAGGAAGCGTACATCGACCATACAAGGTTAGCTCTTCCCATCCGGTTTTGCAAACAACCAGCTTTTTTTCGCAACCTCTTATCCTTTTTGCCTATAGGGCTTATAGTTACGAGGTTGCACCCTATGGGGTATCTTTGGGCCAAGTGCATCATTTTACAAGACTTGTCAAGAATGACAGATGTGCTTCAAGCCCATCCGGAACTCTTGACTCAACCTTGTACCTCGACGCCTTGATCGTTTTCTGCACTTCTTGAGAAAGACAGTATGCCTTAGTCGCCCAACCTAAATCATGTTACATTGCAAGATTAAGTTGAGAATCCAAGGTGTCTAACCCGGATAGGTACCCCGCTTTTGGGTTGTACCCCGTAATGTCCATGTACTCAGGTTCCTTGGTGGTGTTCCGGTTTCCCTGAGCCATGCTTATAGGTACCCCCTTAAATGACGTACTTTAGGACTTTTCCTCTTACGAAATGTTGCTTCGCGAACTAGGGTGTACGCCACAAAGGTTTGCCTATGTAAAATTTCTGCGGCTTTCTTTCTTTTTTGAAACCTAATCACAGTTTGCGGTCTTTTGTTCGCAAATATCTTTTGCATATTTCTTTAATGAAAGCTAATCGCAATAAATTTTTCGTATTCGTAAAAATACCTCACAAATATTTCATGTTGCGAAATACCTCATTTCATTTTCTTGTTTCTCAAAATACATTTTATTATTCGCTGTGAAGAAATATACTGATTACCTTTTTTCTTCATTTTCTTTTCTTCATAAATCATATCCATTCTCTATCATTGTAAATTTCTTATATGATCAATCATTGTAACTTCATTCCTTCATGCCTTAATCCTCATCCATTAAATTTTCACTTCTCTTTGCAGCCTTTGCTCTTTTTCTCCAACTTTCCTTCTCAACAGTTTTTCCTTCGCAAACTTCTACTTCAATATCGTAACATTTCTTCCCTTCTGCCCAATCACCCTTGATAACTCCAATACCTTTAGGATGAGATTTTTTTTTGCATTGATGAAAAGTTGAAGCTATGCCTAAAATCCCGTGAAGCCAAGGTCTCCCTATCAAAGCGTTATACAGTGATTCAACATCAACAACACAAAATAAGACTTCAGTTCGCATTCCACCTAATGGAATTCACATGCTTATTTCTCCTTTAGGTTTATTGGCAGTTCTATTAAATCCATAAATCATGTAAGTAGAAGGTATTAGATATGCGTCCTTTCCCTCCATGATTTTGTAAGCAGGATAGAAGAGAAAATTGACAGAACTTCCTGTATCAATTAAGATTCTATTAAGACCAAATGATTCTTCGTCTGTATCATCCTCACTTTCTTCCATATTCAGACAAATTTCCAATCTCACTACCAATGGATTATCATGTATTTCGCAACCTTCTGGAATTTCTGTGGCTTCAAAAGATATTTCACGCTTCTGCCAATCTTCAAGTGGTGAAATTTTTGCGATGTTCATTATTTCTCTTCCTTCACCATCTCTCGCATATACCCTGCTTAACACATTATCATGAAAATCTTCTATGGTTTTATATGAGTGAACTATAGAATTGCAGAAAACATTTCTTGCTTTTGGTCCCACTTCAATGTGTAAGATTTCCTTTCCCTTTTCTTGTGTTGTATTCACCATGCGAGTTTCCATTGGGGTTTGTGGTAATTGTTGCGGCTGTGCTTGCTTGAGTAAAAAGTGATTTAATTTGCCTTTGTCAATCATTCGCAAGATAATCCTTATGATATTATTGCAACTATTTGTAGAGTGTCCATGAAAATGATGATACAAGCAAAATTCATGACTTCTTGGACCCATTGGTGGTTCCTTTCCCATATTCCATGGAGTTGGTATATGCTCCATCAAGATAATTGCATGTCATATATTTTCTACACTTGTATTCAAAGGTGGCATCTTTATTTCTTCCCTTATCATTCTTTGACCTCCTTGACCATTGTTATAATTTTGTCTATGATTCCCTTGTCCAAAATAATTCTGCTTTTGTCCCCCATAATTTTCCTGCTGCTGATCTAATCTTGGAATCTGGTTATTTCCTCCTCGGCTATAGAAATTCCTTTCTCTATCATATTCTTCTTGATCTTTGCTACCCATTGCTACCATTTTTGGCTGGCTATTATTGTTTTTCTTCTCTTCTGATATCTGCGAAGATGTTTGCGAGGATGTCTGCGAGGTACCTGCTATGACATTGATTATTTTAGGAAGTAAGTTTGCTCCTGTATCTTGTTTTTTGGTGTTTGTCACAGGATATGACTCCATATTATTTTTCTTTTCCTCTAATGTAATGTATTCCTCTTGTAATTCTCGCAACTCTGTCATCATAATAGAATTCTTTCTTCTGAAGATTTGAACATATAGTTGTTCAGTTGCGAACATCGCATTTACGAAAGATAAAATTAGGTATCTCTCATCCACACGCCCTGCCATATCACTGCACATAGTTTTCCATCTTCTTACCAAATGTTTCAAACTTTCACCAACTCTTTGTTTTAAACCAAACACATCTTCAATACCAAGTCGTGAGGAATGGTTCGTGATATATGCTCCTAAGAAAGTTTCTTGTAGATGATTAAATGACGTAATAGTGTTCTTGGGAAGTCCTTCGAACCATTTTAGAGCTTCTCTTGTTAAGATTGATGCGAAGTACTTGCATAATACAGCATCGTGATTCTCCCACTGTAACATGCATCTTATATACATGTAGGAGCGGAATATCACAACAAATGATAACTTACGAAATTGTGGAGAGAAAAGACATCTTGCGAGCAAAGAACATTTTGCGAGCAAAGGAAATCACGAGGAAAGCAAAGGAAGTTCGCAAAGTGAAGTTACGAAGTTTCGCAAGATAATTCTCAAATCCGAAATGGCGGGACAACACAACTGTCATATTTTTTAAGATCATATAAATATCCATTTAGGCATGAGAAGTAGGAGAGGTCTTTTTTAGAGAGAGAGGATAATTTTAGGAGGAGGGAGAAAAATGTTAGGAGAGATTTTATTTTCTTTATCATCTTCTTCCCCAAGAAATTCTAAAGCTCCAAATATTCATTAATGGAGTTTCAATTGTACAATCATGTAATTACATACAATCATTAGTGAAGAACCGTGGATGTATATCACATTGATCGAACCACGTAAAAATCTTTGTGTCTCTTTACAATTCAGTACTTTAATCTTCATCTTCACATCAAATAATTGAGATCATCATATCAAATTAATGGATTCTACTGAGGGTGTAGTTGTGAGATAATCCGCAACTACATAATTGGCGCTAGAAACAGGGAGAGATTAAAATGATTTATCCTTCCTGTAAATTTTTGATTCAAGAAGTTCTCACGAAGATTATCTATTGTTCATGATCTTAAAAGTTTCAGGAGCAAAAATGGAAATTTCATGGAAGAAGATACGCTTTCAGGGAGTGAATCAACATCAATAAAAGACGAATCCTCTTTCTTAACTCATTTCTTTTATGATTACTATTTTCTTTCAGATTTATAGATTTATAAAAGAAAAATGTGAATTTTATTCCTATTATATGATTTTAGTCTTCATATCTATTGATCTAATCTAATGATTTTACTTCGCGGTAAAGAATTACTTTGCAGCGAACGGAGAGATTCCGCCCCTGTGAAGAGTGTTTTTCTTTGTTTACAGTTACTGATGAATGAAGAAAGACAGCTTGCGAAGTAAATAAATTTACAGCCTACGCCTACAGACCAGCAAAGTCATAAGCACAGACGAAGACAAAGTTGCCTACTTCAAAGGCAATGAATAGTACTCCATTTATTGAATGGAAAACAGGCGCTATTAACGGCGAAAGCAAATTCCAGAAAATTTATTGGATAGTCAATTGAAGTTGCTAAGATCAAGAAGATAGTTTGCGAACAAGAAGATAATAAACGTCAAATGAGACGTTAAAGAACATCAGACCGAGAGGTTAAGAGAGAAAACATCAACAACCAGCTATGGAATGATGGGAATGGAGGAATTATAGAAGCACTTCATTAGTTTAGTAACAAACAAAGTTTTGTTTTGTGGTTTTCACTAATCAATTAATCTTCGCAAATAAGCTTACGAAGCTTCGCAAAGTTTTGTCTTCTAGTTTTCAGCAGGAATGAACCGTAGGAAAGGTAGGGCTAAGACATCAAGACAAAGAACGAAGATGAAGAACAGAGATCAAATCCATGGGTTAACCAGCAAAGATATATGTAGGAAACAAACAACTTAGAGATTTACAAGAAAATGTGGAGGAGGAGATGTAAAAGCTACGTCAACAGTGAGATTAAAAAAAAAAAAATCTAAATGGAGTCAACAGAAACGATATAGGACCAAGTAAGAAGTCAGTTAGCTCTATGAGAAGGCTTGATAGCGTAAAAAGAATGACTAGGCCAAAGAAATAGACAAGCAATAGCATCGTTCAAGAGAAGACAACGGATAATTGACAAATCTATCTCAGCGATGCCAATACGTTAGCAGTTCGTATAAATTTTCCAGAAAAATTCCAGCAGATCATACTTTAACATCACCATCAGCAAACAGTTAGAACAGCTCATGATTTCTTACCTTGTCTGCCCACATTACTAACGAATATAAATTCTTTTTCTTTGCTTCGCAGATGTTTACCTTACTTCGCAAATTATCATAAAGTACAATAAGTTTTCTTTCCCAACTATTGAACCTGTGGTGTGCTGAATAACTTCGTGGAAGATGAATTATCAACGAAGGAACTTGTGAAGTAACATTAATCCAATAGCCTCAAACAGTTACTTCTTCGCAATAATTAGGTTTGCGGCTAGACAATCTTGTCTACAACCCTTGAACCTACGAAAACAGTCATCTTGGATTATGTACCAGTAAGAAAGGGAGGTACTCAAGCTGACGACCAGCGAAGATAAAAGAAGTTTCTAGGGCGCAAAGAAAATTCGAAGACGAGGCTGTACGCAGATGAGCATAAGCAGAATGCCCAACTGAAGATGATGAGGCCAAACCAAATATGAACGGAGTGAAGAATAGGGATATTGAGAGCTGTATTATAATTCCAGAGAAGCTATAAGGGTCAAACATTAATAGTTAATTCATACCAGAGGTTTCAAATTCAAAGCAAAAAATCAGTCTGCATCCCATCTAATTTCAAGTCAATATCAGTTCACATCAACAGTACCAGTGAGATAACAATTCCGGGGATGGAGAACCCCCATCATTGCGAACTTACAAAGTGACTTGATCAAAATTGCCTGCGAAGAAGAAGAAAAATAGAAGATGATAAGGGTACAAAAGACATTAAAATGAGAGTTAATCAAACTAATCATGCTATTCCAACACAAACAGATGCTAGCTCAGATGGTCAGAAGTAAAGTGAAGGAGTTTGATGTCTATGGTTCAAATCCCCCCATTCGCAAAAAAGTTTTGCACTTCGCAGATGTTTGCCATGTGAATATTCGCAACATAAACAATTCTACTCTTTTCACTTTGCAAATATTTACCTTGCTAACATTCGCAGCATGAATTTATATCGTAAATATTTCCTTCGCAAATGTTAACTTCGTGTAAATCATTACTTCGCAGATGATCGATTACTTTGAGCAAATTATTACTTCGCAAGTTTTTTGATATTTCGTAAGAAGAAAGTGGGAGATTATTTCACAAGAAATGACAAGTCATATACTTTGCAAGAGACAACAACAAGCCGTAAAAAGGTAAGTACCATTTACTTGAATACTTTATTTACTGAAGACAAAAGAATTTTGATTTTATTTACTAAAACCGATATACTCGCAAAGTTTCTACAATTTCTAAGATTTCAAAACATTTCAAAGATTTTTTAGATTGGTGAAAAGTGATACAATCGGAAGATTTAAAAATGAGTTTATCGCAAAAATTTAAAGATCTCAAATTTTTTCAAAGACTTCAAAATTACAAAAAACAGAGAAAATTAAATTCCTATATTTCTATAGAATAATTTTGATTTAAAGATATGATATGAATACTTCTCATACTTCTTATACTAAACATTTTATGAAAACATTCAACATTTTATGTACATGAAAAATTTACGATGACTTTTTAAAAGGCGAAAAAATACCGCCAAAAATCAATTGCGAAGAAAAGACCGCAATTTGCGAATAAAAGACCGCAATCTGTGATCATCCTCCAAAAAAGAAAGAGAGCCGCAGAAAATTTTATACAGGCAAACCTTTGTGGCGTACAACCTAGTTCGCGAAGCTATATTTCGTAAGAGGCAAAGTCCTAAAGTACGTCATTTAAGGGGGTACCTATAAACGTGGCTAAGGGTAACCGGAACACCACCAAGGGCCCTTAGTACATGGTAAAATTTTAGGGGTACAACCCAATAATGGGGTACCTATCCGGGTTAGACACCTTGGATTCTCACCTAATCTAGCGACATTACGCAATATAAAATGCGGTGTAAGAGGATTTAGGTTGGGCGACTAAGGCATACTGTCTTTCCCAAGAAGTGAAGAAAACGATCAAGGCGCCGAGGTACACGGTTGAGTCAAGAGTGCCGGGTGAGGTTGAACCACATCTGCCATTTTTGACAAGTCTTGGAAAATGATGCACTTGGCCCAAAGATACCCCATAGGGTGCAACCTCGTAACTATAAGCCCTATAGGAAAAAAGGATAAGAGGTTGCGATCAAAAGCTGGTTGTTGGCAGAACCGGATGGGAAGAGCTAACCTTGTATGGTCGATGTACGCTTCCTTGAAGGGGCAACCAGGGGGAAGATAAAGGGCAGCACCCTCCATTAGGGAGCTGATACGTGCTATAAGACGCAAATGTCACGAGGCTTCTTGTTTGCGAAAACATAAAGGCTTGTCATATTTGTGCAACAATTGAACTTCTGCGAGCCTTCTAAAAAAAAAAAAAAAAAAAAAAAAAAAAAAAAAAGAACTCGCAGAACATAACAATGAAGTTAAGATGAGATCAATGGGTTATTACATGAAAGTGTAAAAACGTCCTGCGATTTCATCGCAAGACGATAATGTCACGAGGTTGTATATTCGCAAGAATATTCAGACTTGTCATATTATCGAAAATACAAAATATTATCACAAAAGAGGTGGCAAAATAAGACCTTTACTTAGGAAGGCATGATAAGACCACAACAATTCATGAAATTTATTCCATCAATATCATTGAAGAATTTTTACAAGAATATATATCATGAAGTCCTAACAAAGAAGACAATTCCATCAAGATCATTGAAGAACTTTGAAGAGAATATATATCAAAGAAGACAATTCCATCAAGATCATTGAAGAATTTTGAAGACAATATATATCAAAGAAGACAATTCCATCAATATCATTGAAGAATTTTTACAAGAATATATATCACAAAGTCATACCAGAAGAGGCGATTTCATTCGCGAAAATACACAAGTAAACTTGCGAAGATGCTTATATGAATGGAGGCAACTCAAAGATATATAAATTTTACTACGGAAAAATTAGCTAAGTAACAGAAACTTGAAATATACATTGCAATAGATAAGTATTCGCATCATACAAGCATCATACTCGCATCATTCAAGCATCATATTCGCATCTTAAAAGCATTGCATAAGCATTTCAAGGCATAAGCATTGCATACACATTTCATAACATAATCATTATATAAGTATTATATGCACACAAGTATTTTACAAAATTTTACAGGATAATACCGCGAAACTTCGCAGAAACATTCATAATTCGCAGGACTATTCATAGTTCGCAACAATATATTCGCAACACTATATTCGCAACACTATGTTCGCAACACTATATTCGCAACACTATGTTCGCAGCACTATTCGCAGCATTATTCAGAAGTTTAGAAATTCGCAGAAAACCCCAGAAATTCACAGAAAAATTCAGAAATTTGCAGAAAAATTCAGAAGTTAGCAGGGTTACCACTTGAGGCAGAGGCAAGATAAGAATAGAGACGCAATTTAGTTATTCAACATTTTCTTAAGGATTCTCCTTCATAGATAAAGAACAGAGGCAACTATGGATACCCAAGAAAATATTTTATGATTCTTTATCTTCTCAGCAAGAATCCTCATCAAAAATGGAATAATAATTTCACATGAACAGAGGCAATATTTATCACTCTCATTCAAGGACGAATACTTCTTATATATTTCGAGGATTAAGTACTTATTATACTTCTTAAGGATACTTCATACTTCTTATATATTTCGAGGATTGAGTACTTCTTATACTTCTTCAAGGATATTTTATATTCCTTATACTTCATACTTCTTCAAGATACTTCACATACTTCATACTTCGCAAGATGATACTTTTAAATTACTTCTTAAAGCTTCAGAACTTCGCAAAAGAATAGAGGCAAGTATATACTTTTTGAGTTTGATATTCTTTTGCTCGTTCCTTCATCAACAAAGATCAAAGACTACTCCAACAACCACATCAAGTGATTTTTTCTTGAAGATCACTCTTCAAGCAATATTCAAGAAAAAAGAGGCAAGATGTAGGAGCGGAATATCACAACAAATGATAACTTACGAAATTGTGGAGAGAAAAGACATCTTGCGAGCAAAGGAAATCACGAGGAAAGCAAAGGAAGTTCGCAAAGTGAAGTTACGAAGGTTCGCAAGATAATTCTCAAATCCGAAATGGCGGGACAACACAACTGTCATATTTTGTAAGATCATATAAATAGCCATTTAGGCATGAGAAGTAGGAGAGGTCTTTTTAGAGAGAGGATAATTTTAGGAGGAGGGAGAAAAATGTTAGGAGAGATTTTATTTTCTTTATCATCTTCTTCCCCAAGAAATTCTAAAGCTCCAAATATTCATTAATGGAGTTTCAATTGTACAATCATGTAATTACATACAATCATTAGTGAAGAACCGTGGATGTAGATCACATTGATCGAAACACGTAAAAATCTTTGTGTCTCTTTACAATTCAGTACTTTAATCTTCATCTTCACATCAAATAATTGAGATCATCATATCAAATTAATGGATTCTACTGAGGGTGTAGTTGTGAGATAATCCGCAACTACAATACGCTTTAATGTGCTGAATAGCACATGAAGTCCCATCAAAGATACTGGTTAGTGTAGGTAGATTGCATTTTGGTGGAATCCCTCCCAATTATACTTCTCTAGCAAAAGGAGTCCTCGCAACTTCTTCTATTGCTTCATCTAAGTGCCTTCTATCTCCTCCTCTTCTATTGTTTAGCATCCCTCTCATTTCCGCTAATTCTCGAAAGATCCGTTCATTTGCCTCAATATTCTCATCCATTGGCCTCTTCAACGCAACCTCTCTTCTTCTACGTTCTTGCATCTCTTCTCTTGTGATTCTTCGCATTCTATCATACTCTTCATTAATGTTTTCATTTGCACAATTTTGCAAATATCTTCTTTCCAGATTATCACAATTGTTTTGTTGCAGAGCATCTTGAAATTCTTGTTTTTCCATTTTTATTCTCCTCATCCTTCTCATGTGATTATCATGAATTTCTTCTTCTTCATTTCTCCTTCTTCTATGATTTATCTCTTCCTGATTTTCCTGAACTCTGATTCGAAGATTTGGTTCGTTCCTTGCTATTTCTTCTTGTTGATTTCCAATCCTCCTCCGAATTCTACCATACTCAAGATTTTGATTGTTGCGAGCCTGTTCACGTCTTCTTACTCCATCCTCGTAATTGTTTTGATGCATAGTTTGTTGTCTCTCAACTTCTTCCATGAGTTGCCGCTCTTCCTCTTGATTTTCTTCACCATTCTGATTATTTTCCCTTGGAAATAGCTCTGTTCGTAAATTCTCCATGTTTTGTTTGTGATTTGGTACTAGAATGAAGCGATTCTCTCGATTTCTTTCAACCTGATTCTGTGCTTGTTCTTGCATAGCACTTTCACTATTAACTTTTGGCGAATTTTGTTCTTCTCTATCTGGTATAACATTTGATCTCATAATACTTTGAGATTTCCTCCTTTGTAACATCTCATTTTCCCTTCTTAATTATTGATTATGTCTTGTTAGATTGGCACATTCTTCAGCTTCTAACCTTCGTTCTTCTCGAACTTCTTGTCTCAATGTTTCTACTATCTCCATTTCTCTTTCACGAATTGTTCCTCCCATCAATCTCCCATTTTCTCTAATTTGTGGTTCTCTGTATGTTTCTGCTGGTGTATCAGTTCTCCAAGTGTGTATACTCACTCGATCATGATCTACTGTTTGTTGAGTTTGATTTCTTCGATTGTTCATTATCCTACTAGGTTCTCCTATTACGTTTGCTTCTCCACCTGCAAGTCTTGCACTTCTTATTACTGTAGTCAATGGTTCTGATGTATTTCTTCTTCTAACCATTTCAGATTTTCAAAACTCCTTAAAATTTCTCCTATAACAATCTTCAAGTCCCTGTTTCTAGCGCCAATTATGTAGTTGCAGAATATCCTACAACTACACCCTCGGTAGAATTTGTAAAACTTAAGAAGTTCTTGATGATAAATGACAATTTTCTTATTAATACTCTCAATTGATTACAAAGAAGTATCTAAATGGAACTAGAATAGTTACAACTTTCTCTATTCTCTTTCCTAAGATATTTCCTAACACTCACTCAAAGAACCTCTCAAATTTTACATTTGAACTACTATTTATAGGGAAATCTATACAACTGTATGTAAGCTGCGAAATATCGCAACTTATATTCGAAAATATATTTCATGTTCGCAAATCCTTCACACTTCTTCCGTGTTTCTTCTATTATCGCATTATCTTGTGACACCTTCCCCATATACTTGTTACGATATTCGTGAACCAATACTTTGCGATATTCGGTACCTACACTTTGATTAGGAGTTCAACTTAGAGAATTATGAGAGAATTGGCTTCAACGTGTAGTGGCTTAGATGAATTCTATTAAGGACTCATGTAAAAATAACATACCCTTTCCCAATGACGCTGTGATGGAGAAGGAAGACAAAATTGCCAGGTTGACTGAAGAGATGAACATAGAGAAGGCGGCTTTACAAGTCTTGAAGGATGCAGAAGAGCAAACAATCTTTGTTTGCTGATTTTGTTTGATATCCCTTCATAATCTCTTGAACTTTTGAACTTCTGAGAGACGTGAGGATTTATTTCTGTTTTGATTGACTTTGGATAAGTAGATGATTGAGGATTTTCTTTGGATTGGATAGAGATTTTCTTTAAGCAGACTGAATTTTGATAAATTGCAGGATTTAAATTACTGAATGCAAGTATTGCAAACATTTTTGAGGAATTGAAATATAATAAAAGAAAACTCTAAATGCCGAATATTTTGGACGTTCGTTCCTTGAACATTCAATACCTCGAATATCCAAAACCTTAGACGTCAAAGGCCTTGAGCCAATTCTCGTGTATCACGGCCACACCTTCCTTGCTGTCCATGTTGATCAATCTGTAGTATCCACCAGCAACATACTTATAAGGGTCCTTCCCAGTAGGAATTCTTTGCAGAATGAGAATTACGCTTAGTTGCTTTAACCGTCCGTGCTATGAATATCTTCTGCTGATTCAGAATTTCTCATGTAGTGGAGTTCCATGGCTGTGGTATGCATGGATACTCATGCAGAGGAGAGTATTTGAGATACCATTTGTCATGCTTGGCTATGTCTTCAGCAATAAACTTTTTGATAGTACGCTCGATTTGAAGAAGTTCTGAACTTAACCATTTGGTGAAATATTGCTGAGTAGAGGTTATCCATTCATAGCATTTTGCAATTGCTAAGTTGTTGGTGGAGTAGAGCCTTCAAACCCAGCATGTTTGAAAACTGATAATATAGACACATGAGGAGAAATAAGACTTTCCTAATCGTGGAACCTATTGATGAAAGCATTTGAATTTTCTTCAGGCTTTTACGCCAGCTCCATCAAGGATTTGACTTCCTCCAGATACTCAAATGGAGTATCCTTTATTTTTTCTTCTGAATCAGAGGTTTCTTCAACAGAGAAATGTGCAATTGAAGGAGTTGGTGTTACCTTTCTAGCGTGAATCCATGTCCGTCCAAGAATCATATCATATCCCGGATCTTCTCTGATTATGTAAAATTTTGTTTCTGTCCAGGCTGAGTTTATGTTCACCTTGAGAGTAATGTGGCCATAAGCATCACTGGGTATTCCTTCATGATATGTGATTATTACTGGAGCATGAATGGGTTCTTTTCGTTTGATACCAGCAGCTCGGAGAATTTCAGAGGGATAACATTGATAGCAGTGCCTACATCAATCAATACTCGTTTAAACTCATTTCCCTTGAGATGGACTGTGGTGAGAAGTCCCCTGTCATACATTTCTTCGTCTGTTGTTGAAGGCGGTTCAGGAAATTTCTCTGTAGTTACAGGAAATACCACAACACACCCCATATAATATTATGATAATAATTTCTAGATTTAAATCTATTTCATAACCAAAATAAAAATTAAGTGCAAAAATTATAAAATAAGACACAAGATTTACGTGGTTCGATCAATGTGATCTACATCCACGGGGTTAGGGTTCTTCACTATGATTGTTTGAATTTACATTGATAATCTCCATTAATGGATATAATAGAGCTCTCGATATAGTTTTAGGGGAAGAAGATGATAAAGAAAATAAACTCTCTCTCTCTACAAATGTCTCTCTCTCTCTCTTACAAAAATTGTGTTTCTTCCTTTTCTCTATCTTGCTCTTCTCTTTATATAGGTGTTTACATAGTAGATGACATCTAAGATGTCCTTTAATTTTGGATATGGCTTGCGGTATTCTCGCAAGAGTTCTCATGTTAATTTCCCAAACACTCTAAACTTCGCAGAATCATCACGCTTTTCTCATATTTCTTCCATCGTCATCTGTTACGTCATTCTTCAAATCATCCTGCGATACTTGCAACGTGTTGTTGATCAAACTTCGCGAATGTGTCCTTCTTGCGATATTCTGATCCTACAGTCTCTTGAATCAGCAAACATTTCCTTGATACGATGTGATTCAATGCAGCAAACATGTCTCCATTTTGATCCTTTGACAGGTATAGCAGTTCGCAAACATGCTCGATGAAGGATTGAACTGCTTCTTTGACAGGTGGTTTAGAAAGAGTGAAGGTTCTGACTGGGAAAGGATCTCTGTGCACTCCTTGAGTCCCCAAGTTGAGTTCTCCTAATTCTATATTTTATTTAAATATGCGCTTTAAAGTTCTGCAATCACTTGTGGGATGGTTGACGAACCTATGAAAGCGACAGTAACGAGGATTTTCCATGGCCTCTTCAGTTGGCTCTTTCTTGACATATGGCATTTTGATTGTGCCGTCTTGAACCCAGGCATCTAGAAGTTCAATAACTTGCTCAATGGAGCAGGGGAAATTAGGTGCCTCTGGATCAGCTTCTGTGTGTTGAGAAGGAACTTGCGTATTATCCTTCCTTTGTGTCTTTGAAGGAGTTGAGGAAGTATGTTTACGTTGTGGTTCAACCTTTCGTTTTCTCCCTTCCACAACAATATTTGTGGCAGGTTGGAGGTTGTACTGTTTGTTGATTAAACGTTTGCAACCTCGAGTCTCTCGTGGCTCTTCATCTTTTGTAGTCTTAGCCCTCTCCAATAAAGCAGGTACAATAGTTGTTGATCTCTTGGATGCTTCATGGAGTTCTGAGAAAGTATGGAACCTGAGATTTTCCAATAAATCTCTGTAGACTGGAATCATTCCATTGATGCACAAGTCCATGAGTTTTTGCTGTGTGACGTTCGGGTCATGGAAATCTAAGGCTTGGACTATGAACCTTTTCACATAATCGTTAGGATGTTCGTTGCTCTTTTGAAACATCCTTCCGAGATCAGAGAGGGTGATTTGCTCTGAAACAAAGAAATATTTTCTATAGAAAGCATTAACCATTTTCCCCCAACTTTTGATACTTCCTGGTATGATGTTGTTATACCAGATATATGCCCTGCCTTTCAGAGACTTTAAAAATTCCTTCAGACAGACAGTATGGTTGTGCTCATGTTCACCCAATGCTTCCAGAAATAGAGAAACATGTTCTCGAGCATTGCCAGATCCATCATAAAGTGTGAAGGTTGGAGAGGTGTAACCTTTTGGCAGAGGAATCCATTGTGTAGCAGCAGGATATGGAGGTTGGTGATGATGGACATAAGGTGTCTTGTCTTTTCCACGGTCCTCCAAAAGATATTCTGGGTCTTCACGGGTGATGAAACTGGATGACTCTTTTGATGGTGGATTATCTGCAGCTTTAAGAACTTCTTCATCCTCTACTACATGGATCGGAGTGACCTCAAGATCAACATCTGAAGACATTTCTTTAGCTTTTCCTTTCTCTTGAGTTTTCTCTGACATCTTGTCTGTAAGAGTCTTGAGATAGCTGAATAGTTCCGTCTGAGTAGCAGACATGTCAGTTTTATTTTTGTCAAGAATTTCTTGCACCTTCATGAGATCGCCTATAGTAGGCGGATTTTCTATGATTTCTTTAGGAGACCAGCCGAAGAGTGGATTGTTGATGGCCCCAGTTTCGTTACTAGCATGGGTGATCAATAGAGCACCAGTATTCAGAGGAGTAGTAGTGACAGGTTGCACAAAAGGAGTGGTGTTGGCAGTACCACTAGAACTTGCGATTTTAGGGTCGGGTGTTGAACCCGGATTGGTAACTGAACCAGACCTAAGATCGACCATCTTTATGAGAATTGAGATTTCAACCGAGAGAATGATCTCCCACTGTGGTCGCCAATCGGTAGATGGGGAAAAACGAGTTGCTGGTTGTTTATGGGTAAGAACTACTTCTGCTGGTTTTGGTAATTTTGGGTGTGTGGATGAGAAATGAATCTAAACCCTAAATAAATGCACTGCACGTGAGTGCTTTTAATTCGAGAGATCAATCTATACAATTCTGGCCTAAACCAAGAAATGGACGTTCCAGACTTGCTTCGGTCACAAAGTGAAGGAGATGTGGTTGATCTTAGGGAGGGAAGCGAAGAAGGTGTTGGATGTTCATGACTTGTATCAGAATATCAAATTGGCTTGCAATAATATAAGCAATCAACTCTGGTGTTTTCTGGATACGAATGACAACACTTGGTTTTTTGTGCTTGTCTGTTGTGTTTGGAAAATAGGCAAAGGACCTATTTATACAAGTCATAGAGCGCAAACCCTCATCTCGTAGGAAGTGGAGGAAGTTAAATGATGGAGTAGTGGGTCGTGTGGGTGACTGCACGATCACGTCTTAGCCTACTTCTCCCATCATCGCTAACCGTCCATGCTTTCCTGACACGTTCTTGTGATGGCGGGTTGCACGCTGTAAACCGCCAGATCAATACCCTAGTAAGTATGCCCCAGTTTGTGACATGCCTGATGTCGTGATTATGTGGATCGTGGGACCCACATAAGGTAGCATATGGTGTTAGGTTAAATAATTAAGTTATTTGGGAAATCGATATTTATAAAATATCGTGTGTATTCTTTGCATGTAATGCATCGAATATATTCATCATGTATGAAGTATCGTTGTTTTAAGGCTTGACGGAGTAAGTCACATATAAGCGTCTTAAAATAACATCATGTCCAACCATCTTCAAGTGATCGTTTGGAGACTGCATGGTCGAGCCATGCTTTGGCCGATCACTCTATACGGAAGAGTGGCGGATGGTGATCATGGGGATGCTTCATTAGTCGTTTAACTCTTAGCCAAGGCTGACCAACCAAGCTGGTAGAGTTAGACGGACGAGATGATTTATGAGTTCATCTGCGACCGTTGATGGAGGTTTTAGGGTTTTGAAGAGGTGCGCAAGCATCACTCTTCAGCTTGACTGAAACCAAGCATGGGAGGAATTTTTGGCGGGACCGACCGTGCATGCGTGTAGATGGCTTGCTGGTGTACACGGCCGTACCTCACTGTCCCATGAAGGTGCGATCTAGGCCACTCAACTTGACCTTCAAAGGGGAGCGACTGAGATAGATTTGCAACAGAAATCCCATGCCCCAAAGTAGTTGGAAACCGTTCGACATGCCTACTTTGGGCGCGCATTTCGAGATGTCCGGCCATGGTTGGCTTTGGACGATCAGTCATCCATGTAGACGGGCCCACGGTGACCATGTAGACATGCTCGGGACCTTTTAAATATACCTTTACACCCTCCATCCAAGCTTGCAAAGATGAACGCTCGTGATCGATTAGCGACACATGAACATGCTGCAAACCCTAATTAGGGTTTTGTATAGTTCACGCCCATGCAACTTCACCCGATCGGTTTTGCATGTTATGGTATTCCCTTTGGGAGGACGATCGTGAGGGGCCCATATTAGGTAGGCGGTGAGAATGCTGGTACCTGTTCCACGGCCATAGGTTTGATCTAAGACATCCAAACACGCCGGTGAAGTTGGATGGTTATGATCAAACTGCGACGCATAACCCTTTAAAGCATCACGTCAGCCTTGTTTTGAGCAAACATTTATTGCTCCAAGGATTGCTCGTGAGAAGGTCAGTCAGGTAAGTAGGAAGGGGGCCCGCCGGTATGCTGAACAAGCTTGGCCGTCCGATCATGGGATAATCCGCACCGTCCGATCATGCCGGCGAAGTTGGACGGATGTGGCTGATTTTGAGACTGCCATTGGCGGTCTTGCTCGTACGAGCTTCCTCCAAGATGATTTTCAGGCTGGCGTTTGGTGGCCATTTTGGAGGTATGATATGTATTCGACCGGCTAGTGAAAAAAGGGCCCGTTGGTGGTCATTGTGGTGATAGAATACTCTTGCTAGGTTTCGTCTAGGCTGGTTAAACCATGCGGCCAATTTGCATGGCCATGATTATTTCTGAGACTCACCCGGACAGTACAGATTCAAATATGCTCAATCGGGCTAGTATAACACACAGAGAGATGTATGCTCAATCGGGCTAGTACAACACGCCGAGAGATGTAGCCTATACGGGTATTTCATGCATGCATCATTATTGACACTTGGAGGTTCGTGTTACTCTGGTGAGAGCAACACTCAGTCGTCATGCCGCAATAATAATGAGAGTTCTGATGAGCATAGCACAGGAAATACAAGGCCATTTATGCATTAAGTAATAATGCTAAAATTCACAGGGTTTTTGGGATTGTTGCTAATGCACCATCCTGGATAAATTTTGTTTATTTAATTCACTGAACATTTGGGATTGTTGATACATGCTCCATTCTAGGTGAATTAATAAAGCGAAGAAGTATTCATCACTTATCAAATAGCCTTATCATCTGCAGGATGTCAGCGTATAAAATTTGGCTTTTACAATTTTTGCCCTGAACTAAAATCCACCATCAACATTAAGTCCCCTGCCTAGCACATGATGATTATGCTATTGTGGGTTAGGCATTAGATGGTGACATATACAATGTAAGAAGACGAGATAAATGAAGCTTACCTGGAGGAGCTTTGGCCGACTACTAGCGATTGTCAATGTAAACACGCGGCGTGTGTGTGGGGATTATGTGGGGCCGACTTACTTCCTTGGGTGTTCAAGCTAATAAAGGAATCCTTCTTCTGCCAGTTTGTTTATGGATGAAAACTATTTCTGCCGGTTTTGGTAATTTTGGGTGTGTGGATGAGAAATGAGTCTAAACCTTAAACAAATACTCTGCACGGGAGTGATTGTAGATTCAAGAAATAAATCTATGTAAATCCGGCCTAAACCAAGAAATGGCCGTTCCAGACTTGTTTCGGTCACAAAGTGATGGAGACGGGGTTGATCTTAGGGAGGGAAGCGAATAAGGTGTTGAGATTGTGAAGGTGTTGGCTATGTATGACTTGTATCAGAAAACTGAACTGGCTTGCAGGATGTAATCTATCAGTTCCGGTGTTTGAATACGATTATATCAACACTTGTTTCTGTTGTCTTGTATTGACTTGTTTGGAAAATAAGGAGGAGAACCTATTTATACAAGTCTTTAATACTAACCCTCGTATCTCGTGGGAAGTGGATAAAGTGGAGTGATGGAGTAGTGGAGTGATGTGTTATTTTCACACGACCAGTCTTGCCCACTTCTTCCATCCTCACTAATCGTCCATGACTTCCTGACACGTTCTTGTGATGGCTCGTTGTGCTCTGCACGTTGTAAACTGCCAGACCAATACCCCAGTATGATTCCCCCAGTTTATGACATGATTGATATCTTGAGTGTGTGGATCATGGGACCCATAGAAAGTAACATGTAATGCTAGATTAAATAACTAAGTTATTTAGGAAGTCGATACTTGTGAAGTATCGTGTGTATTCTATGCAGGTACTGTATTGAGTATACTCAGCATGTATGAAGCATCGATGTTTGAGCATCTCAAAATAGCCTCATGTCCAGCCTACTTCATGTGATGGTTTGGAGGTTGTGCAAGCAAGTCCTCCCTTGGCCGACCACATAGTGTGGTAGAGTGACGGGTGGTAATCACCATGACGCCTCTTTGACCAATTAACTCATTCCCGGGGATGTATAACCAAGCCAGTGAAGTTGGACGCACGAGATGATATTTGAGACACAAATCTGTGACCGTTGGTGGAATTAGGGTTTTTAAAAAGGTGCGCAAGCACCACTTTTTAGCTTGGTCGAATCCAAGCTTGGGAAACGATTTTGGCATGGCCGATCGGGTATACGTGTAGACAGCATGCCGGTATACATGCCCATACCTCACTGTCCCGTGAAAGTGTGATCTGGGCCACTCAATTTATCCGGCGAAGTTGAGTGGCTGAGATCGATTTGCGACAGAAATATGCTGCCGCAAAAGCCGCGCATCATGCCAACTTCGGGCGTGCGTTTCAAGACGACCAGGCTTGGTCGGTCCCGACCGATTGGTTCGGCGTGTGGGTGGTAGGCTGATGTTCCCACCTGTATTTCATTGCCTTATAGAAACGTGAAATAAGCCAATCAATTTTTCCGGCGAAGTTGAGTGGTCGAGATCAGTTTACAATTAGGAGGTGCGACCACGCCTATTTTGGTCGCACGAATCGAGGTGTATATCCAAGTTCGGTCTTAGCCGATTAGGTGTGGAGATATGTGGGTCCACAATGATCGTGTTGATACTTACCAGACCTTCTTAGTCTATTCCTAGACCCTTCATCCGAGCAGGAGAAGATGGACGTTCGTGATCGCGACACAAACCATAGTCAGGGTTTTTCCGGCCGTGTGTCACACCCAGTTTGAGGCGCTCGAATCAGGACAACTAACTATAATTGGTCCTGACCGATCAGTCAGGTATGTAGGTGGGCCTACGGTGATTGTGTTGGCATGTTCCGGGCCCTTTGAATCTACATCTACACCCTCCATCTATGCCTGCGAAGATGGCTGGTTGAGACTGTTTTGCGACACATGTAATGTGCCGCAAACCCTAATTTAGGGTTTTTTCGTCCATACTGCGTTGGCTTGGATGGTTTTCTAAGCTATGCCATCCTTTAGGGGAGGCCGACCATGCGGGGTTCGCGTTGGTTCGGTAGTGAATATTCCAATACCTAGTTGGGGTCATGGATTCGATCTAAGTTATCCAATCATGCTGGTGAAGTTGGATGGTCGTGATCGTTTTTGAGACTGATATGGACAGTCCAGATTCGAATATGCTCAACCGGGATAGTATAACACACCGAGAGTTGTATGCTCAATCGGGATAGTATAACACACCGAGAGTTGAAGCATGTACGTGTATTTCGTACATGCTTCATTATTAATGCTTGGAGGTTCGTGTTACTCTACTGAAAACAACACTCAGTCGTCATGGCGCACCGATAATGAGTACAGGAAATACAAGGCTGGTCATGCATTAATTAATAATGTTGTAAATTCACAGGGTATATGGGATTGTTTCCACATGCTCCAACCTGGATGAATTTCGTGTATTTAATTCACAGAATACTGGGATTGTTTCCACATGCTCCATTCTAGGTGAATTAGTAAAGTGAAGAAGTATTCATCACTTATTATTGGTTTTATATTTTGCAAGATGTTAGCGCATAATTTTGGCTTTTACAATTTTAGCCTTAAATGAAAATCCACTATCAACATTAAGTCCCCTGCCTAGCGCATAATGGTTACGCTATTGTGGGGTAGGCATGAGATGGGACATACATATGTGAGAAAGATAGGATAAAAGAAGTTTACCCGGAAGAACTTTGACCGACCTCTAGTAGTTATCCATGTAAATGCCGCCGTGCTTGTATGGAATCCTTTGGTGGGACCGGTTTTCTTCTTTGGATGTTTGAATTAAAAGAGGAATCCAATCAAAATAGGAATCCTTGTTCTACTGGGATTCTTCCATTTTTTTGTCTATAAAAGGGACCAACCCCTTTTTCTTTTTTCTCACGATTTTTTTTTTGTTTGGAAGCTCCTGTCCGTGACTATCACCGTCGCTCCTGCCCGACGTCGTCGTCGTTGCTGCTGCCGGAGTTGCCGCCATCGCTAGACTTTTCCGCTGCCATCCGTCCGCGCCAAGGTAAGTTTCTGTTTTTTTTTATAGAAAAAAACCCTAACTTCTTAGGTAAAAACCTTTTGCAAGATACATCATACTTAGTTTTCCCATCAAGATTGATAGTAAAACCGCCCATATGTGCTAGGATTGCTTAGTACCGCGAGTCTATGAATATGTCGTTTTTTGCTTATTCTTCCATTGTTGCATGCAAAACCTAGCTTCTTAGGTTGTAATTTGGAAATAAATTTGGCTTGAATTTCGTAAACACGATTCCCATGAATATAAGAAAACCGTGTTATAATACGTGCACATGAATGCGTCCCCCCCATGTGTGTTTAATTGAACGTGGGTTCCACCCTCATATACTTGACTGAAAGTGGACCTTATACTAGTCTTGTGCCCTCGACCAATACCGGACTTGAAACTTGAGCAATACCGGACTTGAAACTTGAACAATACCGGACTTGAAATTTGAACAACACCAAACTTGAAACTTAAGCAATACCGGACTTGAAACTTGACCAATACCGGAATTGAAATTGAAATTTGAACAACACCGAACTTGAAACTTGAGCAATACCGGACTTGAAACTTGAGCAATACCGAATTGAAATTTGAACAACACCGAACTTGAAACTTGAGCAATACCGGACTTGAAACTTGAGCAATACCATACTTGAAATTTGAACAACACCGGACTTGAAACTTGACCAATACCGAACTTGTGACTTGATAATTACCAGTGTTTGGACCCAATCCCGTCTTTGTGCATTCCAACGTGAACATGTGTTTTTCGTGTGTGACAACACATCTCATGCATTTTCATACAAGTACTGACTCCTTTCCTTTTTATTGTGGAATGAAGAAAAGAATTCCTATTGATATGTCTTCTGGAGATAATGTTGGTGCCAAGTCAGGAAGTGTTGACAACTTCAAAGATATGCCGAACATAGATGATGAGTTGTTCACCTCGCCTTTTCCAAATATTAGGAGACATCCTTCTCACAAGATAGTCCTGCTCTCCGGTTCAGAAAATATGGAAGCTGATCCATCTTCTTCTTCAACACTTGTGATAAGATTCTGTCTTCGAATAAATGAATATCCGCCTTCTCCTATCGACTTCAAGATTTGTCATACTCTACTGGGTTCTTATGAAGGATGGATGTGAAGCATGTAGAATAATAAGGATGTTAAAGATAATTTGACCAAAGCGCAAATCCTTAATGTGGTCAGGGCGTCTGCTGCTCTTGAAATTAAGAAAGACGTTGCGGTCTTGATTACTTTCATTTCTCGGTGGCACCATTCTACTCATACAACCATATCTAGATGGGGAGAGATGACTATTCCCCTAGAAAGCGTAGCTGTATTAATGAACCTGACTGTCGTCGGAAGTTTTTGTTATGAGCTTTCTGACACAGAACAACGTAACTATGACGCTATACTCCAAAAGGTGGCAGAATTCGACGGTCTGTACAAGGAGGAGAAAAAAGATACGAGAGGCTTTTATACATGGTGGGTGTTGGAGTGGTCTCCTGCAGACCCAGAACCAGATCAAGAGTTGGAAAACGAGCTCAGCGTGATTGCGTTCATGTCTTTGTGGCTATCCAGAGACATATTTGACGACTGTTTTGGAAATAAGACCATAAAAGGTGACCTTGTAAGGATTGCTATAAAGCTAGCAAAAGGTAAAGTTTTTCCCCTAGGTACCTTGTTCCTTGGATCGTTATATTCTCATCTAGACACCTTAGCAATGGACATACATGTTTCCAACGGGTACAAGAAGGTGGAGTCGCACGTCCACTTCGCTTTTCTTCAGGCATTCTTATGGGAACATTTCAAAATCTATGCTCCTGTTCCTGTAACTTCGCTCAACAATTTGTATGGTTTCTCGAGAATACTCTGTTGGCATAGGAGGTATCCCAGAACCGGTGTGAAACTCGTGGACATCTTTGAAAATGTGTCTTCCATAGATTTCCATCCATGGGGGCCGATCCACTCTTCCATTGTTCAGCCGAAGACTTTTGATATTTCTTCTGATGCCGCGTTGCGTACCGATGCTAAGACTATAAAATTTAGAGAACTTGTTTATCTGCACAGCTGCATTCCGGGATATGTCCCATCTCTATTCAACGAAGCATTTACTGTGACTCCGTACAATATTGACAGAGCTTCTCGCCAAATGGGATTTGACTAGGGTGTTCCATTTATCCATCCGTCGGAGGCTCCGAAAGAACTTCTCCCAAATATTTTTAATGCTGACGTGTTCTTGGAACTGCTGAGTCTTCCTTTCTGGCCTATTGGGAGAAATCTTGTGGTAACTGATAAGTATAAAGAATTTTGGAGGAAGCAACTGTTGGATTTTCAGGAGTTCTCGGAGGATGTTGTGACAAATTCCCATGGTGAGCCGTCCTCTAACGTTTTGAAGAAGCATTTCCGGTTGAAGCCACTCCCAGGCAAACGGACCAGAGCTGATGACTGCAGTCCCCAAGCAGGAGGGAGATCTAAAAGGCAGGCATGTAATTTAGTGATCCTCAATTTCTCCAATATGCAGGTATTTAAATCTCTTTCTGTCGATTCCTTTATTTCTCCAGAGTAATTTCTTCTAAGAGTGATCCTTGTCTGAATCAGGGAATTCCGAAAGAGAATGTTTTCATAAGGTTGGCGCGCATTCAGAATGAGAAGTCTGGTAACATTAGCCTTCATGTTGAGAAGTCTGGCGACACTGATCCTCATGCTGAGAAGTCCGGTAACACCGATATTCATGCTGAGAAGTCTGGTGAAACCGAAACCACTCATTTTCTAGACAATGACAGAGATAACGCAAGCTCGGCTGGACAAGGTGCCTCCGTAAGTGATCTTGTTGATGAGGCTGTGATGGAAATCAGTACCCAGAGTGAAGTAGACATCGGGAGGAATATAGGAGAGGCAACATATGCTATTGTTGAGGTGGATCCCCTTGAAGAACGTTCTGAGCAGGCTCTGATCAATAAAGTTGTCGTAGTGACTTCTTATGAAAGGCCTCCTGCGATTGGTGAAGTATTGGTAATGTAACCTGGGGCTTTGTTTGATCCTCCTTTCACTGTCCCTTGTCCAGGTGATGTGTTAGTTGGAGGATTCAGCATGCCATCTTAGTTCGAAGGGTTGTACAAGGTGATATGGGAGAAGCACAACTACATTGCTACCACTACGAATCTCAAAAGTCATCTTGCATTGGTCAACCGCGTCCAGGAACTCATGGATTGTAAGAATGTACGAATCTCAAAAGTCATCTTGCATTGTAAAAATATTCTGAAACTCATGGATTGTACCTGGGCATGATCCTCATGTTGATAGTTAAGGCGAGAAAGTATTGCTCATTCGATGATTTGCTGAATATTGATAGTTGAACCAATATTCTCTGATTTGAGCAAGTATTGCTTATCTGAGCAAGTGTTTCTCATCTGATGAATTATTGGCAGCGTGACCAAAATAAAATATTAATTAAAATACTGTTAGTTGAACCGAGCATAATTAATAAGAATATTGATCATGAGATCGTCATAAAGTTATTAGTGTTTGAATTTGGAATCATGATCCTTGGACTCAGAAACCCTAATTTGATCAATTGATGATCTCATCATGGTTTGTTAGGAATTGAACCATGAGATGAAGTAAGGATTGGTTCCATGAGACCGTAGGTAAATCATGTAACACCCATATGCTCACGTGAGCAAATACCAAGACCTCTTGAAGAGTTGGTGACTTGTTGATGAAAGAATGATTAAGTGCATGTTTAATCATTTATTCAAATTACTGCTAGGTTCAACATTAAGTGATAAAACCTAATTAATTATGAAGAAGCGAAGGACCGACCAAGGGGTCATGAAACCGGCCCTGGGTGGTCACGGGATCAAGTGTTGATCGTTCCATGGAGTTCCAAGTCGCTTGGAAGAGTTTTGGACATAATACGTGCAGTTGCGAAATTAGGTCAAATTGTGAACATATGTAAGACCGGCTCTTTGAGAGCCAAAGATCCAACCTTGGTCGGTCAAGGTAACATGCTCATGTTCCCAAAGTGTTCGTATCTCAGTTCTGAGAATTTCGATATTTTCTGGGGTGCAATTGAGCACTCATTTGAGAAAATATGAAGAAACCAGGTTTTTTTGATAAAACCGTCAAAACTTCATGAGATGAAGGAAAATAATAAACAAAGCGCGGGTTATAACTCCAAAGGTTTCACTATCCATGTACAAAAACCCCAACACAACAATTTTTTCACAAAAACCCCATTTAACATAAACTATCTATATTACCCTTTTAATTTAAATTAACCCAACAAAAATAAAAATCAACCCCACCTTTAATTTTTATTATATTCACACCACCAACAACAACACAACACACCAGCACCATCACCACTGCACCGCCGCCGCCACTGCACCACCACCGCCGCCACTGCAACGCCACACCACCACCGCCGCCACGGAACCACCACCGCCACCGCCCACCACCACCGCTGCCGATTCCGCCACCAAGACCATCGCCGACAACTACCTCCACCACAGTAGCAGACCGCCGCCGCCACCGACCTCCGTCACCGCCGCCGTCGACCACCACCATCACTGCCAACCGCCGCCGTCACCAACCACCACTACCACCACTGCCAACCGCCGCCGTCACCAACCATCACCGCCACCACCACCGCAGCCAACGACCACAAACACAGACGACCACCATCGTCACCGAGAAACACCATCATTATCACCGAGCACCACCACAAACAATTAATCTGATTGATCAATGTTCAACAAAATGAGAAAAAATGATGCAACCAAACTGAAAAAATGATGGAACCAAAATTTCTCGTGAAAAATGATGTAACCAAACTAAAAAATGATGGAAACAAAATTGGTTTCACCAAAAAATAGATGAAACCAAAATTGGCTTCACCAAAAAATAGATGAAACCAAATTAGGTTTCATCATTTTTCCACATATTGTCATTTCACCGACGCAGCTTCAATGATGAAACCAAACCAAAAAAGACTAGGCAAAATAAGAACAAAATGATGAAACCAAATAGAAAAAAATGATGAAACCAAAATTGGTTTCACCAAAACTAGATGAAACCTAATTAGGTTTCATCATTTTTCTACGTATTGTAGCTCAGCTCAAACAAGAGGTGCTGCAGAATAATTTCCAAATGTGGACCCAACAACTCCGCAGACTCCTGAAGTTGACAAATGGTATAAGAACATGAAAAGGGCATGAGCAAGAAAGTAAGAATTGAGTACATTCACAAATAACTAAGGAGTAAAGGCTTTATGTAAGCTCCAACAAAAACATCGTATCGCAATGTGAATAAATATAGAGACAACTGGAAAAGGAAATCAAAGAAGATGCATGTCCAACCCTAGAAGAAAAAATATTATACATTGGCCTAAGTTATTTCTGAAGCAACATATAGAAGGCAGCACACACCAGAAAATATGTTTGTGAACATGAAAAAGAGCAATCACATACCTATCATGGCAAGACGATTCACCCATTTCGGTATTTGATTTCCAGTCAGCCTGTAGCAAACATCTTTGCAGAAATGGTTGCAGTTCTTAATGATCAAGTGATATGTATCACCATTGTAACTCGTGGAATGTCTCTCCATAAATTCCCTAACCTGAATTGGGTCCAATGTTGTTGTTCCAATAAATATTGACTTCCTAAATTTGAACCCATGGCACTGCCGAGGCTCAACTTCAAAGACACCACTTGTTGGGCAATCATGAGCTCCAAATGCATATTCTACACCATGAACTGTAAAATGAACATGATCAGTAGGACACAAGATAAAAAGATAAAATGCAGGATAAGGTAGTATCAAATGGATTCTCCATTATAGGATTGGTTCTGAAATAACAAGATACTCCACCAAAAAAGAGAGCATATGCAGGAAGTAATATCACATTTCAAGCATTAGTACATAAAAATGGGTAATTATTGCTTGATTTGTAATTACAAAGAACTGCGGTGCATGCTATGTGACTACCAGACAGTAAACTACATTACCTTCCACACCAGAGTGAAAGATTCCTACGCCTGCCCAATAGACATAGCCATTCATAGGAGTTAAGTCGTACACATTGAGATAAACTGGTGTATTACCCGGTCTAATGCCTGACGAACGCACTTTAGAAAACAAGCAAAAACGTGTAGCCGACTTGTTTCTTAAGCGGAGAGGAACGATGGAATGCCATCCTTTCTTTGATCATGTTTAACCTAAAAGTGGAACCACGAAATACTAAAGCCTAGTTCCAACCTGCACAAAATGAAATGAATCAAATGCTATACATGTACTGTATCGGTCAATTTTCGTAACAGAAGCCAATACAAGAAACCCAAATAAAGAACACTAACAACATGCATTGCTGGACCAGAAAAGCTCAAGATATTTTCAAATAAAAAGCACTAAGCAGATATTAAGCCAAAACACAAAGTTAAGTTTAATTTTCATAAAGTAGCACTAAGTAGGCTTTGTGTCACCATCGGTCATCCCAAAAGTAGAATCACTGACTGGACACTACACTCTTGCTTATCCCCTAAGCTCCCTTCATATGTGCAAATCAATCTCTTGTCAACTGGCCAACTATGGATTCCAACAGGGAAGACACGGCATAATTCCATTTAGGATATTTTAGCTGACGAAGTTAAAAGTGTATCTAATCATAAACTATGTAAAAATGAAACAACCCCTAATTCAGAATACCATAAAAGAAATACAGACATATGAAATTTTAGCCAATTCTTAATTTTTCAGTAATAATCACATAATTGCTTCTTCCAAATGACCAAAAATGGCTTGTAAAGAACATGGAGATAGCTCTATTAACCTACCAAACTAACCTAGAAATCCCCAAAATGTTTAGTAGCTCTCCTTTTCAACATGGAACACAAAAAGAAAGAAATTGAAGATCTTTTCAACAAAACCGAACTGTCAACTTCATAATTATGTTTTACTATCCAATCAATAATATGAAAAGATCTTCAAACAACAACAGACGACAAACAACAGACGACAAATAATATGATGTTTTACTATCCAATCATAATTATGTTTTACTGTCAACTTCATAATTATCCGATTGAAGACTACAAACAACAGACGAGAAACAGAAAATTAAAACCCAATCAATAATATGAAAAGCTAAATCTGATTATTAGATCGAATAAATCAAAGGATATCTCCAGATTCTGGAACCCTAAAAATCAAAAATCCTAAATCAAAACTCATATCTACAGATCGAAATGAGAAAAACCCAGATTTCAATCGAAAATAAAGATTAATTGAATTGAGAAGAGAAGAAAAAAACTCACATAAATCTGCTGGTTGCACTAGGTTTGATATCTACCTCTTGAACGATGAGTTGAGGGATTTCAGAATAAAAATCAGTAGAAGGGTTTGCTAGTATGGTTGAAATAGCATTTGGGGTTACTGATTTCTCCATTTCCATGGCTGGGATTTCTTAGGTTAGAGACGGAGAAGAAGAATAAACAGGCAGAGAGAGAGAGAGAGAGATAAATCGATAGAGAAGAACTGATAATGGTGAACAAAGTAGTGTTAGAAATGAGATACGAAGGTGGTGGTAGTAGTGAGATACTGTGGGGAGAAGGAGACGGGAGAACGAAGAAAAAAAGAAACGAGAGAAGAAGAAGAATGTAAAAGGGTATATTTGGGTTTTTTATAAATAATAAAACCTAAATTTTCTCATAAATATTTGACCTGGGGTTTTTGTGCCACTTCTTTTGAAACGGTTTTTATTTGTTAAAAATAATATGACCAGTTTTTTCTTATCACTAATTTGTTCACCTAGGGGTTTTGTCACTAGTTTTGAATAATAAAAGAGTGAAGGAATTATGAAGAGGTGAGGGACCAACCAAGGGGTCATGAAACCGGCCCTGGGTAGTCACGGGATCAAATATTGATCGTTTGAGCAATCCCCAGATTGGTTGAAACCCTAATTAGTGCCCTTTAGTAGAATCAATGTAGAATTCTCATACGGACTCGGATTTTGATGGTCCGCCCCTCCATTCTGTACGAAAAAGAATTTCCTATCTCCCAACGAGGGAATATTTAGGTTTTAAGCTCGTTCGGGAGGTGAAAACTGCCCGAGAGTAAAACTCAGGAAGAATTCAAGGGGCCGGTCCCATGGTATTTTTCCAAATTTTATTATGTTTCATGATTTTAGGGAAGTAGGAATTACCTATGGTACTAGTTTAGTGATACTAGTTAGTGGCAGGTCCACCCACTAAAGCCCATTAACTAGAGGTCCATAATAAAAAGAAAACATAAAAAAAGACCCAATTTTTTAATTATAGGTCCTATACACGTGCGGGACTAGACATACGTAATTTTAAAATACCCATATTACCCTAGATATACAAAAACATTTCTCCTAAATCGTAATTCATTTTCTTCATTTTTTTATTTTCGTTTCTGTTCAGAAGAGAGCTCTGGCGATGGCCACAAAAAATAAATAAATATCTTTCATCGATTGATCAAATATCGTCAAGCTTTTTCCCCTTGATATATTCTTCTTTATCTCTTTCTATTGATCATCTAGAACACCCAAAACAAAGGTGAGATTCTTGTTTTAGTCTCCTTTTTTTATACCTTTTTAGGGTTTTAATTTTCTTTTCAATCTATTCTTCTTCACTAAGAGAGTTAATTTATTTGTAAAATTAGCTTATTTCGTTGTTCCCACTGAAACTTGAATGAATTATTATGTTATTAGATTCACTAGTTACAAATTGGTAGTATAGATCCGAGTTTTTAAAGTTTGATTGTAGATCCATGATTGTATGATCCAGCAGTACATATATATCATACTGAAGATAATATGATTTTTGTGTAGATATAAGATGTGTAAAATCCATTTCTCATGTATACCGTTTATCAATTTTTAGTTGATTTGTCAACTTTTCAGATCGATTTTTATTTGTGTTTTCAAATTTTGTTTTTGTTTTATGAATCTATTTTTGTGATTTATACTATTTTGATTAGGTAGATTGTCAATTACAAATTTTTGGTTGATTATCTTTTTATTTTTGTTAAATCATGCTTTTCTTGTTGTTTTCAATTGTATGATCCATAAGTACATATGTGATGTACTTAGTATAATATGATTTTCTTGTATTAATAAGGTATGTAACATACGTGTGTGCGTTTTTTACGAAAATATAAGTATTAGTTTGATAATTTAATGAGTAGGTATCTTTTGTGTATTTTTTTTTTTTGGTCAAAGTTTAGGTAATATGCAAAATTATGTTCTTATGTTATATAGTGGATGCAAAATTTGGAAATAAGGAAGAGTATTTGAATCTTGGTGAGTATATATTTCATGTACCAAGACTTTTCAGTATTATGATAATGATACAAAACAATATTATCTTCCATGCTATTGTCCTAACCTTAAAATTAAACAATCTTTCAATTTCCACAGTGACGAGAAACTGGATAACGAGTGTTTCAAATGACAATTACAGTGGCAATCTATCCTAACAAATGTAGGGTGCATAAAAAATATACCCAGGTATTCAATTTGTACTCTTTCTCATTTTCTCCATCGCAATACATGTGTTTGATCTGTATATATAAGGTACTTGTACATGCTAAAACAAAATAAATTATTTTGACTCAATTTGGATAAGAAAGATGTTGCACACCCACATTTGAGGACAAATATTCTTCTGATCTGATGGAGTTGAACCCACATGCTCGACATGCTAACTTGTTAACATGCTCAAGATGCTAGCCCAATGAGATTGAAGAATTTTTGAGCAAGTGTTGAAATGAATTAATACGTTTCCGACTATTTAAATAGTAACTTGTGTATAGGTAGCCATTGTAGATGGTCGATATAAGATCATCGTAATGTGGTTTTGAATCACACATACAGTACATAACAACTATACTGGATTTTTTGAGCAGTACATAACATCTAAACTGGATTTTTTGAGTAGTGCATAACAATTGTACTTGATTTTTTTGATAGAAGTAATTTTCCTTCTTACTACATACCCATCTCCACACTATTATCCATTGCAGTATGTTCGAAACCTGAATAAAACATACGATACATAACAATTATACTGGATTTTTTGATCAGTGCATAACAACTATACTGGAATTTTTGATTGAACAAGCCACTTACTAATAAATTTCGATACAGAACTCTGGATCAATAGAGATATTGGAAAGCATATACCTCTAATTCTCTTTTACAAACTTAGGCTGTTTAATTGTTTTCTAGTTTGTTATCTCTTTTAGAACCCTATCTGACTCCCTATATTATCTTCCATGCTATTGTCCTAACCTTAAAATTGAACGATCTTTCAATTTCCACAGTGACGAGAAACTGGATAACGAGTGTTTCAAATGACAATTACAGTGGCAATCTATCCCAACAAATGTATGGTGCATAAAAAATATACCCAGGTATTCAATCTGTACTCTTTCTCATTTTTTCCATCGCAATATATGTGTCTGATCTGTATATATAAGGTACTTGTACATGCTAAAAAAAATATTAATTATTTTGACTCAATTTGGGTAAGAAAGATGTTGCACACCCACATTTGAGGACACATATTCTTCTGATATGATGGAGTTGAACCTACATGCTCTACATGCTAACTTGTTAACATGATCGCGATGCTAACCCAATGAGATTGAAGGATTTTTGAGCTAGTGTTGAAATGAATTAATACGTTTCCGACTATTGAAATAGTAACTTGAGTATAGATAGCCATTGTAGATGGTCGATATAAGATCATCGTAATGTGGTTTTGAATCACACATACAATACATAACAACTATACTATATTTTTTGAGCAGTACATAACATCTAAAATGGATTTATTGAGTAGTGCATAACAATTGTACTTGATTTTTTTGATAGAAGTAATTTTCCTTCTTACTGCATACCCATCTCCACACTATTACCCATTGCAGTATGTTCGAAACCTGAATAAAACATACGATAAATAACAATTGTACTGGATTTTTGAGCAGTGCATAACAACTATACTGGAATTTTGGATAGAACAAGCCACTTACTAATAAATTTCGATACAAAACTCTGGATCAATAGAGATATTGGAAAGCATATACCTCTAGTTCTCTTTTACAAACTTAGGCTGTTTAATTGTTTTCTAGTTTGTTATCTCTTTTAGAACCCTATCCGACTCCCTATATTATCTTCCATGCTATTGTCCTAACCTTAAAATTTAACGATCTTTCAATTTCCACAGTGACGAGAAAATGGATAACGAGTGTTTCAAATGACAATTACAGTGGCAATCTATCCCAACAAATGTAGGGTGCATAAAAAATATACCCAGGTATTCAATCTGTACTCTTTCTCATTTTTTCCATCGCAATACATGTGTCTGATCTGTATTTATAAGGTACTTGTACATGCTAAATTTTTTTTAATTATTTTGACTCAATTTGGGTAAGAAAGATGTTGCACACCCACATTTGATGACACATATTCTTATAATCTGATGGAGTTGAACCCACATGCTCGACATGCTAACTTGTTAACATTCTCGAGATGCTAACCCAATGAGATTGAAGGATTTTTTTAGCAAGTGTTGAAATGAATTAATACGTTTCCGACTATTAAAATAGTAACTTGTGTATAGGTAGCCATTGTAGATGGTCGATATAAGATCATCGTAATGTGGTTTTGAATCACACATACAGTACATAACAACTATAATGGATTTTTTGAGCAGTACATAACAGCTAAACTTGATTTTTTTGAGTAGTGCATAACAATTGTACTTGATTTTTTTGATAGAAGTAATTTTCCTTCTTACTGCATACCCATATCCACACTATTACCCATTGCAGTATGTTCGAAACCTAAATAAAACATACGATACATAACAATTATACTGGATTTTTTTAGAAGTGCATAACAACTATACTGGATTTTTTTATAGAACAAGCCACTTACTAATAAATTTCGATACAAAAATCTGGATCAATAGAGATATTGGAAAGCATATACCTCTAGTTCTCTTTTACAAACTTAGGATGTTTAATTTTTTTCTAGTTTGTTATCTCTTTTAGAACCCTATCTGACTCCCTATATGCGTATATATATTTGTACATTCAATTAAAGAGTTCTAGGTAATTCACTTGTCATCCGTTGTTTTGAAAGGATAATTTTGAACAATTGTTGAAAAGTTGATGGCCTTTACAACTCTTTGAAAATAGACATATGGATTTGGTTGAAGATTTGTTCACAATACTCCTGGACTTGTCAAGGTACATTTTCATGCATAATAAATATTCTTCAATTAATTCTTGTAGGAATATTTGACATCTAAAAGATGTTGAGTACTTACATTTCTTAGCTTTCATGCATTAGTTTTTGCTGATCTATATGTATACGTTTAACGTGTCTCACCTTCTTGGATTGGCTTTCATCATATCATAACTTTCGGCGCAGTTGTTTTCTTCTTGTGAATGAATGAAGTGTATTTTTTCACTTTTTCAGGGAGAATAAATAATGTTGAAGACTTAATGAAGCAAATGAGAGTTGCAAAGATATATGTGTAGAATAGTGTTTGACATCATATCCAGTTAAGAGATTAACTGGTATTAGATGATTAAATTGTGGTGTTGTACTAAAATGGGTTGCTCAAAACGGTTCTTATTAACAAATGCAGTGTAGATTTAAAGCAAGATGTTGACTTCTGGACGTTTTTCTATTTCAGGTTCTAGCTGAGAAAATGGTCAACACAAAATCATCAGAATGTGGTTTTTAAGTTGTTTCATTCTATGTTCAGCCTGGGATTTTGTTGTGATTTGTTTATTTTTTGTAATAGAAAATCACAGTGTGCAAATGTTGCACTCTAGATAAAATCAATGTATGAATGTTGTGTTATGTTATTTCTCAGTGTATAAACATTGCATTCAAGAGAAAATCTATGTATAATTGCTATACGGTGATATTTCTCAGGTTATAAATGCTAAACTCAAGAAAAAATCGGTGTATAAATGATATACTTATCTCATAACTACTTTCCAAAGTATTCATAAATGAGAAGTCCACAATGCATAAATGATGCACTCAGGAAAATCCCAAAAATCCACAGTACATAAAAAATATACTCCGTAAATACCACAATACATAAACGTTGTTCTCAGTAAAAACTGAGTTACATACATAAACGTTGTACTTAGTAAAAAACTAAACGATACAGTCCAGGAAGATAGAGATTGTAATAAATAAAAACTATTACAAATATACATTACATCAAACCAATTAGTCCAACTAGTTTTATTGATCTAATAATATATAATTTTCATAACATGGCTCTATCATAGAGCGAACTTATTCATGTGCAACTTATGTCAAATAATCCCCGCAAGACTATTATTTTTAAACAACTTAAAATGAACACTGCATTGAAGCCCTCAAAGAATGTTATATTTTTCTCTATTTGTTTTTTAACTGTCAATACCTGTGGTTACATTTTTACTGCTTGGCACTAGATGACCATCAACCGCATTCTGAATTTCATATGCAATTTACAATGTCTTCACCCTCAGTTATAATTTTTCTGCATCTATCACCCGAACATCAACCGCATCCTGAGCTTTCACCATTGGTGGTTCTGATGCAATATTGTCGCTTAACTAGAATTTGTCAGTATGGCATATACGTACTCAAATTGATACTTTCTATATGGAAGAGAATTATCCGTGGAAGCATAACACAACACATTTTATAAGTACAACAATTATGTACTACAAAATCATAGTGTCTAAAACATAGATACTCATAAATGAAAGCATGATTCTTATAAAACATACACTTTTTCCACCAGTATGGCAGATATGTACCCCAAATCATACTCCTTGTATCAAAGATAATTACTTATCGAAGCATAAGGTAACATATTTTATAAGTATAACAATTATGTACTACAAAATCATAGTGTCTAAAACATAGATACTCATAAATGAAAACATGATTCTTATGAAACATACACTTTGTCCACCAGTATGGCAGATATGTACTGTTGAGGAGAAATCTCAAGTTGCATGTTACTTTTTCATGAACCAGAACATACAACTACCCATTTTATCAGTATAACAATTATCAATTGTATCATATATATGCAAAAAAAAAAAAAAGTGAAATGTACACTTTTTCCACTGGTATAGCAGATATGTACCGGTGGATCATCATGGGTTGTTAACAAAAAATCTAAAGTTGCATGTTACTTTTCATGAAACCGAAGCATAAAACTATACATTTTATGAGTACATCAATTATGTACTTTAAAATGATAGTCTTAGAAACCAAAACTAACAACCAAACAATCGAGACAAAAAAACTGAATCATTGTTTCATAAACAAAAATTACAAAATAAAACTGAAATAAAATTTTAATTTAAACCAAATCATCTGTTGATCTAGTACCTTTTACTGATATTTTGTTCAGTGATTTGGTTTTTTGATCTTGATGCTTTGGATTGGCATCCTCTTGATTTAGGAGCAGTACGATTTTCCTCAAATTCACCTTCTTCTGACCTAGAAGCAACACTATCTTCCTCTATTGCTTCTTTTCTGTGATGAATCACTAGATCTAGGGTTAAATTTCTTGTTTACTACTTGAAATTGAAAATCCAGGTCATCGATTTTGTATGTTTTTGTAATTTGTCACTAAAACTATATGATTTTTGATGATTTCAGTTAGGTTTTGATGATTTAGTAAGAGAAACCATTATTCTTTCGATGATTTTCAGTTTCAGATCTTCATAACCATTGTCTGTTATGCAACATTAAGAGAATTGAAAAGAAAAGAAGAGACATTATCTGTGGGGAAATAAAGTTTTATTATTACCGCACGTATGGAAAGTAGGGGTAAACCGGTAATTAGATATTAGTGGACCCTAGAATAAGTTCTATATTCGGTTGGACCTGACTATAACTATTTATTTGGGCTTAGGACCAAACAAGAAATTTTTCTTTAGGGAAATATCATAAAACCAAGGAGTTTGTTAAAACCAAAGAGTTTTGTTGAAATCAAGGAGCTTCCATGAGATGAAGGAAACATAAAAAAAAAACTAAGGGACGTGTGGCGTGTGGGACCGGCTTGGAGCATGGTTGGCCGGCCGAGGCCCTGTCCCGTGCTTTTTCCCTAATTTTATGTATTATTTCACAATCAAGGAATTTCATGGTATTATGAAAACATGAAAAATATAATAATAATAAAAGGGACGTGTGAAGCCATCTAGGGTTTGACCGACCGGCTATGGCCTGTGCACACGAGTTTTCCTAATTTTATATTATTTTTCATGGGACCAAGGAAATAGTGGTAATTGAATTATTGTCCCTACTTTTTATGGACTATACAAATATCCTTATCACATAATAATTCTATCCCTATCCTTGTACAAGCCCATCAGGGGCCCAATAAAAAAATTTGGACTTCCAAATATACCCCCACTATATATTTGGATTACAAAATTGAATTTATTTATAAACGGAAACTGAAAACCGAAAGAGAGAGAAACAGATCCAGCAGAATCTCACGAGCTGAAAAAAATTTCGAAGATTTTCGTTTTCATTTCTATAATTCGGAGACTGAAATTATTATTCTTCTCCTTCTTCTTCATTATCTGCTCAGCAAGAAACAGATCGAGAACTCTCTGTGCAGCAAGAAACAGATCGAGAACTCTGTTCAGCTCGTAAGAAAAAAAAAAATCGTTTCAATCTACGATTCACATATTGAAATTCATCTTCTCCTCCATCTTCTTCATTATCTGTTCAGCAAGATTCATCAATCAATCAACCGAAATCACTGGATTTTTAGCTCCATTTAACTGAAATTTCCATTAACAACATAAATCATTGGATCTGACTTTCTGAAACAAATTTTTAATGTTGATGTTATTTTGAAGATTCATATAGTTGTTTTTAATGATTGCATGTTCTTTTTCATTGTTTTTTATGTATAATTCCGGATTTTGGTCGTTGATGCAGAGATCGTGATTTATGTTAGAATATTGATTTCGTGATTATTTTGTTAGATTGATTGATATAGTTTGATTTCGAGATTCTTATTCATTTATTAAACATGTACATTTTAATTTATGATGTGTTATTTACACTTTCTTTTCTTAAATCTGCTCATCAACTGTTTATGTTGAAATGTTGAAGAATTTTGTTTGTGTCAACTGTTGTTTTTGATCTAAATTTATGCTGAAATGTTGATGATGTATTTTAGACACTCTACTGATTATGCTTTTGTTGAGATGTTGATATTATTTTTGGATCAACATTGACTATTGATACAAAATAAGTTGATGTTTAGTTTATTTTTGGATCAACTGTTGTTGTTGATCCAAAATGTTTTTATTTTGTGTTTTTATTTCTTTTGGTAGATTGGAGGTAATCATAATGCATTCATTTTGTTGATAATGTAGCTTTTATTTTAGGTTTTGTTACATTCTACATTGGATTTAACTTTCAAGAGGGGGCGTAACCCCCGAGTGAGGTGCGATGTAATACTATATGTAGCTTTGGGTACTTTATACTGCTTTCTCTTTGGTTTTGCATTGAAATTCATGCTTTAACTACCTCTTATTGGATGAAATGTGATTTTTTACACAAATTTATTGGATCAACTGTCACTATTTACACAGATTTATTGGATCAACTGTCACTGTTGATCCAAAACTATGATTGTTTACACAGATTTGTTGGATCAACTGTGACTGTTTATACATATTTATTGGATCAACTTTGATTGTTGATCCAAAACTATGATTGTTTACACATATTTATTGGATCAATTGTGACTGTTTACACATATTTATTTGGATTAAGTGTGACTGTTTGTCCAAAACTATGATTGTTTACATATATTATTTGGATCAATCAGGATCAAGCACATATTTATTGGATCAAGTGTGACTGTTGATCCAAATTTCTGAACACCACTATATGTTATGGTTGTTGCAGGCCAAGGATGGTAGTTTCAGAGTTCAAATTTTGCAATCAGATCGTTTCGTATCCCGTTTCAGCATCAACTTCTGTCAAGGAGATGATAAGTGTGGTGAAACAAAAGTGGCCTTATGTTCCTGAAGACCTCATTCTGTTTGGTTATACTGTAGAACGGATTTCTAATGTCATCAATCACGATTTGGATTTGAGGTTTTTCATCTACTACTGCAGCTCACAAGGGATTGAGTTGGAAAAGTTTGAAATCCAGTTAAGGACTTGTGTTGTTTCTATTTCTTCATCATCTTCTTCTGATCCCGCGTCTTCGTCGTTATCAATTTATATTTCAAGCGATGAGGTAGCTGTTGTGGAAGACGTCACTGATGATGCGTGTTTGATCAAAAAGGTCTCGAAGAAGTCCGATGCTTGGGTCAACATCTTAACTGGAGTAGGGAAGTTGTTTGAAGGTGGTATTGCTGAAGTTAAGGACTGTGTTACAAAGTATGAAATGTGTAGTGGTAGCAAATACACAGTAGTTAAGAGTGACTTTGTACGATACACTGTGGAGTACCAGTTCAAAGAGTCGGAAAATTATCGCTGGAGGTTTCACGCCTCTCTCCTCGCCAATTCAAATGGTGTATTTCAGTGCAGGAAATATATCGCAGAGCATTCATTTAGTTTAGCTTCTTCGGATCCATCAAAAGTTAGGATGAGAAAATCGTTTATGAAGAATATATTGGAAGATGATTTACGAGCATCGAAGAAGAAGAAGACCTATTGATGTTATAGATTTATTTCGAATGGAATATGGAGTTGACCTCACATATAGTCAGGCATATCACGGTTTACAATTCACCAAGACATTTCTTTGGAGTGATGACATCAAGTCATATTCATACTTAGTTTGGTATAAAGATGCAATTGAACAGTACAATCCTGGAAGTGTTGTCAATTTTGAGTATGATAGTGTGACGCGTCAGTTCAAAAGGTTTTTTGTTACTTTTTAAGCTTCCATAACTGGTTTTAACAATTACTGTCGTCCGATGCTATTTATCGATTGTACCTTTCTCACTGGGAAGTTCAAAGGTGGTCTTATGGTTGCTTGCGGCAGAACTGGTAACCAACGTATGAATTTTAACCTTTTACTATTTTTCATTTTGTATCCATGTATGTTTAAAATTTTTACCATTGATCCATCATTATGCATTAATTTTGTTGATAAATGTAGATTTTATTGAATTTAACTTTCACTCGGGGGCGTAGCCCCAGAGTGAGGTGCGACGTAATACTATATGTAGCTTAGGGTAGTTTAGATTGCTTTATTTTTTGTTTGCTTTTAAATTCATGCTTTAACTACCTCTTATTGGTGATATGTTACACATATTTATTGGATCAACTGTCACAGTTCACACAGATTTATTGGATTAACTGCCATTGTTGATCCAAAACTATGATTTTATTGGATCAACTTTGATTGTTGATTCAAAAACTATATTTTTTTTGAATCAACTTCTACTTTTAATCCATCTGAAATGGATCAACTTCCATTGTTTATCCAATTAAAATGGATCAACTTGTATTGTTGATCCATCAGCATGCATCAACTTCTACTATTGATCCAACTGAAATGGATCAACTTTGTTTGTTTTACAGTAGTTACTGGTCACTTATTTTTGTTTTTTCGTTTTTTTAGAAATCTATCCAGTTGCATTTGGAATTGTTCCTTGTGAAAATTTTGAGAGTTGGGAATGGTTCTTAACCAATTTAAAGGGTATTATTCGTGAAGATCATCCACTGACCATCATATCAGATCGTGGAATCGGACTTTTGAAGCATGTGCCTAAAGTCTTCCCAAATGCTTTCCATTCCTACTATTTGTACCATATGAAAGGAAATATTCCCGTTCCAAAGGGCAGGAGTAGACAAACTGCAGTCAAGTTATTCGAAGAGTGCTACACTGCATTAACGAAGGAAAATTGGTATGATGTTGCGAACAGTCACAGTTGATCCAACAAATATGTATAAACAACCACAGTTGATCCAAAACTATGATTTCTTACACATAATATTTCATTAAAGAGTCAATATTTTTACCTTTTAGCTCTCGCTCTGGGTTGCCCTCTTTTGCTACTTCTTCATCTGATTCTTCTTGCTCCTCCTCATCGGACTCTGATTCCGATTCTTCTGATTCTTCCTCAACTACCTTCTTGTTTTTATCCTTTTGTTGTGGTTTTGCTTTCTCCCTTGACCCGACTACATACGTGAAGCTCAATTATTTTCATTTTGTTTTCAATATTTCAAACAATATAGTTAGATATACCAGCACAAATATTACAATCTATGTTTTTACCTTTGACGAATTTCTTCGGTTTGCCCTTTTCTGCTTCTTTTTCATATATTACAATTTGTTTCTCTTTTTTCGATTCTCGATCATATTCATCTGATTCTTCTTGCCCTTCTTCTTCGGATTCTGATTGTTCTGGTTCTTCCTCAACTTTCTTCTTTTGTTTCAGCGTTCGTTGTTGTTCTTCTTTGAGTTTGATTTCTTTAGCCTTTGACCTGCCTGCATACATGAAACTTAGTCATTTTTATTTTGTTTTAAGCAACATAGTAAGAATACTATCACAAATATCACAATGTATGTTTTTACCTTTGAGTAATTTCTTCGGTTTGCTCTTTTGTGTTTGTTTTTCCTATTCTTCCGACTCTTTGTCATCTTAATCTGATTTTCCTTGCGCTTCTTCTTCGGATTCTGATTCATATTTTTCCCCAGCTATCTTCCTGAGTTTCAACTTTAACTTTTGATGTGCTTCTTTATTTGTACTCTTGTTCTTCCTCTTTCTTGGTGTCTCTTTCTTGTTCTTTGCATTTCCTTTGATGACTTTAATTGTTTTACCCTTTTCAGATTCTTTTTTCTCTTCTTCCAACTCTTCGTCGTCATCATCTGATTCTCCTTGTCCTTCTTCTTCGGATTCTGATTCCGATTTTTCTGGTTCTTCCTGAACTATCTTCTTGTGTTTCACCTTTATTTGTGTTTCTTCATTTGCACTCTTGTTCTTCCTCTTTCTTGTTGCCTCTTTTCCAATTATCTTATTGTTCTTCGCATTTCTTTTTGGTTCTGTAGCTTTCTCAATCTCTTGCGTGCCCTTTTCATCTTGCTTTTTCTTTATCCTTGGTGATATCCTATGCATTATGTCTTCTCAACCTGAGTTCAACACTTATTATAGTTAGCATTCATTTTATCACAGTAGAAAGAAACATAACTAGCAAATATTTCATTTATATGGATCAACAATTGTTGTTGATCCACTGAAATGGATAAACTTCTATTGTTTATCCTATTTTTATTTGGATCAAATTCTGTTGTTTATCCCCTAAATTGGATAAACTTCTACTGTTGATCCATTTTATTTGTATCAACTATTGCTTTTCATACAAAAATTCTTTAGAAACACATATTCACCCATCAACAGTATAACAAATATGCCTACAATGGATAAAATTCTATTATTTATCCAATTTTTATTTTGGATCAACTGCTATTGTTTATCTCCTAAATTGGATCAATGCTACTGTTTATCCAATTTTTATTTGGATCAAGTACAGTTGTTTGTACAAAAATATCTAAAACTCCTTCAGAAACACATTTTCACCCATCAATACTTATCAACAGTAGATCGAATTTGCATTTTAGCAAAACAATACTTAAAGTTTGAAGAGAAATATTAATTTTCAACATAATTAGTATATATAACCTACACAGATTTGACGACATATCATTTCCTTCCACAAATATCCCAAGAACACTAATCAAAACTCAAAAATAACTAAACAAGACCAAAATCAAACCTAATTAGTAAATTTCAGTGTGAAAATCAACCAAATACAAACATATAATCATTATATTATCAAAATCAATTCTAAAACATACATGCATCAATTAAATGTGACATCAAAAATAGGTTTTACCTGTTCGATTTTTGCAATCTTCCAATCGTTCTATTAAGTTTCTGATGATGAAACGAAAGTGAAACTCGATTAGGCCTTGTGATGAAACCTAATTTATATGGTTGATTTTCAGTTTCTTTTTCAGGTTTTCAGATCGTAGTTTTTATCAGAGAGAGAAGAAACTAAATTATCTCATTGATTTTCAGTTTCAACCGCAACGGCTAGTGGATTAATTCTCTGTAACGGCTACTCGATTCATTATCAGGTTGATTTTCAGTTTTTTGTGTAGAAGATAACTGTCCGATTTTGGAAAATGGTGAACTGAATGCAACTGCTGTAAATGAGAGAGAGAGAGAGAAGACTGTGAAGTAAATGAGTTTTAATGCGTCCGATTTTGTTTAATGTGTAATTTATAGGGAGGGCATTTTAGTAATCTGATAATTCCGGATTTTTATTCCTAAAATTGGTAGGGATATATTTATTTTGGGGAAGGATATATTTGTTAGGTTGTAAAAGTAGGGACATATAAATAATGTACCCAAGGAAATATCATGAGATTAAGGAGTTTTCATGAAATTAGGGAAATAATAATAAAATAATGAGGAATCATGAGGTGTGGGGCCGGATGGGACCAAGGCATGGCCGGTTGGCCAATGGTCACGCCCCACAATATTCTTCCCTAATTTTATATTATTTCTTTGGTGTGAAAGAAACACCATGAAACTGAGGAGTTTCCTCAAAACAAAGGATATTTGTTCAAATGAAAGGTTTTTCATGAACTCAAAAAAAATAACAAAAATATGATAAAAATATGCAACCGACGTGGGATTGACCATGGAACGTCCGACCGGTCAATGGGCCCATGCTCCCAGCGCCTTGGTTAATTTTAATTATTTGTTATTTTCTGTCCTATTTTGCATAGGTTCATCATTTCGTCGTATTTTGAAATACTCGTTCGTGCGGTGATTGTTAGTGCATCGTCGTTGAGTACACTTTAACCATTTAATTCGGGTCTTACTCAGAGGTAGCTCAGATGCCCGAGCGTTGAATATTCATTACTAACCCAAGGATTTCTGCTGGGAAGAACCATGGTTTGCAGTAATGAAATATCTGCGAAAATATTTGAATATTTTCGAAAATTCTGTGGATGAATCCAAGAATTTAGGTTTGAGATAGGGCTTACTTAGAGGTAGCTCTGATGCCCGTGCATTGAATATTTATTACTTGTAAGTACTGAATATCGCAAGATAATAGGTCACGAGTATCGTAATAAATAAAGGAGAAAAGAATTATAAAATGTTACGATGATAGAAGAAACGCGGAGAAATATGAAGTTTTGCGAGGATGGAGTAATTTTGCGAGCATGAGTTGCGATACTTCGTAACTCATGAACATCTGTATAAATTTTACTATAAATAGGAGTTCAAATGTAAAATTCGGGAGGTTCTTTTAGTGAGTGTTAGAAAATATTTTAGGAAAGAGAATAGAGAAAGTTGTAACTATTCTAATTCCATTTAGATACTTCTTTGTGATCAATTGAGAACATTAATAAGAAAATTGTTATTCATCATCAAGAACTTCTTGAGTTTTTACTAATTCTATTGAGGGTGTAGTTGTAGGTTATTCTGCAACTACATAATTGGCGCTAGAAACAGGGAGAGAAAGAATTCCTGTACTAGAAAAATTACAAGAAGAAGAAACACATCAGAACCATTAACTGAAGTAAGGAGAAGTGTAAGATTAGCAGGAGGAGAAGCAAATATAACAGGAGAACCTAGTAGAAGAAGGAGTAATCGAAGAAATCAAGCTCAACAAGTAGAAGATCATGATCAAGTAAGTATACACACTTGGAGAACTAATACACCAGAAGAAGAAGATAGAGAACCACAAATCATAGAAAATTGAAGGTTGATGGGAGGAACAATTCTTGAAAGAGAAAGGGAGATGCTAGAAACATTGAGACAAGGAATCCAAAAAGAACGAATGATCGAAGCTGAAGAACGTGCCAAATTGACAAGACAAAATCAAGAATTGAGAATGGAAAATGAGATGTTACAAAGGAGGAAATCTCAAAGTGTTGCAAGATCAAATGTTAGAATAGAAAGAGAAGGACAAAATTCACCGATAATCAATAATGAAAATGATATGCAAGAACAAACGCAGAATCAAGGTGATAGAAATCAAGAAAATCATTTCATTTTAATACCAAACCGTGAACAAAATATGGAGAATTTACGAACAAGACCAAATCATAAAGAAAACAATCAGAATCGAGAGGAAGAACAGCAACTTATGGAAGAAACTGAGAGACAACAAGTAATACATCAAAATAGTCACGAGAATGGAGTAAGAAGACATGAAGAAGTTCGTAACAAACAAAATGTTGAATATGAAAGAATTAAGAGAAGAATTGTAAATCAACAAACAGAAGTGGAAAGGAATGAACCAAATTCTCGAATCAGAGTACAAGTAAATCAAGAAGAAATAAATCACAGAAGAAGGAGAAATGAAGAAGAAGAAATTCTTGATATTCGCATGAGAAGAATGATAAGAATAGAAAGGGAAGAACAAGAATTCCAAGATGCTTTACAACTGAACAATTATGATAATTTAGAACGAAGATATTTGCAGAATTATGCGAATTAAAACATTAATGAAGAATATGATAGAATGCGAAGGATCGCAGGGGAGGAAGTGCAAGAACGTAGAAGAAGAGAAGCTGCATTAAAAAGACCAATGGATGAGAATTCTGAGGCAAATGCACGAATCTTTCGAGAATTAGCAGAAATGAGAGGGATGATAAACAATAGAAGAGGAGGAGATAGGAGGCAATTAGATGAAGCAATAGAAGAAGGCTGAGGACTCCATTTGCTAGAGAAGTACAGATGGGAGGAATTACACCAAAATGTAACTTGCCCACACTTACCAGTATTTTTTATGGGACTTCATGTGCTATTCAGCACATTAAAGCATACATAAGATGCATGTTACAATGGGAGAATCATGATGCTATGTTATGCAAGTACTTCGCATCAAGTTTAACAGGGGAAGCTCTAAAGTGGTTCGAAGGACTCCCTAAGAACACTATTACGTCATTTAATCATTTGCAAGCAGTTTTTCTTGGAGCATATATCACAAATCACTCTTCACGGCTTGGTATTGAAGATGTATTTGGTTTAAAACAAAGAGTGGGTGAAAGCTTGAAGCATTTGGTAAGACGATGGAAGACTATGTGCAGTGATATGGCAGGGCGTGTAGATGAGAGATACTTGATTCTCGTCCTTCATAAATGCGATGTTCGCAACTGAACAATTATATGTTCAAATCTTCAGAAGAAAGAATTCCATAATGATGACAGAATTACGAGAATTGCAAGAAGAATACATTACACTAGAAGAAAAGAAAAACAATATGGAGTCATATCCAATAACAAACACTAACAATCAAGAGGGAGGAGCAAATTTACTTCCCAAAATAATCAATGTAGTAGCAGGTACTTCGCAAACATCCTCACAAACTTCTTCGCAAATTTCAGAAGAGAAGAAAATCAATGATAGCCAGCCAAAGATGGTAGCAATGGGCAGTAGAGATCAAGAAGAATATGATAGAGAGAAGAATTTCTATAATCGGATAGGAAATAACCAAATTCCAAGATTAGATCAACAACAAGAAAATTATGGTGGACAAAGGCAAAATTATTTTGGACAAGGAAACCAGAGACAAAATTATAACAACGGTCAAGGAGGTCAAAGAATGGTAAGGGAAGAGATAAAATTGCCACCTTTGAATACAAGTATAGAAAAGATATGGCAAGCAATTATCCTGGTAGAGAATGTACCAACTCCATGGAATTTGGGAAAGGAACCACCAATGGGTCCAAGAAGTCATGAATTTTGTTCATATCATCATTTTCATGGACATTCTACAAATAATTGCCATAATATCAAGAGGATAATTTTGCGAATGATTGATCAAGGAAAACTAAATCAATTTTTACTTAAGCATACACAGTCGCAACAATTATCACAGGCTCCAGCCATAACTCACAGGGAGAACACGACAAAAGAAAAGGGAGAAGAAATCCTACATATAGAAGTGGGGTCAAAAGCAAGAAATGTTTTCTGTAATTCCATTGTTCATTCATATAAAACCATAGAGGATTTTCATGATAATGTGTTAAGTAGGGTATATGCGAGGGATGGTGAAGGAAAGGAAGTAATGAACATCGCAAAGATTTCACGACTTGAAGATTGGCAAAAAACGTGAAATTTATTTTGAAGCCACTTTGAAATTCCGAAGGTTGTGAAGTACATGATAATCCATTGGTGGTAAGACTGGCAATCTACATGAATATGGAGGAGAACGAAGATGATATGGAGGAAGAGTCAATTGGTCTTAATAGGATTTTGATTGATACGGGAAGTTCTGTCAATATCCTCTTCTATTCTGCTTACAAAAATATGGGGGGAAAAGGTGCAGATTTAATACCTTCTACTTACAGAATTTATTGTTTTAATGGAACTGCCAACAAGCCCAAAGGAGAAGTGAGCATGCGAATTCCATTAAGTGGAATGCAAACCAAATTGTTTTGTGTTGTTGATGTTGAATCACCATATAATGCTTTGATAGGAAGACCATGGCTTCACGGAATTCTAGGCGTAGCTTCCACTCTACATCAGTGCATAAAATTCCCTCATATGAAGGGTATTGGAATTATCAAGGGTGATTGGGCTGAGGGAAAGAAATGTTACGATACGTAAGTAGAAGTTTGCGAAGGAAAAACTGCTGAGAAGGAAAATTGGAGAAAAAGAGCAAAGGTTGTGAAAAGAAGTGAAAATTTAATGGCAGAGGATTAAGGAAAAAGAGAATAAAGTTAAGATGATAATCATACAATAAATTTACGATGATAATAAGGGATTGTGATTCGCGAGAAAAAATAAGGTTATCAGTATGTTTGCTCGTGAAAATGAGGTATGTGGCAAAACAAAAATTTTATTTCATGATAAAAATTTACGAATATTGTTTGCTCGCAGGAAATTGGGAAAAAGTTACAAATTTTCAGAATTTATATTCCGATTAAAATTTCATTAATTTGCGAATAAAAGACCGCAATCTGTGATCAGCCTCCAAAAAAGAAAGAGAGTCGCAGAAAATTTTATACAGGCAAACCTTTGTGGCGTACACCCTAGTTCGCGAAGCTATAATTCGTAAGAGGCAAAGTCCTAAAGTACGTCATTTAAGGGGGTACCTATAACGTGGCTAAGGGTAACCGGAACACCACCAAGGGCCCTTAGTACATGGTAAAAATTTTGGGGTACAACCCAATAATGGGGTACCTATCCGGGTTAGACACCTTGGATTCTCACCTAATCTAACGACATTACGCAATATAAAATGCGGTGTAAGAAGATTTAGGCTGGGCGACTAAGGCATCCTGTCTTTCCCAAGAAGTGCAGAAAACGATCAAGGCGCCGAGGTACACGGTTGAGTCAAGAGTGCCGGGTGAGGTTGAACCACATCTGCCATTTTTGAAAAGTCTTGGCAAATGATGCACTTGGCCCAAAGATACCCCATAGGGTGCAACCTCGTAACTATAAGCCCTATAGGCAAAAAGGATAAGAGGTTGCGATCAAAATCTGGTTGTTGGCAGAACCGGATGGGAAGAGCTAACCTTGTATGGTAGATGTACGCTTCCTTGAAGGGGCAATCAGGGGGAAGATAAAGGGCAGCACCCTCCATTAGGGAGCTGATAAGTGCTATAAGACGCAAATGTCACGAGGCTTCTTGTTTGCGAAAACATAAAGGCTTGTCATATTTGTGCAACAAATGAAGTTCTGCGAGCCTTCTAAAAAAAAAAAAAAAAAAAAAAAAAGAAAGAAAGAAAGAAAAGAATAAAGAACTCGCAGAAAACATAATAAAGTTAAGATGAGATCAATGGGTCATTACATGAAAGTGTAGAGACGTCCTGCGATTTCATCGCAAGATGCAATGTCATGGGGCTTTATGTTCGCAAGAATATTTAGGCCTGTCATATTGTCGCAACAATTCCTGAAGAGGCTAAAATACTATACAAAGAAGTTAAGATGAGATCAATGGGTTTTTGCATGAAAGTGTAAGAACGTCCTGCGATTTCATCGCAAGACGATAATGTCACGAGGTTGTATGTTCGCAAGAATGTTCAGACTTGTCATATTATCGCAAATAATTAATACAAAAGAGGTGGCAAAATAAGACCTTTACTTAGGAAGGCATGATAAGACCACAGAAATTAATGAAATTTATTGCATCAATATCACTGAAGAAATTATACAAGAATATACATTATGAAGATCTGAAAAGAAGACAACTTTGTCAATATCATTGAAGAAATTTTACAAGAATATACATCAAGAAATTTTGAAAAGAAGACAACTTTGTCAATATCATTGAAGAATTTTTATAAGAAGACCTATCAAGAAAGACAACATCATTGAAGAATTTTAATGAAGACTTAACAAAAGATGCGATTTTGATAACAATCAAATACACATAAGTTCATATTCGTAAAAATTTACGAGAATTACATACTTCTTATACTTCTCCATATATTGAATACTTCTCCAAAAAGTTGAATACTCTTTTCTTGATCATATGCTTCTTCAACGGATATTTAATTTTGCGAAGGTTAAGTACTTATTATACTTCTTAATACAATGAGTAATAATTTTTATATTTCCTCATATATTGGGCAATTCTTCATAAATTGAATGCTGCTAATACTTCTTAAGGGTATTTCATATTTTGTATACTTCATACTTTCTATACTTCAAGGGGAGATTTATTATTTACTTAGCAACATTCCGTAAAAAGCAAAAGGCTTATATTTCTTATACTTCGAAGGGAGGATTTTTTATTCATAATCACAATAAGAAGAAAATTCGTAAGATAAATTCAGAAGGATATTCTAATACTTCCAGCGATAGTTGATCATTTGAAGAGAAATAATAAGGGGAAAGGGAATATTAAGCTAAGTCTTTAAGATATATTATTTCTCTCCATATGATCAAGATATGCGAATAAGGGAAATAAACATCAAAGAAAGATTAATTCAAATTAAGCTTTGAAAAATAAATTGTTGGATTGATTAAAAGCATAATCAAGAAGAAAGTGTTGTATTGAAAAGTTACAGAACAAATATACAAAAAAAAAAAAAGAATGAAGTTATTCTTCAGGCGATCTGCTCCCATCAAAATGATCTTCTTCTTCAACTTCACTATCATCTTCAACTTCACTTTCAGAAATTTCCAGATATGGAGTATCTTCAGGAATTTCTTCAGAAAGGAGCGTATGGTACTTCTTGAGAGGAATTTCATTATCTTCGCAAATCTTGCGAGTCATCTTAGCTCGAAAACGCTTGACATATAAACTATGGTTATCTTTGGGAAATTAGAAGCTGAGATCTCAAGTCGAAAATTTTCTTATTACGATTAGCAAGGAGAGTTTCCAGTTATTATTCATCTTCGCAAGATTTTCTCGACAAGGAAAGAAATTAAGGAATTGGTTAGCAAATTATGAAGGAAAAGTAACCAAAATAATTATCATCGCAAAGAATTTACCTTCTAGTTGTTTCTTATCATTACGAAGAGAAGAAATTTCAAGATTTAATTGATTATTCTCCTCAAGAAGAGAAGAATTATCAATTGCGATGCTCGCAGATTGTGAATTATCTTCGTGATGAGATATTAATTCTGCGTTATCAATATTTAGATCTTCTATTTTCTGACGGAGACTTGAATTTTCAACCTCTAACTTCTTACAACGATTTAAAGTTTTCTTCTCAACAATAGAATGACGTCTTTCCCAATCATAAGAAGCTGCGCAACTAACTCTTCCAACCTAAACAAGAAAAAAGGGTTAGAAATCAATAAAATAAGGAAATAAACAAGGAATAGAGAAGAAACTTACCATGCTGCCTAAAGCATATAATGAAGCAGGAGAGACGAATCTTGAAATTCCTTTGAGGGAATTATTATCAATAACAGTAGGAACTTAACAAGCCTTCGCAATAAGTTTGCGAGCATTCGCTGTAGGAGAATTTCCTAATCCATGAGAAGAATGGAGGAAAGCCTCATAAATGCTAACCATTACTGAGGCAAAAGTTTCTGGGATACTATAATCTTCATTCCCACCTTCATCAACATCATCATCATCTCCTTTGTCAGAAAGGGTATCAGAATTAGAACTAAAGTCCTTCTCAGGAAATTCATTATCTTCATCACCAAGATCCTCCTCAATGTCCTTATTATAAGAAATTACATTGGAATGGGATTTGGTTGAGAGTATCTTCTTTTTCTTTCTCTCGTAAACAATATCTTGAAGTTTTCTTTTTCCTTTGCGAAGATCATCATCTTGACTGTCAGAAGCTTGAGATACCTTCGCAGAACGAAGAGTTTGTTGCCTCATGATAAGCCTTTTAGAAGAAGTGGAACTTTTATTTTCACTCGCAGCAATCTCAGGAAGAAGTGGAACCTGTAAATTCAAATGAGGATAAGAAACAGAGGCAACAATATATTGTTTATAAAAATACAAGAGTGTTTCTTACCTCATTTGAAATTAAAGGGTAACAAAAAGATAAGGAAGTGGAAATACATACATTTCTAAAAACCCAAGGTTGATAATAGCGGTTACGAAGATTCACAGGAAGTTCTACTATCCCAGTAATATAAGAACCTGATAACATTAAAGGGTACTTATACCAATATTCATCATTAGAACGACGAGGTGTCTTATTATTTCCTGAAGCATAATCAATATCGTGCATGAGAAGATCATCTGCTGCGATATTAGCTTTACGATGAAGACGAACACCCCAACGATTATCTTCTTTTCTCGCAGGAATTAGTGTGTAATTTTTGAAGAAACCCTCAACTGTATAATTCGCAGCAACAATTTCTATATTCTCGAACCCAGGTTTTCTAAGATCAGTTGGATATAAAGATTTCCCAAAAGCAGCACGATTTGCGAATTCAACTAAGAGGCGAATGCAATCACCAGTCAATTGATAAATGGCACAAGAAAAATTGGGGTGGGAAATAATTTCGTAGAATAAAGGAAAGTTAACATCATAAAGAGGAAGAGGAAGACCTGCGAGGATTTGACCTCGTGAGATTAAAACTTTCTGATCATCCCAAACATAGTTGGTAAAGAGCTTCACACAGAGAGAAGACTTATTATCATAACCTTCAATCTCAGAAAGAATAAGGTCTCTATCAGCAAGTTCCGCATTAAGTTGTTCAATAGTTTTCTTCTTTGGTGCCATTGAATATAAGAGGGAAAATAGGAAAAATAGAAGAGGTTGCGAGAGCGAAGCGATGAAGAAGATGAGTAAGAGAATAAAAAGAAAAAACAAAGGATAATATTTATAAGAGAGTTTGATGAAGATAAAAATTCATTAATACGAGTAAGCGTGAACAGTTGAAAAGAACGGTTACGAAGAAACGTGTCAGAAAGATGAGGGAAAAGTAAAAAGACGTGTTGCGAATCTGAAGGGTGGTAATAACTACACTAAATTTACGAGAATAGGGATTCTCATGACATTTCTTCTTCAAAGAATTGACATGAGAAGAGGCAAGATGTAAGTACTGAATATCGCAAGATAATAGGTCACGAGTATCATAATAACTAAAGGAGAAAAGAATTATAAAATGTTACGATGATAGAAGAAACGCGGAGAAATATGAAGTTTTGCGAGGATGGAGTAATTTTGCGAGCATGAGTTGCGATACTTAGTAACTCATGAACAACTGTATAAATTTTACTATAAATAGGAGTTCAAATGTAAAATTCGGGAGGTTCTTTTAGTGAGTGTTAGAAAATATTTTAGGAAAGAGAATAGAGAAAGTTGTAACTATTCTAATTCCATTTAGATACTTCTTTGTGATCAATTGAGAACATTAATAAGAAAATTGTTATTCATCATCAAGAACTTCTTGAGTTTTTACTAATTCTATTGAGGGTGTAGTTGTAGGTTATTCTGCAACTACACAACCAATTATCCTGAAAATATGAGACGGCACTTGGATACACTTCGTTATATTTGGCAATAAATGTTCAATCTCTTTTCATACATGTCCCTGGTAAGAGACCAATAAACTTTCTCCCAATCCTTCAGAAATTCCAACCACCTTTTGTGATTTTCAACGCGTTCTTTGTCGACTCGCTCTTTAATCTTTCCTCTTTAATTTTCTTCTTCTTCGGGTGATAGTTTATCTTTGCGAACAACTTCCTCTAGTTGAGAAACCATTATCTTCTTAATATCCGCCTTAGAGGGTTCAAACAAAGCATGACAATGTTTTTTCACATTTTTACCTATATGATACGTACATAAGAAATTTTGTGCATCCGGATATACGTCGGATATGGCATTCATTAGTGCGTCAAATTGATCGATTATGATGACCCTAGGAAATCAATTTTCTGGGAACAATAATTCCAATTGTCGCAATGCCCAATGATAATTGTAATCCCTCTCATTTTCCATTAAACACCAAGCCAATGTGAATGTTACCTTGTCCGATGTTTGCCCCACGATGTTGAAAAACGGCAAGTTGTATTTGTTTGTCTTGTAGGTGCAGTCCATCATAAGAACATCACAACACGTATGAGCCAATTGTGAAAGCAAAGGATGCGAAATGAATATTTGAAGGGGCTTCTCGTCCGGACCTCTTTTAATGATACGCGTGTAGTTGTGATCCCGAACACTCTTCTCAAATTCTTGCATAACGGACCTCCCTTCCCATTCCAACCTTATAATGGTTGTTAGTGCGCTATAAATTGTACTTAGAGAAGAAACGTTGGTCTCATCCTTTTCCTTGAAGCCTCTGAGAATCACTCTTGGTTTGATACATGATTTGGTCATTATCTTTACATCCTCGAATTGATGAGGTTTTAGCTTCGCAACTACGGAGTGACTAACAAAATCTTTCGGATCTCGATGGTTATGACGACCAAAACACACCGTACAATCCCATTCTTCTTCTTCTTCTTTTCCTTTCTCTCTTAGATGGAATACAAGATTAAAGGGGCACTCATCCTTCCTCGTATTAGTCTTGTATACCCTATTAGTCTTCTTTTCATATACATAACCCTTTCTCTTATGGCTATTCTTTTCCTTGTATTTTCCGCTTCTCTCACAAACCATCTCAAAACGAACATCTGAACGCTGGCTATTCCTCACTAAGACACACATGTTCTTAAGAGCCGTCTCTTTTGCCCAAGCAATTGCTTCGGCCGGAGATTTTATTACCTACATAAGGACAACAATGGGAGATTATAAGGACAATTTAAAGCAATCCCAACATAAAATTGTAAAAACTAGGTGAAAGTATTGTTTGGTAACTTACCCGAGGCATTTTATAGTATTCAGACGTATCCCGAAAGAGAGGTTTGGAATTTGGATGGATGTATGTCATAACCTAAGGCATGAATGAAAAGAAAATTGAATTAGTACCACATAAGAATGTTCCGGCATTGTATGTTATTGAACTGCAATGCCGGGATTTCTCATACCGGCATTGTTGAAAAGTTAAAGTGCGTGCCGGTATCAAGTGCCGGAATGCACGATAATTTACATTTGCTGTCGGAACTGAAGTTCAAAATATCATCAACTCCTGTATGATTTTATTGTAAAACCGACATGGTATATATGTAAGGCTTTAAACCGGTACTGACTGCCGGCTTGTACCATAATATACAAACTACGTCGGTACTAAGTTCCGGCGTCCACGGAAAATTTAATTGGAAGCCGGTATTTAAGTTCAAAAATCAAAAACTCCTGTATGTTTTTCTTGTGGTACCGACATAGTTAGTTTAGAGAAAACCATGCCGGTGTGGATATTCCATGGAATTCGGTGGTAGGTAAAAAGTGTAAATGTATACCGGAATATATTTTTGGTATGAATACCACGCCGGCACAGTTTTTAAAATGGGGGATATCTTGTACCGGCATAGCAAGGAGTATGAGTACCACGCCGGTGGCATTAGTTCCGGCGTAGTATTCATACAACGAGTATGCCGGTACTAAGCTTTTTCAGAGAAAAAAATGGCGGTTTGAAGAAGAAAACTCAAATTTTCGACCTCTTTGAAGCATTACCTGTTTGTTGGGGTTGCTTGTATGCTGAACATGTTTACCTTCTTGGGTTGGTTCTTCACAAAACACTTCATGCTCACGAAAATCATGATCCAAGGGTGTTGGTTCATCATATAACTCCAATTGTGAGTTGTTATCACTAACCGAAGATTGAAGATATGATTGTTGTTGTAGTTGAGCTAAAGATTCCGCAGCTGCAAGTCTCTCATCACAATCATCTTCCATTTTCAAAAAAAAAAAATTCCACTCAAAAATATTTTTCCCTCCTTCACTCTCAACTAACCCACACAAATTCAAATAAAAATAAATACACACTAATTTATCCCCCAAATACTTAACATTTAACTAATTATAATTAATCATTAATCCTGATTAGTGGGGGCGAGATTAGGAATTAAAAAAATAATTACATAGGGGGTCACCCAGAATTGCTATTGGGACACCATTTTTGTCATGTAGCTATATCCCCTTATTAATAAAAGTATACCCAAATTGCGCGTTCAAAAAAAAAAAATGCTCCCCAAAAAATAGTTCTTTTCTTCCTTCCACATTTAGGGGCTACCAAAACCGAATTAGGGGCGACACAAAACGACAAAATAGAAAATAATTGGTAGGTTATTTCACAATTTTTATTTCTGTCCAAACTAAACCCTTTACAATCAACAATCGGGAGTAAATTTAGTTTGTATGACTTCCGATTATACAGTATCCCCAAAATAAAATCCTAAATCTTTTGAATTTTGATTATCCTATAATCGGTAGTAAATAAAGTTATATTGATTCCCGATTATACAATTGACCTTTGGAAAAAAATGCTGCCATAATCGGTAGGGAATTTAGGTTATTTAACTTCCGAATATAGAGTAGCCCCAAAATCAGAGTTTGCAAAAATCCTTTTTTTATTGGAATTTTGGTTGAGCCCATAATTGGTAAGAAAGGAAGAGTTATCATGACTTCCGATTATACATTGACTCTCTTTGCAAATATCCTACCATAATCGGTAGTCAATATACTTCGTATAACTACCGAATATAGAGTAGCCCCAAAATCAGAGTTTGCAAAAATCCTCTTTTTTTTGGAATTTTGGTTGAGCCTATAATCGGTAAGAAATGAAGGATTATCATGACTTCCGATTATATAGTGGATCTTTGGCAAAAATGTTACCATAATCGGTAGGGAATTTAAGTTATTTAACTTCCGAATATATAGTAGCCCCAAAATCAAAGTTTGCAAAAATCCTCTTTTTTTGAATTTTGGTTGCCTATAATCGGTAAGAAAGGAAGAGTTATCATGACTTCCGATTATACAGTGGCTCTCTTTGCAAATATCCTACCATAATCGGTAGTCAATATACTTCGTATAACTACCGAATATAGAGTAGCCCCAAAATCAGAGTTATCATGACTTCCGATAATGAAGAAACCCTATGGTAACATACACGTTTTGTGAAAATTTCTGGAAAACAGAATAGGTCGAACACAGCCGGGAGGGGCTACGCCCCCCGGACAGCGGCAAACAATCTTGAAAATATCCAACACATATAGCTACCGAATATAGAGTAGTCTCAATTTTTTTCTGAATTTTGGTTGAGCATATAATCGGTAGTAAATGAAGTTATCATGACTTCCGATTATACAATATAATCTTTGTCGAAATCTTACCATAATCGGTAGTCAAAATAGTTCATATAACTACCGAATATAAAGTTGCCCCAAACTAACGATTATGGATTAGCCTCCCGATTATAAAGGGATATATAAGTATTTTTAACCTATTTTGTCTTTTATGTCGCCCCTAATTGCGTTATGGTCGCCGCTAAATGTGTCAGGCTTTTCTTGCAACACCTAAATAGAGAAGAGAGATGGAGAACACAGAAAAATAAAAATAAAAAGTAAAAATTAACGTTTAATCTATTAACTGCTCTTTGGACGTTTTATAGTCCTGTCGACTAAAGCCTTTGTACTCGGACGTCCAAAGAGCAGTTAATAGAAAATTTAGAACGAGTTAATCCTTTTAGAAACGATTCAGTCCAAATTGAACTGTTTTGATGACAAAAACAATGCTCTTGTACAAAACCGGAGCAGTTTGTTCCTAGCTAATTCATTTCTTCACTTTTCTCTCTCCACAAATTCATTTCTAAACAAATCTCAATACGTTCTCATATACATCAACATCAGCAGTATTACAATTCGTAAATCGATTTGAAGAAAATATAAATCGGTTCAATCTCCATCTTCAAAACCTAAGTTTGAGTACCAGTTAACACTTGATTCAGCAAGAGACATCATCGACACTTATTCTTGAAGAATTAGCTTGAACTTGATGTGGAAATCACCAATAACGATTGAATCGTAAGATTCATCAACAAAAATGTTTAGGAGTAACAATTATTGATAGAATCCCAATTTGTTCTTCATCATCAATTAGGTTTCTGCTACTCCATCTTAATATGAAATAACATTTCATTTCACTTTTCCGTTCCTATTGATTCATGTTTTAGTTTCAGATTTCGTTGGTAATTCGATTATTAAGCCATTTTATTTCCCTAATAATGCTTTGCAATTAGTCGTTGGTTTTAATCTCCCAACAGACTAAGGATTGTTGTTTTAGGTAGCTGAGGTTTGCACGCCACTAACACAATCCTTGAATCTGTGAGCAGGGTTCCTCGTTAATTCCTCAAAATTTAGGTGCTTAATCGGATTTTTTTTTTTCTTTCTCATGATTGATTTTCATGGAAATTTTGTTGGGCGTGAAGATGAATGATAATTTGTCTATATTTCCCTCTCTCATTGTTCTTCTCTGTGTTTCTTAGAAGAGAGTATTGCAACTTCAGGCAAGTGTACGAGGAAGCAGCAAAATCTTTTTGTCTGGTGAGCTTATCTCTTATTCTTATATGCCCCATTGACTCAACATTGTGTGATACTTTCAAAAACGTTTCTACTAAAAACCATTAGCTTCAACGAGTATTCTTGCGTATGGACAAACTAGCAGTAGAAAGACATTACCATGACTATTCATACACTTGCGGATATATATGTCACTACATCCACAGGGTAAGTAGATAGCTAGACACTTATTGTTGTCTGTCGTTTACTAAATTTCTAATTAGTTATTACAAACAAGTGGTGTTTACTGCTTGTAGCACGAAAGGAAAAATTCATCTTCAACCCGTTCACATTGTCAGGTGTTTTTAAGTTTGTTAATTATTGATCTTTGAACGAAACTTGTGATTTTATATATAAGCTGACTTTGATTTTGACTTTGATTTTGCTTCCGGTAACTAACTAATACCTGTAAAATAAATGAATTTTTCGTCTTATATATGTCACTGATTGAGGTGCTATTAAATTACTAATTATCGTAATTAAAATTTTCACGTATCACCATGACCGTGTAGATTAAGTGGTCCATAACCAATTGCTTTAGTGGACATGGGGTTTTATGGGGTTCACTGCCCATTCTAGCTATAATGCTTAATCCTAAAAGTAAGAATTAACCGGTGTATTTTCTTCTACACCGGTTATAAGGGTGCACATAAGAGCGCACCTTTTTTGTGCTTGCTATATTAGGTGTATATGCTTGTACACCAGTTATATGATGTGGTCTCCTTACCGAATTTGGTTTACTCCCATCAGTTTCTTGTGTTCGGTTTTGTTTACATCTAGTTAAGAGCGTATTACTTTTCCTTTAACGAGCTATATTAGTGTATACGTTTTGTGTAGGGAAAAGGAAGAGCACTTGTTAGTTTCCCTCATGCTGCAAGAAGAATGAATGCACTAAATGACTTGTTTGCAGTAAGTGACCTTATCTCCCTACATTGTGCTTTGACTAATGAAACTCATGGCCAAAAACTACTTTCACAGCTTAGTTTACTGTTGGATTTATTAATATGAAGATAGGCTCAATATTTACTAGCTTAGATAGCTTGGGTCTAGCGACTTACTGAAGGAGTCATGATTGAAACAATGTTGAAATTTTCTTTATACAGACACTTCTATTTCTGATGCATTGTATCCATTTCCCAAGGAAGAGCGGAGAGCCTGTATTCAGAGGTGCTGTACTTATTTTCTGGATCGTCATGCTCCACGTGTATATATCATGGTAACTATTTAACTATTTAATTCTTGGTGTTACAATGGGGAACTAGAAAATATACAAATAAATGGAGATGACCTTGACCTACCTATTGCTCATAATAAACTAGTACAGAGTGTTAAGGTGGATATATGTGAAAGATAGGAGTATATCACATACATATTAGTGCCGGCATTTTATAGTTTCATGGTTTCATCTCTAAACCATAATATTCTTGGTGTCTAAATCTCTTTGTTAATTTATTTTCTTTTTAAGTGAATGTTGATCAAGAGAAATCAAAAAAGAAAATGTGAATCTAAGAGAATTATTTCCCAATTCATCTCTTTGATAGTTATACTATTCCGCTTGTTCATTTTCATTGTAGTTTGTGTTATTCACTTGTAGGACAATATTAACTGACAGGTTCGGGGGCATTTGTTTTGGTTGCCCCGTCTTTTGCAACATTTTTTTTAGCCTCTGTGGTGACTATGTAACCAACATACATTAATTTCACAAGTTTAGGTATAACATAAGGATTCAACATTGGATGACTTCACGGTAGGAAGTAAACCTCATGTTTGGGTCATTGCTTTGAAAGGTATTTCCTCTAGGTTGGGCCAAGGCTTACTGTTTGAGATATCTAGAGGAGTATTAAGAAATTCACTACTTTGGAGGCAAAACTTACAAGGTACTTTTTTTTTTTTTATAAAAAAAATCGATCCCTTCAACATACTGTACAGCTAAATAACGGTTTTCATGTGGAATACCTTACAATTGCCACTAATTTTTACCTCCAATGAAAGACGTTATGTCGATTTTGAAGCTTTAAATATTTTTTTAAAGCAATTTGATAGTTCTCGACCCATGCAATTCTTATGGTATGCTCTTAAGAATTGAATTTATTGTTAATGTGCACACAAATGTCCCATGTACCATGCTATTTTCTTGGAGTTGCATTCAACATAGGATGACTTTACTAATTACTAGAGATGCATCAACGATACTTCTATAGAAATTTGATGTTTTTCGATAATGTGCACATAGTTGTACACTTGTTACTGTTAGCGTGTACATAAATGTACACCTGTCACTGTTAACGTGTACCTGTTGCTTTTAATGTGTATATAGTTGAACCACGTGCTGGATTTTGAAACTTCTAGGTTTGAAAGATATTACTCATCTCCTTCTTAGTTTAAGGCAGGGTAACTTGGATAAAGGTTTTCTTGTTCGTTGATATGTTTGTTGTTTCTTTATTGATAGGATCCTGGGGATGCCTATATGTAATAACCGCAATCGCACGGTGTCTAACTAGTAGACAGAGGCAAGTACGGGTCGTTCCCATAGAGAGTGGTGGAAATACCAATAATCAATATTCTCAATCAACTAAAAAATTAACCAGGAATAATATTTTTGGGTTTTTATAATGAGAAATGTAAAACGAAAAAATAAAATTACTGAAATAAAATAAAATCAATGGGAAAGTTGGTAACTAGGGTTTATCGTATCCACCACTATTTCTATTCAATTACTGAAATGAAACATAATTCATGAATTATTTATTGTTCGTTCTATTGACATCACATATTATATGTATTAGAGTCGCAAATATCGCTGGGACACCCCAAGTATGGCGCATCAAAAGAGTAAACCAAAGTATGCACCATCAAATTGCATTAGCGAGAAAATAATACGAAACTAAATTTTAGGTTCTCAAATTATACCTGGCTATTCTAAGCATACCCCATCAAAGGATTTAACCCAAGCATGAAATATCAAATAAGTAGACAAATATATTTGTGATCCTAACAATTATGCACAAAGGTTATACGAAACCGGTGAAGCAACAACCCGTATTTCGATTCATCAATAAATAAGATCATGGAATTAATCAAATCAAATCATAATAGTCTTTGTTCAATATTATTCAAATCAAAAATAGCCTAAAACTCCATGTGGTTTCAACATAAACCCTAGCTACAATATCTAGCAATACATGATTATGGATTTCTCAAAACCCATTAAAAATAATAACAAATGAGAAACGACCAAACCAATGTAGTCTTCGTCGTCGTCCCTTGTTATTAAGCTCTACAAAATAGCCGTCACCGCAGTGATCTCAAGACAAAAAACCCTTTGTGCGGCTCTCTAGCAGCTCCTCAGTATCCGGCTTCCTCCCTTTTCCGTTTGGTCACTTTTTCTTTATATTTGCTGTGAAGAGATCAACTAAGATCTAGTAGTATTGCCAAGGCCCAGTCCATCATGGTCCATCTAGCCTCAGGTCCAACATCGTTTGACCACCAGCTCCCAAAGTCCGATCACATCGCCAGTTCTCACTTCCTAAACTAACTCAAGCTTAACTTCACATACTCTTTTCAGCATCGAGCACGAGTTCTTCTCCTTCGAACATCATCACCAGCCAATGCCTTATCTCCCATTAGTTACAGCTCTTTGTAGTGATCTACACTACAAACAGTTCTAATTAGGGGTTCAATTCACAGGATCTACACTGTGATATTGAGAAAAAACCTCACAGAGGAGTAAATTGAATTTCATAAAAAAATATCTTCTTAGTTCCCCATTGGATGCTACTGACCACTAAAAGAAAAAGGAAGATTTGGCTCACACGTGCCAATCACTCATGACAATCAACAACTAAGTACACTCTGGAACAGATAAGGGCACTCCCCATTAATAAGACTAAGAGGGATATGACAAATGCCGGCTCCTACAGAGCATCCTTGTCCTCAAGGATGAAGTTGGGAAAAGAGGACTTGATCACAGCTACGTCTTCCCAGGAAGTGTCACCCTCAGCTGTATGAGACCATTGTATCTGCACCTGTTGAATAGCTTGTCTCCTTTGAAAATGATGCGAGAGTTGATGACTTTGACAGGTTTTACCTTAAACAAACCTTCCTTGTCCGTGTTGGGTAAAGATGTCTGTGGCAATAACCCTGAACCAATCTTCTGCTTAAGCTGGGAGACGTGAAAAACGGGGTGGATGCGAGAAGAAGCAGGTAGTTGAAGTCGATAAGCTACCTCGCCAATTCTCTCTAAAACTTGGTATGGTCCAAAAAACTTGGCTGCCAACTTGAGATTCCTGCGGAGTTTAACAATAGTTTGACGATATGGCTGCAGGCGTAGATATACCCAATCACCAATTGCGAATACTCTCTCTGTGCGTTTCTTGTCAGCCTGTTGCTTGATACGGTGTTGAGAGTGCAAAAGATTCTGGCGCAAAACTGTTGTCATAATACCTTGTTGGTGCAGATAATCATCAACGGCAGAGTGACGAATGCCCCCAATCTGATGGAGTCCAAACTGTGGAGGAGAGTAACCGTACAAAGCTTGAAAAGGGGTGAGTTTTAAACTAGTATGGTAAGAGGTGTTGAACCACCACTCTGCCAAGGAAAGCCAAGAAACCCACTTAACTGGCCTGTAGCTACACATACAACGTAAATAAGATTCAAGACAAGCATTGACACGCTCCGTTTGACCATCTGTTTGCGGGTGGTACGATGTGCTCATGTGTAGAGAAGTCCCAACAGCCTGAAATAATGCTTGCCAAAATCCACTAAGAAAAATGGCATCTCTATCTGAGACAATGGTTGCAGGAGTACCATGCAGTTTAAGGACAGTGTCGATGAAGAGCTTGGCTACAGTTTGTGCTGTGTATGGGTGACTTAAAGCAATGAAATGAGAGTACTTAGTGAAACGATCAACAATTACCATAAGTGGTAATTGAATATTTGTCCCTACTTTTGATGGGTTATACAAATATCCTTATCACACAATAAATATGTCCCTCTCTTTGTGCAAGCCCATCAGGGATCCATTAACAAATTAGAGACTTTCAAATATACCCCCAGTATGTTTTCCAGTATTTAAAACTGAAAGAGAGAGAAAATTTTCATTTGCATAAAAATCAATGAAACTCTCCACATCTTCATCGCTGCACCACCAGAACCATCTTCGCCGCCACCACCGCCACCTCTATTTTCATCACTGCCATTATCAGCTCCGTCAATACCTAATCCACCACCTACATCACCATACCCAACTCTTTTTAACCTTTGTATCGAATCTACTTCTTCTCTTTATTTCTAGTGAAACACATAGTAGACAGTACCACCATCTCCTCGGATACTACCACCACCACCATCCAAAATAAAAGTTTAATTTGATTTTGGATCTCGATCTGATTTCAAACTCACCAGATTCGCCACCTTCACCAAATCGATTACCAGCTCCAGCACCACCTCCTAGTCCACCGTTTATACATATTCCATCATCATCTATGTTTCAAGTGTTTATTATAATGATTTAGTTGATTTGTTTTCACCGGTATTGTACTGGTTGTAGTTAATGTTTTTGTGGTGGTGGTGAAAGGTATATTTGCATAGAAGGAAATGGTGGTGGTTATAATTACCGGTGGTCAACGACCAGTAACTCCGATTATAGTTTCTTTTGATATAGCTGAAGAGACGACAAAAGAAATCCAAATACCGAGTTACTTGTTAGATGAAGGATACAGGCTAAGAAATGAATCGGTGGTTGTGCATGGAAAGGACCTTTTCTTCGCAGTTAATGTTTCAGATTTTGTTACAGAGAAATTCGAGTTATGGGTGATGAAGTATGGCGTTGTAGATTCTTGGACGAAGCTTATAAGTTATAAAGATGTGATGCGGAAAATTTATATCAGCGAGGCGCTACTATGTTCCATTAAGAATCACCAGATCCTATTGAAGTGTTCTGGTGAGATAGGTGAGAATTATAAGAGTGCTTTCGTCTCATATGACTTGAAAAATGGAAGCTTAAAGTTTTTGGATATTTATGAGATGCCGAAACTGTTTACTGCAGAAACTTTTGTCGGAAGTCTGGTAGGGAAACGATGGAGGATATAGATAAGGTTGAGAATAAGTATCATGATATGTTGCATCGTCATATGCCTCAAGGATTTAATATTAATGATCTCAAAACAGAACTTGGGATAATGGAGAAACTGGATGCTGATCTCAAGGACTATGACCGTGTAGGTGATCGATTTTCGAAAACCACTTCATGATGCCATTGAAGATGTTAAACGTCAAATTTTTGACAAGTTTCAGGGTGTCCAAAATATAGAAGCATATAAAGAGGATATGTTAAGTGATGAAGATTGGGTTAGTGCATTCCTGGAAACTGTCAAGGAGGTGCGTCATGTCAAAGAATCTCATTAAGAAGTAATATTATGTTTGTTCTTTAAACTTTCTTTTCCTGGATATTTGCTGAATGAAATATGGTGGTTATTTGGGTTGAAGCAGGCAGTGATATTGGATCAACTATGGTTGTTGATCCATATATTTTGGATAAACTATGGTTGTTGATCCAACTGCAATGGATAAACATCCACTGTTTATCCAACTGAAATGGATAAACATCCATTGTTGATTCAACTGAGATTGGTTTTGAAGTCGGTCTTGGAGTCATTGGTGTTTATGAAGCTACATGTAATGAAATATGGTGGTTATCTCAAGGTTGAAGCAGTGTCGATATTGGATCAACTATGGTTGTTGATCCATATATATTGGATCAACTATGGTTGTTGATCCATCTATATGGGATCAACTACTGTTGTTGATCCTTTGAACTCGTGTTTTGTAGTTTAAATCATGTAAATTTGTTCTAATGTTGAACTTGTGGTGCAATGGTAGCATGACTGACTCCATGTCAGATGATGCATGTTCGACTCATGCCAAGTTCACTCCATTTTACATGGATCAACTATCATTATTGATCCAATTTTACATAGATCAACTTCCATTGTTGATCCACTAAAATTGGATCAACTTCTACTGTTGATCCTTTTTTCTTGGATAAACTAGATAAACTTCTATTGTTGATGGTTTTGTTGGTGGATCTGAAATTGCATCTGATGAAGTGGTAGCATTTTTCCATCAACATGGATAAACATCCATTGTTGAACCAACTGCAATGAATAAACTTCTACTGTTGATCCAACTGAAATGGATCAACTACTTTTTTTTTCTGGGGTTTTTTTTTTAATGACTATGAAAATAATTTCCTCCGGTCTGAACCGGCGGTGGCGGCAACGGCGGCGGCGGACTAGTGGTGGTGACGGCGACACACTAGTGATGGTGGAGGACTGTTGGTAGTGTAATGGTGGTGGTGAAGGAGTGGTGGTGGAATATTGGTGGTGGTGACGGTTGGTAGGTGGTGGTTGTTGAACGGTGGTGGTGGTGGAATGGTAGTTGAATGTTGGTGGTGGTGGTGCTAGTGGTGGTGGTGAAGTGGTAGAGGAAGAAATTTGTTTTATTTTGAAATAAAGAAAAATATTATATGAGTGAGGGTATTAAGGTAATCTAATATTAAATGGATAAGGTTATAAAAAGGGAGGGACATATTTATTGTTGCATAAGGATATATTTGTAGGGAGTTAAAAGTAGGGACATATAATTAATATACCCTTACCATAATGACGTCTCGACCCTCCGATTTCGGTAACCCGGAGATGAAGTCCATGCTAATGTGTTTCCAGGCCTGGTCTGGAATGGGAAGAGGCTGGAGAAGACCCGCATGTAGCTTATGCTCCACCTTGTGTTGTTGGCATACATCACATTGCTGGACAAATTGTATTAAATCTCGCTTCATGCCTTGCCAATGAAAGTAAGCTTTGGCACGTTGATAACTGGCCTGCATGCCGGAGTGGCCTCCAATGGCAGAGGAGTGAACAGCTGCCAGAACTTGCTGTCTAGTAGTCCCCGAGCTACCAACATAAATTCGATCCTGAAACTTCAGAATTCCATTAGTAAGTGTATATCCTGTATCATGCATATGAGAAAGAGTCAGCTTAGGAATCCAATAAGCTGCTACAGGATCATCGGTGTAGCTAGAAAGAATGTCTTCAAGCCATTTTGGTGCTACTGCTGAGACAGAAGAACAATTTGCGCGAGAAAGAGCATCTGCTACCCGATTGTCTGAACCCTTCTTGTAAGAAAGAGTGTAGTCATAGCCCAAGAGTTTAGTCATCCATTTCTGTTGAAGGACAGTATGTAAGTGTTGATCCAAAAGAAATCTGAGGCTTTGATGATCCGTAAATATCTTAAAATGAGAGCCTAATAAATACGATCTCCACTTGGTGACAGCTAGGACAATTGCGAGCAACTCTTTTTCGTAAGTGGACAAGGCTTGATACTGGATTCCCAGACCTTTGCTGAAGAAGGCAATTGGTCTACCACTCTGCATTAACACGGCTCCCACTCCCAAATTACTAGCATCAGTTTCAAGTTCAAACTCTTTAGTGAAATCTGGCATAGTGAGGACAGGGGTAGAAGTAACTACTTGTTTCAGTTGCTCGAAGGCGAACTCTGCCGCAGCAGTCCAAACAAAATTGCCCTTTTTGAGTATGTCTGTAAGTGGCCTACAAATTAGACCATACCCCTTAATGAACCTACGGTAGTATCCTGTCAACCCTAGAAACCCTCGTAACCCTTTAAGAGTAGCTGGTCTCGGCCAATTTAACATGCATTCAATTTTTGCAGGGCCAGCTGTAACACCCTCTCGACTGATAATGTGGCCTAGATACTCTATTTGTGGTTGGCCGAAAGAACATTTGCTGCGCTTAACAAATAATGAATGTTTTTGCAGAATAGACAAAACCATATGTAAATGAGTGCAGTGAGTAGCCATGTCTTTACTGTAAATGAGTATATCATCAAAGAAGACTAAGATGAATTTTCTGAGGTAAGGACGAAAGATATCATTCATCAATGACTGAAAGGTAGCAGGACCATTTGTAAGCCCAAAGGGCATCACTCGAAATTCAAAATGACCGTGATGATTACGAAAAGCGGTTTTAGCTATGTCATCTAAGTAAACCCTAATCTGATGATAACCAGCTAGGATATCAAGTTTTGTGAATACAGTAGCACCTACTAATTCAGCGAGTAATTCTTCTATAACTGGAATAGGGTACTTATCTTTAATAATGATGGCATTCAACTTGCGATAGTCGACACAAAACCGTCAGCCCCCGTCTTTCTTTTTGACCAAGATGACTGGTGATGCAAACGGACTATGGATGGGCTATATCACTCCCGCTTCAAGCATTTCTTGAACAAGTTGCTCAATCACCGCCTTTTGAACATATGGAACTCGGTAAGGCCGAAGATTCGGTGGTGTAGCATCTGGGACCAGATTGATGTGGTGATCATGAGTTCTTTCAGGAGGTAAGGTGGTAAGAGCCTGAAAAATGGTAGGAAATTGCTCAAGAACAACAGCAATGGGTGGTGCGATGACTTCAGGGGTATTGGTGACGTGAAGAGAAAAACATTGACCAATGAGGCCATGGGTGCCTTTGTGTAGTAATCGCTTCAGCAAGGAACCTGACATTTGAGATAAGGTGGCGGCCTCTGGTAAGCCCACCAGTTCAATTTCCTGTCCTTGGTACCGAAACTTAATAAGTAATTTCTTGAAGTCGAAAACCATCGGACTGAGTTCACGCATCCAGTCGACACCAAGTACCATATCGTACCCCCTAGTTCAAGAATATGCAAGTCATGAAAAAACTGATGACCTTGCATACTCCAAGTGAATGCAGAACATTGTGCCTGACTGAATAGTTTTTTGCCATCTGCGACTGTCACTTGCAAGAGTTGTGTAGAACTGAGCAGACATCCACTTTTACTTGCGGCTTTAGGATCCAAAAAACTATGAGTGTTGCCGCTATCAATTAATATGGTGAGCTCCTGTTTCTTGACAAAGCCTTTGATCTTGATGGTTGTATGTGAAAGAGACCCAGCTAAGGCATGTAAAGAAATTTCCATGTCCTCCTGTAGTTCTTCAATAGTTGGAGATGATCCGTCACTAGTCTCTGCCGGTGTGGAGATATCTTCATCATCAGCGATAATCATATACAATTGTTGTTTGTTGCACGTATGTCCTCGAGAAAAAGGTTCATCACAGTTATAACACATGCCTTTCTCTCGCTTGGCACGCATTTCAGCATAAGTGAGTTTCTTCACAGACTGGATTTTAGGACTTGTGGTTGGGCTAGTAACAATGGGGTTAGTGATTAGAGGAGGATTAGGAGGTTTAATAGGTGTAATGGAAGGTTTGCCACCATAAGAAAACTTGTTGACATATTTGGGTGGAGCCTTAGATGTTTTCTCAATAATACATTCTTGCCGTCTGGTTAAAGATATAGTTTGTTGTAGTGAAGTAGGGGTAAACATTTCGACCACTAGTCTGATATCCTCCCTTAATCCGCTAATAAAACTATGAATGAAATAATCTTCTGTTAATGACGGATTCTTTGCTAACATTAAGGCTTTGAGTTCTTCAAATTTTTCTTGATAGTCCAAGACATAATGAGTTTGATCTAATTTGTTGAACTCACCAACAACATTATCATGGCCTATATCCTAAAATCTAGTGCAAACATCAAGAATGAAATCCTCCAAATATAACATACCTTTTCCAATTTGGTAGTCCTGAAACCAAACATCTGCTTTGCCCTCCAAGTACAGGGTTGCTAGATTCACCTTCTCCTCATCATTCATCTAGTGGAGGAAGAAGTATTTCTTGCATTTACGGATCCAGGGTCTAGGGTTCGTGCCATCGAAGCGAGGAAAATCGATTTTAGGTCTGTAACTAGAAAACTGACCTTCACCCAACTGATGATTATGAAGTAGACGTGTTTGAGGAATGTGTTGAGGACCCGTGGAGGTGTTGGGAGTAGCAGGTTCACCCTCTTCCCATGGTGGATTCAGATTGTCTTCTGGAATAAGTTTTTGCAAGCCTTTTAGTTGATGGAGAATCGATTTAAGAGCTTCACCATGATCTGTCATAGTCGTCTTTAATGATTGAACATCAGTGTGAACCGATCGAAGTGACTTCAAATCTTCACGGAGTTCTTTCAATTCCAAACTCATAGCCTTGTGAGATTCATCCAATTTCTGTAATCGAGTACCGTCTGCCATGATAATTTCCAAGGATAAACCCAATCTGATACCACTTGTAGTGATCTACACTACAAACAGTTCTAATTAGGGGTTCAATTCACAGGATCTACACTGTGATATTGAGAGAAAACCTCACAGAGGAGTAAATTGAATTTCATAAAAAATATCTTAGTTCCCCATTGGATGCTACTCACCAATAAAAGAAAAAGGAAGATTTGGCTCACACGTGCCAATCACTCATGACAATCAACAACTAAGTACACTCTGGAACAGATAAGGGCACTCCCCATTAATAAGACTAAGAGGGATATGACACTCTTGCATCTTCTCGAGAATCCAAAACCAACCATTCTCCACTTGTCTGCTGCATATCACCAGCTCCTTTGTCTTGTCGCTGCAGTTGTTGTTGAACATTACTGAAACTCCAAGACTCCAACATGACCATTGCTGTCCTTTTCTTCATCTCGGCTACATCTTGCAGGAAACCTCCCATTCAACCACAACAATCTCCATCTCGCACCATAAGTTCATCTCTTCCCCATGCAACCACAACAATTATCGAATGACGAATTTCCTCGCTGTTCAATTGCTTGAATTGAGACCAACACTTCACAGTGAGAAGTACTCGGACTAAACCCAACTTTAGATTGTATTTCATCCATTAGCTCACGACCACAACACTAAAGTCCCAACACCACATTCTTCTCAAGCCCAGGCCAATGCACCAATTGACGTGTTGCTGCCAGTCACTCTTGATGTCGGTGTTGCATAAAACTAGAGAGACCAACACTGCCTTGAATTATTTCAGTTGAATCTCGTTACCAAACCCATCCGAGTTACAGAAAACACCATCACTGCAACACCTTCTCAACTGCAAACTCCTCCAAATCACCAGCTATGCACGACACCAACAACACATTATGAACTTCGTTGCTTCCCTGACTCATGCCACGACACAGACTTAATCCAGCTGACATACGAAGTCTATTTGGTTGCTGAAACTTCATGTCAGTCACTCCATTATCCAACAACGGAACACTAAATTGGTTTTGTTTCCATCTTCTTCCATTCGAGTGCCGGAGTTCATATTACAACCAGACATCACAACCATCGTTGTAGACACCACCACAGGAAATCCATTGTAGTTAACGTACTGACCATTCTTCTCCATGGCAGCAGCAACAACTGCTACTTCTTCCACTGATTCGAACGATATCAAGACAGCAATATGTCCAACAATAGGGACATATCAAGATACCACTACATTAGTTAATACCCATCGAACTCATGGATGGGAAACTCGGTCCAACAATATGTCTACTGTCGACTTGAACTTCAGCTCAAAATCTTCACCATTTCTTTTCTTAACATCAGCACCTTCACTCCAATTCAGTCGGTACCCATAATCTCAGTGTTGCTGCTAAATAAGAACTTGCAGTCTCAATAAACCAACCACGGTCAGTTGCGAGACCAGAACTCACGGTACGAACCAGCCAACAAACATCTCTCCCTATTTACGTCTTCAGGCCTTTACTCTTCATCTTGTTGTTGTCTGTCCTCCACGAGTATCAGCAGCTCATACCAATAACTACTGATATAGTCTTCAAAAGATACTCATCCAATCACCATTATCGACACCATATTGAGAACATAAATCCATAGCTGCCATCTCAGCCACAGCACCATGACTGCAACCATCTCAGCACTAACAGTAGGACTCCATGGTAGCTTAATTGACGAACTGCAGCTATTTGGAGAAATTCAAAACACTCCATTGAAATTTTCGCTCAACTTCTTTTGTTGTATGAGAATGGGCACCACTTGCTTCATTTGTAGAGACACATACAAGTTGTTGTCGGAGAATAAGCCACGCCACCCACAAACTATTTAACTCTTCAATGCTTGACCAAACAATGACAACTCTACTTTACTGTCAGGCCATGAGGCATAAGCTTAGGTGGTGCAATTACTATTGATCAAGGCCTGTCCCATTGTGGTGCCGGTGAACAACATTGGTAGTTCAACCGCAAATTCCGTTTAACTTCCCATTTAGCCGTTTATTTTCAGAAGGTCGAATTCACTTGTACTTTCTACAAAAGCACTAAAACAATGTCATTAGCCAAATACCGAGTCCTATCTAATATAAATATGGGTATAAAATGTAGCAGTTACGTGCTTATCAACACCCCCACACTTATATTTTGCTAGTCCTCGAGAAAAACAGAAAAAGACCCGCTACACAGCTGGTCATATCATAAGAGAGAGTTAGACCCGCTACACAGCTGGTCATATCATAAGAGAGAGTTAGACCCGCTACACAGCTGGTCATAAAATGAAAAATTGAAATTCCATACACAAGACCCGCTACACAGCTGGTCATAACCCTAAAAATTATAATGATAATAATATTTTTTTAGACCCGCTACACAGCTGGTCATTTTTTGCAAGAAAATTCCTAAAAAATAAAAATAAAAAGTTAATAACCACTCCCCCACACTTAAACATTACATTGTCCACAATGTAATTGAGTCATCCAACGTAAGATTAAAATGGGAAATTCATAATATGAGAAAATAAAACAAGAAAAATAAAACAAGAAAATAGAATCACCTGCTGGAATATACATAAAGGATTCTCCATATATCAACAACCTAAATATTTTGGGATCAACCCAAAGCACAATATATACAATTAATGACAACCTCACACTCTCGTTGTAGCAACGTAAAGATATGGAGACTATCAAAAGAAAAGAGCTATCCTCAAACCTAGTTTTTGCAAAGGATATATCGTCAGTAACAAGAATTACCGACTCAAGTGGTTCATTAGGGATGGGAACTGAAATGATATGGGAACATGCACATGCAAAGAGAAGTCACGAGATGCAAAATAATCTAGTAATACTGGAGAAGCACGCAATTCTAATCCAAAATTAGGAATCTTCTGAAATGTTGTGCTAACAATTCTAGGTATATTAACTTCTCCACTGGGTTTGTGACCCTGTACTAAATCATCATCATAATCATCATCAACCAAGGAACCAATAGGAATATCACAATAAAGATGATTAAAAGAAACCTTATAGATAGTGTAATGCCTCTAAGTCGTTAGACTTAACTACGGTCTCTTCAGAATTAACACATTCTTCATAAGCATCATTGTTATAGCACTGATATGTCACACCGTCTAAAAGAATGGTGTCCTCAATCCTAAACTCATCCTTTTGAATAGGCGAGTGATCATTAACACGATCAGGAGTTGGACTAAATACACCACCCTCACTTGGTATGACAATGTCTCTATTCCTATGATCACAACTATCAAGTTCATCGTCATTCTCCATACACATTGATTCATTATCTAAAACAGTTTCATCATAAATATTAAGAGTATTAGAAAAATTAGAACTTGTCTCCTCAGTGAGACCACGATCTTCTACCGACTGCGTTAGTTGAGCAATCAATAAATCAGTTTGTTCAGCAAGTTGAGCAATATGAGCATGGGTTTTACTCAGCTCAACAAAAAATAATTCATTAGCTTTGGTATGTTCAACAATGTCAATATTGAGGCGTTCTAGCAAAGATAGTTGTGATGCAGATGGGTCACAGTAAGATTGACCATCTCTCTCATACTGTGACGGAGAAATGTGTGAATAATAATTGGAATCAACAAATTGTGGCTTATAACCAGGGTAAGGTTGGTAATGATCATAACCTTCACAAGGTCCGGAATGATAATACCTATGAGAATAATTCCAATCATTATTTACACACTCGGCAGGTTCTTGATAAGGAGAAGGTGCATATGCATACTCCTTAGGTGAAATATCAAATGACTCCTCTGTCTCAGCTATTTTGGTAAGATTCCAAAAAGCTATAAAAGAAGCCAACTCACTGGAAACCATTGTACAAATAAAATTTTCTCAATAACTCACCTTGCAAAAGCTTTGCGAGAATATCAAGTACTTACTTTAGGCCAGTTGTTGAATCCAATCGTCGCTCTTCAGACTAAAGTACATGAGAAAAATCAAAAAAGTTACGTAAAAAGAACTAAAAGAAAATATAAAAATAAAAGCAAAAGAAAAAGCAAAAGCAAAAATAAGCTATGTACAAAAGAAAAAAATAATAACTATGTATAAAATAATAATAAATAAAAAAAAAACTTTATATACAAAATCAAAAATACCAACTACAATATTCCACAGCCGCTCCCCGGCAGCGGCGCCAAAAATTGATAGGATCCTGGGGTTGCCTATATGTAATAACCGCAATCGCACGGTGTCTAACTAATAGACAGAGGCAAGTACGGGTCGTTCCCACAGGGAGAAAATACCAATAATTAATATTCTCAATCAACTAAAAAATTAACCAGGAATAATATTTTGGGGATTTTTATAACGAGAAATGTAAAACGAAAAAAATAAAATTACTGAAAAAAAAATAGAATCAATGGGAAAGTTGGTAACTAGGGTTTATCGTATCCACCATTATTTCTATTCAATTACTAAAATGAAACATAATTCATGAATTATTTATTGTTCGTTTTCTTGACGTCACCTATTATATGTATTAGAGTCGCAAATATCGCTAGGACACCCTAAGCATGGCACATCAAAAGAGTAAACCAAAGCATGCACCATCAAATTGCATTAGCGAGAAAATAATACGAAACTAAATTTTAGGTTCTCAAATTATACCTGGCTATTCTAAGCATACCCCATCAAAGGATTTAACCCAAGCATGAAATATCAAATAAGTAGACAAATAAATTTGCGATCCTAACAATTATGCACAAAGGTTATACGAAACCGGTGAAGCAACAACCCGTATTTCGATTCATCAATAAAGATCATGGAATTAATCAAATCAAATCAAATCATAATAGTCTTTGTTCAATATTATTCAAATCAAAAATAGCCTAAAACTCCATGTGGTTTCAACATAAACCCTAGCTACAATATCTAGCAATACATGATTATGGATTTCTCAGAACCCATTAAAAATAATAACAAATGAGAAACGACCAAACCAATGTAGTCTTCGTCGTCGTCCCTTGTTATTAAGCTCTACAAAATAGCCGTCACCGCAGTGATCTCAAGACAAAAAACCCTTTGTGCGGCTCTCTAGCAGCTCCTCAGTATTCCGGCTTCCTCCCTTTTCCGTTCAGTCACTTTTTCTTTATATTTGTTGCGAAGAGAGCAACTAAGACCTAGTTGTATTGCCAAGGCTCAGTCCATCATGGTCCATCTAGCCTCAGGTCCAACATCGTCTGACCACCAGATCCCAAAGTCCGATCACATCGCCAGTTCTCACTTCCTAAACTAACTCGAGCTTAACTTCACATACTCTTTTCAGCATCGAGCACGAGTTCTTCTCCTTCGAACATCATCACCAGCCAACGCCTTATCTCCCATTAGTTACAGCTCTTGCATCTGCTCGAGAATCCAAAACCAACCATTCTCCACTTGTCTGCTACATATCACCAGCTCCTTTGTCTTGTCGCTGCAGTTGTTGTTGAACATTACTGAAACTCCAAGACTCCAACATGACCATTGCTGTCCTTTTCTTCATCTCGGATACATCTTGCAGGAAACCTCCCATTCAACCACAACAATCTCCATCTCGCACCATAATTTCATCTCTGCCCCATGCAACCACAACAATTATCGAATGACGAATGTCCTCGCTGTTCAATTGCTTGAATTGAGACCAACACTTCACAGTGAGAAGTACTCGGACTAAACCCAACTTTAGATTGTATTTCATCCATTAGCTCACGACCACAACACTAAAGTCCCAACACCACATTCTTCTCAAGCCCAAGCCAATGCACCAATTGACGTGTTGCTTCCAGTCACTCTTGATGTCGGTATTGCATAAAACTAGAGAGACCAACACTGCCTTGAATTATTTCAGTTGAATCTCGTTACCAAACCCATCCGAGTTACAGAAAACACCATCACTGCAACACCTTCTCAACTGCAAACTCCTCCAAATCACCAGCAAGGCACGGCACCAACAACACATTATGAACTTCGTTGCTTCCCTGACTCATGCCACGACATAGACTTAATTCAGCTGACATACGATGTCTATTTGGTTGCTGAAACTTCATGTCAATCACTCAATTATCCAACAGCGGAACACTAAATAGGTTTTGCTGCCATCTTCTTCCATTCGAGTGTCGGAGTTCATATTACAACCAGACATCACAACCATCGTTGTAGACACCACCACACGAAATCCATTATAGTTAACGTACTGACCATTCTTCTCCACTGCAGCTGCCATGGAAGCAACAACATCTGCTACTTCTTCCACTGATTCGAACGATATCAAGATAGCACCACTACATTAGTTAATACCCATCGAACTCATGGCTGGGAAACTCGGTCCAACAATATGTCCACTGTCGACTTGATCTTCAGCTCAAAATCTTCACCATTTCTTTTCTTAACATCAGTACCTTCACTCCAATTCAGTCGGTACCCATAATCTCAGTGTTGCTGCTAAATAAGAACTTGCAGTCTCAATAAACCAACCACGGACAGTGGCGAGACCAGAACTCACGGTACGAACCAGCCAACAAACATCTCTCCCTATTTACGTCTTCATGCCTTTACTCTTCATCTTGTTGTTGTCTGTCCTCCACGAGTATCAGCAGCTCATACCAATAACTACTGATATAGTCTTCAAAAGATACCCATCCAACCACCATTATCGACACCAGATTGAGAACATAAATCCATAGCTGCCATCTCAGCCACAGCACCACGACTGCAACCATCTCAGCACAAACAGTCAGACTCCATGGCAGCTTAATTGACGAACTGCAACTATTTGGAGAAATACAAAACACTCCATTGAAATTTTCGCTCAACTTCTTTTGTTGTATGAGAATGGGCACCACCTGCTTCATTTGTAGAGACACATACAAGTTGTTGTCGGAGAATAAGCCACGCCACCCACAAACTGTTTGACTCTTCAATGCTTGACCAAACAATGACAACTCTACTTCACTGCCAGGCCATGAGGCATAAGCTTAGGTGGTGCAATTACTATTGATCAAGGCCTGTCCCATTGTGGTGCCGGTGAAAATCATTGGTAGTTCAACCGCAAATTCCATTTAGCTTCCCATTTAGCCGTTTATTTTCAGAAAGTCGAATTCACTTGCACTTTCTACAAAAGCACTAAAATAATGTCATTAGCCAAATACCGAGTCCTAGCTAATATAAATATGGGTATAAAATGTAGCAGTTACGTGCTTATCATTTATCATGTTCCAGATTGATTGTTTGGACAAACTTTAATGAACATTAATTCAATTACATCACACTTGAAATGAAAATATGATGTAGAATAGTGATGATTATGCATTTTACATAAATACGGTTCAAGAGTTTGACACGAGTGATTCTGGAGCTTGTCTCGATGGGGCTCTATCATGGGTAAAAGTATGAGTGTTTGATGAGATGGTTAAATGTTTGATGAGACGGTTAAAGTATGTATTAACCCTAGTGTTTTCATTTCATTTCTTGTTCTATTTACTTGGATGGTGAACCTTTAAATGTTTTTGCCACAATAATTTGACATGGAAAACCTTATTTATTCAATATTATTTTTAAAATTTATGATCCTGGAATACGATGTGATACTCTAGACACTTGCCTTGCCAGTTTGTGCAGATTTTGATTTTGAATTGTTAACGTGCAGACGGTGGTCACACATGATTCTTAATGTGCACATAATTATACATATGTTGATTGGTAATATGCACATAATGGTACACCATTGTCTCATCTCACGAATGTGTAAGTATTTGAATTGCAATTTTTTAATGAATCACTGTACTTGGATGATCTGAAGACATATTAAGTTTATACAGTTAAGCCCAAAGGGATTGTGTCTCTTTAAGGCAATAACTGACCAACTTTTCACTTTAATCATTTTGTTGCTTTGTTTTTTATGTGGTTGTTGGTGAAAGGTTAATCTTTTCTTTTTTAAGCTCCGAATTCTTATGTTTTATCGTTTTGTCCTTGATGCAGGTTAACTGTTGAACCAACCTCTGCAAATCCGGCTATTAGTGAACTAGAGCTTGGCGTGGTTGATAGTTTTTGAAAGTCCGTTAGACTAGAGTGTCTGTTGGATACCAAGGATGTTGGATTTTTTGGATATTTGCAGATGTGTGTAAATTAAAGAAAAATTACAAACTGAAAATTATAGTCATATAGGTACTCTTTCTGTAGATCTTGGAAAGTGCTTTTCGAATATATAAGTTTCGTGAATTTTGGACGAGTTGTTCAAAAGATAAATAGTTTTTTAATTAATTTTATATTATTTAAAATTGCCGACATCATCATGAATCACCTTGGACTAAATCTGTAAATATTTGGACTAAATTGTAAATCAGGAAGGTTATTTGTGTATATTCCATATTTTAAATAACTTTTGGACTAATCCGTACCTAGTTAACTGGGGATGGACTAATCCGTACTTTTTGATGTGTTTTTGGACTAAACCATATTTTTCCCGGAAAAAACGGAGGCGCGGCTACAGTGCCGTTTACAGAGAATAGGGTTTGCTGATTTTGGTTTTCAATTATCCATGATTTGCTAAATTGCATGTTAAAGTTTAGATAGAAGCCAATTTAATTGTATAAACTTTACGATGATATTTCAAATAATGATTTGATTGATTAGTAATTTCTCTTCATATTGTTAATGTAATTTTCTTGATTTTTTATGCTTTTCAATTGATATTTCGTGCTTTGGTTAAGTCCTTTGACGTGATATGTTGTAGGATTGATATGTAATCCTTTAAAATCACTACTCATGAAACGAAAGAAGTTACAATGGAGAAAAACTATTTTAGAATTTAACATACGATCTTCCGAGACTTGAGATTGATTTCGATATTTGTCTTGAGTAATAAACAAAAATTAGTAGAGTTTTATATGATTGAATTAGTGGAAATCGAATACCCGAATAACCTACTTCCTATTTTGTTTCTTGTTAGAATTATGGGAACATTATCTATATACCCCTACTATTAGGCCCATTGAAATATACCCTTATCAACTTAAATTATACCCCTAAGATTCTAGAAGCCCAAACCCAGATTAACAGATTACCAAAATATCCCTACTTAATTAGAAACAAGCATTACTAAAACATTAATTCGACGATATTCATTACATTTCTCTTCCGTTATTTCTCTCTCTATCTCTCCCTGTTACTCCTATCTTCATCTCTCTCCGGTGAAACTGATGGAACATACAAAAATAGATTCAGAGAATTCAAAAATCAAACCTAAACTAGTTTCTTCTCTACTATTGAAACTTCATTTCACTATTACAAGATTCAAAAAATTGAAATCTGTAAAATAAACAAAACACAAATAGGGCTTGTTATCGAAATCACTTTGATGTTTACTGTAACTTTCGTATTTAACAGGTAAGCAACAATTCAAGTGTTTAAATTAGTTTATATTTCAATTAATTTTTATTTTGTTAGGGTTTGATACTAGATTTGTGTTAAATTTGTTTGATTTTGATTTGTGGATTTAGTTTTTTTGTTTCAAATATTCTTCATATGCTACAGATCTGTTCATCAATGTTGTTCTGTGTTTTAAAAATGATGAATATGTTACAGATCTTCTCTAATTTATTTAAAATTTAATTTGTATCTAACTAATGACTTGTATAATTTCGTTGCATGTGATGAATTCAATATATTGATGCACGGAATCTGATGGTATTGATACTAAAACTCAACAAAAATAGCTTCACAGGTAACTCTCAAAATCTCTAGTATTGAGTTTTCGTAAGTTTAGAGTTGGATTTACTCTCAAACTGCTGGTATAAATGCAGGGAAATTTTCTATTGTTGTATGGGATTTTGAAATTTATTGATATATTTTGTTAGTTGGCCATTCTTAATCAAACTGACTACATTTTTGTGTAGTTTCAATTTTGCTTTAGATTATGTATGTATCCCATTGTTGATGTATCTCTAATTTTTGAACTTAAATAATATATTAATTGCTTGTTAATGTTGTTTATGGTTCAACATTTTGACATCTTGTTTAGTGTTAGGGTTATGATTGCTAGAACTTTGTTATATGTCATTTTGATATGTGCTTATTTGAAGCATATAAGTGAAAGCATTGTTTTTTGTTTGTTACTTTTCCTCTTTATGCTTGTTGTTCCAGTTTTCATGGGGTAAGTATAAAATTCTTGTAACTGTACTTCTTCGATGCTTTATAAGATCATACTGATCATACTTTGGTGTACATACGACATAGTGAATTAGGTTACTTTGTATGCTTTGATTTGTAGTTTTGATGGTTGTCATCAACAACACATAAAACATATATGAAAAATATTTGCAACTCCATTCCCTCTTAGAGTACGTGAGTGCTTTATTTTCTGCAAAAATATTATTTAAAGCACTACTAGTAGTCCATTTTGCAATTCCATTATGGCTCTAGAAATGGAGACAACTTGTGCTAGTTTCTCCCAGGTTTGGAAGCAACTAGAGTTAGTTGGCTCCATTTCTAGAGGCAACTTATGCTAGTTTCTACCATATCTAAAGACAACTTTCTAAAAGTTGGTTCAGATATGGCAACAACTTCTGCTAGTTTCTCCCATAGTTGGAAGCAACTTAAGCCAGTTTATCTCAATTTCATAAGAAAACTTGTGTTGGATTTCATTACATGATCAAAATGATTGAATACTGACTATTTATCTTGTTTATTACATAACAGTTGTAGCCATTATGAAGATGTGTGTTTGTATAAGAAGACATTAAGTTGTTGATGTCTACTGGAAGTGAGCCACGAAGAAGTTGCTGCTAAAGTAAAAAATAAAATGATCAAGATGGCGTTCTGCAAATGGAAGTTTGCAATACTAGTTTTCAATACGACTGACGAATGAAAGTTCCAAAAAATAAACAAATTGGTGTTTAGATGAAAGTTAGATTGTCTGTGTTAGTTATAATATTACTGTATTATATAGTATTGTTTGTGTTAGTTATAATACTATAGATACAGTATTGTTTGTATCAGTTATATTACCGAAATGGTTTTTAACATGAATGACCAAGTATTTAGATGTAAACATGAATTGTTAACATGAATGACTGAATGGTTTTAGATATATGATTGCAGGTACAGTACTGTTATATGATTCCATGTACCAAAAGCTAAAAGGAGATGGATAAAATACAAACAGGCCATGGCAAGAAAGAAAAAAGATGACACAATTAGCACAAGTTGTCTCTGCATTTGAAAACAACTAGCATAAGTTGTCTCCAAAAATTGAGGCAACTTGCATTAAGTTGGTTTCAATTTGGTGGCACCTGTAACACGTTTTCCCCAAAAAAATATGGAACCAAACCAGTATAGCAAAAAAAACAAAATTTAAACAAGAAGAACATTCATAAAACATAGCAAGTTGAATAAAAAATGTTTAGAATAAATACAATATAACAATAACAAGTTCAATAAAAAGAAAATTGACAAAAATGCAAAACCAACATAACAAGTTCACAGAAGTAACAATTGGAAAACCAAAACATAAGAAAAATTTGTTGGAAGTTGAACATTGTCCTATGGAAGTATGAAATCCATGATGGTCAATGGACGATCAAACATTAAGGATTCTCTTAAAATTATTCATCAACCAACGCCAAATATCACCATTTTCACCAGGAACAACTCCAAATGAAACTAGAAAATCCCTGCAAAGAAAAAGAAACATGAAATATTTAAAATAAAGACAAAGTGAGTGACTGAAAGATGTTTCAAGTGGAAGCAACTACTAAAATTTGTCTCCAGAAATGGAAGCAACTACCACAAGTTGTCTTCAAAGGTGGAAGCAACTAGAACAAGTTGTCTCCAATATTTGAAGCACCTTGGTGAAGTTGTTCCCAAAATCTGGAACACATGAACCCGTGAAGTTGTCTCCAGAATTGTCTCTAATAAAAAACTATATTTGAGCAAATTGTATCCAACGAAAAACTACATATGAACAAGTAGCTAAAAAACGAAGCCAACTAGCCCAAGTTGTATCCGAATTTGGAAGCAAATAGCACAAGTTGTGTTCAAATCTGAAGGCAACTTGTTCAAGTTGTCTCCAAATATGAAGGCATCTAGCACAAATTTGTCTCCAAAAAGAAATAAAAAAAGCATACACAAATGAGTGAACCAGGCATGAGTCGAATGATCGCTGTCGTATGCGTCAAAAATAATTACACTTTCTCACTACTCAAAATATAAAATATAGCAAGGGAAAGAAAGGATCGATCCCACAGAGAGGACTAGGTTGTCTTGTTGTTTCGGTTTCCTATAAGTAACACCGGGGTTTTTTCTAATTTTTATGCAAGTAATAGTAAAATAAAAGCAAATAAAGAGATAAGCAAACAAATCAAATAGAAGAGATATTGGTTAAGGATTCATCTTCATTCACTAACATGCTCTCAAAACAATAACTAGAATTGATATGTTAATCTCAACTTTTATCAAAATCCCTAGAATATATTGATCGCAAGAATATCCCGCAAATCTCCTTTTTTCATCAACAAACACATTAAAAGATGCGAGTATGAGTTCTATCTAAGAGAACAACCTAACGTGTAAAAGCACTAATCAAGTTTAATTCCCTAGATGCATTAAGTTCTATGAAATCAGGCCAATCAAAGCAATTGAACGTGGAAAGCGCACTAATTCAATTTAACAAAGGTCACGATTCACATATGATCATAAGAATATATCACTACAAACTATAATCATATTAATGCTACTTGTATTCAAGGAATATCACTTTTACGTATAATAAACCCTAAACTAGCAATAGATGTAATTAGAAGTTCTACCAATTTGAAACTTGACAAAACAATCAATCAAATCATGTAACTATATTTTCAGAGAATCGTAAACGATAAATACGAGACAAAACTAATATATTGAATCAAAGAATCATGCTTTGTGAAATCCAACTATTCCATAACCAATAATAAAACTCTAGCTCATGTTCATGGAGTTCATAACAAGAAAACAAAAGTAGAAGATATGATATAAGATATAAGATGTTCTAGGTTTAGAGAAAAAGTTCTATTTATATGCCTCTCCCAAAAGGATATCCAAAAGTAAGTCAAGTTCTCAAAATCCGTCTCAAAATCGTCCACCAAGCCCATGTGTGAGAAATATGTTTCTGGAAATTTTGGGTCCAAAACTAGTCGCCGGAATTGCTGATGTCATCGCCGAAACCCGGTCATCGGCGCCGGATTCCGGTCGCCGGAAAATTGTCATCTGGCCGCCTTTGTCATCAGAAACTGTCACCAGCAAGTATGTACTTCCAGCAACTCATCTTTCCTTCTCTGCATTTCAAACATTCACAAAAATCATCCAAACCAATTCTTTCTCTCTTGCGAAAATGCGCCCAAAAGCGTGACTCGTAGCTCATATATCCGTCTGCCAACTTCCGCATCCGACTCATACCTCCTTCATGATTCACTGAAACATTGCTATCCATGCTTCAAACTCCAAAACCCGGCAGCCGTAACTAGTACCACCGGCTCGCCATTTTTGCTCCATTTTCAACTGCTGCAACCATGGCAGCCACCTAACTCAGCTGCATTTCAGCTCACACACTAGCTTACTGCATCTCTCCAGGCCATTCATCATAGTTGTAGCTGCGATAACCTGCTAACTGCCATATCTTCCTGAGATTGCATAACATGCCTATTCTACCACCAGTTCATGCTCAAGCCAAACCTCCCACTGTTCACTGGTTCTCTTTTGTTTTCAGCTCAAAGTTTTCATAGCTACAAGACATATTTCATGTATTCTCAGACCTGCGATACCAATAACCATCAACAACACCCACCTCGACTACTCTGCAGCTTCAACTCTATATCGTGCCCATTTTAGTTTCATACCTGCCAAAACTCCACAACTCCCATCTCTATAACCTGCAATGTCAGCTCCATCTCCGTGACTCATTCGCAGTGACTGCAGCTCCCTCTCGAGCTCCATTCGATCACCAGCAATCAACAAACCAATCCATCGCCAATTCACACAAGTACCAGCTTCATTCAAATCTGAATCACTCAATTTACAGTTTCACTAGCAACTGCCACCCATTTCATAATATAATGTCCTATCAAACATCTAAGCCCAATCTTGAATAATCAGCAACAAAGCTTCAAATCCTCCAATTGCATTTTCATCTCAAGACACCCACACAATCATCACCAGACTCCATTTAGTGTTGCAATCATGCAACATCACTTGTAATTCCAGCTGCTGAGCTTAACCATCACTGCCTGCTCTAATTCTCAGCAAAACAACACTCTATCATCATCTGAACCATTCTGTGTATCTTCAGCTTCTTACACATCACAGTAGCTTCTGCAGCACACCCATTTTAGCTTCAAATCCTCTATCCCAGTGTCACTGTCTTACTGTCACCATTTACTGCATCTCAGTAGCATTGCTTAGCCTTTGCCTTATCACCAATCTCAGCTTGTGCGCCACCAACATTCAGTTAAACCGCCACTGCACAATAACACCTGCTCCTTTATCTCCATAATTGTCTCCAAGCCATAATTCAACCTCCACCAACAGTCTCGCATGCAACAATCACTACCAGAACCCATGACTATCGGCACCTGCAATATCAATTCACCCCATTCTAACACAACCACCATTCAGATCCATTTCCTCCAAGTCAAGCGCCACTGCCATTTTTAGCTACAACTCAAACACAACAGCAACAACTCTTGTACACAACCTTTCTAACCCAGGTACTCTTATTCGCAGTTGCAGCTGCAATCACCTCAGCAACAACAACACCAGCAATACCACTGCAACCAACTCGAGCCTACAGATTCATCTCAAACCTTCTCACCATTCTTGAGCCGCAACTACTCAAGTCACTGCTGACTACCAAACCCACTCAAATTCCATAGACAGAACCTTGTAAAACTCCCTTGTTCTGCACCTGGAATTTCACTAGCACCAGTTGCACTCTTCGCAGCTCAACCAGTTCAACTGCAACCAGCCATCGCCACCAATTAACTCTTAATAAGCAGTAGCAGCTCATTCCCTATAACATCAACTACAGTTTCTCTTGCGCATCCTCTCAGCACCTTAACCTGAACTACCACTACCAACAGTTCATAATCACCACTTCTCACTGCCATCCAATGGCATCAACAACAGCATCAGCTAACAGTTCCAGCTCTGCATACCTGCAACACAACCTAGCCATATCTAAGGCATTTCAAAAGCAGGTCCATTAAGCTACTTATAAACCAAATTCAAGCACCAGTATCCCCTGCTTCCTGTGTCACAGTACTGCCATCACTTCTTTCACCAGGACCCAAACCTAAAATCAATACCATAAGGCACAAGCATCTTCTTAGCAGCAACATCTGCAACTGTACTTAAAACTATTCCCCCTGTATTCCATCTGCGCAACTCCACTTGAGGCCATACTTCCCCAATGCCACAATTTCAGCATGCCATCCTGCAATACATCCATTTTGGCTTCATTGTCTCCACTGTCTTGTATAGCCATTGCACTAACAGCTCACTATTGCAGCTCCACCAAATCACCAAACCCTCAAATTCTATCTCCTGATTCAATATCAAATCGAACCCAGACTTCATTTCTTCGTCCACCATAGGTTCATTCTCTTCTCAAACCCATTGTTCTGGATTCAACAGCAACAACAACTCACCACCTTCTTCATACCCTGATTTCATCCATCTCTTCCCTTTTTCTCAAACCGAACCAAAAATCCTTGTTTCTCAGTTGAATTCGAACCTCAGATACCACCCATCTCTCTAATTTCTTCGATCTCAAAAACCCATTCTCAGAGCCTTACCAATTCATTCAATCTACCACCAATTTCCTTCCAACTTCCATCTCTCATTCTCTTGGAATTAACAGCAGCAATGACTGCTTCTTTTCCTCTCTCATTTCTTTCTGCACATAATCATTGAGAATGATTTTGAGATTTGGTTCTCGATTTAGGGTTGGGTTGGATTTGGGTGCTAATAACACACCCATGACAGCGGATAGGGGCCACCCATTGACAACCCCTTAACCTCAGCAGGCTTGGATTTAGTATTCCTCCAAGTAGAATCACCCCTTAACGCTGGCTCGGCTCCCGATAGTATTTGCCCCTGGAATGACAATTCTGCCCTTCTTGCTCAAAATACACAAATTCTTCTTCTTTCGCTCCAAATGGCTCCAAAACACCTAATAAACTCAAAAGTAAACATAAGATACATAATTCACACGAAAACTCGCAATGAAAGCATAAATACTAGATATAAAATTAGGTGCTTTAGACACCTATCAAATTCCCCCACACTTAGACTTTGCTAGTCCTCGAGCAAATCAAACAAAACAAAAATACAACAACTCCGTGTCATCGAGGCTACAGTTAATTTTTGCATAAATAACAAGCCTTTAAACCCCTAGGTGTCCCTAGTGGACGAGTTATAGTCTCGTGAATGTTTACAAGAGGTCTGCCTACAAAACCTATATTTCCAACTCCGTCTATTTGTGACAAATCAATGAACGAATCCAAAATGACTACAGGAGGAGGTACCTTGCGCAAATTCTATTCATATATATTAGTAAATAAATCTTTAATTAGATAGTCGAACAAGCCACAATACTCGGAAACTAACAAACCACAATCATAATGAAAAGATTAAGAAGATGGATATAGATGTAGATGTTGGCGAATGTTCACAAGTGATCGATGTTTCCCATATCTGTCTGAAGGTCACTGCCAAGATGAACCTATGCATCATATTGGATTGAGCTACTGGTTTGAATTCTACATCAACTCACTGGCATATACAAGGGAACCAGAAGTGACTTTATTCAACCAATATAATACTTTCTTTTCTTTTTCACTTTTTTTTTATAGACATCATGATTAGATCTTTTGGATCCAAGCGCATGCTTCTTGTCAGCAAGAATGTGATAGTTGCCTTGGATCCTGCATTCCACGCTTGTTTAGGCGACGGAGACAGGGACAACGTTTCACACATACTGCTATCCAAGTGTCTTTTTATTCCGTTTGGTCTAATTGGTCGGTCTTTTTTTTCTTTTCTTAGCAACTCAATCACTCTATTTCATCCTAGCAGTAATAACAATTCGATGTTTAGTGACCCACCAAATCACTTAGAGAACAATAGATAAATATGGAAAAATAAAAATAGAACGTGACATGGTGATATTCCGAGATATGGTAACAACTATCATATTACTTGTGATTTCTGAGCTATGTTCGTCCCTTTTTAGTTAATGGGTTCCTCAACTCCTGCATTCAAAATGGTTCCATCCACTAATGGTGTCATCATAAAGGCACAAGTTTCTAGATTTCGAAGTGTATAAAGAAAAAAAAATTCTATTTTTTTTTTCAAACAAAAGGGGAAAATAACAAGGCTAAAAACTCTATATGAGAACACTCCCCCACACTTAAACTTTACATTGTCCTCAATGTAAATTGAATCGTCCAAAGAAAGTCAAGGTGGGAAATTCATAACATGATATACATACAAATGCAAATAAAATGAAAAATAAAAACTCATTACTCCAACTCATAGTTATTTCTGAACAATAGAGAATAAACACTAAACAAGCTATTTAGTTGGCATCTAATCTCAACTCACCCAATATATACACCTCACCGCCAAGAAAAAATTCCATCTACTTAGAAAGGCTAATGCTTATTCTAGATTGTTCAAATATCTCTAAAAGTTGGAGTTTTGATATGCAAATATACAAAATAAGAAAATAAAGATAAAAGACTTAAAAAAAAAAAATAGAGATAGATACACAAAACCAGTGGGTTGCCTCCCATTAGTGCTTGGTTTAAATTCGTCAGCCCGACATGCAAGTTGAATTCCCCATACACAAATAATTGGAAAAGTTGGGGATCCACCCATAGCACCTGTTTTGTAAACACTAGCTTCACACAAATATTAGTAATATAAAAAAAAATGAAGCTATTAACCGATAAAAGTTTCCCCCACACTTATTCTTATCCACACTTGGAAGTGCATAAAGAATATAGGAGTCGGGTACTTCCACTGTTTCTTGTTCACAAACCTGCATAGAATGAGAATCAAGTGTTTCTAATGGCGGATATAGAGAAACAAAGTCATCTAACAATGTTTTCGAAGCACATACATTCAAACCAATAAGAGGTAAAGGAGAAGAATAAATATGCAAAGGGTTAGACAAACCTCGCACAATCTCTTGTATTACGGAATCCTCTTCATCCTTGAAAAACTCAAGTGAATTATTCACCTCTTGTATATCGTGGTCCTCTATTAAACCTTGCAACCATTCTTCGTCCATTTCTGCCTTAACCAAAGTCTCGACATAAACATCATCATTACAATCATTCACAAGTTCAATTGGGTCTTCCACAATATTTGTCATATCGGTCTCATTCTCAACATACTCCTCTTCATTAGACTCAAACAATGTTGCAAAATTCTTAAAAACATTAGTTTCATCATCTTCATGTACCTTTTGAATAGGTGCTTGATCATTATAAAGATCAAGAGTTGAGTCAACTACACTAATGTCATCAAATATCTCCAAAGGTTGTTCATTTTCAACACAATCATCATCGTCACTATCATAGTTAACATAAGATTGGTTAATACTTCCCAAAGATTGGTCTTTCGCATAATTGTGCATATCCTCTTTGTATTCTTCAATGCCTTGTCTTAAATAGGAAACACCTTTTTGAAGCTCTTGGAGTGATCCATCCAAATTCTGAAAATAGGTTTCCATTTGTTGATAACACTCATTCGACAAGGAAAAGGTAGAATTACTTACTTCGGTCGATGAAATTGGTTCCACGCTTGGTTGTCTACAAATTGACTCCATGCTCACCATAAATTGTTGCATCTCATCTACCAAACTCGAAGAAATATTCATAGGAAAATAGTTGTCATAATGTTGTTGAGGTTGATAACCGTACCCGTTGTTCCAATATGCTCCATCCATGAGAAATAAGTACCTGAAACACGATTCTCAAAACAAGGTTAAAACCAAGAAAATAAGAAAAGCTAAAAAAAAAAAAACCAAAAACAAGTGACAACCGTTGCCTCCCAGGCAACGACGCCAAAATTTTGATCGCTGTCGTATGCGTCAATAATAATTACACTTTCTCACTACTCAAAATATAAAATATAGCAAGGTCAAGAAAGGATCGATCCTATAGAGAGGACTAGGTTGTCTCGTTGTTTCGGTTTCCTATAAGTAACACCGGGGGTTTTTCTGATTTTTATGCAAGTAATAGTAAAATAAAAGCAAATAAAGAGATAAGCAAACAAATCAAATAGGAGAGATATTGGTTAAGGATTCATCTTCATTCACTAACATGCTCTCAAAACAATAACTAGAATTGATATGTTAATCTCAACTTTTATCAAAATCCCTAGAATATCTTGATCGTAAGAATATCCTGCAAATCTCCTTTTGTCATCAACAAACACATTAAAAGATGCAAGTATGAGTTCTATCTAAGAGAACAACCTAACGTGTAAAAGCACTAATCAAGTTTAATTCCCTAGATGCATTAAGTTCTATGAAATCAGGCCAATCAAAGCAATTGAACGTGGAAAGCGCACTAATTCAATTTAACAAAGGTCACGATTCACATATGATCATAAGAATATATCACTACAAACTATAATCATATTTATGCTACTTGTATTCAAGGAATATCACTTTTACGTATAATAAACCCTAAACTAGCAATAAATGTAATTAGAAGTTCTACCAATTTGCAACTTGACAAAACAATCAATCAAATCATGTAACTATATTTTCAGAGAATCGTAAACGATAAATACGAGACAAAACTAATAAATTGAATCAAAGAATCATGCTTTGTGAAATCCAACTATTCCATAACCAATAATAAAACTCTAGCTCATGTTCATGGAGTTCATAACAAGAAGAAAAATAAAGGTTTTCATGTTCTAAACCCTAGAAACAAAAGTAGAAGATATGATATAAGATGTTCTAGGTTTAGAGAAAAAGTTCTATTTATATGCCTCTCCCAAAAGGATACCCAAAAGTAGGTCAAGTTCTCAAAATCCGTCTCAAAATCGTCCACCAAGCCCATGTGTGAGAAATATGTTTCTGGAAATTTTGGGTCCAAAACTAGTCGCCGGGATTGCTGACGTCATCACCGGAATCCGGTCATCGGCGTCGGATTTCGGTCGCCGGAAAATTGTCCTCTGGCCTCCTTTGTCATCAGAAACTGTCACCAGCAAGTATGTACTTCCAGCAACTCATCTTTCCTTCTCTGCATTTCAAACATTCACAAAAATCATCCAAACCAATTCTTTCTCTCTTGCGAAAATGCGCCCAAAAGCGTGACTCGTAGCTCATATATCCGTCCGCCAACTTCCGCATCCGACTCATACCCCCTTCATGATTCACTGAAACATTGCTATCCATGCTTCAAAATCCAAAACCCGGCAACCGTAACTAGTACCACCGGCTCGCCATTTTTGCTCCGTTTTCAACTGCTGCAACCATGGCAGCCACTTAACTCAGCTGCATTTCAGCTCACACACTAGCTTACTGCATCTCTCCAGGCCATTCATCATAGTTGTAGCTGCGATAACCTACTAACTGCCATATCTTCCTGAGATTGCATAACATGCCTATTCTACCACCAGTTCATGCTCAAGCCAAACCTCCCACTGTTCACTGGTTCTCTTTTGTTTTCAGTTCAAAGTTTTCATATCTACAAGCCACATTTCCTGTATTCTCAGACCTGCGATACCAATAACCATCAACAACACCCACCTCGACTACTCTGTAGCTTCAACTCTATATCGTGCCCATTTCAGTTCCATACCTGCCAAAACTCCACAACTCCCATCTCTATAACCTGCAATGTCAGCTCCATCTCCGTGACTCATTCGCAGTAACTGCAGCTCCCTCCCGAGCTCCATTCGATCATCAGCAATCAACAAACCAATCAATCACCAATTCACACAAGTACCAGCTCCATTCAAATCTGAATCACTCAATTTACAGTTTCACTAGCAACTTCCACCCATTTCATAATATAATGTCCTATCAAACATCTAAGCCCAATCTTGAATAATCAGCAACAAAGCTTCAAATCCTCCAATTGCATTTTCATCTCAAGACACCCACACAATCATCACCAGACTCCATTTAGTGTTGCAATCATGCAACATCACTTGTAATTCCAGCTGCTGAGCTTAACCATCACTGCCTGCTCTAATTCTCAGCAAAACAACACTCTATCATCATCTGAACCATTCTGTGTATCTTCAGCTTCTTACACATCACAGTAGCTTCTGCAGCACACCCATTTTAGCTTCAAATCCTCTATCCCAGTGTCACTGTCTTACTGTCACCATTTACTGCATCTCAGTAGCATTGCTTAGCCTTTGCTTTATCACCAATCTCAGCTTGTGCGCCACCAACATTCAGTTAAACCGCCACTGCACAACAGCACCTGCTCCTCTATCTCCATAATTATCTCCAAGCCATAATTCAACCACCACCAACAGTCTCGCACGCAACCATCACTACCAGAACCCATGACTATCGGCACCTGCAATATCAATTCACCCCATTCTAACACAACCACTATTCAGTTCCATTACCTCCAAGTCAAGCGCCACTGCCATTTTCAGCTACAGCTCAAACACAACAGCAACAACTCTTGTACACAGCCTTTCTAACCCAGGTACTCTTATTCGCAGTTGCAGCTGCAATCACCTCAGCAACACCAGCAATACCACTGCAACCAACTCGAGCCTACAACTTCAGCTCAAACCTTCTCACCATTCTTGAGCCGCAACTACTCAAGTCACTGCTGACTGCCAAACCCACTCAAACTCCACAGACAGAACCTTGGCGAACTCCCTTGTTCTGCACCTGCAATTTCACTAGCACCAGTTTCACTCTTCGCAGCTCCACCAGTTCAACTGCAACCAGCCATCGCCACCAATTAACTCTCAATAAGAAGTAGCAGCTCATTCCCTATAACATCAACTACAGTTTCTCTTGCGCATCCTCTCAGCACCTTAACCTGAACTACCACTACCAACAGTTCATAATCACCAGTTCTCACTGCCATCCAATGACATCAACAGCAGCATCAGCTAACAGTTCCAGCTCTGTATACCTGCAACACAACCTAGCCATATCTAAGGCATTTCAAAAGCAGGTCCATTAAGCTACTTATAAACCAAATTCAAGCACCAGTATCCCCTGCTCCCTGTGTCACAGTACTGCCATCACTTCTTTCACCAGGACCCAAACCTAAAATCAATACCATAAGGCACAAGCATCTTCTTAGCAGCAACATCTGCAACTGTACTTAAAACCATTCCCCCTGTATTCCATCTGCGCAACTCCACTTGAGGCCATACTTCCCCAATGCCACAATTTCAGCATGCCATCCTGCAATACATCCATTTTGGCTTCATTGTCTCCACTTTCTTGTATAGCCATTGCACTAACATCTCACTATTGCAGCTCCACCAAATCACCAAACCCTCAAATTCTATCTCCTGATTCAATATCAAATCGAACCCAGACTTCATTTCTTCGTCCACCACAGGTTCATTCTCTTCTCAAACCCATTGTTCTGGATTCAACATCAACAACAATTCACCACCTTCTTCATACCCTGATTTCATCCATCTCTTCCCTTTCTCTCAAACCGAACCCAAAATCCTTGTTTCTCAGTTGAATTCGAACCTCAGATACCACCCATCTCTCTAATTTCTTCGATCTCAAAAACCCATTCTCAGAGCCTTACCAATTCATTCAATCCACCACCAATTTCCTTCCTACTTCCATCTCTCATTCTCTTGGAATTAACAGCAGCAGTGACTGCTTCTTTTCCTCTCTCATTTCTTTCTGCACATAATCATTGAGAATGATTTTGAGATTTGGTTCTCGATTTAGGGTTGGGTTGGATTTGGGTGCTAATAACACACCCATGACAGCGGATAGGGGCCACCCATTGACAACCCCTTAACCTCAGCAGGCTTGGATTTAATACTCCTCCAAGTAGAATCGCCCCTTAACTCTGGCTCGACTCCCGATAGTATTTGCCCCTGAAATGACAATTATGCCCTTCTTGCTCAAAATACACAGATTCTTCTTCTTTTGCTCCAAATGGCTCCAAAACACCTAATAAACTCAAAAATAAACATAAGATACATAATTCACACGAAAACTCGCAAAGAAAACATAAATACTAGATATAAAATTAGGTGTTTTAGACACCTATCATCGAACACACATCCTCTGACACGAGGTCAGTCATGCTACCATTGGACCACAGATTCATCGCAACTACTCTAAGTTGTATGTATAAAGATAATGTCACATGCTTTTCAAAAAGATAGGGCCAACTAGCTAAAGTTTCCTCCAAATATGGAATCAACTAGATCAAGTTTCCTTCAAAAGTGAAAGCAACTTTCTCAAGTTGTCCCCAAAATCTAGAGTCCAGAAACGAAAATGGAAAAAACAAGATATTTAAACTATTGTTAATCCCAAGCCAACAAATGGAGAAAAATAGCTCAAGTTGGTTCCAACAAAATACTGTGCATGAAGAAGTTGCTAAAACAAATGGAGTATCCTAGTCTCCAAAATCTTGGGGCAACTAGATCAACTAAAAACAAAGATGATGGATTCTGTCAAAATATATTAGGTGCACTGAATAAAAAGAAATGGCATACCTTTTATACAAGGAATCCTGCCACAGATGGCCGTAATAACTTAGAGACTCTGACTAAGGAAGCATCGGTTCTGTTAGCATTCAAAATACAATCATTAATATATAGGTCAGCAACAGATGCTAGGTTCCTGGAAATCTCGGGGTCATTGATCAATTCTCCTTTGTAGAACCTCACATTTTCAAGAAGCACAACACCTCCGTTTGGAATTCCAGCAACCAAACTCCTAAGTTTGTTCCCCGCACATCCATTTTCCATTTCAACCTGGTAAGGAGGCCAACGCTAAATAAAAACATTTACAAGTTAAAAATTTCATGAACTAGATCAGCTGAGGTTAAGATTAAGGAGAACTCAACTTGAATCCAAGGAGCTCATATAGTCTGGGCACAACAGGCTTCAAACTGTAAACAGGACCCCCGGGACTCCCTGAAAATCCAGCAATTACATTACAATTAGCTGAACTGAATAGAAATTATAACTTGAAACTTAAACCCACACCATAATCAAGGACTCTAGAATACTAATTCAACCAATAACTTGAAACTGAAACCTAGTAATTAAAATTGGTGATACAGAAAATTAGAATTGGTGATACAAACTAGGACTACCTAGTAAAACAAAAAAAAGAGAAAGTACAAAAATTCGCAAACTGAAATGAATTGGAAGTCGAGTCCAGATAATTCAAGTAGTAGTATATTTAGGTGTTACTAGTATCGTGCACTACTACCAATAGTAAAAGAGAAAGTGGAACGTGATATCCTCAAATCTTGTCTCCTACTTTCCATTCTCAGGGAAGATCCCAATGCATTTGCAACATATCCCACCAGAAAAATGTTGCGCGCTTTTCTCATGCTTCTGGGTAATGCACACATTTTTCTTCCAGTAGTACTATAGAACCAGCTATCCCATCCTATCACCCTCCATCAGCTGTCATAAGATAAACCTTCAAGCTGGAGAAAGATGGTCAAAACAAGTGTTAAATGTAGTTGATATGAGCCTATAAATTATGACAGCAAGCAGTCAAATGCAATGGTGCAATTTGCATGTCTTAATCTTATCCAAGCAAAGCTCTTCAAGATAGAAATAAATTCTAGATACTTAATAAGTTGTTTATACCGGACATTAAGATCACTATTTCATGATAGAAATGACGCCATAACTAAGCAATTCAAACAAATTGTAACATGCATTTTTTTTTCTGACAACTTCAACAACATATGCATCAAAAGACTAATACAAAAATAACCACCAAAATTCAGGAATCCCTACCAATTAATCTTAATCACCTTCGTAATTAATTTATTCTCAACAAAGGCGTAATGGTCATGCCTCATTTGGGATGGAAATTATGTTTGTGACAAGGTTCAATATATAGAGGATACAAACCTCACCCACAATGCTGCCTGTAGCTACTGGGATTTTATCATTTCTTGTTCATTGTTTGAAACAAGAAATCCACCACAAAACCAAAAAGTTCCATAACTATAACTATCCATCACATGTATTAAAGTTGGTGTTCAAGTAATATTTTTAGACATATTTCTAGCTCGCACCTTGTATTAACAAAATATCAGCAAGTTAATGCTTCATTTGCGCAAATTATGCAAGTGACATTCGAGAGGCAAAAAATGAAATGAGAAGCTAGAAAGGTGGGTACACACCCCGTTCTTCCCAAAAGGTGTCATCCGAGCATAAATATAATCCCCTACATTTGAGTATGGAACACCTGCAGCCTACACTTGCAATTTTTTCTGCAAAGCAGATACACTTCCTAAACAATCAATTTTTTTTTTATTCAATTGACAAAAATGACCAAACTGAATACTGGCAAATTATTAAGCTCATCAAAAACCAAACATCCCATATTACTGTGCACCACCACCGGCATCTCAACAGCATCAACAACCAAATTTCCAATTTTTCCTCATCTTTTACATGATGATGATTGCTCCTAAAATTACAACAAAACCGAAGTCAAAACCTAAACCTAAATATTGAATTTCAATCTCCCAAATTACTTAAACGGAACCCAAAAATCGAATCTCGATCTCTCTAAATTTGACATTGACAAAACAATCGATCAAATCGAAAATCACAACAATTTATTAAAATAGGTCGTAAAAAATACTCACATCTCATAAAACGACTTCGTTGTATTCTTATCTAGATTCAAACAACCAAATATTAAGAGTTGGTACAGATATGATAATTTTCTATAAATTTAGATCTAATACAGGATGCTTGGATATTGAATACAAGGTGATGGCCGTGATAGAGGTGGTGGTGATGGTGGCGGAATTCGGAAGGCTATGATAGTAACGAGACCGAGATGGTGGTGGCAGAGATGGAGATGGTGGAGAGTTCCGTTGGTTTTTCTCGACTCGGAAATAAAGAAGAAAAAAGAAGAAAACAGAAGTATAAGACATAAAGGTTAAAAATGGGATTATGCAAATTATTTTCTGTTCAAATTTCAATTATGCCATTAGGGGTATTTGTAAAGACTCATAAGGGTATTTTTGAAGTACCCATGGATAGTAGGGGTGTATATAACATTCCCAATAGAATTATTTGTTATTTTGTTTTGTTCCAGAAGTTCTGAAAAATCATTAAAACTTTATCTATTTGGTTAGTATTTCTCGATATTAGTCTGTAGTAGTATTTTCACACTCCTCGTGGGAACGACCCGTACTTGCCACTGTTTACTAGTTAGACATTGTGCACTTGCAGTATTTTATTGTAGGTTTTTGAGCCTATCAGATTACAACCTAAATAAAGCATCAAAACTAGATTATCGATAGTAAGAATCATAATCCCAAAACAAACCCATGCACTCTGATAATGTACAAATGAAAATTTCTCGAGTGATATGTATATGATAATGTGTTGCTTTGCAGGAAAAATAATACATATATAAAATATATACAACACCCCTAAGTTCGATAAAGCTTTAAGTTACAAAAACAAATATCTTTGCGTGCACCATTTCTTTCGATTACTGAAACTGAAGTGGGAACAAGTGAGCACATCATCTTAAAGGGGTGCGCAACGGAAACATACAACTTTGGAAACATATAACTTTAAAGTAATCACCAACATGCTACTAAGAGATAAATAATTGAAGTACAAAAGAAAAAGAAAACATTAAACACCTTTTACACCAACAATCAACACATAACACAACAATCGGCATAACTTGCATACGAGTAGTTTCCCCGGATTTCAATATTTATATATAATATTGCCAATACCGCTAATGGATAATATTACAAATACCACTAATAATATTTACATATCTAGTACACGAACTCCCGTGCTATTAAGTAATATTGCAAATTCCGCTAATAAGACTTGGCGAGAAGCTATGGGAAATAACAAAAACTTCTCGCGGGGAAACTATACCAAGCACATCACACCGCATATCAATCATAGTTTTGAAATTACTAATAAGACTATACATCAATTGAACAATCAAGCATAATATGCATACGTCTAACTTTCCCCCATAAATCAATGTATATATATACTTAGTACATGGTTTCCCGTGCTAGTAAGTAATATTGCAAATACTGCTAATAATCTATATGTAATATTGCACATCTCGCTAATAGAAAATATTGCCAATTTCTCTAATAAGACTTAGCGAGAAGCTGTGGGAAACCATAGTCACTTCTCGCAGGGAAATTATAGACAATGCATATTACACAACATACACGTTCAATACACACAATCGTGCTCTCAGATAATAGAAACACATCATGCTTGCAGATAAAGTAATCTCAATGATCATGAGAAAGGTATATAAGTTCCCACCTAATTTGGTGACAAATCACGATTACTTCGTGAATTCTTATCTACAAGTCTATAGGTCCTTCCCTCATCATCGTCCTCATCTTGAACATGTAATTACCATCTGAATCAACATGACAACGATACATAAATTATCTTTCAGAACTCAATTAATATCCTTTAATATATCTCAATATTCTTTATAGCATTCCACTATCTCCTTCTTTATTTAAATTTTCATTGATAGTTTTAGTTCAAATTGGTCAGTGAAGGTTAGGAAAAATGACCGGAAAAGTCATCGTAAAGGTCAACTTAGGTCCTCTGTCAACTTAATGATCAACCTCCAAACTGATGGTCAAACTAACAATCAACGTTTAGTCAAGTCAAAGTCAGGTCAACTGTTCAACACAGGTCTGGGTCAAGTGGAGTTAGCTCAGTCAACTAGACTGAATCAGGTGAGTAAGATGCTACATAGATGAGTCAGCTAAACTGACTGGGCTGACTAACAAGCCATTTTCCTAAGCTAAACTTATGTCGTACTAAATACTTGTTTGTAAAATGAAAAAATGTGCTTTAAACTGTTCCTAGCATTAGAAAGTGATTCAAACACTGCTCAGTGTTTAAAAGATGCTTTTGTTGCAGTCTATTTTATTCATCGAACTTAATTCTTTGCCTGCTAAATTTAGTAATTTTTATACTGTTTAAGTTTGGCAGATATGGTATACTGTTAAATATAAGATTTTCATTGCCACCCCAAAATGGTAAATATATCATTTTTCATTATCCATCGTGGTTAATTTAAAGGTCAAGCTCAAAGATAGGAACAATTTTTAGGAACTTCACAGAAATGGGTGTTCGTTTCTAAACAATACAAGAGCCGGATAACATAGAAAAAAACTTCGATCTTATAGTGTGAATTATTTTACCAACCTTTTTCTTGGACGATTTTCCTCGACAAGCCTCTAATTACAAACATTCATCTAAACCACATCTCTTTTACCCATAATAAACCCGACAACTTGTCATTTCATCAGAAGGAGGGTTATCATGATGGCTCTCGTTACAAATAATGATAATGTCTTACATTTGCATGATGCAAAAATATTTTCGAACGAAGAACATGATGCTATTAATACTATCCCTTCAACTGGATTTCTCACAATATGAAAACACCGTAAAATGGATAGCAGTTTGATACTACTGAAGAAGCGAAAGAACATTATACTGAGTACGATTGACTAAATGGGTTTCAATGAGAATTCGATCAACAAACTAATCACGTGTTAGTGTAGACAAAATGACAACAATTTATATGGTGTGCGCTCGTGAGGGAATAAAATAAAGGAAGAAAAAAAAAAGAGGGAACGGATAAAAAATGTTGAAGTTGAAATACCTTCAAATCTGACTTCAAGGCAAAGATTCAATTTTTTTCACGACGATAGACGAATAGTAACACAATTTTCTGAAATTCACACCTACAAATTTGTTTCAGCAATGAAGTGGAAGCTCATGCGCATTAATAATGCATGTTAGATAGTGCAAAAGATCTGACAAAGGCATTTTATAGGGAAAACATTCGGTTTTCCAAAATCATATCGATCTTTGGTGGTGCAGAGATATAGTCTATCCGAATAGATTGTTGGAATCATTTAGGCAATGTCAGTCATAAGAACTTAGAAGTTGGTGATTCCTATTCAGTCATCAAATTATTTACGGATGAACAATTTGAAAATCCATAGTTTTTTTTATGCAGTTCAAGTTGATGAACAAGGCAGAGCAGTAAGCTTTTTTTGGGTTGATGTTGGTCAAGTATTTTTCTTTGATACTACATAGTACATACAAAACAAACAAATATGATATGTTGTTTGCTCCATTTACAGTGATGAATCACCATCATTAATTATACAGATTGGATGTGCATTTTTACAGGTTGAGAACGAAGTTACATTTTCATGGTTGTTTAGTATTTGGCTTGAAGCTATGAGAGGAAAACATCAATTTCAATTATAACATACCAAGATGTTGTCGTGGTAGTTGCTATAGAGAATGTATATATTCATAAACAATTTTCATTGTTTATGTCTCCGGCAGATTAAAAAATCGGAGGAAAGTTATCTTATGTTTACTTAGAAAACCCAAAATTTAAGAAAGATATGATATTTTTTAGGATAAATGAAACATCATGATCGAAGATTTTAGCGGAAGTAACAATAATTGGTTAAACTATTTAAATGGATTCATGAGTTTTGGGTACCCGTTATAGTTACATAAAATCAATAAGAGGCTAAAAACGGGATTTTAGGGTTTTGAAAGTGAGTTACGGGAGGTTCAACACGAACGGTCTTCGCCTAAACCACACATGGTAGCCATTCAAAGGTTGCTTCAGTCATAGGAGGTATTAAGGCCGGTATTATGGAGGGAAGCAGAGATGATTAGGGATATCAAATTGTAGGATCAGAATATTGTCACAACAATATTCCTGTGAAATAAACAGCAGTTCTGCGATACATCAATGATATTCTGCGATACATCTCAAAGTGACGTAAGGAATGACATATCAGATGAAAACGATAGAAACATGAGAAAAGTGTGACATTTCTGCGACGAATCAATAAAATCATGAATGATTAAGGCGGTGCTAATCTGCGATTTATCGCAAGAACCTGTGTCCGAAATTAAAGGGGATCTTAGTCAGTAAATGAGTCATTGTAATCCACTATGTAAATGCCTATATAAAGGAAATGAATAGTTCCAGAGAGAGAGATGAATTTTTGAGTGCTAAGAAAGTTTTTAGGAGAGAGAAAATCTTATTAAGTGAATTGTATTCTTGATTACTGTAATTCTTTTAAGATCATATTAATAAAAAAGGGTCCTTAATCCTCAAATTGTGTCATAAATATTGATAAATTCTTGAGTAGGGTGTAGTGTGGGAATTCCTGCAACTACATTTTGGCGCCCAGAAACAGGGAGAATCAATTTGAGAAATTCCAAATTGCAACTTGAAGATTTGAAGAAATTGTTAGAATTGAAGAAATGGCTAGAAGGAGAAGAAATACATCAGAACCACCAACAACAGTGAGAAGAAGTAAAAGAATTACAGGTGAAGGAACTGGTGAATTGGAAGGATCTTTAAGGATCAGATCAGGAAGAAGTAGAATGAGAAATGGAGCAGAAAATTCAATTCAACCACCGATAAACAAACACAAGCACAAGATAGAAATGTGGATTATGATAGAGCAAGTGTGCATACTTGGAGGTAGGATTCGATAGAAGAGGCAGAAAATCAAGAAGAGGAAAGAAATCAAGAAGTGGTTGGAGGAGTAATTCATGAATGACGTGAGGTAGTAGATGATTTGAGACAAAGGATACAAGAAGAAAGAAGATTAAAGGCAGAAGAACGTGCAAATCTTACAAGGCAAAATCATGAACTAAGAATGGAAAATTTGAGGTTGCAAAACAGAAGATCAAGAAACAGCATGAGATCAAGTTCAAGATCATATAGAGAAGAAACAAGACAAAATCATCATATACAAAATATTGGCGAGAATTTGATAAATGATCGTTATATTCCACGTGGTGAAACTTTGGACGTTAGACATAATCAAGATGAAGGAGAAAATCAAGAAGAGAGAAGGAGAATGTTACGTGATGAAGAGATTCGAAGAAATCGCAGAATGATTGAAGATGATATTGAGAGGCATTATATTGAGCAAGTACATTTAGCGGGAGAAAGAGAGAGATTGCGAGCCGAAGTAGAAGAACAAGAAATTCAAGCAGCATTGCGTCAGAATAATCATGATAATCGAGAAAGACGACGTGTACAAAATCGTAATAATGATAATCTAAATGAGGCATATGATAGAATTCGCAGAGACATGGAAAGGCAACGAAGAGAAAGGATAAGGGATGAGGAAATTCGCAGAGAAGAAAATGAAAGACAAATTAATTTGCAAATTTAAGAAGAAGAAAATCGCAGAAGAGAGCAAAATCAAGATATTGAAGAAAAAGAACGAAATATCGCAAGACAAGAAAGGCATGAACGCAGACGAAGAGAAGCTGCGTTTAAAAGTCCAATGGGGAAAAATTCTGATAGGAATGAGCAAATCTTGCAAGAGTTAGCAGAAATGAGAGGAATGATAAAAAACAGAAGAGAAGGAAGAAGAAGACAACTTGATGAGGCAATTGAAGAAGCTGCGAAAACTCCATTTACTCAAGAGGTACAATTAGGAGGGATACCTCCAAAATGCAATTTTCCGGTGTTGACCAGTATTTTTGATGGGACTACATGTGCCGTCCAACATATCAAAGCCTATATTCGATGCATGCTACAATGAGAGAACCATGATGTCGTCTTGTGCAAATATTTTGCGTCAAGTTTAACTGGAGAAGCACTGAAGTGGTTTGAAAGTCTCCCCAAGAATACAATAACTTCGTTCATGCACTTGCAAACTACTTTCTTAGGAGCATACATAAGCAATAACTCTATACGACCTGGAATTGAAGATGTGTTTGGATTGAAGCAGAGAGTTGGCGAGAGTTTAAAGCACTTAACAATAAGATGGAGGACAATGTGTAGTGAAATGGCAGGAAGAGTAGATGAAAGATATCTCATTTTGTCCTTCATAAATGCTATGTTTGCGACAAATCTATTATACATCCAGGTATTCATAAAAACACAATCACTATGACAGAACTGCGAGAATTGCAAGAAGAGTATATCGCTTTGGAGGAAAAACAAAATGAGATGGAGTCATATCCAATTCTCGCAGGCACAAGTTCAGCCGCAACAAATGGAAGTTTATTACCAAAGATGATTAATACAGTGGCAAGTACCTCCCAAAATCAGCTAGAGAAAATGGAGAGTGATAATCAACGTAAGTTGGTAGCAATGGGGAGTAGAGATCAGGAGGAATTGGAAAAGGAGAGAAATTTTTATAATCGCAATAACAATAATAAGGTCCCAAGGTTTGATCAACCGCAAGAGACTTATGGTGGACAGAGGCAGAATTATTCAAGAGAGCAAAGAGGTCAGAGGATTATATGGGAAGACATCAAATTACCACCTCTAAATACTAGTATAGACAAGATTTGGGAAGCGATTATATTGATGGAGAATATACCTTCACCATGGAACATGGGGAGAGAACCACATCCTAACAACCAAAATCAAGAATTCTGCCCTTATCATCATTTTCATGGCCATTCTGTGAGTAATTGTAGAAATGTAAAAAGAATTATTCTGCGAATGATTGAACATGGGAAATTAAATTATTTTCTAGCGAGATATCCACAACTTCAGCAATTTCCGCCAACACCGGAAATTCGCAGAGTCAATGTTGCGAAAGAAGTAGAAACATTTGTCATTGAAGTAGGAGCTACAACAAAAACAAATTTTTGCAATTCAATTGTACATTCGCAGAAAACAATAGAAGATTTTCATGACAATGTGCTAAGTAGAGTATTTGCAAGGGATATAGAGGGAAGAAAGGTGATGAATATTGCGAAGATTTCTCCGTTAGAGGAATGGCAAAAACAAGTTATTTATTTACTGCACAAGAGATACCAGAGCCAGGGAAGATACATGACAACCCATTGGTGGTGAAGTTAGAGATAAATCCAAAGTACAGAGAAGAAGAAGAAGAAGAAGATGATGATGGTGATGCAGCAAGTGATTCTTGGGCAATAGATAGGGTTTTAATTGACACTGCCAGCTCGGTAGACATCTTATTCTATCATACTTATTGTACAATGGGTGGAAGAGATGATGAGTTAATCCCCTCAACTTACAAGATCTATGGTTTTAATGGCACCGCAAATAAGCCAAAAGGAGAAATTACTATGGAAATTCCATTAAACAAGATATCTTCAAAAATTAAGTTCTGTGTAGTGGATATAGAATCTCCTTATAATGCCTTAATTGGAAGACCATGGCTCCATGGGATCTTGGGCATAGCATCCACATATCATCAATGCATAAAGTTTCTACATCCCCATGGTATTGGGATAATTAAAGGTGATTGGTTTGAAGGAAAAAAGTGTTATGAAGTTGACATTAATACTTGCGAAGAAAGAAACGCCAGAAATCGTAATTGGCAACATAACAGGAAGCAAACTCAGAGAGCAGAGAAATTGATGGTGGACAGTATAGAGTTGCGGGGAAAGGATATATTACAAGAATAGTTTGTGCCAAAAGAATCAATGGGGATTAATCGCGTAAAGATGGGAAAAAGTAGAATCTTCATTCTTCGCAGGAAAATAAACAAATGCAAGGTGCTGGGATAAAGTTGAAATCTTCATTTTGCGCAAGAAAATAAAAAAGCAACAAGATATTGCGAATAATCATTCGTTACAGAAGAAAAGAAGTGCAACAATATCATGTTGCGAACAATCGAAAAACAAGAACAGCAAGAAATGTGCAGACAAAATATTAAAAGAAAAACTTTGTTCAAAAATAAGAATTTTTCTATTAAAAGAAAAAGATGATGATTTCAAATCATATAAGAATTTTTAATGCAAATGCATAAGACGGGCGCAAATCTCCTAAAAACATATAAGAATGGGACGAACCTTTGTGGCGTACACCTTAGTTCGCGGATTCTATTCCGTAAGAGGCAATGTCCTTAAAGTACGTCATAAGGGGGGTATCTCTTTGCATGGCTATGGGAAAGGCTATACTGCTGCTGGAACCTAGTCATGGAGATTTGGGATTATAGAAAATCCATCCGGGAGAGATAACTTGGATTCCCAACTATATAAGGTTATACCCTGGTTGGGCGCCCGAGAGTTTCTCCTAAGGAATGAAAAGTATGATCAAGGCGCCGAGGTACACGATTGAGCTGTGGGTGCCCGAGATGGATGAACCTACCCTGGACATCCATGGAAAGTCTTGGCTACGATGTGTTCGGCCCGAAGAAAACCCCACTAGGGTGCAGTCTTGTAACTATAAGCCATATAGGCATAAAGGACAAGGCTGCGAAAACAACTGGTTGTTTGCAGAACCGGATGGGAAAGTGCTAGTCTTGTATGGACGATGTATAATCCTTGAAGGGGCAACCGGGGGGGAGAGATAAGGGCGATACCCTCCATTAGGGATCTGTGTATCAAAAAAGACGGCAATATCATGAGACTTTATATTCGCAAGAATATTTAGGCCCGTCATATTGTCGCGTGACACAGACAGCAATGTCATGGGACTTTATATTCGCAAGAATATTTAGGCCAATCATATTGCCGCATAACAGGCCAAAAAGCCTAAAAAGAAATGTTAAGATGAGATCAATGGGTTTTTTTGCGATAAGATCAAAAGATGAGATAAATAAAATCAATGATAAGAGGATATAAATCGAAAATACGTACTGCGATTTCATCGCAAAGACGGCAATGTCATAAGTCTTAAAAAGCAAAAAGAGATTAATCTCACAAGATGGCTTAGACTTATCATATTGTCACAGAGATCAAAATAAATGATAAGGCAAGATCAATGGATTATTACATGTGAAAGTAAGAATGTCCTGTGATCTTGTCGCCTAAAATTGGCATAATAAGACCTTTAACTAGGAAGGAGAAATAAGACCACAAGAGAGGTTATATCTGCGAAGCATACAACAAATTTTTTACAGCATTATTTGCGATAATTCATTTATCATATTGCAGATTAATAACAAGAGGCAAGTATGGGAATGATGCATAGAATGGTAAATATTGTTATTCATCATTATATGATAAATTCATACAAATAATTGGAGATTAATGATTATATTAACCATCTTGGAAAAAGAATTATTTCTTGAATTTTTAATGACAAACATATAGAAGCAAAAAAGAGTTTATATATTGAAAGACATCAGGAGCTGCAGATAATTCGCAGAATATTACAATTTGTCACAGATAATTATCGCAAGAAATAAAGAGAGAAATACAGGAGAAGATCAAAAAGAAAAAACAAAACTATTGAGATTTATCTCTATCTCTATCATTATCTTTATCTTCGTCTTCACCATCAGTTCCTTTCTCATCTTTGTTTTCACTTTCATCTGTATCAGCCTCACTATCAGAAATAATTGGTACTTGAGAACTAGCTGGGATATTATCCATAAGACAAGGATATAGACTAAGAGGAAGATAGTTATCTTTGCAAACTTTCTCAATAGCATTATTGCGAACGGTGAGAAGATTATTACGCAAGTTTGAGTTGGATATCTTTATTTTCTCTCGCAGTCTTGAGATTTTTTTCATTACGGGAAATAAGATTTTTTGCAAGACCACTTTTTTCTTCTTCAAGTTCTGTTATCCTTTTGGAATATTTTTCTTCAGATTCTGCGATGATACAACAACAAATTAGAAATTTGTTAGAAATCTACAAGAAATACAAAGATATTAGAGGAGCAATAAATAACCTTCTCTTTCATGGATCATTTCTTGTATCAAGGTTGCTTGCTCGGTATGAAGACTGACATCTATCGCTAAATTTTTCCTAGCATTATCGAGAATTGTCGCAGCCCATGCGAATTCATCATCACTTTGAATGAGAAGATGGGAACGGATTTGTTCTTCTCTTTTAAGAAGTTTAATGTTTTCATTCTTAAGTCTATCTCTCTCAAATTCAGTATCAATAAGGGTATTGCGGAATTTTGATAGAGCTTCAGCTCCTTGAAGAGTAATGCATTCTTTATCCTTCTCAAGTTCATTTTTATTGGCTTTTAAAACTTTGATTTTTTCTCTAAACTCATCTCTGCAAGTCTTTAAACTATTGGATGTACTTAAGACAGATCTATAATCCATTCTCATAAAGGAGATATGATATTTAAGCTCATCAATGGACAGAGTATTAATTTTTTCGTCTGAATAGTTATTTAAAGCGTCATTAAGACGCTAAAGAAGAGTGGTTTCATCTATGGGTTCATCAAAAGAATTAAGAATGAGGGCTTCATCAGTAAGATTATAGGCATCTGCAAAATGGTTGCCCAAATAAGCTAAAATAGCTAGGAAAAAAAAAAGGGGGAAAAAGACTTATACCAATAACTTGTTTGCAGAATTTCTCCTTGTCAACTAATTTCTGTTGAAGAACTTGAATTTATACTTCAAGCGATTTGTTTTTATTAAGAAGCTCAGTATTCCCAGTAACTTCCAACTGTTTACATTTTTCGCGAAGAATATAGATTTCAGCTTCATATTGCTTATTTTTCTCACAAAGTTTCGCAGATTCAGATTGTGAATCAGTAAGCCTTTTCTGTGATGATGATAATCTACTTTCTAATTCTGAAGCAAAGAAAAAGAAGCTCTAGCAGTCTGTGACAAAAAAGAGAAAATGAGTAAGATAAGTAAAAGATCTTTGATACTCATGACAAATGTAAAGTTTACTACAAGAAAAATGAAGGAAAGGGGCATACCAACGAAGCTAGTGCATGAAGAAAACCTGGGTTAATAAATCTTGAGACTCCTTTAAGATCTTTATTATTAGTCAAGATTGAAGCGTCGCAGATCTTTGAGAGATAGTCGCAAGTACGAGTAATATCATCCTCTCCAACACCTTGTATGGGGTTTCTAAAAATGTTTGACAATTGATCCATTGGAGTCTCAGGTTGAGAAAGACCCATCGCAGACCTAATTCTTGCGGAGGAAATATGTGTTGAAGTGCCCACGGAAGCATCATTATTAACTCCACCATTCTTTTCAATCTCATTATCTTTATCAGCGGTAAGAGAAGTCTCTATGAGTGGAGAATTTAAAGATGAAAGTGGTTAAGTTTTTTGGATTTTCTTTGGAGGACCATCAGCAGTTTGATTTTTATTGCGGCGAGGAGAAGCACCAGAACCTTCATTTTGAGTTATTAATCTTTTTCCTTTATCTTTGGCTATAACCGCCGCGACAAATGGTATTTCCTTGAAAACAATCACACATAAAGATAAGAAACAGGGGCAACAATATATTATTAAAGGTTATAGAAGATTGTTTCTTACTTCATCTGTGAAGGTTTTCAAAATTTGTAGGAGATTGGGATTCCCAGTATTGGCATAGCTAAGTTTCATTTTTTCAATATGATAAAAGATATTTCAATAATAAGTAAGAATAATACATTTATCCAAATCCACGAATAATGATAAATTTTGCGAGATATACCTCAAAATTCCTTTCAGGCCAGTTAAAAACCCAAGGACGATACGCCGCAAGATTCGCAGGAAAATCAAGAGTGCCAGAAATATATGGACCTTCAAGGAGGAGAGGAAATCCGCACCACTTATCATCTTTTGAGAAGCGTGGACCTTGGTTTTTACTTGAATGATAGTCTATATCTTGCATAAGAAGTTTATCCTTCGCAACCTTCTTATTCTTATTCAAACGAACATCCCAACACGTGCTCTCTTTCTTCATGGGAATCACTTGATAATTCTCAAAGAAATTCTCCACGGTATATTTCGCTGGAATAATTGGGATATCTTTAAAATCAGGATGTTTCGCAGATTCAGGATAGAGAGATCCTTTACCAGCTCCACGAAAGGCATATTCAAGAATGAGACGAATACAATCTCCACTTAATTGGTAGATTGCTCGTGAAAATTTAGCGTGAGAAATAATTTCATAAAAAAAAGGGAGATCTGGGTTATAAAGAGGGATACGAAGGTCAGCTTCTAGTTGACCTATCGAAATAAGGATTTTCCCATTGGAAGAAGGAAATCCTGAAACTAGATCAATGGAGAGATCAGAGTCTGAAGATTGACCAGGGATCTCAGAAAGTGTGAAACCTAAAGTTTGGAGCTTTTGTTGGTGTTTTTGGAAAGTAGGTTGACCTAACTTTTTAGCAGGAGCCATTTTTTAGTATGGGAATGATGATTAAGATGAAGAAGAATAAAGAAACAAAATTGAAATAGTAATAGATCCGGAATTTGCGGAAGAAGATGAAGAACAGTAGATTTGCAGAGAAAAAGTGAAAAGAGAAAGTAAAAAGAAGAGGAGAGATTAGCGAAGAAGATATTTATAAGAGAAGAATATTCTTGAGAACATCAATGCATTCAATGAAGAAAAGACGTGAATGGTCAGAATTCAACGGTTGAAAAAAGATGTGTCAAGGAATAGATGAGAGAAGAAACACACGTAAAATATCTAGCGATGGATGCAGAGACGTGTTAGAGTGAAGGAAGTGTGAAAAGACAAGGAGTTGTGGCAAATCAAGAGATTTAAATTCTCATGATCTTTATCTTCTTCGCAGAAAAGATATGAGAAGAGGCAAGATGTAGGATCAGAATATTGTCACAACAATATTCCTGCGAAATAAATAGCAGTTCTGAGATACATCAATGATATTCTGCGATACATCTCAAAGTGACGTAAGGAATGACATATCAGATGAAAACGACAGAAACATGAGAAAAGTGTGACATTTCTGCGACGAATCAATAAAATCTGTGAATGATTAAGGCGGTGCTAACTGCGATTTATCGCAAGAACCCAGGTCCGAAATTAAAGGGGATCTTAGCTGTAAATGAGCTGTAATCCACTATGTAAATGCCTATATAAAGGAAATGAATAGTTCCAGAGAGAGATGAATTTTTGAGTGCTAAGAAAGTTTTTAGGAGAGAGAAAATCTTATTAAGTGAATTGTATTCTTGATTACTGTAATTCTTTTAAGATCATATTAATAAAAAAGGGTCCTTAATCTTCAAATTGTGTCATAAATATTGATAAATTCTTGAGTAGGGTGTAGTGTGGGAATTCCTGCAACTACACAAATAATAAATAATAGCTCTGAGAGGTTACAATAAGTTTTGTGTTAGCTTGGAGAAATATAAGATATATTTAGTGCTGAGTTCTCCAATCTCAGCTCGGTGAAAGTAGGATTGCATGGCGTGCTGAGAAATTTTCTCGTATTTTCACAAGTATATAGAGATAAACTAAGCGGAGAACTCATTTCTGCGATGAGAAATAGGAAGGGTATTTCTCACATGTGACGTACACTGCCAGACCAAAACCTTAATTGATATCCCTGATTTGTATGTGACTGAGCCAGCCTTTGTGATGATGTGTCGAGAGAGAGAAATATTCTCTATGGCCGATGTTGGCCAAGTGTTTATGGGTGAAAACTATTCCTGCTAATTTTGGTAATTTGGGTTGTGGATGAGGAATAAATCTAAACCTTAAACAAATGCACTGCGCGGTGAGTGCTTGTAGATTCGAGAGATCAATCTGTGAAAGTCTGGCCTAAACCAAGAAATGGCCGTTCCAGACTTGTTTCGGTCACAAAGTGAAGGAGATGGGGTTGATCTTAAGGAGGAAGCGAAGAAGGTGTTGATAATGTGAAGGTGTTGGCTATGTATGACTTATATCAGAAATCTGAACTGGCTTGCAGAATGTAAGCTATCAATTCTGGTGTTTGGATACGATTGTATCAACACTTTCCTCTGTTATCTCGTCTTGTTCTGTTCTTGTGAGAAATAGGGCGGAGAACCTATTTATACAAGTCTTTTAGCCTAACCTTCGTATCTCGTTGAAAATGGAGAAAGTGGAGTGATGGAGTAGTGGAGTAGTGTGTTGGTATCACACGACCAGGATTGCCCACTTCTCCCATCATCACTAACCGTCCATGCCTTCCTTACACGTTCTTGTGATGACGCGTTGTGCGCTGCATGCTGTAAACCGCCAGACTAATACCCCAGTATGTATCCCCCAGTTTGTGACATGATTGATGTCTTAAACGTGTGAATCATGGGACCCACAGAAAGTAGCATGTAATGCTACGTTATTTAGGAAATTGATACTTGTGAAGTATCGTGTGTATAATATGCAAGTACTGCATCGAGTATATTCAGCATGTATGAAGCATCGTTGTTTGAGCGTCTCAGAATAACTTCATGTCCAGCCTACTTCATGTGATGGTTTGGAAGTTGCGCATGCCAACCCTCCCTTGACCGATCACATGGTGTGGTAGAGTGAAGGGTGGTTGATAGGGTGTAGAATGCATCTTATCTATTATCTATTGGTTATGCTTTCTTTGCTATTTTTCTTGTAAATTATGTATTTTACGAGTGTTTTTGAGTTATTAGGTACTCTTGAGTCACACGAAGGAAAAGAAGAAGAAATCACCCAGTTTGAGCAAAAAGGGCAGAATTGTCATTTAATAGGGCGAGCACTATCTGGAGTCCAGTAATGGTTAAGGGGAAACTCTTCTTGGAGGTGTACTAGACACAAACCAGCTACGGTTAAGAGGTTGTCATTTGGGGTACCCCTTATCATTTAGTCAAGGGTATAATCATCACTGGGTAGCCCATAACTAGGAAATATATGTGTTATAAGCACCCAGTTTGGGTGGTTCTTATCTCTGGGTTTTAAAAATCCACCCCAATCATATTCTAAACCTAAATCGAGAGATGATTTCCTCTCATCACCTCTTTCACCTGAAAACGAAACAGTGGCTGTTGTTTTATTGTATGCAAGAATTGAGATCGAAAACTCAGGTGGAAGAATTGATTATGAAATAGATATTCAGTAGAGTAAGATGGGTGTTGTGGATGAGGGTTGAATCAGATCGAGTTTCTAGGGTTCGATCTGTTGATATTCGTGAGGTGAAATCTCAGTTGCAGAAGCAGAAATAGGTACGATGGTAATGACACAGATTCAAGATGGGTCTGCTGATTAAAATGGGTTGAAGTGATTTTGGCAGTTTGAATGAAGGAATTGAAGATTGGGTCTGATACAAATTAGGGTTTGAAAAGCTTCTGTTGGCAGTGAAGAACAGAATTGAAGCCGAGAAGTGTGTTGGTAACGGAATTGAAGAGAATGGTTGTTGTTGTTGGGGGTCTGTAACAGCAAATTGAGAAATGGGTTAGATGTTATTGTGTTTTGATGAAGATTAAAGGAAGTAATGACTGTTGCAGCTGATTCAAGAGCACAAAGATGGTCTCTGATGCATAATTGAGCTCGATGTGGATGAATGGGAGAAACAACAGATGTTGCAGAGGGTGGTTGTCTGTGTAACTGAATTATCTTAGATGAATGTTAGGATGTCGCAGGAACTGAAGACCAAAATATCGGCCTGAATTTGGCCTGGGAAAATCCCAGAAAACAGCCGAAACTCGGCCGGTTTTCTATTCTGGCGAGTTAACTCAGTGGCCAATGACGACCGATCCATACCTGCAACTCAGACTAGTCAGCTCAGTAAGACCGAGTTAGACTGCTGACTCGATGACTGACCTGACTTTCTCCTTTGACTTTGACTAACAGGTTGACTGACGGTTGACCTGTTTGACCGTTAGTCATAACGGTTGACCAACAGAATATACCTTCAACGGATAGAATTTTCAGGTGGCCGGTGGTGACGGATTCTGGCCTATTTCCGGCCAAAAACCCAGTTTTCCGGCGAGCCAAAAATACAGAATTTTGTGTGGATTTCTCTCATGGGATGTGAAGACTTGGGTTTGGAATTGGATGAAGAATTGGGCTTGGATTTGGAAAGAGGAGATGAAATATTTGAAAAAGGCTTGGATTTGGAAATTGAGCTACAAAAGGAAAGGGATTCTATTCCTTGGAAGATATGGAGAACATGAAGCCTATAAATAGAGAAGTTCTCTACTTTTCTAGACACACTTTCATACACATCCATACACTTTCATACACTTAGATACACTTATACACACTTTTGTGCATACTTTTGCACACTTCTACACACACAACACTTTTTTTTTTCTTTATTATTTGTGTGAACTCTTAGCATGAGTAACTAATTTGATTAAGGATGAATTCCTAGTTCTTAACATGTTTTGAGTTTTGTTTTAAATATACTTTGAGTTTTCACATGATTATTGTTTGTTTTTACTAATATTAGTGTTTATGATTGATTGATAGGTTGTTTAGGATGCATACTAAATTGATTTGTTAATTGATCTAAAGCTAGTGAAAGTTAGGGAATACGTAATAGTTTCTTGACTCTTTACACAGGTAGAAAACACAAGACCTTGCGGAGGGATTCCGTGGAGCAATTGTGTGTGAAAACAACGCTAGAAAGTGGACCAAGCGAACCGAGTCTAACTACTAGTACTAAACCTAAATTCTTAAATCTTAATGCATTCGGGGAATTACATCTTGTAAGCGAACCTCAAGGTGGTTCTTTTGAATAGAATCTGATAACTAAGCGGACATGTTACTCAGTGAAATAAGGAATTTTGGGGTTAGCTAAGCGAACCTGCTATCCCACGGTTGGTGATAATCTATGACTAATAAAAAGTGGAAAAGAACATAACTTTAATCATTGTTTTGCAGCGAAGAAGGATTCCTTGATCTACTCTCTCTTATTGATTTCAATTTACACTTTTAATTGATTTGTTTATTTTATTTACTTTCTTAAATTCTTAACCAATACCCCCCTTTTGTGTGACAATTTTACAACTAGAATCTCGTGCTCCTCGTGGGATCGATCTTGAATACCCTATATTACTTGTTAATTAGGTAGTAAAGTATTAATTAATTTGTTGTGGTTGCGACACGCATTAAATTTTGGCGCCGTTGCAGGGGAGCATCAGATGATTTTAGTTGTTTTCTTTTTAATTTTTGCTTTATTGTTGCTTTGTTGGATTCTTTATCGTATCTAACTTAGTTTTTGAGAATTGTTTTTCAGGTACCGGTTTTCCATGTATGGTGGACAAGAGCAAGCATATTACAACAATCAATACGGTTTTCAACCTCAACATCATGGCAACTTCCAACCATCCTTAGGATACAATCAAAATCAATCTTTTGGCTATGATAAATATCCTTCGGAGCCTTATGGATATTCTCATACATATCAACAACCTTATGACGGGTATGTAAGTAGACAATCACAAGGATGGACGGATAATTATGCTTCTAATACATTGTTTTCTAGTAATGTGCAGACATGGAATTGGGAATATACTCCTCTTCATCGTGTTTTTCCTTCACTTTTTAAGGATATACAATCTAGAAACTCTATACACGATGGTAAGCGTGTGAACGTCCGTAAACTTGCACAAAAGTTATACAAATTGGAAGATGATGGAGATTCGGAAGAGCTTGTCGCAGAAATTAGTAGGACCATTCATATGGAACTTAAACGACGTCGGGATAAAGGTTATGAAACCGATGAATATTCTTATTATGGTGATTCTGATAATGAAGATGATTGTGTTGAAAAGGACCAACCTTTGGAAACTTTTGATGACGCTAGTGTAGATTACTCGAGCCTTGATCTTAATAATGATCAATCACCTATTCAAAAGGTAGAGCTTGAGGAAGATGCATTTAGTTCTTGGAAAAAATTCCTTAGGGAAAGATATGAGTCTGCGGAAGTGTATGAGCGTTGCAACAATGAGGAAGTTATTCCAACTCCGGATCATAATAATGATCCTTCGCCTATTCAAAAGGAGGAGATTGTGTGTAACTTTCCTATTGTTAAAAATGGTGTAACACCCTCACAAGAAGATCCTACAATCTATACCGACGAAAATAATTTTAGTGAATGGCCCGATTCCGATGATGAAGATGTTGAAGAGATGATGCTCGATAATGAAACCGAATTGATTGAATTCGTGGAAGACCCAATTGAACTTGCCGATGATTATGATGATGCCGAGACTTTAGTTAAGGTATAAAATGACGAAGAATGGTTGCAAGGTTTGATAGAGGACCATGATATGCAAGAGGTAAGTAATTCACTCAAATTTTTTAAGAATGAAGAAGATACCGTGATACAAGAGATTGTGCAAGGTTTGTCTAACCCTTTGCATATTGATTCTTCTCCTTTACCTCTTATTGGATTGAATGTATGTGCTTCGAAAGTACTTTTGAATGACTTTGTTTCTCGATATCCACCATTGGAAACACTTGATTCTAACACTATGCAGGTTTGCCAAGAGGAACCCATAGAAATTCCCAAATTCTATGTTCTTTATACACTTTCGAGTGTGGCCAAGAATAAGTGTGGGGGAAATTTCTATCGAGATATAACTTTACTATTCTTTTCTTGTGATAATATTTGTATGAAGCTGTTGTGTGCAAAACAGGTACTATGGGTGGATCCCCAAATTTTCCGATTGTTAGTATATAGGGAGTGAATCTTACAAGAGCCATGTCAGGCCGTCGACTTTAAAACAAGCACTAAGTGGGAGGCAACCCACCGGTTTTGTATTTCCTATCCTTTTGATTTTATTTTCTTTGAGTTTCGTTTATTTATTTTTCTTGTTCCATATCATATTAGGATTTCCCACCTTGACTTTGTTAGGAAGACTCAATTACATTGAGGACAATGTAAGGTTTAAGTGTGGGGGATTGGTTAAGCATATATTTTTTTAAAAATTTTTTGCATAAAACTTTGAACTTTTAGAGATTTTAGAGTCACTAGCATGCTTCTAGGTATGTTTACATATAGAATTCTGACCGACATAACTGAACTTGGAAGTGTTAGGGAACTACGTTCGGATTTCTTGCTTGTTAGAGTGTTAAATAATGGATTTAATCATGCCGGTGATGCAAATTTGGTACAGGGAGAAGTGCATTATTAGAGTTGCTGATCAATCATTAGTGGAGACTACCCATTTTCATATCATCCAAGGCACCGACCAAAAATTCTTCCTTTACTAAAGAGCTTCTTTTGAGTGTGTGTCACTGTACATTAATTCCGGGTAGAATGGTGAGCTACCCAACTTCACACCAATTTTCAGCACTATTTTGATCTCTTGAGTGCTAATTTTTGTCAATTATGAGGGTGACGTCTATAGATGAAAGCCTCCTTCTTGTAGTTCGATTTGCAGTTAGCACCATTCTCTCTCTCGACAACAACGGGTCCATAGAAACACCATAATCATCAACAACAAGGAGCGACATCAAAATCTACAAGGAAAGTTGAAAGCGTTTGAGGTTTGCAAGCAACAATGGAACAAGAAAAAGAACAAATTTTTATATCCAAGTAAAGCAAAATACAATGAGGTAATTTTATATCAAAGTATAAATACTTATTTACAAGAGCGAAGAAAAGCAAAAGGTGAGAATTATTGAAGTTTATGATTTCAAGACGATACAAGTTGTGAAGAATCAAGCGGTAAAGTACTTTTCCACGGCCATGGTTGTTTTATTTTTCACTTTGTTTTGTATTTTGTTTCTCTTGTCTTGAAAAAATGAAAATGAATGAAAAAATGAAAAAAAATAAATAATTGAAAAAATGAAAAAGAAAAAGAAAAAGGAAAAAATAAAATAAAAAGAAAAGAAAATAAAAAAATATATATATGAGACAAGAGAAATATCTATTATTGTTTTGTTTTGAATAAGCCGTGGGGAAGGAAAATTTATAAGGAAGTTTCAAGCGACATGGATTTTAAGGAAAAAGGTTACAAATTGTCAAGGAACTATGAAATTCAAGTGCTTATCATCAATAGTTGAAGCCGAAGACCAAGAAGATGAAGACAAGGAGCAGAAGACGTTTCTATTGGATGCCGTGAGAGTGGTGTTATCATAATTGGCAATCGGATGTGAAGGTAAGTAAGTAATCTCATCCTCGATAATAGTGGTTGATTTCCTTTCTTAGAGATCGTCAGAAAAATGGTTTTTCAAAATATTAAAAGATGTGGGTTTTTCAAAATTTCGGAAGTTGTCCTTCCCACCATTCAATGTGTTGCAGGAATTATATTTTCATTCCTACTTGCACACATGTGAGACCCATAAAAAAGCCGTCTTTTTGAGTGCAATTATCATAAAACCCTTTTTGGTGAGATAGAAGTCGAGGTGAAATGCTTATTGATCGTTTCTCAAACACGTGTTCTCTCATTATGGTGTGGTTATTTCTCACTCAACATTTAAGAATGAGAATATGTTCTTTAGTATTTTTAACTTCTTATTACTAGCATGCAGAAACTCTATGTCTTCATAACTCTTTAGATGCTTGGGAAGCTAGAACGATTTGAAGTTGTAAGTTTTAGTTTGATTTGCTCGAGGACTAGCAAAGTCTAAGTGTGTGGGAATTTGATAGGGTGTAGAATGCATCTTATCTATTATCTATTGGTTATGCTTTCTTTGTTATTTTTCTTGTAAATTATGTATTTTACGAGTGTTTTTGAGTTATTAGGTACTCTTGAGTCACACGAAGGAAAAGAAGAAGAAATCACCCAGTTTGAGCAAAAAGGGCAGAATTATCATTTAATAGGGCGAGCACTATATGGAGTCCGGTAATGGTTAAGGGGCAAATCTTCTTGGAGGTGTACTAAACACAAACCAGCTACGGTTAAGGGGTTGTCATTTGGGGTACCCCTTATCATTTAGTCAAGGGTATAATCATCAATGGGTAGCCCATAACCAGGAAATATATGTGTTATAAGCACCCAGTTTGGGTGGTTCTTATCTCTGGGGTTTAAAAATCCACCCCAATCACATTCTAAACCTAAACCGAGAGATGATTTCCTCTCATCACCTCTTTCACCTGAAAATGAAACAGTGGCTGTTGTTTTATTGTATGCAAGAATTGAGATCGAAAACTCAGGTGGAAGAATTGATTATGAAATAGAGATTCAGTAGAGGAAGATGGGTGTTGTGGATGAGGGTTGAATCAGATCGAGTTTCTAGGGTTCGATCTGTTGATATTCTTGAGATGAAATCTCAGTTGCAGAAGCAGAAATAGGTACGATGGTAATGACACAGATTCAAGATGGGTCTGCTGATTAAAATGGGTTGAAGTGATTTTGGCAGTTTGAATGAAGGAATTGAAGATTGGGTCTGATACAAATTAGTGTTCGAAAAGCTTCTGTTGGAAGTGAAGAACAGAATTGAAGCCGAGAAGTGTGTTGGTAACGGAATTGAAGAGAATGGTTGTTGCTGTTGGGGGTCTGTAACAGCAAATTGAGAAATGGGTTAGATGTTATTGTGTTTTGATGAAGATTAAAGGAAGTAATGACTGTTGCAGCTGATTCAAGAGCACAAAGATGGTCTCTGATGCAGAATTGAGCTCGATGTGGATGAATGGGAGAAGCAACAAATGTTGCAGAGGGTGGTTGTCTGTGTAATTGAATTGTCTTAGATGAATGTTAGGATGTCGCAAGAACTGAAGACCAAAATATCGGCCTGAATTTGGCCTGGGAAAATCCCAGAAAACAGCCGAAACTTGGCCGGTTTTCTATTCTGGCGAGTTAACTCAGTGGCCAATGACGACCGATCCATACCTGCAACTCAGACTAGTCAGCTCAGTAAGACCGAGTTAGATTGCTGACTCGATGGCTGACCCGACTTTCTCCTTTGAATTTGACTGACGGTTGACCTGTTTGACCGTTAGTCATAACGGTTGACCAACATAATATACCTTCAACGGATAGAATTTTCAGGTGGCCGGTGGTGACGGATTCCGGCCTATTTTCGGCCAAAAACCCAGTTTTCCGGCGAGCCAAAAATATAGAATTTTGTGTGGATTTCTCTCATGGGATGTGAAGACTTGGGTTTGGAATTGGATGAAGAATTGGGCTTGGATTTGGAAAGAGGAGATGGAAAATTTGAGAAAGGCTTGGATTTGGAAATTGAGCTACAAAAGGAAAGGGATTCTATTCCTTGGAAGATATGGAGAACATGAAGACTATAAATAGAGAAGTTCTCTAGTTTCTAGACACACTTCCATACACTTAGATACACTTATACACACTTTTGTGCATACTTTTGCATACTTCTACACACACAACACTTTTTCTTTTCTTTATTATTTGTGTGAACTCTTAGCATGAGTAACTAATTTGATTAAGCATGAATTCCTAGTTCTTAACATGTTTTGAGTTTTGTTTTAAATCTACTTTGAGTTTTTCACATGATTATTGTTTGGTTTTACTAATATTAGTGTTTATGATTGATTGATAGGTTGTTTAGGTTGCATACTAAATTGATTTGTTAATTGATCTAAAGCTAGTGAAAGTTAGGGAATACGTAATAGTTTCTTGACTCTTTACACAGGTAGAAAACACAAGACCTTGCAGAGGGATTTCGTGGAGCAATTTTGTGTGAAAACAACGCTAGAAAGTGGACCAAGCGAACCGAGTCTAACTACTAGTACTAAACCTAAATTATTAAATCTTAATGCGTTCGGGGAATTACATCTTGTAAGCGAACCTCAAGGTGGTTCTTTTGAATAGAATCTGATAACTAAGCGGACCTGTTACTCAATGAAATAAGGAATTTTGGGGTTATCTAAGCGAACCTGCTATCCTACGGTTGGTGATAATCTATGACTAATAAAAAGTGGAAAAGAACATAACTTTAATCATTGTTTTGCAGCGAAGAATGATTCCTTGATATACTCTCTCTTATTGATTTCAATTTACACTTTTAATTGCTTTGTTTATTTTTTTTTACTTTCTTAAATTCTTGACCAATACCCCCCTTTTGTGTGACAATTTTACAACTAGAATCTCGTGCTCCTCGTGGGATCGATCTTGACTACCCTATATTACTTGTTAATTAGGTAGTAAAGTATTAATTAATTTGTTGTGGTTACGACACGCATCAGTGGTGATCACCATGACGCCGTACTGACCAATTAACTCCGGACCAGGGCTATATAGCCAAGCCGGTAAAGTTGGACGAACGAGATGATCTTTGAGACACTCATCTGCGACCGTTGATGGAATTAGGGTTTATGAAAAGGTGCACAAGCATCACTTTTCAGCTTGGTCGAATCCAAGCTTGGGACACAATTTTGGCTAGGACGGTCATGCTTGTGTGTAGACAACATGACGGTGTAGGCGCCCATACCTCATTGTCTCTCGAAAGTGTGATCTGGGCCATTCAATTCGTCCCGCAAAGTTGTGTGGTTGAGATCAATTTGCGACAAAAAATTGGTGCTGCAAAAGCCGCACGCCGTACCAACTTCGGGCGGGCGTTCCAAGACGACCAGGATTGGTCGGTCTTGGCCGATTTCTCCAACGTATAGGTGGTAGGCTGGTGTTCACGCCTATGCCTTACCATCCCATGAAAACATGACATAAGCCACTCAATTCGTCCGGAGAAATCGAGCGGCTGAGATTAGTTTGCAATTTGGAAGGAGCGACCATGCATGTTGGAGGCGCGCGAACCGAGGAGAAAAAGATAGTTCGGTCTTGGACAATCAGGTGAGGTAATAGACGGGTCCACAGTGGTCATGTTGGTATTATCGAAACTGCTTTGATCTAATCTCAGACCCTCCATTCGTGCCGGAGAAAATGGACGCTCGTGATTCAAAACCCTAATTTTGGGTTTCAAGGCCGTGCGTCATGCTCTATTCAGGCGCACGATTTGGAATGACCAACCATGGTTGGTCCTGACCGATTGGTCAGGTATGTAGGTGGGCCCATGGTGATTGTGTTTGCGACGATGGATGGTTGAGACTGTTTTGCGACACATGTAATGTGCCGCAAACCCTAATTTAGGGTTTTCCATCCATACTGCCATGGTTTGGACGTTTTGGCAAGCTAGGCCAATCTTTTGGGGAGGCCGATCATGCGGGGCTCGCATTGGTTCGACAACGGATATTCCATACCTGCTTGGGGGTTATGGAATCGATCTGGGCCATCCAATCATGCTGGTGGAGTTGGATGCAAAAATTGATGGTATTTATCAATGATGTTGTAGTAAAAAGGTTCTTTGAGACTTGTGAAGGAAATGGAATTTTTAGATTTAATAAAAAATATATATACAAAAATATTAACAAAGTGGGCGAGAGGTGACCAAGACACTAGATTCCACTATTACGCAAAATTGAATGATAAATATTTCAATACTCTATTCAATTCTTCGGTCCTCTTTTATCTTTAGTTCACTATCAATCATACAAATTCTTAAATGTTATTTGTAAACCTTAAGCATAGATTATCAAGAGATTAAACCAAGCATAACCTATCAAACTGAATCACAAATAATTAAGACAATCATTCAAACAATTTAAAACTCTGCAAAAGCAGCGATTAGGTGAATTATATAATTAAATGAAATAGTTACCCATTTATGTTGCGTGAATAGCTTTCTCCATTGCCTTGGTTACGAGGGAATTAGCTCATAATGGTAAACATGCTCTCAAAATAATTATTTATTATGGCTCAAATGGTGTTTACAATAAATAGAAGAAGAGAAAATGGTATAAAACAGGATTCTGCGACCCACAAAAGACGTCTAGAAAGAACGACAGAGCTGAAGTGCTATTGTCGTTGGAAAAATACGACCCACGCCTGTGACCCACGACCCACTGTCATTGTCATTGTTGACAAACGACTGTTGTTGCTAGTCTGTTCTTCGTGTTCTTCATCTTCATCAGCAGGAAGCTTGATGTTCATGGTGATTTCTTGCTCCTCAGTTCTCCTCAAGCCCCCCAAACTCTCGACCAAACTTATAGGCAACCATAGAAACCTATTTATACCCAAAAGTAACAAGAAATCACGCTCATTAACTCTCCATGATCCTCCATTACTCGGTGTTAAAAGAAAATATTTTACAAATATTTTCTTCCCTGAAATGATTCTCCACGCGTAAACAACTTCTGATACTCCCTTATTTAGATTCTACATGCATCTTCAATGACTAAGTGTCATCCAAACACGAGCATCACACATCAAACTTGCTGAAAATCCGTGAATATCATTTTCAAACCCGTGTTGCCCTGATTTCTTCCACGTGAGTATCCAGCCAAATTCAGTCGAAACAATCACCCATACCAGCTCTGTTATGATATATTACATCTTTCCAAAAAGTTTCAGCGATTGAATCGCACAAAATCACGTCCAAATGCAATCGAGAAAATCTGCCAGTGAAGAGCAAATATTTTCCCGCCAAAATATATTTTTTTGAATTTGTGAAGAAGGTCGCCCCTTATCCAGTAGTCGCCCCTTATCCGTTGCTGGAGTCCGAATAACACATTCCCATGGGGTGCCTTTAGTAATTTTTTGGGGTGCCTTTAGTATTTTATCCTGTGGTGTAAAACACCACTTTTCGAGCCAATTTTGCCGCAAGAGCTTATTTCTCTATAAATACCTACAAAGACATAAAATAACAAAATAAATACAAAAATCGAGTACTAACAATACATACAATTGAGACATATTAGACACATAAATGTGTCTATCAACACCCCCAAACTTATTATTTGCTAGTCCTCGAGCAAAACTAATCTAGAAAATAAAATGACTACACTTCGCACGTGCAGCAAGCCGTTAAACCACTAGGTGGCCCCCGTGGCGGAGTGTTGTCTCCGGAGGGTTTACCAGAGGTGTACCCACAAAACCTTTTACTCCAGACCCTAGCTATATACGCAGAACCTTGGAAGGCACTAAAGAATCTCCTTGGTTGGCATACTTATTGACTACAAGAGGAAGTACCCTGATGAGAAATTCCAATTGATGTACACGAAAGCATACTAAAATTCATATAAAGTGACAAAGCTCTACTCAGATAGTTTCTAGACATCATAAACCGGAGTCGACCAATCACATGAATAGATTAAGAAGAGAAAAACGTGGATGATATTGTCTAGGTTGAACCTATCCTAATGGACTGAGATACTGGTCTGGACTAATATCAACACACTGGCATATACAAGGGGACCAGTGGTCGATAATCCTAACTCCAGGTCAACTCAGCTGGCATATACAAGGGTACCAGTGGTTGAATTTATTGTATTTATTCCAGTTGGTCTAGTGGTCTGGTCTCAATTTTTTTTTTTTTGGGTATCTCAGTCACTCTATTTCACCCTAACAATGGTAAAAATAAAAATAAAAGAAGTGATCAGGATTCTTTCGATGTTTCCATCACGAGGATATGGCGAAACTACCATGTTTTCTTTTCTAACACCTAAGCTCTGTGCTTTTATGAATAGACTTTTCTAGATGTTTCCATCTAATCAGATTGGTTCCTCAACTCCTACAACCAAAATGCTTCCATCCACTTAGATTGGTTAGTGCCATCCTTAATAAACATAAATTTTTAGGCTCTGGAGTTTATTTATTGCAACTAAAAAGTTTCTCCCATACCCCCAAACTTAAATCTAACATTGTCCTCAATGTTCTAAAGATGAAATTAAAAACATGAACAAGGAGAAACTGTTACCATTTGAAGCAAAAGAGTTAAGGAAAGATATTACCGTGTTGCATGAGATTGGGTTACCTCATAAGAAGTGCTAAGTTTAAAGTCTTCAGCCAGACTTAGGAAAGATTAGTCAACTCGAACCATAAAGTAACAGTCAAAATAACTGCGGGTGTTCAAAACTAAATAGAGCTGACCAAAGGAAACTGCAATGAACCAAGAAAATATCCAACACACCCTTATCTAGTTTCCTGTTTAAGACAACTACAAATAGCTGTGGTTCAGGTTCAGGTTCTATAACTGGGCTAGATAACAAATTTTCATGGGTTGCATTTCTTCAAAAGTTGGATCCAAATGTTCAGGTCCTAGAGTCTGGAAAAACTCGAATAAGAACTTAGAAGCATATAACATTAACTTGAATAAGAACTGGGGATCCCCTAAGTCAATCAGATTTGACTCACACAGCTGACCACAGTAGTGGTCATTCTTAAGCAAATGTGTCGACCCTAATATTCTAAAGTAATTAGGTTTAGTCTCAAAACTTAATAATTGACACATCTGGAACTTATACGTTCCCACAATTGGACGGAAAGTTTTTGGTGGGAAATCAAAGTCAATCGTGGTATCATAGCCTGGGTTAACCACATCAACCATAGGATGGGTTTCTAACAACTGAACTTTTTCCTGGATATTATTAGTTTCGGGAGAGCTAGTATGAAGGTAATCTAGCACAATGGTTGAGGAACATATATCAAGTCCCAAGTGAGGGATATCTATGAGAGCTAAAGGTAAGTCACATGGAGAATGATAATCACCCCCAAACTTAGAATTTTGGGTGTCTCTAGATAGACTAGCTATAATTTTCCTAATTTCTAGATCATCAGAATCCTGAAAATGGTCAATTGCTTCTTGTAGGTTATTCTCAGGTGATGCATCCTCACTCATATTTAAAAGCTCTACGAGTTCTTCTTCTTTTTCTAAGTCTAATATTTCTAGATCGCTAGACTCTAAAACAATATTATCAGAATAAACTCGTTCCTCAAAACTATCATCGGCTTCGTAAAAAATAAATACTACATCGTCTAAAACGGTGGTATCTCTAGTCAAATCCTCGTCCTTTTGAATAGGTGAATAATTGTAAAAATTATTTGGATTTGAACTAGAAACATTGTCATTATTAAGCTCAATTGGAGAAACAAATTCCTGATCACTATGCCTACAAACTTCAGATTCTTCATCAGTACTATCCACATCATGATCATCACTATAATAACATGAAAATGATTGAACCTCATCTAAACAAGTAGTGTTACCAATTCTAACCTCGTCATCCTGATTATAAAAATTGTCCTCATTTTCACGGGTGATATTGGAAAGGATGTATTGGCAATCAAGAGTAATTCGAGCAATTCTTTCTTCCGTCTCTAACTCAAGCCTACATGTCGACTCAGCAAACTCACGTGTTGACTCAGTTAACTTACATGTTGACTTAGCTAACTTACTGAGGTTATCTTCTAAAGAAGGTTCACTCATTGTTACAGTTCTTTCATCCATAACTAAGTCATTAGTGTCCGCTAACTTATGTGTCGACGACTCAAGTAACTTACGCGTTGACTCAAGTATCCTACGTGCTTCATCTAGCGAAGAGGAATTATAGGAATTTTGCTCGTATGACCGGTGGGCATGTGGATAGTAATTGGGATCACCATGGTATGGGCCATAACCTTCAAAAGATTGGCGTTCCCAACCACTATTCACACTATGGTCATAAAAAGAGTGATGTCTATATTGTTCAGTTGGATAATCATATTCATTGTGATGGCTATTATAATACCAGTTTGACATCCTAATTGCAAGGGAATTCTATACAAACACAAACAAGGCTGACTCGACCACAACAAACCTACTGAATTCTAGCTAACAAAAAGCATGATGGCTCCACTTAGATTGTTTCTAGACCAGCTTCTAATCCTTCGAAAGGGAATTCGTTATAATCTGAGCAAACCCCTATGGAATCAATCCGAGTTTAAGTTAGTTGAATAGAGGCGAGGGAAGCTATGTGGAGCTTTGATACCCAAGGCCTCACCGCATTACAAGGCGGCGCAGTCACGCATTCAACTTACAGAAACCGTCATGAACTTCAAAGCATGCTCAAAAGAGTAACCAATATTTTTCGAACGACTTTCCTATTAAGCTCGTTACCCTATCGGTCTCGTTCTAGTCAGTATTTTAGGCTTAGGTTCGCGTTTGGTATCATTTTCCTAAGGCGGGCAAGAAGAGAATGGTGATGAAATCTGAACCCTTATCTTGTATGGCTAGTCCTTGCCCTTTACTAGGAAATTAAAGCGACTGTTTTCAAAAACTTAACATATATGCAAACGAAATCATCCAGTAAACCCGCTGACAGGGGATTCGCGGGTGTTTAGAATTATTACCTCTCGTTCCATACGGGGGATGAACCGTTGAAGTCGACTTGGGCCCCGACTCCTATGTCATGTACGAACCCGAGGGGCCGAGGTGATATCGTAATCACCGTCCTTCCCTGTGCAATTTATATTTAAAACTACCCATCCGTAGGGTTTAAAAAAAAAAAATAATGTCCCAAATGTCCAAGTGCAAAAGAAAATTACAAGAATAAAGAAATCCTAATACAATCTAAAATAAATAATTTTTTTTTTTATTTTTTTTATATATATATTAAAAAAAAAATCTTCTTCTTTCGCCTCGCCTTTTACTTTGTCTTTAACTCCAAATATTTAAGTATTCACCAAAAGCTTTGGCAAATTTTTATTTCGCTCCAAATTCCAAAATCTGTAGTAAAAAGACAAAAACAAAAACGACCCACGCTTGTGACCCACGACTCACTGTCGTTGTCACTGTTGGCAAACAACTGCTGTTGCTAGTCTGTTCTTCGTGTTCTTCATCTTCATTAGCAGCATAAAACAGAAGCAGGAAGCTTGCTGTTCATGGTGATTTCTTGCTCCTCAGTTCTCCTCAAGCCCCCCAAACTCTTGACCAAACTTCTAGGAAACCATAGAAACCTATTTATACCCAAAAGCGACAAGAAATCACGCTCATTAACTCTCCATGATCCTCCATTACTCGGTGTTAAAAGAAAATATTTTACGAATATTTTGTTCCCTGAAATGATTCTCCACCCGTAAACATCTTCTGATACTCCCTTATTTAGCTTCTACACGCATCTTCAATGACTAAGTGTCATCCAAACACGAGCAGCACACATCAAACTTGCTGAAAATCCGTGAATATCATTTTCAAACCCGTGTTGCCCTGATTTCTTCCACGTGAGTATCCAGCCAAATTCAGTCGAAACAATCACCCATACCAGCTCTGTTATGATATATTACATCTTTCCAAAATGTTTCAGCGATTGAATCGCACAAAATCACGTCCAAATGCAATCGAGAAAATCTGCCAGTGAAGAGCAAATATTTTCCCGCCAAAATATATTTTTTTGAATTTGTGAAGAAGGTCACCCCTTATCCAGTGGTCGCCCATTATCCGTTACTGGAGTTCGAATAACACATTCCCATGGGGTGCCTTTAGTACTTTATCCTGGGGTGTAACACACCGAGAGTTGCATCCTGTACGGGTATTTCGTACATGTTTCATTATAATGCTTGGAGATTCATGTTGCTCTGCTGAGAGCAACACTCAGTCGTCATGCCGCACTGATAATGAGTACAGGAAATACAAGGCTGGTTGCGCATTAATTAATAATGTTGTAAATTCACAGGGTATATGGGATTGTTGTTACATGCTCCAACCTGGATGAATTTCGTGTATTTTATTCACAGAATGGGATTGTTTCCACATGCTCTATTCTAGGTGAATTAGTAAAGTGAAGGAGTATCCATCACTTATTAATGGCCTTATCTTTTACAAGATGTTAGCGCATAATTTTTTAGGTTTTACAATTTTACCCTAAAATGAAAATCCACCATCAACATTAAGTCCCCTGCCTAGCGCATAATGGTTACACTATTGTGGGGTAGGCATAAGATGGTGACAAATTTTTACACTGAAATTACCAAGCTAAAGTGAATGCATATTTACCGGATAGGTCGACCTCATCAGGCGTTTCCCTGGGAGTCTTGGTTAGGGTTTAGAGGAGAAGTACAACCTGGTCGACGTTGAGACCTCATTTATCGGACGAGTTCCGTTGTAGTTGATCCGGTCTCCCTTAGGGTTTCCTTCAGTATGCATGCGGAGTTTAAAACTGCCGATAGATTTTTTGAAGAAAACTCTATCTCTCTAACATGCCGAGCAACAGTAGATCATCTTCTTCGTATCACCCAGGTTCTTCTGCCAAGCGTACGCGGTCTGCGTTTGATATTCATGATGAATCCCCTGCTCGTGTTCTCCAAGTCAAGAAAATCATACCGGTTCGTTTTCTTTCCTTTTCTGATCAATTGCTTGTTCCTCAAAATGATCAGGTGAATAATACTCTCCTTCTTGCAGAGTTATCCCACCGGAACATGTGTGACAGTTATCGATGATGACGATTTAAACAGTCCTTTTCCTTCAAACTCAAACACGCCTACCCCTGCGGACCTCGAAGATGCTGATATGGGTATCTCATCTTATGAATACTCCAATGCGGGTCTTTCATTCGATGTTCACATGAAGTGTTTATCTTCTAGCTACCGAGATGTTGGTGGGTTCTTAGTGCGGAAGGAGTTTGTACCTTTGTACACAAAGTTATGGAGAAATTACGGCCACATCGTAACCAGGAATATGGTCCTGCACTGTTCATATGCTCTGGTCACCACGGTAAACTGACTTCTTCCCATGGTTGCTGAGATGGAGAAGATTTATATCCTAAATGTTGCCGAATCAAGCCTCGAAAATTGGGAGGATATGGTATCTACTTGCGAATCCATGGAGTTTAATGTGGGTTGGTTGCGGCAGCATATTGATATCATCAAGGTCGATCAAGCTGGCATCCTCGTAAATGTTGTTCATGTTGCGGAAGCTATCTTGGAAGAGGAGAAGGCTCTGGCTGCGGAATCCAAGAAGGTAGAACATGCATTACATGACTTGAAGAAAAGGACATAGAGGTATCAGGCTATACTGGAGATGATGCTCTCAAGGAACTATAATCTGCTAGATGACCTCTTCTAAATCGCATGTAGCTGTATTCCCTCATTCTTAATGACCTTTTGAACATCTTTGCGAAATAAATTGCACTGATTTTTGATTGGTGAAACAGGGTTTCATTAATGCATTTACGAATATAACTCAGGATTCAAACATGTAATGAAAATAAATGCATGTATTGTAGCGTCACGAGACAGAGTGAACAATGGTCAAGCATGATATGCTTTGAGCCATTTTCCATTGATGACCGCTTCCAGCCTACCTCCGTCCACCTTGATGATCTTGTATTAGCCAGTATTGTAAGCCTTGGTCAATGCGTAGTGACCTTCCCATTTTGGTGAGAATTTTTATGCGGACATGTTTTGCTGGATGTGCTTAGCCGTTTTTAAGACCAAATCTCCCACTTTGAAAACACGTGATTTCACAGTTTTGTTATATGCCCTGGAAATTATGTTCTTGTACACCTGAGTGCGTTATTCCGCTTTGTTTCTTCTAAAATATAGAGTGTCTAACTCCGCTATTCTGGAGTTATAAGCTTCACCCTTATCCCAGCGGATCCCGGTCGTTGCCTCAATCCTGGCTGATGGGATTTTGATCTCTGCCGGGAGAATTGCGTCCTCCCCGTAAACAAGTGAATATGGGAAAAATCCAATGGAGCTTCTAGGTGATGTCCGGTATGCCCACAGTGCCATTGGTAACTGGTTGTGCCATTCTCTAGGATTGTCATGTATTGTTCGACTGATGATCCGAATCAAATTCTTGTTGGTACTTTCAGCTTGTCTGTTCCCTTGAGGATAGTAGATGGTGGAGAAAACCTATTTGATGACATATCCTTCAAGTAACTCTTGTACCTGTTTATTTTTGAAGGGAGTGCCGTTATCAGTGATGATATGCTTAGGTACGCCAAAACGACAAATGATGTTTTCCTTAATGAAATCCTCAATTATTGTTCCTGTAGTTCCTCACAGGGGAATGGCTTCTACCCATTTGGTGAAGTACTCTGTCGCAGTTATGATGTACTCATGCTGCTTAGATGAGGGCGGGTTGATCTTCCCGATAATTTCCAGTCCCCATCTGTAGAATGGCCACGGACTGCTTATTGAGCACAAATGGGTAGAAGGTGCGTGAACAAGGTTCCCATAAATTTGGCATTTGTGGAAGCTTTGACCAAAAGCGGCCGCGTCATCCTCCATGGTCGGCCAATAGTATTTCTCGTGTATCTGGAGAAATATTTTCCTCTTCCCTTGATGTTCCCCTTCGTGTGTTTCTTTTAGAATGCCTGGAATTTCCACCCCATCTAGGGACCTTAACAAATTACCTTCGAAACTCTTGCGGTACATGATCACTTTGTAGAATACGAATCGCTTGGACTTTTGCTTTATCTTGATGGCATCCTTTTGATTGACAGAAGTTGTTCCGTCACGAAGATAATTGATGTATGTCTCTCTCCAGTCCCCAATGTGGTTTACACTAAAAACTTCCAATTGGTATGGAGATGCTGGGAAATTTGAACAGAACTTCTGAAGTAGTCTGGATTGAGTCTCAATCTCCGGCTAGTAATAGCCCAGACGTTGGAGTCGTCAGTAGAGCGTTACCACGAGTGCTTTTCTGTAAATTTCATTGTGAACACGATTCAACTGTAGTTGTGCTACATCATCTCCAAGGCATCTTGACAGGGAGCCATCCAGATTTCGATAATACATCATACCATGAAGCATGAAGAAATTCTGTAGGGTTTTGAGACTGACCTTTCCTTGAGAGAGCGAGCTGTTGAGCTCTTGAGTGATCGAAGTTCGCCAATCATCAGTCTTGGTGTCTCTGTATTGTGATAGACATATCGATTTTATGGTTCTCCTCTTTACTGTCAGGGTTTCTTCCGAACCTTCGAACTTCAATTTGGAAGCCAGTGTTGCCAGACAATCGGCGTGTTTGTTGTTGCTGCGACCGACATGGATTATGGTTGTGTCGGAAAATAGTTTAGTAACCTTTGCGCTTATAATCGGTATGGAGCTAGTGTTACTTCTTTCAATGTGTATACTCCATTCATCTGATTTACCAGTAACTTGGAGTCACCTCTTATCTCCTGACGCGTGACTCCTGCTTGCTTAACTATTGACAACCCTATGAGGAAAGCTTCATACTCTGCTGAGTTGTTGGTGCATTCGAAGTCCATCTTGAAGGAATATGAGAACATTTCTCCAGTTGGAGAGACTTGTAGTTGCAGGAAATCCTACAACACACCCCTTATCATATCTTGATATTTATTTCTAGATCTACATATAGAAATGGTAGTAAAATTGCTAAAATTATAAACGGACATCAAGATTTTTTACATGGTTCGATAAATTTGATCTACATCCATGATTCTTCACTATGATTGTTAAAATTTACATTTGATTATACATTGATAATCTCCATTAATGGATTTCTAAATCTAGTTTTGGGGAAGAAGATGATAAAGAAAAAATACATTCTCTCTCTAAAAATCTCTCTGCAAAATCTCTCTCTCTCTCCTAAAATTGTGTCCCCCTTTCTCTCTCCTGCTCTTCTCTTTATATAGGTATCTTCATGGTGGACGACATCTCACATTCAACTCATATTTCCTATATTTTAGGACCTCTGCTATGCTCCTCACATGCTCTGCTATCGTGCTCGCGAGACTCTTTTATAACCACAAAATCTTCATTTCCTGCTTTTTTCTCGTGAGCTCCCGCCTTGTTCTCGCGAGCATTCTATTCAACTACAAAATCTTCACATCTTTCTCATGTTTTATGCTATCATTGTCTATTACGTCATTCTTTGAATTAGTCTGCGACGCTCGCATAGTGTTGTTGAAGAATTCACAGAAATGTTGTTAATTATTTCGTAAGAATATTATTGTGGCGATATTCTGATCCTACATCTTGCCTCTTTTCCCTTGAATATTGCTTGAAGAGCGATCTTTAAGGAAAAATCAATTGTTGTAGTATTCTTTGATCTTTGTTGATGAAGGAACTAGCGAAAGAATACTGGACTTAAAAAGTACGTACTTGCCTCTATTCCTTTGTGAAGTTTCATATCTTTGCTAAGTAAATAAGAAGTATTAACTCTTGAAGTATGCGAAGTATGAAGTATCCTTGAAGAAATATATGAAGTACTCAATCCTCAAAATATAAGAAGTATCCGTCCTTGAATGAAAGTTATAAGTATCACCTCTGTTCATGCGAAATTATTACTTCATTTTTGGTGAGAATTCTTGCCCATTTTGGAAATGATTCTTTCCGAGTAGATAAAGAACATAAAATGTTTTCTTGGTAATCCATAGTTGCCTCTGTTCTTTATCTATGAAGGTAGAATCCTTGAGAAAATGTTAAATAAATGAATTGTTTCTTTTTTTCTTATATCTCTTGCTATCTCTCTTGCGATGAACAAATCTTTCCCGCATTCTTAAAAGAAAATAGTTAAGTTTGAGATTATTCTATTGGTCCTATTCTGCCTTCCTAATTAAAGGTCTTATTTTGCCAATTTTTTGTGTCTGCGACAAAATCGCAGAATATCTCTACATTTTCATGTAAAAACTCTTTGATTTTGCCTTATCCATTTTTTGTATATTTCTCTGCGACAATATGACAAGTCTAAGTTCCCTTGCGAGGACAAAGCCTTATGACATTGCCGTCTTGTGATGAAATCGCAGGACGTCTTTACATTTTCATGTAAAAACCCATTGATCTTATCTTAACTTTTTCTCTTATGGCTTGTTGCCTCTGTATAATTTTTGTCACGCGACAATATGACAGGCCTAAATGTTCTTGCGATCATAAAGCCCCATGACATTGCCGTCTTTAGACACTTATCACTCCCTAATGGAGGGTGCCGCCCTTATCTTACCCCTGGTTTCCCCTTCAAGGAGGGCACATCGGCCATACAATACTAGCTCCTCCCATCCCGATTTGCCAACAACCAGTTGTTTTCGCAGCCTCTTTTCCTTTATGCCTATATGGCTTATAGTTACAAGACTGCACCCTAAGTGGGGTTTTCTTCAGGCCAAGTGCATCATAGACAAGAATGGCTAGGGTAGTTTCATATGCCCCGGGCACCCTTGGCTCAACCGTGTACCTCGACGCCTTGGTCATACTCTGCACTTCTTAGAATATATTATCATTCGTCCATCCAGGGTATAACCTTATATAGTTGGAAATCCAAGATCTCTCTCCTGGATAGGTATCTCAAAGATATGGACCCCTTTCTCTCCATGGCTCAGGATCCAGCAGCGGTATAACCTTACCCCTGAGCCATGCAATCAGATACCCCCTTATATGACACACTATTAGGTCTTACATTTGCCACTTGCAAAATTTCATCCGCGAACTAGGGTGCACGCCATAAAGGTTCGTCCCATTCTTATGTCTCTGCGAAATTGTATTCGCGTTTCTCGCGATAGCTTCACGTTTCTTTATTCTTTCATTCAGTCTTTCATTTCTGTCATTTTTTCTTTCATTCTCATAACATCATATTTGAAGTAAATATTCTTAAATATCTTTTGAAATCTTAGAAATATTCTTTGAAATCTTGCGATTGTATCGCGTTGTTAAATCAAAAATCTTTTTCTGTAAAAAAAATATTCTATAGAAATCTGTGAAATCTTGCGATTGTATCGCTCTTTGTAAATCTTTGAAAATTTTGGAGATCTGTAAATTTTTTGTGATGATTTCATTTTTATAATCTTTTGAAATCTTTGAAATCTTGCGAATGTATCGCTCTTTGTCAATCAAATCAAAAATATTTGAAATGTTTTGAAATCTTGCGATTATATCGCTTTTGGCAAATTAAATCAATTTTTTTTGAAATCTTTTGGAATATTAGAAATCTTAGAAATGTTCTTTGAAATCTTGCGATTGTGTTGCTTCTAGTAAATTTTTTTTTTTTATTTTCTGTAAGTAAAATATTCAAGGAAGTGGTACTTAGCTTTTGCGGCTTGCTGTTGCTGTCGTTTCTTGCGAAGTATATGAATTGCTTGTGAAATGTAGTTGCTGCGATAGGGATATATGAAGTAGTAGCCAAATCTTATATATATGAAGTAATTTCCACCGAATACTTCGCAGAGATTCTTCGCAATAAGGACAGATACTAAATATTAATCCATCCACCAAAGTGTGCACAAACGTGATCAGAATATCGCACAAGGTCCAAGGAAGGAAACTTCATATTTGTAAGATTGTACTTCGCAAATCAAAATTAAATGTATTAGTGGGACCAATTATATATTAGTGCTGGAACTTTTTCTTCGCTGGGACATAGAACTTTATTTTCCTGCTCTATGAATTGTTGCGAAGCCTTGCTCCCCCTGTTGTAGGATCAATTAATTATTGCTTTTTAAAATGAGAATTTGTCTTCTTCCTTGTGCTGTAGCTTTCCATGGATTGGCAATGACAATCGCTAGGATGTTTATTGAAGTGATCTGTTGTAAGTTCTTTGCCTCGCAAGTGACTTATTTTTCTTTACTTGGCTGCGGTCATCTAAGCTTTTCAGCTCTTTTGTTTGTCCTGCCGGAATGTCTTTCACCTCGCAGTAACTCTTATGTTGTTGCTGTTAATTGAACAATGAATTTATTTTTTCCTTTGCGATGATATCGCAAGTTCATTGCTGGTGTTGAGAAGCATTTCAGTGTTGAAAGACGTAGATTTTGGCTGACTTGACTTTGCTGGCGATCTTTGTCCCTTGATTTGCACGAGCATATCTTTCACTGCGAATGTCACTTGGTCTCGCCAAACTTCTTTCATCACTTGTTGTCTGTTGTAGTAAATTAAATCATGATTTCATCACTGTACAAAATAAAATGAAAATGAAAATTAAGATCAAAATGAAAATTAGGATCAAAACATCTGTGTGGTAAATGTAATGTCTTTTCTTCATAATTAATTGATATGGGGTCTAAAGACGATGAATTCTCAAGAAATTGTCTAGCATAACTAATTGATATGTCTACTATTGCTAGCGAGAGAATGAATGAAGTTATGTACTACTATTAATTTCGCAAGTATTAATTGGTTCGAACTGATGATGAACTTCCTTTGGCAGAACTTCTTCTTTGATATCCATCTGGACTTTCCCGTCCCCTTTAATTATTTTATTCATTCTCCTTAGACTTGCGTTGCTCTTTCTTATCCTATGTCTTGATGCCTTAGCCTTATTCCCTCTGTGGTTCGTTCCTTTTGAATATTTCTTAGCGAGCTGAAGATAATTTTTTATAAAATCCCACTGACTCTACGAACTGCTTTAGCTTCTGTATGCACTGATGAAGGCATCACTACTCCTTTTCTTTCTAATTCTTCGTTGTCTTAACAAATTAAATAGTACCATACTTCTCTTCTTTCTTTGCTGATGATGCGGCTGTTGTTATGATCAATGAATTTGTCTCCACTTGCCAAAATATTTTCCCTGCGAACTTTATTCACGTGTCGACTTTTTTGGCCTGCGAGTTGACCTCGTTCATGTACTTGCTGAACATTTCTTCTTCTTGCCAGTTTAATTTTACTAATACATCTTCGTATTATTACCATACGTTTGTTCTTTACCTTCGCTATAAACAACCAATTGATTTAATTAGTAATCTATTTAACTTTAAGATATCATTGCTACTCACAAAATTTAAAGAAGATTCGTAAATTTTTATTTCGCAAATTTAATTTGAAAGAGATAACAATCAAAATTACGATTAAAATCTATTTTTACGGGTGTAAATTTACGATCAAAACTCATTTTAATTCAAAGTATCAACCCAAAACCAATTTTTGTGAAAAACAAAGTTTGATAGTTAAAAAATTCAAAATCTTACAGATCCAGATTATTAACATATAATTAAATAGATAAGAAAGAATTTGTCATGTATAAACAATTAATTGATGCCGATTCATTTCATTTCATTCCTATAAAGATTTCTTCGAATCTGCTCCTGCTTCCCAATATTTCTGCTTCTCTTTCTCTGTATACATTTCCCTTAAATTGTGTTGACTATTCTTCATTGTTCTTTCTCTGTATACATATTTTCCCATGTATCTCATAAATCCAATTGAATTCATCATCAACAATTGCTAATTTCTTTGGATCTTCTTCAATCCAACAAGCACGTCCCTGTTTCTAGCGCCAAAATGTAGTTGCAGGAAATCCTACAACACACCCCTTATCATATCTTGATATTGATTTCAAGATCTACATATAGAAATGGTAGTAAAATTGCTAAAATTATAAACGGACATCAAGATTTTTTACATGGTTCGATCGATTTGATCTACATCCATGATTCTTCACTATGATTGTTAAAATTTACATTTGATTTTACATTGATAATCTCCATTAATGGAGTTCTAAATCTGGTTTTGGGGAAGAAGATGATAAAGAGAAAATACATTCTCTCTCTAAAAATCTCTCTGCAAAATCTCTCTCTCTCTCTCCTAAAATTGTGTCCCCCTTTCTCTCTCCTTCTCTTCTCTTTATATATGTATCTTCATGGTGGATGACATCTCACATTCAACTCATATTTCCCATATTTTAGGACCTCTGCTATGCTCCTCGCAGGCTCTGCTATGCTCCTCGTAGGTTCTTCTATCGTGCTCGCGAGATCTGATATCGTGCTCGCGAGACTCTTTTATAACCATAAAATCTTCATTTCCTGCTTTGTTCTCGCGAGCTCCCGCCTTGTTCTCGCGAGCATTCTCTCCAACTACAAAATCTTCACATCTTTCTCATGTTTTATGCTGTCGTTATCTATGACACCATTCTTTGAATTATTCTGCGATGCTCGCAGAGTGTTGTTGAAGAATTCACAGAAATGTTGTTAATAATTTCGTAATAATATTATTGTGGTGATATTCTGATCCTACAAGAATAATACCACACCCACTCCTCCAGTATTACTACTAGGGGTAGCATAGCCATCAAAATACAGGATCCACACTTCTTCTTCCAAAACGGAGACGTCTGGAAATTCTCCAGGAAGGTCTTCGTGCAGTCATGTAGTGCCTTCTCCAGGAAACGCTGCCAGTAAGTCTGCAACTGCTTGACCCTTGATAGCCCTAAGTGACGCACATGTTATGTCTAGTTCTGACATTTGGAGAAGCCATTTGCCTGTCCTTCCCGTAGGGACCAGCTTTGAAAGTAAAAACTTTGCAGTATCAGATTTAGACACGAGTATGACCCTGTTAGATAGTAGGTAATGCCTAAACTTCTGAATGGAATGGATCAAGTCCAAACATGCTTTTTCCGCCTTGGGGTATCTTAGTTCGGCATCTCTTAATATTCGGCTGAAGTAGTATATAGGATGTTCGACTCCCTCATCATCTTCCTGAGCAAGTAGAGCCCCTACGGCGGTGTCACTGAAGGAGGTGTAGAGACGCAGCAGATTCCCTTGGGCAGGAGACTTCATGATGGCTAGGGATGACAGTATTCGTTGAATCTTCCGATAAGCTTCCTGTTGGATTACGGTACAGACTAAGCTAGATCCTTTCTTCAGTAAGGGAGTGAATGAGGCGGCAAGTTGGGCTAGACCAGGTATAAAATGTCGGATGTAGTTTACCTTTCCCATGAAACTTTGGAGTTCCTTCACAGTTCGGGGAGGTGGCATTGTGAGGATAGCCTAAGTCTTGGACGGGTCCACCTTGATCCCCTCCGCGGTCACTTGAAATTCCAGAAATTTGACTGAAGAGACACCGAAAGCGCATTTCAATGGATTCATATTCAACTTGTATTCTCGACACCTCTCAAACACTTGCCGTAAGACGTTGGCGTGATTTGTTTGGGCCCTGGACTTGACCACAATATCATCTACGTAATAGTCTACTTTTTTATGCATCATGTCGTGGAAGATTGCCATCATAGCACGTTGATACGTTGCGCCGACGTTATTTAAACCGAATGGCATAAAATTATATTAAAAATTGCCAAGAGAGGTTCAGAAGGCTGTCTTACTTGTGTCGTTCTCATACATCCTTAACTGATTGTAGCCGATGTAACCATCCATGAAGGAGAACATGTCGTGTCCGCTGGTAGAATCTACTAACATGTCGATGTTAGGTAGAGGAAAGTCGTTATTGGGGCAGCACTTGTTCAAGTCTCTGAAATCCACACAACACCGAATCTGTCAGTTTTTCTTTTTTACTGGGACCATATTAGCGAACCAGGTCGGATGATGGATAGGTATGATGAAGCTAGCAGCTAACAACTTCTGAATTTCGTCCTTGATTTGCTCTTCCACTTCATGTCTGAATTTTCTCGGATATTGCTTGACCGGTTTGGATCCGGGTATGACATGAAGGTGATGGGTGACCAATTTCTCTTCTAGACCTGGCATTTCCTCGTATGTCCAGGAAAACACATCTTGGTACTCTTTGAGTAGTTGGACAAGACTCGCACGCTCGGCCACAGACAGAGTTGAGCTGATAGAGACAGGCCTGGGAGATTCTTCATTCCCGATGTTAACAATCTCGAGCTCGTCAGTTGTGGAGTTGATGCCATCTTGTAGCTGTCTCGGAGCGTCTAACACCTCTTCTTATGTTTCGCCATTCTTGCAGCATTCAATTATGCGGAGAGACTTGGTACCAGTCTCTCTTGCTAATTTCTAACAGCGGCGCCGATATATTGTCTTCCCCTTCTGATCACGGCTTGCCTCGAAAGCGCGTTCCCTTTTGGCGTGAGCATGGGTTGAAACTTCATCCTTTTAAAGGTGTATGCCTCGTCAGAAAAGGTGTGTCATGGCGCTTAGTCCCTAGTGATGTAAGTCGGTCTTCTTCCTGGATTGAGGCCCACGTTGGTAGTGGGTTGCACATGATTTTATCCGACCTACCCCGAAGAGTTTATTTTGGCTCGAACAGTTCCACTCCGCATATTGGCGCGTACGAAGACAATGATGCAGGAATACGTATGACTTCCTTATTTATCATGGTCTTCAGACATTGGTAATACGTTGAAGGGATGACTTTATTGTCATAAAGCCACAGTCTCCCTAGTATCATATGGTAGTCTGGTTCCTTTTCTATGACTTCAAATTTCACTTTCGACTGAACGAGTCCTACTGATAAATTCATATTAACATACCCGTACGTGCTAGTCTGGTTTCCTTCGAAGTCCGTCATTGTAGTGGGCTACCGTACAATTTTGCATGGATTAACCTTGGCCGTCCTGAGAGTCTTGAGAGTAATCACGTTCGAAGAATCTCCTGTGTCGATGAGGGCCCTCCTGAATTCTGAACCCTTGATGCGCGCGGTAACATGTAGGGCCCGATTGTGACCTTCCTCTGCCATCATGTCATCTTATGTAAACGTAACATTATTTACGGATATTTCCGTTGTGATTGGGACATCCGGACGTGAAGGAGTCAGGTGTATGTTCAGATCTATTTTATTAATTGCAGCAAACGTCTCCGCCCGTTGATTCTTTGAGAGGTGCAAGAGTTCACACAAACTTTCCACTAGAGATGCCGCTTCCTGATCTGCTGGTCTCTGGTACGTAGTAAAGATGTTAATCTGGGAAGAACTAGTCTCCGGTGTAGAGGTCTCCAAAACGCTCACCTCTGACATCATCTTGATGAGGATATCAAGTATGTTGTTTATCGTTTCATTGATCAGCTCCATGTTCTTCGTATGAATCTCCTGTACTCGTGCTAGTTCGCTTAATGTTGGGAATCTCCAGATCATGTCGTCAGGTACGTCGTTAGGAGGAGGGGTATCTCCGTTGGAGGAACCATCAGGATTCGAGTCTGTCGAGGTGGTCCTAAGACCAACCATTGACCGCTGTCGTATGCATCAAAAATAATTTACACTTTCTTACTACTCAAAATATAAATATAGCAAGGGAAAGAAAGGATCGATCCCACAGAGAGGTCTAGGTTGTCTCGTTGTTTCGGTTTCCTATATAAAATACCGGGCGTTTTCTGATTTTTATGCAAGTAATAGTAAAATAAAAGCAAAGAAAGAAATAAGCAAACAAATCAATTGAAAAGATATTGGTTAAGGATTCATCTTCATTCACTAACATGCTTTCAAAACAATAAGTAGAATTGATATTTAATCTCAACTTTTATCAAAAGCCCTAGGATACCTTGATCGCAAGAATATCCCGCAAATCTCCTTTTGTTATCAACAAACACATTAAAATATGCGAGTATGCGTTCTATCTAAGAGAACAACCTAACGTGTAAAAGCACTAATCAAGCTTAATTCCCTAGATGCATTAAGTTCTATGAAATCAGGCCAATCAAAGCAATTTAACGTGGAAAGCGCACTAATTCAATTTAACAAAGGTTACGATTCACATATGATCATAAGAATATATCACTACAAACTATAATCATATTTATGCTACTTGTATTCAAGGATTATCACTTTTTCGTATAATAAACCCTAAACTAGCAATAGATGTGATTAGAAGTTCTACCAATTTGCAACTTGACAAAACAATCAATCAAATCATGTAACTATATTTTCAGAGAATCATAAACGATAAATACGAGACAAAACTAATTTATCATATCAAAGAATCATGCTTTGTGAAATCCAACTATTCCATAACCAATAATAGAATTAAGTACTCATGTTAATGGAGTTCATAACAAGAAGAAAGAGAAATGCTATCATGTTCACAAACCCTAGAAACAAAAGTAGAAGATAAGATATATTCGATATTTTTTAGAGAAAAGTCTTCTCTTTTATAAGTTTCTCAATTTCCATAAAGGATACTCCTTCCAAAATTAGGTTTTGTCTTCAAGTCCATTAGATAGAAATCCACCAAGCCCACAAGTGAGAGAAACCCGTGTAGAAATTCTGTCCCAAAAACGCTCGCCGGAAAAATGGAGATTTGGCCGAAATCCGGTCACCGGTCGCCGGAAATTGTCGTCGCCGACCACCTGAAAATGCACCTCCGTCGATGGAATATTCCGTCACGATTCTGTTAGAATTAACCGTTGACTTAATGGTCTTATGTTAGTCAACTTGGTCAAGGGAGGAATCACTGAGTCATGGAATGAGTCAGACAACTCAGCTGAGTCAGTAGCCAACTGGGTTGAGTGACCTCTAGGCCTAAACTGTTGCAACATCCTTGAATTGTGTTGTGTTGCACCATTAACTCACCCAGCCATGATGGCTGTGCAACTCCTTATTGCAAACTTGGCTTCAATCTGTAACTCACATACACAATCCCTGGCAGGCATTTCAGCCTTATCCACCACTTCTTAACACCTGCAATAGCAATATCAAGAACCAACTTCTTTGCCTCATTATGGCAGCACAACTTGCAATATAACAGCTCCAATTTCATTCCCATGAACAGCTCAATACTCCCATGACCACCTCACTGACCTGCAATCACTTCTCAGTCAACCACAGTGTCAATCCACCAATCCATTGTCGATCTCGAACAACCATAGAAACAACCTCAACTCAGTTATCAGGTCCACAACATCTCCATCTGTTGCAGTTTCAGGTAACCACCAACACCCATTTTACCAACAAGCCATCACCAATTCAATCAAATGCAAACCCAGCTCTCATCCAACTCCTGTTTTTCAATCCAATGCTCAACTTCCCACTCATTCCTCTCTTAGATCAACACATTCAACATCTGCAAAACCACCTACAATTTCCATTCACCCATTTTACACAATCACCACCACTGGCTCATCCTTGTTAACCTCCACTGCAAATTCAGCAGAGACAACCTCATATCACTCCCAGTACCACCTGCCATCATTGTGCTTCACTGTCCACATCATTTCACCATCATTATGCCATCTGACGCTCCATAATCCTACAGCTCATTGCCTCCATAACCACTGCAGCTACAACTTCAGTACTCAACCTTGAAACCACAGTACCCATTTCCAGCTGCACCTCTTCACAACCTCAAACACAAGCACCTCCAATTCTCCATCTTAGCTTCCTGGCAGCAGCAACACCAACTTATACTTCATTGCAGCTGCATATTGACCACCATTTCCTTGTAACATTGCCATCAAAATTCAAACCAAATCCACCTTCTTCCCTGGTTTATCATTAATCTCTTGAATCAATTCCACCCAATCTTGGCCACAATCCCATACTTGTTCTGCTTCCATTTGTCGATCTCAATCTTCTAACTCTCTGCCAAATTCACCTCCAACCTGCTAACATTGCAACCAAAATAGGGAATTCACCCTGTTTACAGCTACAGAAGCTAGCAAATCCATTTCTTCTTTGAACTTGAATTCTTTATTTATTTCTAACCTAGCTTTGAATTCCATAACAAACCCATTCATTTCATTCTCAATCTGCAACAGAGAACCCTAATTTTGGCAACAACAGGTTTTTCTCGATTCAACATCTGAACTTCAAACTCAGAACCCATTCTGCCACCATCTCTATCACCCTGAGTTCAACCTAAAACCCTTCTTCGAATTTCTCTTTCACAGTTCAAGCATCACCAGTAGTCGAATCAACTTCATCTTCTCTAGTTCAACCTGTTCTCTCGATCTCTCGTACAGAGCAATACAACATCAGATGTGTCTCTTTTTCTCTCTTTCAGGGTTGAAATGATTGAGAGAATTATTCTCTCGATTTAGGGTGTAGGAATTAGGTTGGATAATCACGCTCCACTCTTTAGCAACCCCAATAGTTCCACTGATTAACTTCTTGGGTGCTTCTAGCAATTTCTTTATAAACACAAAACTGGATATCCCTTAACCTGGACTGGCTATCTTTAATATTTCTCCGTATAGTGTTCGCCCGTGACATGACCTTTCTGCCTTTTTTGCTCAAATTTGGTGATTTCTTCTTCTTTCGCTCCATATGACTCCAAAGCAACTAATAACTCAAAAACATACATAAGATACATAATTCACACGAAAAATAGCAAAGAAAGCATAAATACTAAATATAAAATTAGGTGTTTATCACACCTATCAAATTCCCCCACATTTAGACTTTGCTAGTCTTCGAGCAAATCAAACAAAATAATTTTAAAACATACATACAACTCCGCGACGTCGAGGCTACGGTTAATTTTAGCATAAATAACAAGCCTTTAAACCCCTATGTGTCCCTAGTGGACGAGTTTTAGTCTCGTGAAGGTTTACAAGAGGTCTACCTACAAAACCTATATTTCCAACTCCGTCTATTTGTGACAAATCAATGAACAAATCCACAATGACTACAGGAGGAGGTACCTTGCACAAATTCAATTCATAATTTAGTAAATAAAGCTTTAATTAGATAGTCGAACAAGCCACAATACTCGGAAACTAACAAACCACAATCACAATGAAAATATTAAGAAGATGGATAAAGATGTAGATGTTGGCGAATGTTCACAAGTGATCGATGTTTCCCATATCTGTCGGAAGGTCACCGCCAAGATGAACCTATGCATCCTATTGGATTGAGCTACTGGTTTGATTCTACATCAACTCACTAGCATATACAAGGGAACCAGGAGTGACTTTATTCAACCAATATATACTTTCTTTTCTTTTTCTTTTCTTTTTCACTTTTTTCACTTTTTTCTTCTTTTTTTCTCTTTTAGACAGCATGATTAGATCTTTTGGATCCAAGTGCATGCTTCTTGTCTGCAAGAATGTGATAGTTGCCTTGGATCCTGCATTCCACGCTTGTTTAGGCGACGGAGACAGGGACTACGTTTCACACATACTGCTATTCAAGTGTCTTTTTTTATTCCGTTTGGTCTAATTGGTCGGTCTCTTTTTTTTTTTTTAGCAACTCAATCACTCTATTTCATCCTAGCAGTAATAACAATTAGATGTTAGTGACCCACCAAAGCACTTAAAGAACAATAGATAAATATGGAAAAATAAAAATAGAACGTGATATGGTGATATTCCGAGATATGGTAACAACTATCATGTTAATTGTGAATTCTGAGCAATGTTCGTCCCTTTTAGTTAATTGGTTCCTCAACTCCTGCAATCAAAATGGTTCCATCCACTAATGGTGTCATCCTAAAGGCACAAGTTTCTAGATTTCGGAGTTAAAAAAAAAACACAATTTTTTTTATACGAACACAAGGGGAAAAATAACAAGGCTAAAAACTCTATATGAGAACACTCCCCCACACTTAAACTTTACATTGTCCTCAATGTAAAATCAAGTCATTCAAAGTAAAGTCCAAGATGGGAAATTCATAACATGATATATATACACAATAAGAAAATAAAATGCATGATAAAAACTCATTACTCCAACTCATAGCTATTGTAGGACCATAATATCGCTATAACGCTATTCCTGAGATATTAACAACATTTCTGCGAGCGTTACTGGTAATTCTTTAACAACGTTTCACGAGCGTCATAGAATACCAAAAAGAAACTGATGATAGAAGAAATAAAAGAAGAATATGTTGATCCTGCGATGGTCATCATTCTTGCGATAGAGAATATGGTAGCGATTACGATCTCATCGCAGAATAGATCCGAAATAGGAGGAAAACTTAGCTGTTATCCATTATGTAAATCTCTATATAAAGGGATCGATAGATCCATAAGAGTATGATGTGTTTTTGAGAGTTGAAAGAGTCTTGGGGAGAAAGAAACTTCAAGAGAATAATTGTAATCTTGATTTCTTCCAATTCTGTAAACATTTCTGAGATTTGAATAATAATGTGTCGTTTAATCTTTAAAGTTTAGTCAAATTCCAACAAATTTCTATAGAATCTTAACAAGGGTGTAGTGCGGGAATTTCTGCAACTACATTTTGGCGCCCGAAACAGGGAGAATCAAGCTAAGAAATCTCTAATTACAACTTGAAAATTTGAAGAAATTTTTAGAATTGAAGAAATGGCTAGAAGAAGAAACACATCAGAACCACCAACAACTGTGAAGGAACAGGTGAATTAGAAGAATCTTTAAGGATAAGATCAGGAAGAAATAGAACAAGAAATGAAGCAGAAAGTTTAATTCAACAGCCGAATCAACAAGCACAAACACAAGATAGGGATGTGGATTATGATAGAGTAAGTGTGCATACTTGGAGATCAGATTCGATGGAAGAAGTAGAAAATCGACAATTGAGAAATGAAGAAGAAGGAGAAAGGAATCAAGAAATGGTTGGAGGATTAATTCATGAAGAACGTGAAATAGTAGATGATTTGAGACAAAGAATACAAGAAGATTAGAGGCAGAAGAGCGTGCAAATTTAACAAGACAAAATCATGAGCTAAGAATGGAGAATTTGAGATTACAAAGAAGGAGATCAAGAAGTATTGTTAGGTCAAATTCAAGATCATTCAGAGAAGAACCAAGGAAATATTCCCCTATAAGAAATGTTAGAGAAAATACTCGAGGAGAAGTGCAAAATAGAGAAGAAGAGATAATTAGTGATCGCTATAATCCGCGCGACAATAGAAATCAAGAGGGAAGAAACAATCAAATTGAAGAAGAAAATCCTGAAGAAGGTAGGAGGATATTACATGGACGATAGAATCAAAGAATGATTGAAGAAAAAATTGAGAATCATTATGCTGAACAAGCACGTCTAGCTCGCGAGAGAGAAAGATTAAGAGCAGAAGTAGAAGAAAATGAATTTCGAGAAGCAGTGCGACGAAATAATCATGAAAATCGAGAAAGGAGACGTACAAAAAATAGCTACAATGGTAATATTCAGGAAGAATATGATAGGATACAAAGGAGAATAGAGAGGAAACTAAGAGAAATAAGGAGAAATGAAGAAATTTGTAGAGAAGAAGATAGGAAGTTACGATATCAAGAGGAAGATGAAAGAGAAAATCGCAGAGAATTACGAAATGATGATGAAGAAGAAGATACACAAAATCTCGCAAGACAAGAAAGGAAAGAACGCAGAAGAAGGGAAACAGCATTAAAGAGGCCAATGGAACAAAACTCAGCTGAGAATGAGCAAATATTGAGAGAATTAACAGAAATGCGAGGAATGATAAACAATAAAAGAGAAGGAGGTAGAAGGCAACTTGATGAAGCTATTGAAGAAGAAGCGAGAACTCCATTTACCCAAAAAGTACAGTTAAGAGGGATACCTCCAAAATGAAATTTACCAGCATTAACCAGCATTTTTGATAGAACTACTTGTGATGTTCAACACGTCAAGGCTTATGTTAGATGTATGCTACAGTGGGAGAATCATGATGTTGTGTTATGCAAATATTTTGCATCCAGCCTAACTGGCGAGGCGTTGAAATGGTTCGAAGGATTACTAAAAAATACCATAACTTCTTTTGATCATTTACAAGCTACATTTTTAGGAGCGTATATTAGCAACAATTCATCGCGGCCGGGTATTGAAGATGTGTTTGGGTTAAAACAAAGAGTTAGCGAGAGTCTGAAACATTTAACCATAAGATGGAAGACAATATGCAGTGAGATGGCAGGAAGAGTTGACGAGAGATATCTTATCTTGTCTTTTATCAATGCAATGTTCGCGACCAATTTACTGTACATACAAATTTTCATAGTCAAGAATACAATCACTATGACTGAACTGCGAGAACTACAGGAAGAATACATTGCTTTGGAGGAGAAACAAAATGAGATGGAATCATACCCAATCGCGAACACCAGCTCACTAACGTCAAGTGGAAGTTTGCTCCCTAAAATGATAAATAATGTGGCGAGCACCTCGCAGGCACAACAAGAGAAGGTGATAAGTGAAAACCAACAAAAATTGGTAGCAATGGGAAGTCGAGATCAAGAAGAATATGAAAGGGAGAAGAATTATTACAATCGCGGTGGAAATAATAAGATTCAAAGACTTGATCAGCCGCAAGAAACTTATGGCGGACAAAGGAAGAATAACTTTAGAGGGCAAGGAAATCAAAAGATAATATGGGAAGAAATTAAGATGCCACCTCTTAATGCTAGTATAGAAAAAATCTGGGAAGCTATCATTTTAATGGAAAATATACCATCCCATGGAACATGGGAAAAGAACCACATCCCAACAATCGCAGTCAAGAATTTTGTCCTTACCATCATTTTCATGGCCACACAGTAAATGACTGCAGGAATGTAAAGAGAATAATTTTAAGGATGATCGAACAAGGAAAGCTAAATCACTTTTTAGTAGGACACCCACAATCTCAACGATTGCCTCCAGCACCAGAAACTCGCAGAGTGAATGCTGTAAAAGGAGCAGAAACATTCGTGATAGAAGTTGGGGCTAAAGCAAAGAATTTGTTTTGTAATTCCATAGTACGTTCATACAGAACTATAGAATATTTCCATGATAATGTTTTAAGCAGAGTCTTCGCGAAAAATACAGATGAAAGAGAGATAATGAATATTGCGAGAGCCTCACCATTAGAAGAATGGCAAAAATAGACTATATTTTTCAGTGCACAAGATGTACCAGGGCTTGGCGAGCATCATGATAACCCGTTGGTAGTAAAGCTAGAGATAAACCCAAAGCCAATACAACAAGAAGATGAAAAAAACGATGGTAAAATTTAAGACTCCTGGGCCATCAACAGAGTTTTAATAGACACCGGGAGCTCAGTTGATATCTTATTCTATCATACCTATAGAACCATGGGCGGAAGAGATGAAGATTTGATACCATCAACGTATAAAATCTATGGATTTAACGGTACAGCTAACAAACCAAAGGGGGAAAATGAAATGCAGATATCGTTGAAAGGAATATCTTCGAAAATCTTATTCTGTGTTGTGGATATTGAATCACCTTATAATGCTTTGATAAGATGACCTTGGTTACACGGGATATTGGGTGTAGCATCTACTTATCACCAGTGTATTAAGTTCCATCATCCTAAAGGTGTTGTAATTATTAAAGGAGATTGGGGAGAAAGCAAGAAATGTTATGAAATTGATATGAAATTGATATGAAGTCTTGCGAAGAAAGAGCTGAGAAGAATAGCAGTTGGAAGTACAAAATCAAACAACAACAGAGGTGTGAAAGATTAATGATTGATACAATAGAATGGAAAGAGGATGTGAAAGCTAATGGCGAGCGTCTCGCAGAAAAAGAAACAACAGTAAAACGTAGCAGAAAAGCAGAAAATAGCAAGTAGAGAGGTAAAATGATAAACTTTAGAGAATTCTATGAATGATTTGTTTGAAGAATATGTAATTGAACAGAATTTTCTGCTTGAAAGAATCGCAAGATTTTACAAAAAGAAAGAAGATCAAAGTTATGAAATTCTATTAGAGTTACAATACTCGCGAGAAACGCGAATAAAATTTCGCAGAGATTAAAGAATGGGACGAACCTTTATGGCGTGCACCCTAGTTCGCGAATAAAGTTTCATAAGAGGAAAATGTAAGACCTACGAGCACGTCATAGGAGGAGGTATCTCTTGACATGATTCAAGGGTAATGTTATACCGCTGCTGGATCAGGTCATGCAGATGTTGGGGTTAAAGAAAACCTATCCGGGAGAGAGATCTTGGATTTCCAACTATATATGGTTATACCCTGGTTGGACGACCGAGAATCTCTTCCAAGAAGTGCAAAGTATGACCAAGGCGCCGAGGTACACGGTTGAGCCAAGGGTGCCAAGAGCGTACGAAACTCCCTTGCCATTCTTGGTAAGTCTTGGATATGATGCACTTGGCATGAAAAAAACCCCACTTAGGGTGCAGTCTTGTAACTATAATCCATATAGGCATAAAGGACAAGAGGCTTCGAAAACAACTGGTTATTGGTAAATCTGGATGGGAGGAGCTAGTCTTGTATGGCCGATGTGCCCTCCTTGAAGGGGCAACCGGGGGGAAGATAAGGGCGCACCCTCCATTAGGGAGCTGATAAGTGTCTTAAGACGGCAATGTCATGGGGATTTATGATCGCAAGAACATTTAGGCCTGTCATATTGTCACGTGATGTAAATTATATAGAGGCAACAAGCCAAAAGTTAAGATGAGATCAATGGGTTTTTACATGAAAGTGTAAAGACGTCCTGCGATTTCATCGCAAGACGGCAATGTCACGTGGCTTTGATCTCGCGAGAGAGCTTAGACTTGTCATGTTGTCGCAATACAATCAAAGAAGGAAGATAAGCCAAGATCAATGGGTCAATACATGCAAATGTAAAGACATCCTGCGATTTTGTCGCAGAAAGAAATAGCGTGGCAAAATAAGACCTTTAATTAGGAAGGAGTAATAAGACCACAAGATTACTGCAATAATACTCACAGATGTTATGAGAATTGCAATTTCACGCAGTTATTGCTGACGATGTGATCGCCAATATTAAGGCATATTTTATTTACCACTAATATCTAATCTTTAATCATTTTTTTATATTACATATGAATAATAGAGGCAAGTATGGGAATGCATGAGAATGATGAAATTATTATTCATCTATCATATAAAAATTGCATAGATAAATGCACGCAGATAATTAAAGAATAATAATTATATTGATTGATTGACTTGCAGAAACAGAACTGTTCTCTAATTCGTACAGGTAGAAGCAAAAGAAATTCACAAAATTGGAGAAACTCATAGCAATGTTACAGAAAGAAGAAAATAAATATACAAGTAAGACAAAGGGGAAAAGAAGAACTAGCTAGATTCATCGCCATCCTCTTTATCAGACTTCTCTTCATCGCCAGATTTCTCCCTTTCATCATTATCATCATTATCTTCATTCTTATCAGAGTCTTCTCCTCCACCAGATTTTTCTCCTTCGTCATTATCACTATCATTTTCATCCTCGTCAGAATCCTCAGCTTCACTATCAGAGATGTTAAGATTTGGGATTACTGCGGTAATTTCCTTTGCAAGGTCAGGATATATGGAAGGAGAAATTCCATGATCATTGCAGACCAACTTAACGGAATCATAACGAACAAAAATGAGAGATCTATTGAAATTCGCGGTAGTAATGTCAAATTGCTCCTTCAATCGTGAATATTTTTTATTGCGAGCAGCAAGGGTATTTTCAAGTTCCCTAATTCTTTCAAGATATCTTTTTTCAGCTCCTACGAGAATATATGACAACAAGTTAGAAATTTTGTAAAAAAGATTAACAGAAAGTTAGCGAGAAGAAGAACAGCAAACAACCTTCTCTTTCAGAAATCATATCTCTAATTAAGGCCGCTTGTTCAACTTGAAGGCTAACATTTACACCTAAGTCATTCCTGGCGTTGTCAAGAACCTTTCCAGCCCAAGCAAACTCGACATCGCTATTAATGAAGAGACGAGATCGAACTTGAGTCTCCCTCGCAAGAATATCTTCATTCTCGCATATAAGTTTATCTCTGTCCATTTGAACGTCAAAGAGAGTTTTATGAAAGTATGCTAGGGTCTTGGATCCCCTTTTAATGGCAAGATCTTTCTCGTCAATAAGATCGCTATTCTTCTATCTTAATCTAACTATTTCTTTCTTTGAATCAAGATAAAAGTGCCTATATTTGTCAGTCAAACCTAAATTGAATCTGTGTTCAATTTTTAAGAGATCGAATTTGGATCTAAGTTCATCTATGGAAAGGGATTTAATCTTATCATCTGAGAAATTACTTAAGGAATTATTAAGACAGGCAAGAAGAGTATGATCATCTATAGGTTTAGGGAAAGTTTGAAAGAGTATAGCCTCGTCAGTAAGACCATAAATATCTGCAAGTTAAAAGTGGCCGCTTGAATAAGCTGCGATAGAATAAAAAGAATTAAAAAAGAAAGGAAATTAGTCATACTATATAATTGTTGGTTAGCTTTATCAAGATCAAAGATCTTTTGCTTATCAACCGAAGCTTCAGTCTCCAGCTGTTTATTATTCTTGCGAAGCTCAATAACTTCAGATTCTAATCTTTGTTTATCCTGGCGAAGTTTAGCAGCTTTTTCTTCAGAGTTGGCACATCTTTTATCTAAATCAGAAGCAACAGCAAAAGAAGCTCTTCCAACCTGCGAAAGAAGAATATAAATTGAGATCTAGCGATGAAAAAAATATATAAACAAACTGAAGAAATGAAAACTTAACAAAGCACCAAGAGAATTCAAGAGACTGGGAGTTAGCGATCTTGAGATTCCTTGGAGAGAATCATTATCCACCAGAATAGGGGCATCGCAAACTTTAGCGAGATCTTGGGATGTTTTATCAATAATTTCATCCTCGTCATTATAAGTCATGCTGTGGGAAATATCGCTAAAAATTCTAGACAAATGAGTCATTGAAGAATCAGAAGAAGAAGAACTTTTTATTGAGGGAAAACCGCTAACATTAATACCCTCTTCATTATTATCTTTATCAAGATCAACACTTGAATTTTCTGGAATTGGTTGAGGAGTTGAAGAAGAAGCAGGTTGAGTTTTCCTTTTCTTTGATGGATGATCGCTAGATTCTTCATTGCGAGGGGCAGAAGGCTTTCCCCTAGGAGGAGCAGTAGATTTCTCCTTTGAAGATTTCCCAGATTTCTTCTCTTTTAAAGGTTTCTTCTTGGTTTTTGCAGGTATTAATGGTTCTAACTCTTCGATTACCTGCGAGCACAGATGAAGATAAGAAATAGGGGCAACAATATATTGTTAAAATTTATGAATAGATATTTCTTACTTCATCCGTGAAAGATTTCAGAGCCAAGAAAGTGTTGGGTTTCCTAAGAGCTTGATAGCTGAGTTTCATTCTATCAATCTGAGAAAAAATCAAAATAGTTAGCAAGAATATAAAGAAGACAGTAAATAATAATAATATAAAAAGTTGAGAGAATATACTTCTTTAGATCTCTCAGTCCAATTAAAGACCCAAGGTTGATATCCTGCAAGACTCGCGGGAAGTTCGTGAGAACCAGAAATATAAGGACCCTCGAGACACAATGGAAAGATAAACCACTTATCATCGCTAGAATGGCGAGGGCCATGGTTAGTCTTCGTGTGAAAATCAATATCTAGCATGAGAGCTTCATCGACAGTGAGTTTCTTCAGGTGAATACCCCAGCAGGTGCTATCCCTCTTCATAGGGAGTATCTTGTAATTTCTGAAAAAGTTTTCTACAGTGTAATCTGCAAAGTTAATTGGAATATGTTTGTAAAGAGGATTTTGAGCATCTTCAGAATAACGCGATCCTTTACAGCACCACAAGAAGCATATTCAAGTAGCAACCTAATGCAATCTCCACCTAGTTGGTATATTGCTCGCGAGAACCTCTCGTCAGATATTATTTGATAAAATAATGGAAGTTCTGGGTCATAAAGGGGAAGGGGAAGATCATATTCAAGTTGTCCTAGCGATACTATGATTTTTTTTGCGAGAACATTGATCATCAGTAAATAATTTAAGAAAAAGTTCAGATCTAGAATCTTGATCTGGAATTAAAGACAAGTTAAAACCTTTGATTTTGAGTTTCTCGCGCATCTCATTAAAGGCTTTCAAGTTTTTGGTACCAGCTGCAACCATCTTTGAAGTATGGGAATGGAAAGGTTGAAAAGAAGAAAGAAATCACAGCTGCATAATTCGCGGAAGAACAGTAAAGTTTGCAGAGAGGATATAGGGAGAAAGAAGAAGAAAGTAAAAGAGAAAAAGGAAAGGAATGTGAAGAGTATTTATAGAGGAAGAAGTTTCTCGAAGAAGATGAAGGAAATTAATGCAAAGAAGAAACGTGGGTGGTCATATTGCAGCGGTTAGAGGAGATGTGTCAAAAGTTTATTGGAAGAAAGAATTCGTGAAAACAACTGGCGAAGGACATAGAAACGTGTCAGAATAGAGAAGCCTGAAAAGATGAGCAGTTATGGCATTTAAAGTTCTCATGATCTTCTCTTCTTCGCAGAAAAGACATGAGAAAAGGCAAGATGTAGGACCAGAATATCGCTATAACGCTATTCCTGCGATATTAACAACATTTCTGCGAGCGTCACTGGTAATTCTTTAACAACGTTTCACGAGCGTCACATAATACCAAAAAGAAACTGACGATAGAAGAAATAAAAGAAGAATATGCTGATCCTGCGATGGTCATCATTCTTGCGATAGAGAATATGGTAGCGATTGCGATCTCATCGCAGAATAGATCCGAAATAGGAGGAAAACTTAGCTGTCATCCATTATGTAAATCTCTATATAAAGGGCTCGATAGATCCAGAAGAGGATGATGTGTTTTTGAGAGTTGAAAGAGCCTTGAGGAGAGAGAAACTTCAAGAGAATAATTGTAATCTTGATTTCTTACAATTCTGTAAAAAATTCTGAGATTTGAATAATAATGTGTCGTTTAATCTTTAAAGTTATGTCAAATTCCAACAGATTTCTATAGAATCTTAACAAGGGTGTAGTGTGGGAATTCCTGCAACTACATTTCGGCGCCCGAAACAGGGAGAATCAAGCTAAGAAATCTCTAATTACAACTTGAAAATTTGAAGAAATTGTTAGAATTGAAGAAATGGCTAGAAGAAGAAAAAACACATCAGAACCACCAACAACTGTGAGGAGAAGTAAAAGACTTGCAGGTGAAGGAACAGGTGAATTAGAAGAATCTTTAAGGATAAGATCAGGAAGAAATAGAACAAGAAATGAAGCAGAAAGTTCAATTCAACAGTTCATCATCATTCTGCCACCTGATGGTGAAGTTCAGGAGAAGTTTAGGTAAAGTTTAACAGAGATAAGAAATGGCCGGAGAATCTTCATGGGGTAATGGTAATAAAAAAACTCCAGCAGGGTCATCACAAACCTCCATTGTTGCATCTCCAGAATCTCCAGAGTTTGAGTTGGCCAAATCTCTTTTGAAAACATTAAGGTTCGAGGAATTGTAGAAATTACAGGGGATTGTTCTCTCAGAGATTAAGAGGCAGTTGCAGTTGCAAAACCAACAGAGGGAAGAAGAGCAAGCTCCTCAAAAGAGAGAACATGAGGCGAGAAGACATGAGAGAGTGTATGAAGCCTGGTTGCCAAAATATTATAAGCGGCGAGAAATGAAAGATGAGGAGTGGGAGGAGCAGAAAGAGAAGAGAGATTCCAGAAGTGCCAAGACACCCAACTATGGAAGCATGACATAAGAGGATTATGATTCATCTGATGGGTTTGAAGCAGATATTGAAAATGATTATGGGATGGAGGCCAATGACATGGATACAGATGAAGAAGATGAAGGAGGTGAGGGAGATGAAGGAAAAGGGGATGGAGAGATTGTTTATGATGAAGAGCATTTGCATAATCGCTATGCATATGAACTAGCCAACCCAAAAATCTTCTCACGCACCATGAACGAAGGAGATCCGATACACTTGAGTGTAAGTGTGAAATCTTATTATGGTGATAGTTGTGTGGATGGTGATACAAATTTCAGTGGAACTTCTCATGCTCCATCCGACAGTGAATATAGCGAGCGGTGAAAGGATGGAGGGTAGCAAGATGTGTGGTGAGATCCACAAAGTTACCGGAAGAAGCCAATTTTTTTGGATGTTTATAAATTCTGAAGATGATTAACAAGTTTTTTGTGAAATGGCTTGCTTGGTGATTTCCTTGTCTACCCAACTTCTTGAATCTATTATTGTGGGTGATAGATAGTTTCTTGCTCTTGGTTTTTTTCTCTTTTCGGTCGGAATTTATAGTATGATGTTTAAGTTCTTGTGTTTTTTGTTTGTAGTATGTGGTGTGGGAAGTATCTGTGAAATAGGTGATGGAAAGTCTTTGTTGAAAGAGCTCAGTGAAATCTTTTAACTGGGTGTAATGGTGATAATGTTGGTAGAAGGTTTTGATGTTTTGGTTTGTAACAATGGAAGATAAGATATGATTATGTTTGAGACTTGTTTTTTTGCTTTGAATGCAAAAGTTGTTGTTATTCCTTTGGATAATATCTTTAATAATGGTAATGGTAAGGTGATTGCACAAATTGATGAGGAGATTGATGATAAAATTTAGGAAATTGATGCTGGTAAAGCTAGAATTGCTAGAACTGCTTGTTGTGTTCATACAGAATCCTCAATAATCCTTTGTGTTACTAGCGTAGCCTATAGAGACACTAAATTGAAAGACCGCAATAGATGTAATCGAGATAATTCTCTCATTCACACAGTTCACCTGAAATTGAGAAAGGGAAAGTGGATTCTGCTAAGAACCAGAAACCGAGATAGAGAGATAGAGGTAAATATGAGATGAGACAATTCAAGACAGAGATGAGTTCGAGATCGAGAAGAAGATGGTGAAGGGGAACAATGATTGAATCAAGTACTAAGGCTGCTGTAAAACTGAGATTTTCTATTGAAGCTCAGTGAGATGGGATCTGTGAATAGAGAAAACAAGGAAGCTAAGGTGATAATGTGCTGGTTTGAATCGATTAGGGTTTGTTGGTTTAAAATACGATGGTTATGTTGTTGAGTAACAATGGGTGTTTGAATCTGGGATTGAAGAACAAGATACGAATGGATGAATCAGAGATGAGTTTCTGCTGGTGGTGAGATTCAGATGAATATTGAGGTTTGATGGTTGTTGTTGTTTATTGAACGGAGAAGAGAAGTTGATTTTTGTTTCTGCTGCTGTAAGGGAAGAAGGCTGAGATGGTTTGAATCAATTGCTGCTATTGTTTCTGATATTACAGAGAAGGTGATTTTTCCATGGGTTCTGTGAAATTGAGAGTCTGTGGAAAATAACAAATGGTTTTGCTGATGAATTCGAAATCGAGAAGAAGAAGCTCATATATGTGTTAATTGAAAAAATGGTGAAGATGTGGTTGGTTGTTGCTGTTAATCTGAGAAGACCTAGATTCTGTTGAATTGGCTTGTAATGAAAATAGGGACTGAGATGTTGGTGGAATGAGAAGGCAACACTGATGGAATGATGTTGTTGAATTCTCAAGTAGATGTATGTTTAGGATTGTGTACATGGAATGGAGCTGAAATCGGCCTGAGAATGCACTGAAAACAGAGAAAACTCTGTCCATTTTTATGCTCCAGCATGTTAACCCATACCGATCCAGACCTGCAACTCGGTGAGTCATCCGAGTAAGCTCACTCATCCCTGATCAAGATAGCTGACTAGAAGCTGACTAACCCTCTTCCTTGACCCAGTTGACTAAAGAAGACTGTTAGTTTGACCGTTATATATAACAGAATTTTTCGTCGACGACAACAGAATCAGGTGAATGGCGTTGACTTTTCTGGCAGGATTCCGGTAGCACTAGGATTTCTCCGGCGACCAAATTTATGTAAAAATTTTTGAAGAGTATTCTAGACTCATGGGTGTGAAGACTTGGGTTTGGAATTGGATGAAGAATTAAGCTTGGATTTGGAAAGAGAAGATGGAGGATTTGATAAAGACTTGGACTTGGAAGTTAAGCTTTAAAGGGAAAGGGATTTTATTCCTTGGAAGATTTGGAGAGCATTGAGGCATATAAATAGTGAAGTTCTCTACTTTTCTTTATAATCAGTTTTTCTTCCTCAAGATTCTAGTACGTTTATGAATCAATTTTAGAATTCCACTGGGATTAGTCTTTAGTCTTTATAAATAGACTTCGTACATCTTTGTAGAGATCAGAGAAAAAGTTTTAATAATATTGCTACGTTTATTCTTGATTATTTGTCTACTACTTGCTGGCCTGAGATAAGAACTTTTCATTCTTATCAATTGGTATCAGAGCAGACGGTCCTGCATATGACCAAAACAAGACAATAACAAAAAGAGAGAATGGAGAAGGTAATCGCAGATTTAACAGAAAGGCTAGCAGAGATGGCTTCTAACCAGACTTTATTTCTAGAGAGTCTTACAGCGCTTGTTGAGAATCGCACTATTGGCGGATAAGAGAAAACGAGAGGTGAACGGATTCATCTTTCCCGTTTTGATGGATCTGATGTGGAAGGATGGTTGTTTTAGGTGGACCAATATATATTTTGAACATTATAAAACCCCTGATGAACAGAAAATTCTTTTGGTAAGTTGTCATCTTGATGGTAAAGCTTTGCAGTGGTATAGGTGGGCGAAAGGAGATAAGATCACAACTTGGGATCAATTCTCTAGGGCAATTACAAATCGTTTTGGTAAAACGATATACGAAGATGCTGGCGTGGAATTAGCAAAAATGAAACAAGAGTCAATATCAGAGTATATAGAGGAGTTTGAGTGGTTATCAAACATGGATAGTGGATTACCACCGTCTTTTCTCTTAAGTTGTTTTCTTAGTGGATTGAAGGATGAGGCCATATTGGAGACTAAATCATATAATCCTAAGGATATTAAGGAGGCAATGTCTATTGTATGGATTCAAGATGAAAAAGTTACCCTGCGAAAACAAAATTATAGAGCAGCAGTTAGGACCAACATTACTACTAATGCACGATCACTAAATTCAAAATCACTAGTCACACCTTCCAGTCCAGGGACGAACACACCTTCTCTTCGACGATTGACTCAAGACGAAGTAGAAGAGAGAAGAAAACGGCAATTATGTTATTACTACGACGAAAAGTGGCAATGTGGTCACCGTTGCAAAAGTCCAGCTCTACTTCTTATCGAAGGTGATAACAACAGAAAAGAGTTTAGTGATTTAGGGGGGGTAATGGAAGGTGAACCTGAAGAGGATGCCGAAGTTGTTGAGATTTCGATGCATGCCTTAGATGGATCGCTAGTTCCACAAACTATGCGAGTCCAAGGAGAAGTCAACAACGCTCAGTTAACTATTCTCATAGATTCTGGTAGTACTCATAATTTTGTGGATAACTTCATTCCAAAGAGATTAAGAATTAAAGTTACTAGTGATGACTCTTTTGAGGTAATGGTAGCAAATGGGACTAAACTTCCTTGTGAAGGAAAGTGTACCCTTGAATTCAAGCTGCAAAAGTATGTTTTTCACAGAACATTCCATATTCTGCAACTTGGGGGTTGTGATGCAGTATTAGGTGTTCAGTGGTTAGAAACACTTGGTCCTATTACTTGGGATTTCAAGCACCTAACTATGGACTTCAGCATTGATAATAAAAAAATCACAATCGAAGGTAATACGAATTCTAATTAGATTAGAATTAGTTTTTCATTTAGAGATTTATACCGCTACAAAACTTGAGAAGTTTTTTTCCCTCGCAAGAGTTTTTCTCCCTCAAGATTCTAGTAAATTTATGAATCAGTTTTAGAATTCCACTGGGATTAGTCTTTAGTCTTTATAAATAGGCTTCGCACATCTTTGTAGAGATCAAAGAAAAAGTTTTAATAATATTGCTACGTTTATTCTTGATTATTTTTCTACTACTTGATGGCCTGAGATAAGAACTTTTTGTTCTTATCAATGTGCCATAATTTTGTATGAACAAAATTATGTGAAGAAGAATAAGAAAATCAATGAAGAAGAGAGTCAATTGATTTTGATGTGAGGGATGAAGGAGAAGTAGTTCTCTATTTATAGGGTAACCTAAAAATATAGTTGTTGAGATTTCAAACGTCCACTAAATCAGAACCGTTGAGATTCAACGGTCATATTTGATCTAATGGATGAGATTGTGCAGCGCTGAATGGTGGAGCGCCTAAGCGCGGAAAGGTACAACGCTGCCTTCCCTTCCATTGAAAATAACGGCTATTTTTTATCTTATGGCTGTTAGGAAAAGCATTGTTTGGTTCAGCGCCCTTGGTTCAACGCTTGTCTAACAGCTACATTTCCAGCCCAAACTCATATCACTTCTTCTCTTTATATAAACTCAACACATGAAATCAAAATCCCCACCCCAAACTTGTGAAGTTTCACTCTCTTATTCTTCTCCTAAATTCTCAATTCAAAATTCAAGCATGGTTGGATTCTCAATTGCCGAAGACAATGACTCGGTGAGAAGTTTTCGCAAAATTAACAACGCAAATCCTTTTAAAATGTCTTAAACACGAAACTCTTTTTGGGAACAAGTTTTTGAAAAGTTTGTGAGAATCAATGGTAGCACTAATGAAAGATGCCGAAAAGCCCTACAATGTCGATTATCATGCATCAAGCGTTATTGCAAGCTTGTTGTCGTTGCATTAAGGGAATCAAATGGTAATTGTGAAGATGATATGGTTTTATACCAATCAAATCAAGGAATACCGTTCATTCATATCACCGCTTTGGAGATATTTGGTGGAGATCGAAGTTGATTTGAATGAAGTATATTCATGAAGAAGTATTATAAAGTTCTAGTTAAATATGTAATGTAATTGTAAACGTACTTATATGAAAAAAAAAGAGTATTATGGAGTTTACAAGAACTAATTAAAATGTCTATTTAATGAAAACGTGCTTGAATGAAAAAAAAAAGAGTATTTATGGTTAAATAAATTGGTGAATATGAAATTTACTCTCCATTCTCTTAAAATGCATCATCTCCTTCATTGTCATATTGGTCTTCATTGGTGTCCACGTCGGTTGTACCCTCATGAACTTCCGGCAAGGCATTATCCATCACCATGTATGGAATATCACCATCTCTCAAACATTCTCCATGTCGGTTCCAAATATGTGTAGTGAGTTCCGAGTTGAAGTATTGTTACATCATACGAGCATCGGCATCTACACGTTTTCTGTGCACCCTCTGACGGGTCTTGACTTCATTCGAGACGGGTTGATGTATTACCTGCCTCCTATGCGTTTCCAAAAGCATAGCCACTGCTAGAACATTCTTCTTAATATCATCCTCATCATCCGGAAGGCCTAACAAAATTCTTATCAAAGATCCCTGCATAATGTACCTAATACAATGAAAACATAAAGCTTTTATAACACCCCATAAAAAGAAAAACTTAAAACACGCCATACAAAACAAAAACTTAAAACACGCCATAAAAACAAATAACACTCCATAAAATAAATAGCACTTAAAAGTATAACACTCCATAAAAAACAAATAACACTCCATAAAATAAATATCACTTAAAAGTATAACACTCCATAAAAACAAATAACACTCCATATGGTTTCATAAACACTACGACAAGTACTTTAATTCAGGTCAAAGAAATTATGGGGTTGTTGTTGGCCGAATTGAGTATCATAAACAATATTAGTATCGCTTTCCGCCAATAACGCATCGGTAAATTCATTTCCTTGGTGATGTTATTGTTGATATTGTGATGTAGTAGCTCCATCTTCGACTGTAGGAGTGTAAAGTTGTTGACCTATAATCCATTCATATGTACCACCCAATGTGAGGTCTTGTGATGTAGTAGCTGCATCTGGATTGTTTGGCATTTGGGATTGGATACATGGTACTGAAGAAGATGTAGATCTGTCAGATAAAGAACATGAAGTTGTAGCCATTTTGTATGTCTCGTCCCATACGAGTTGACGATCCCCATTCTGTAATGAACATTGTTGTTCCATAAACCTAATGCAATCATCCTACAAGTATAAATTATAGAATTTAGTCAAATTTTCAAGAAACTTATAACGAAAATAAGTACAAATGTAAATGTACTTACCAATGTCAAATTCATTGCCTGAAAGTTATACAGACAAGCATCCCTTGGAACTTATAATTGACGTGCTATGCCGGATTCATTGGAAAATGGTAAACTGAAATCTATCTCCGACAGTTGTGACATGGGATCATTCTGTATGCCATAAGTATATGTCTGCAACATCATGTCAGGAGGCGGATGACTAATAAACAAATGCCGAAGAATAACTGAGCTACCCAATGTTATCTCATCGATGTTCTGTGTACGATATGTCTCAGTGAAATAAGTTCCAACACTCTTATTCTCCCTCCAAGTGTTATATTGATCCTCAGTGACTGCATAATAGTGGGTGCCTACATCTACATTCCCTTTGTTCTCAACTAATTTCAAATTTAGAGGATTTACTGGGACTACAATCTCACCTGCAATCTGCCTCTGGAATCTCTCAGCCAAGTAGCAACTAACTCATGTGTTGTCATTAAAGTTAAAAAAACAGAAATCTCCTTTTGGATACTTGTAATGCATTTTCATATTGTTCTCCCACAGCATACTCACTATCTACCCATGGTTGCCAAATACATGATGCACTTGTTCTAGTGTCAATATGTGTTCTTGCTCTCATGACTGAGTGTTTCCTAGTATCCTTATGTCCTCCTTTATGTCCTCTCTTCCTTGATATAATGTTAGTCTTCTTGAAGAGGCAAATCTTTGGGAAAACATCATAATAATCTCCAGGTATCTGACAAAGCAAGGGTTGCATGTTGCAGAAGTAATAATAGTACCAATACTCAACTACCATAACCATGCCAGAAAAATCCTTACCGTTGGTTGACCATTCATCAAGAAATTTGTAGGTATTACCTAACGAATCTATACCCCAATCATATTCCCCAACTCTATCTAAATTAGACAACAATAAAACCCAATACTTGTCTACTCTTCCAGTAGAATCCACAAGAAGAAAATGACAAAAACACCACATAAAGAATGCTCGTGTCAATATCTCTGCACATCCAGTATTGTCCTGGTTTTTTCTACTCTCAATGTAGTTTCGCAAGATAGCCAAGGATAAAGATTTTTTCTTAGGGTCCCATCCAACATGAATTTTTTTGATATCCAAGAGATATAGATCATCCAGATCAGGATATGTTAAATCACTACCCAATTGCGGCATACACACTAGTTGTTTACTAGGGTCACCAGTGGGAATTCCCGTTAACATGTACCAATCTACAGGAAGGAGGCCAATTTCAAACTCTTGAAAATGAAAACTCTTCGTTTTTTCTCACCATCTCTCAGCTATTGATTCAACTAAGATTCTATCCCCATTGGCGAAATCAAACTCAAAAACAGAAGAAAAGCCACAATTGTCACAATATCGTTGTGCTACCGGATTATTTTCCACTAAAATTATATAATACACTTCAACCTCTTTCAAACTACTCCTAAAGTATACTTTGCGAAGATCTTTCATATTTTCACATACATGTTTATCAATAGTCTTTGACGATACTATATCCAAACGATCTAGCAATTCATCCGTATTCTCATCCATACTCATACTATAATCAATAACACACATGAAAAAAATATCAATCATACAAACTAAATTATCATCACAAATAATCATACAAACTAATCATAATCAAATTATCATACAAATTATCATTATAATTCACTATCATTCATTTTCATTATACAAATAATAAAAAATAATCAAATTATCATAAAAATTTACCTACAAATTTTACCTACAAACTAATCATACAATTATCATTCATTTTCATCACAAAAATCAAAAATTCATTTTTTGTTCATCACAAATAATCAAACTAAATCCCCAAATAAAATTTCATCACAATTAATCAACTTAAATCATACAAATATCATCTACATCATCTAAATACGAAAGATCAATCATCAATTTGAATGAAATCGCACCAAAATCATAAATCATAAATCATAAAAATTTAAACCTAAAACTTAAATTTCTTACCTCGAATGATTCTGTGGATGGAATTGCACCAAACCACCTTCATCAATCACAAATTCGATATAGATCAAACCCACGAAAGGAATTTGGAAAAAAAATTCTAGAACTCTTAATTTTTTGACATGCATTTTCGGTGGAAATGGGGGAAAAATGAGTGGGAAGTGAAAATTGGGAATAATGTCGCTCTTTTGTGAACATATAGATTTTTTGGGCGCTGAATGGTGTGGCATTGTCAACTCAGTTGACTGAGTCAAGCGCTATTCTATGTAGTGTTCACCTGGGTGTTGAATTATTCAGCGTTCAATGTTATTCTATTCGGAAACTAGCTGCTAGATTAGCACTACCATAGGACTTGGGAGGATTCCCTAGCTAATGTGGACTGCTAATCTAGCCGCTATATTAGCACCCATAAGACTAAGCCTAGGTGGAGAAATATTCTTCGAGTGATTTGGTGTGGGCTGGAAAAAACTGTCACGCATGTGACTCGCACACCTAAAAACTCTGAGTGTTACGACCCAACTGTGACCAAGCATGCGACTCACACGCCTATATAAAAAACATTGTAACGGCTGGCCTCTGTTACGAATTATTGAAAAATTCGTAACGACTTCTGCATGTTACCACTATTTCGTAACGGCCATTTATAACGGGAATTTCGTAACGGCCAATTTCATTTACTAATCCCAGAATTTGGTGTAGTGCTAGTCCTATGCTAAGAGGTATTCTTGGACAAAATGCAGCTAAGTACACTCAATGGATTCCAATATATTTTTAAAAGCATCCAAGAAAGTTATGCCCTGCTTTCTTAATTGCAAATCACAATGAAGGTGAATGTGAGGACAAAGCCAATCACGTTCAGATAACAGCAAGATATATCTTCAAGTTTGGTGAGGATTTTGGAAAAGTAATTGACCCTAGGAAAATAATCCAGACTTTGCAGTGGATGAAATAATTCACATATCTCCAAAAAAGAGCAACAAGAGGAATAATAGTAGCAAAAAAGCTTTCACTATTACGGAAAATGGACACCTAGTATCAACCATATACTCTCAAGGATCTTCAAATTCCCCAGAAAGTTCAAATGCTAGAAGAAACAAAGAACCAGATAATATGGAAGTTCATCTCATGCAAGCAATGTAGGACAAGAAGAAGACCAACTTCAGCAAGAAAATAATCAAAACATGGAATATTATGAATCTTACTATATCCAGATGTATAATAATGAATATGTAGATTGGGACAACTACATCAATCAACACAATGGAAACCAAGGATGTCAGAATAACCAGGTACCAAAAACTATTCCAGTCTCTTCTCATTTACTTATGTCTAGTAAGATGGACACCTAGTATCATCCATATACTTTCAAAGATCTTCAAATGCCCATAAAGTTCAAATGCTAGAAGAAACAAAGAACCAAAGAGTATGGAAGTTCATCTCAGGAAGGCAATGTAGGACAAGAAGAAGAACAACTTCAGCAAGAAAGCAGTCAAAACATGGAAGATTATGAAACTTACTATAACCAGATGTATACTAATGAATATGGAGATTGGGACAACTACATCAATTGGCACAATGGAAACCAGGGATGGCAGAATGACCAGGTACCAAAAACTATTTCACTCTCTTCTCATTTACTTCTGTTTTATCCACATATAGATTTGTCAGCATCATACTATACAAATCCTCTTTCTTAAAAGTACTGAAGAAAATAAGAAATTGAGAATGAATATTCTTGCAAGGAATGTCCAAGGAATATGAAACAAAAGAACTAGACAACACTTGAATGATTGTGTTTATAATTATAATCCAGATATTTTTTTTTTTTCTGAAACAAAAAACAAGCCTGATAAAGTTTATCAATTTCTATCTCATCTTGGATATCCCGATATTAAATGTTAATAGACCATAGGAAAAGTTGGTGGCTTAGATCTCTTGTGGAAATATGGTGTATGAGTTGAATTATGCATACATCAAGTAACATGATGTATTTAAATGTGATCTCTAATTTAAAAAACAAAATGTGGTTGTTATCTTGTATGTATGGTTCACACAAAAAACATGAAAGAGAAGCTCAGCGGCAGTACCTGTTGAAGATAAGAAAAAACTTAAACACTCCTTGGGTTATTCTGAGAGATCTCAACATCACCTTACACTCTTCAGAAAAACAAAGATTTAGTACTCATCCTTCACCTTCTTTCAAAATAGTTCATGACACAATAAATTATCATGGACTTAGAGACATTCCATTTACTGGATCTCCTTTCACATGGTCCAACCAAAGATGTACCCAACAAAATGTCAAAACCAGAATAGATAAAGCTCTTGCAAACACTAATTGGTTTGTTTCTTACTCAGATCATGTCATACTTACCCTACAACCAACTCAACTCAAAAACCAAAAATATTTTATCAAGCATGGCTCAATCATCCAACTTGCAAAAGAGTAATTGAAGAACGTTGGAACTCAGAGGAGAATAAACATCTGAAGATTATACAGAAACTTCATGCTACAACAACTGCTCTTGGAAAGTGGAATCACAACATCTTTGGTCATGTAAATACATAAATTAAAAGAGTCCATGATAGGTTGGGAAAACCCACAATAAAATACTGCAAGTGCATAATGTCTCACTAGTAGAACAATGGCAAGTACAGGTCGTTTCCACGAGGAGTGTGAAATACCCTACCAACTAATACCAAAAACAAAGTAATCAACAAGATGATGTTTAATGATTTTTAGAAATTTGGAACAAAATAAAATAATATAAAATTCTAATAATAAACAAAATAGGGAATGTGTTATTAGGATTTTCGGTTTCCACCAAATTAATTATGCAAACTCTACTAATTGTTAAAAATATATTCTATGCCTTTTCAAATATTGTTTCTCCGCTGTAATTTTCTTCGCTTCTTATGTAGTGATCCTAAAGCATTACCTATCTATCCTTGCATACCACGTCTAGGGATTTAACCAAAGCACGAAATATCAATTCAAAAGCATAAATAATCAAGAAAATCACATGAGCAATTAAATACCAAGCTATATGAAGAAAAACTACTAATCAATCAATTCATTATTAAGCATATAAATATAGGGTTTTCATAATAAAATTGGGTTTTACCTAAACCCTAACATGGTTCTAGCTAGCCATGGCTTTATCAAAAGTCATAAAAAGATTGAAATCAAAATAGCTAAAACCAAAAATGGAGAAGTAAAACTTCAAACCCTAAACCCTACGGCTTTGCAGCCGCAGCCTCCAGTTCTCCAACTCCCAAAACCGGCCCACTTTGTTTATCTCCTCAGTTTCGTATCTCTCAGCTGCTCCTGTGAGAAGTCCGAATATCAAGTGGATATTGCCAATGCTAAGGCCCAGTCCATCACCCAAACCGGTTTCTAAATCCAGACCACTTGCAAATTTGTTTATTTTCTGAACTCCTAAATACCGACGACAAAGCTTGGCCAACTGCTAGAGCCTGACCTTCTGGCTTCAACTCCGTGTAACATCAACAACCAACAGACACCCTAACTGTGATTTCCTTCCGATCCACTTCTGCCCATTTTAATCCCGGTTACAGTATCATCTTCTCACTGCCTACCGTCGACTAGTATCAACAGCTCATATAAATGAATTAGAGCACTGGATGTATTTTAAGCTAACCAAGACTTCCTTACTTCTAGTCTTCTAGTTTCTTCACCCAATGGTTTGTTAAGACTATCTCTCCAAATCTCAACCACTTCATGCGAATCGACAACCCCATGCTAAGCACCTTAGTCACGTCCAATGAATTTCTTTGATGCAATCTTCTCAATTCACTGACAGTATGAACATCTCCAACGAACACAATCTCCTCCACTTCTCACGTTCCTCCTTCAACTGATCTTGACCACCACTTTCCATTCTTCCTTGCTCTCTCCCTGCTATCCCAGCCATAGCCTCGACAAATAGTTCTTCTCATGTTCCGTTACTTCCCTGACTTGAAAAGAGTTTCTGACCCGCGAAAATCATCGGACCAACTTCTCTTCATTTTACACCGGGATACAGCACCTTGCTTTGCCATTCCATCTTCATTCCCAATCCTGGTCACCATTAATCACTAACTGCCAAGCATATAGACATCTCCACTTGCATTCAGCTCTGCTGCTGCCATCACTTCTCATCTCGGGTCACGGCCTCAACTTCTTCTGTCTATACAAATATCGACCACTACCAACTTTCTAATCCCTGACCGGCTTAGAACATTCCTCCATTTATTTGCTACATCGACTGCACATCACCACTACTGTCTTTATTTTTGTCCATGTTCATTAGATGCTGCAGCTCTATCATTCATTACATACACCTCCACAAGTAACTACCGGATCAACCAACAACAAGTCATGAAGAGACGCAAACACCATTGCCTTCATCTTGCTTTCAAAAACCGATCTCCACCCTCTCGTACACAGCAAAAATCCATGTCAGTGAAGTCAATTCCATACCGATCTTGAACCCATTGTTCTCTGTTCACAGCCATCGGCAACCCCCAACTTCATTTCCATGGACACCACTGTTGTTGTCGTGGTGGATTCAACTTGACTAACAAACCCCATATATCAGCAGCAATACCATTAATTATCCACCATTATTCTCAGTACAAACCAAGCTTCACTTTGTTCTAGTTGTTTTCTCGTCAGGCACAAATTCAGGCGATAGAGCAGCCGGTAGAACAATAACACTGCCAACAGTTTATGGAGATTGATTCCGTCTTCCCCAGCTTCTAATCATTTCCTAGACACAAACAAAATCCATGGCAGCAACACCTTTGTTCTTCACATCACCAATATCGATAACAACAACCCGACCACCATATTTAACGGCAACTGCAGCAACATCAGTTTCAAACAAATCCCACTGTGGGTCATCGAGACATCTCCACTGACTGCATCAAACGCCGGAGTTAGCTATTAGCTCACTCGAAACACCGCACCATTTTAGTCTAACCCCATTGCATATACCAAGGAATAATCACCACACCCGCAAGACTGTTCACGTTGTCCATCTTCATTTCTCAATCTCGAGCACAGCACCATGCTATTCTCGGTACAAGACCCATCTAAACATCACTGCCATTCATCTTCTGTTTTGATCTCCCCATGAACTTACATCTTGCACTGTGAAGAATAAGTAAGGGCAGTTGCTTGAGGTTTCTTTTGGTTTTGTGGTGACAAGGAATCAAACATGCTGTTGGGATGCATTCCATATACCACAAAGAAATATGGTGGAGTCTGGAGACTATTGTCCTCTTTAACCACACTATTGGGCCTGGCTTGTTTGAAACACGCCAAGACAATTCCAGAATTTGTGTGAGATGTCTTGAGTGGTAAAGCTTCAGTGATGCTGATATACATGGATACCAGACCATCACATTCAATCGCAAATTCCATGGATAACAGCATGAGTAACTCCAATCGCAAATGCCATTCTACACTCCAATTAGCCATATATTTTGTTGTGATCGGATTCGCGAGCACTTTCTGCAAAAAGCACTAAAATAATGTCATTAGCCAAAATATCGAGTCTAGCTAATATAAATATGGGTATAAAATATAGCATTTATGTGCTTATCAACACCCCCACACTTATATTTTGCTAGTCCTCGAGCAAAACAAAGAATATATCCGCTCCGCAGCTGGATATGAAGATATGTCTGCTAAACAGCGAGACAGGTCATCTGCTAAACAGCGAGACGGAGCCACTAAACAGTGGTGTAGAGAAGTCTGCTAAACAGCGAGACAGATCCGCTAAACAACAATATCGAGAGATATCTGCCAAACATCTAGACGAAACCACTAAACAGTGGTATAAAGATGTCTGCTAAGCAGCTAGACAGAAAGACCCGCTAAACAACTGATCATGGAAAATTTGAAAAAGAATGAAAAAGACCCGCTACACAGCTGGTCATAACCCTCACAATCATAATATTTTTTTTATAGACCCGTTACACAGCTGATCATTCGTTTTTTTTTTACACTCGCAACACAGCTGGTCATAATATGCATTTTTTTTAAAGCCTAACGAAAATGCCACTCCCCCACACTTAAACATTACATTGTCCTCAATGTGATTGAGTCATCCAACGTAAAAAATAAGATGGGAGATTAAAAAAAATAAAAAAATAAAAAAAAATAAAAGATAGATTAAAGGGAACAACTCTGATGGGTTGACTCCCATGAAGAAAAATGTATCTGTTTCCCTATTTTACAGTAGCACGTTCTCAAACAAGGTGAGGTTGGCACCCCAAAGTAAGCTGTCAATCATAGATATATAATCTGAAGAGTTGGGGATCAACCCAAATAATCCAGTCAGTCGAAAAAATGAACCTGCGGCAAGAATGATTAGTACCCAGAGAGATAAAACTGCATTCAATCTTCAAAACATAATTCGAACCTTGAGTATGAAGTATATCAGGTTCGCATATAATTAGTAAAGATTTTTTAAAGAGAAAAGTTATTGTACTCCCTAAATCAGGGTCTAAACCCGACGAGATAACTTGCGCGACTGAAGTCAGTTCAAATTTATCCGCGGAACAAAGGCTCAATGGAGGAATAATAACATGACTCATAGACCCGCTATCATCTAAAACGGTTTCATTATTAATATCATCAAGACGAAAAAATTCAGAACTTGATGGCTTAAAGGTCATGGTCGAAACTCTCTCGACTGAAGGAATTAGTCGAGACTCAGACAAAACTAGAGGTTCTAGTTTGGGCTTCCATTTATTAGTGTCTAGAAATGATGTGGAGTCTAATAAGGCATTGACTTCACAGATAACACTATCATCCTCAAAATCATACATAAAATGTGCTAAGCAAACCTCTAGTGGATCTTCCAAGTAGTCCTTGCAAAATCTTTGCAAGTGCATATTTTCGCCTATAGCACTTCAGACTAAGGTACCTGGAAAATATTCAAACGAACTGGGTAAAAAGAACTAAAAGAAATCTAAAAGAAAGAGAAGAAAAAAAAATTATATACAAAATAAAATAAAATAAAAGTTATATACAAAATTTGATATCAGTCAGAGTGTATTATGCAACCACTCCCCGGCAGCGGCGCCAAAAACTTGATAGGTCGGGAAAACCCACAATAAAATACTACAAGTGCACAGTGTCTAACAAGTAGAACAATGGAAAGTACAGGTCGTTCCCACGAGGAGTGTGAAATACCCTACTAACTAATACCAAAAACAAAGTAATCAACAAGATAATGTTTAATGATTTTTAGAAATTTGGAACAAAATAAAATAATATAAAATTCTAACAATAAACAAAATAGGGAATGTGTTATTAGGATTTTCGGTTTCCACCAATTAATTATGCAAACTCTACTAATCGTTAAAAATATATTCTATGCCTTTTCAAATATTGTTTCTCCGCTGTAATTTTCTTCGCTTCTTATGTAGTGATCCTAAAGCATTACCTATATATCCTTGCTTACCACGTCTAGGGATTTAACCAAAGCACGAAATATCAATTCAAAAGAATAAATAATCAAGAAAATCACATGAGCAATTAAATACCAAGCTATATGAAGAAAAACTACTACTCAATCAATTCATTATTAAACATATAAATGTAGGGTTTTCATAATAAAATTGGGTTCTATCTAAACCCTAACATGGTTCTAGTTAGCCATGGCTTTCTCAAAATCCATAAAAGATTGAAATCAAAATAGCTAAAACCAAAAATGGAGAAGTAAAACTTCAAACCCTTGTAGTTGCAGAATAACCTACAACTACACCCTCAATAGAATTAGTAAAAACTCAAGAAGTTCTTGATGATGAATAACAATTTTCTTATTAATGTTCTCAATTGATCACAAAGAAGTATCTAAATGGAATTAGAATAGTTGCAACTTTCTCTATTCTCTTTCCTAAAATATTTTCTAACACTCACTAAAAGAACCTCTCGAATTTTACCTTTGAACTCCTATTTATAGTAAAATTTATACAGTTGTTCATGAGTTACGAAGTATCGCAACTTATACTCGCAAAATTATTTCATCCTCGCAAAACTTCATATTTCTCCGCGCTTCTTCTATCATCGTATCATTTTATAACTCTTTTCTCCTGATACTCATGAACTATTATCTTGCGATATTCAGTACCTACATCTTGCCTCTTCTCATGTCAATTCTACGAAGAAGAAATGATCGTGAGAACATAACCGTTACTTAGTCTTTTGAAATTTTGACACGTCTTTTGTAACCGTTCTTTTTTAGTTATTCCCTTATATAACTCCTTTATATTCTCTTCCTTTTCTTCTTCTTATTTCCGCAATTCTATCTTCTACTCATACTCTCTATCACTATTTTCTCTGCAATTTTTTCTTCTACTGTATCTTCATGAGTTCTCCAAGGTAATTTCCCTCTATCTCTGCGTATTTCATTTGTTCTCCTCTTTAATTTCTCGTATAATTTGTTATCGATTTTGGTTAATTTCAAAGAAAATAACTTCTCAGATGAAATCTCAACTAAAGAATCCAAGCCTTAATCCACGAAGAAGAAAATCTGAGAATCAAAAGGTAGTTAAAATACTCTGTCTTCTTTCCTGAACAATATATTGTTGCCTCAGTTTTTAATCTACGTTTTGATTCGCAGGTTGACGAAAAACCAAATCCAAGCAAGAGATCTCGAATAACTAAACCCACACCATTAATTCCGATCGATGATTTCCTTCCTGAAGTTGATAAGGAATTTTCCTCTCCTCCTCGTGAAAATGCTTCTTCACATACTCGTGCCTCTACTCCATTACCTGCTTTTCAATCTCCTATCAATGTCAATTTATCAACACTTCTTCAAGACCAACCCTCTCAAAATATTTCTTCAACTTCTTCTTTTGAAAAACAATCCTCGCAAAATATTCCTTCAACTTCTTCTTTAGAAAAACTTGTCTTATCCCCAAATCCTTTGAGTGCTATTTCTCCAGACAATTTGCAGCTTGCTCTTATTCCTTCAAATTCTTCTCCTCTTCCTCAAGAAATTCGAGATGGAATTTATTCAACTTTCCGAATGTTATCTGAGGTTTTGACCAATACTGCGAAATCTACTAATGTTCGTTCGCAATATGAATTTTGCGAAGTTCTGAATAATTTCACAATCCAGACATTTCTTCTTCACGTCAATCCTTGGAAAAAGAAATTGAATTACTTCGCCATTCTTTGAAAGCTTCTCAAGAAGAATGCGAGGATCTTCGTAAAGAAAATCATCATCTTCAGAATAATTCTCTGGACTGTGCGATTCTTCGCAAAAGAAATGATGAACTGAAAGGTATGATTACTATCCTCATATTTTCTCTTTTATTTATTTATATTCTTCATATGCTTGAAAAATCCATTAAAACCCATTCCCCTTTATAGAATCCATCCAGAAATGTAGAAGATTGGTACTTCACCATGAATCGATGCAACAGAATATCGAACCAAGCATGAAAGCCTCTCAAACCAATTCTCCCATTTATCTAATCTTTACTCGTGTGCTCTTGACAACTCTGATGCTCTTTTTCAAGAGAATACTCAATTAATATATGATCGAAATTTTTTGAATGATGACATATCTCAACTTTTTCCTTCCTTAACCAAAGCTAATTTGAGAATAGAAACCTTATTAGAAGAGAACAAAACCTTATCAGAAGAGAAATGTTCGTTTTTGAATACAATGATTGTTTCTTCGCAAGAATTAAAGACTCTTCAGAATAAATGTTGCGATCAAGAAAATCTTCTTTCTTTGTTGAAAGGTGAACTTGAGGAATTAAAGAAGTCTTCAGATCTTTGAAAGAAATTCTTTTGTTGTTGAGAAGAATTCCCTTATTAATAAGAATATAGTCTTGTGTGCTAAGAAGAATCAACTTGAAGAAGATTACTCGTCATTAAAAAGTCTTAATGCCAAACTTGCGAAGGATAAAAATTTTCTCCTTTCTAAAGATCAAAAGCTTCAATCTCGACTTAAAGGATTAGTTGGTGATGGTTTTGATAATGCGATGAATCAAATGAAGAACTGTTGTCTATCTTTAACTCAATCTCTTACTTCGCAAAGAGAAGGTAGTCATTAAAATTTGACTGCCTCTGGTACATCTTTAAATTTTACTATATTCGCAAATTTTATTCTTTGAACTTTGTTTTATTTGCAGAATCTGAGAATCACCTTCGTAATGCAAAAGCTGGATTAGAAGCCTCCTGTTCTGAGCTTCGTAAGAAGAATGCTTTGCTTTCTACTCGCTTAATCAACTCTCGTGATCGTGCTACTCGGAGATTCAATTATCTTGCTTATTCCAAGGATATCGAAGATACCAATCATCAAAAGGCTATACTTCGTGAAAGTCACCTGAAAGCTCAAGTTTTTGCGAATAACATTCTCTTATCAAGAGGCTTGCCTCCTGTAAAGATTACTCCTCTGAAGATATCTGACGATGAAGTTGCTCGTGAGCCTGATAGTGATTTCGATTATGAGAGTGATGATAAAGATCTTGATGATGAGAAAGAATCTATTCTTCAAGGAGATGTCCCTGCTGCATATTCTTCCAAGGATGATATCTCGCAAAAGTCGAAGGCTGCTAATGACCCCTCTGATCTTATAGATCCAGAACAGAGTGTTGATGAAGCATGATAATATTCCTTGTTCAATTTATCATTGGCTCTCCTTTCTTTCTTTCTTCTGAATTCCTTCCCTTTACTACCGTTGGTTTCCTTTTTTGCGAACAATTCTATTTTTTGAGAAGTACATTTGATATTTTACGAAGATGATCTATCCTTTATTTTTGATATTTTGCGAAGATAATTTAACCTTTCTTTGACTAAATTTGCCCTATTTGATCATGTGAAGAGAAATAATATATAACTCACAGATAAAGCTTAGTATATCCTTTTCCCCCTATTATTTCTCTTTAAATGATTAAACATTGTTTGAAGTATTAAAATATCTGCCTCAGTTTATCTTGCGAAGTTTCAACCTTTGTAGAAGTATTAGAAGTACCAAATCCATCAAATGAAGAGATATAAGAAGTATTAGAAGTATTCGATCTACCAAATGAATTATTAGAAATACACAATTCCCTTTTTCATATTAGAAGTACTCGATCCACCAAATGAAGAGATATAAAAAGTATTAGAAGTATTCAATTCATCAAATGAAGAAATATAAGAAGTATTCGATCGAAGTATAATGATTATTTAACTTTCACCAAATGAAATATCCATTAAAGAAGTATAATAAATATGAGATATTCTTGAAGAATTATAAGAAGTATTCAATCTTTTTGTGAAATATTCAATATATGGAGAAGTATAAGAAGTATGTAATTCTCGTAAACTTTTACGAATATGAACTTATCTGTATTTGATTGTTATCAAAATCGCATCTTTTGTTAAGTCTTCATCAAAATTCTTCAATGATGTTGTCCTTTTTTGATAGGACTTCTCGTAAAATTCTTCAATGATATTGCCAGAGCTGTCTCCTCTTCAAAATATCTTGATGTATATTCTTGTAAAATTTCTTCAATGATATTGATGCAATAAATTTCATTAATTTATGTGGTCTTATCATGCCTTCCTAAGTAAAGGTCTTATTTTTCCACCTCTTTTGTATTAATTATTTGCGATAATATGACAAGTCTGAACATTCTTGCGAACATACAACCTCGTGACATTATCGTCTTGCGATGAAATCGCAGGACGTTCTTACACTTTCATGCAAAAACCCATTGATCTCATCTTAACTTCTTTGTATAGTATTTTAGCCTCTTCAGGAATTGTTGCGACAATATGACATGCCTAAATATTCTTGCGAACATAAAGCCCCATGACATTTCCGTCTTGCGATGAAATCGCAAGACGTCTCTACACTTTCATGTAATGACCCATTGATCTCATCTTAACTTTATTATGTTATGCGAGTTCTTTATTCTTTTCTTTCTTTCTTTCTTTCTTTTTTTTTTTTTTTTAGAAGGCTCGCAGAACTTCATTTGTTGCACAAATATGACAAGCCTTTATGTTTTCGCAAACAAGAAGCCTCGTGACATTTGCGTCTTATAGCACTTATCAGCTCCCTAATGGAGGGTGCTGCCCTTTATCTTCCCCCTGATTGCCCCTTCAAGGAAGCGTACATCGACCATACAAGGTTAGCTCTTCCCATCCGGTTCTGCCAACAACCAGCTTTTGATCGCAACCTATTATCCTTTTTGCCTATAGGGCTTATAGTTACGAGGTTGCACCCTATGGGGTATCTTTGGGCCAAGTGCATCATTTGCCAAGACTTGTCAAAAATGGCAGATGTGGTTCAACCTCACCCGAACTCTTGACTCAACCGTGTACCTCGGCGCCTTGATCGTTTTCTGCACTTCTTGGGAAAGACAGTATGCCTTAGTCGCCCAGCCTAAATCTTCTTACACCGCATTTTATATTGCGTAATGTCGTTAGATTAGGTGAGAATCCAAGGTGTCTAACCCGGATAGGTACCCCATTATTGGGTTGTACCCCAAAATTTTTACCATGTACTAAGGGCCCTTGGTGGTGTTCCGGTTACCCTTAGCCACGTTATAGGTACCCCTTAAATGACGTACTTTAGGACTTTGCCTATTACGAATTATAGCTTCGCGAACTAGGTGTACGCCACAAAGGTTTGCCAGTATAAAATTTTCTGCGGCTCTCTTTCTTTTTTGGAGGCTGATCACAGATTGCGGTCTTTTATTCGCAAATTAATGAAATTTTAATCGGAATATAAATTTTAAAAATTCGTAACTTTTCCCAATTTCCTGCAAGCAAACAATATTCGTAAAAATTTTCATGAGTTTTATGGGTAATACCTTTTCAAATATAGTCTGTTCCAAGGTCTACCGAGCCTCAAACCCATGTCTCTCCCTTCTGGATCCATCAGCCGATAAGCTCCGCTTCCTACAACTTCTTTAATTACATATGGTCCATCCCATTTTGGTGCTAATTTTCCTCCATTTTCTTTTTGATATCGAGGTGTTTCTCGCATGACCAAATCACCTGGTTTATATTCACGTTCAATGACTCTCTTGTTGTATTCTCGAGCTAATCGTTCCTGATAAATCCTCATATGGTGCAACACCTTTTCTCTTTTTTCTTCCAAATCATCCAATTCTCTTAATATTACTCCTGCACTTAAATTTATTTCCCAAGCTTCTTTCTTTGTTGTTGGAATTACAACCTCTGTGGGTAATACCGCTTCTACTCCATATGTTAGACAATAAGGAGACATTCCAGTTGCTTCTCTTCTAGTTGTATTGTATGCCCAGACTGTGCTAGGTACTTGCTCGCACCACCCTTTGAGATGTCCTTCTAATTTCTTTTTGATTGTATCTGCGATTGTTTTATTTGTTGCTTCAGCTTGTCCATTAGCTTGTGGATATAATGAGGTTGACTTCCCACATTTTATTCTAAAAGCACTGAGTAACATCTCTATATTCTGCCCCTCAAATTGTTTTCCATTATCAGATACTAGTTGTGCTGGAACCCCGTACCTGCAAATGAGGTTCTCAAATATAAACGTGAAAACATCTTTATCACGAATATGCTGTACTGCTTTTACTTCTGCGAGCTTCGTGAAATAATCTGTTGCAACTATCAAGTATCGCCTTTGTCCAGATCCAGGTATAAATGGTCCAAAAATATCCAACCCCCATTTACCAAAAGGCCAGCAGCTTGTTGAAGAAGTTAATGTAGCCCCTGGTGCATGAATTATTTTACCATGTCGTTGGCATTCCTTGCATCTTCGTACGAACAATTTTGCGTCTGTATGCATATAAGGCCAGTAATATCCTTGTATCTTTGCTCTATATGCTAGAGATCTTCCCCCACTATGATTGCCAGCTTCTCCTCCATGTAACATCTTCAATATCTTTTCTTCTTCTTCGCGAGTTAAGCACCTGAGAGGTGGTCCATTAAAATATTTTCTGTATAAAATTCCTTCTCGCAACTCATAGTTTGTTGCACGACTCTTTAGTTTATGTGCTTCTAGTCTGTTCCTGGATGTTTCTCCTGTTGCGAGGTATTCATGAATTTTTTTTCTCCAATCTGCGATGTTGTTTGATAATTCTCTTTCTACTTCCATCGCAACAACTTCTTCAATTTCTTTCTCTTTGTCCACTGATGGGTTTTGAATTGTTTGTATTTGGATATTTCTTGTATTTGGATTTGTCATCATGCTTGGAATAAATGCAAAAGCATCTGCGAGACGGTTATATTTTCTTGATATATGTCTCCATTTTAATTTTGGTATCTTCGCAGATAATTCCTCAACGAGTTTCTTGTATTTCTTCAAAGAAGATTCATTTGTGGTATATTCCCCTTTAATTTGACAAATCACTAATTGTGAATCACTTGTTATCCTTATACTTTCAAGCTTCTTTTCCATTGCGATCTTTAATGCATGCACTACAGCTTCGTACTATGTTTCGTTGTTCGTGGATGCAAATTCTAGTCTGAATGAGAATTTTGTTCTTTCTCCTTCTGGTGAAATCAACACGACTCCAATTCCATTTCCCTCACTATTGGATGATCCATCCACCAGAATTTCCCATCTATCAGGCTCTGTTAACAAGTCTTTTGGATTTCCAAATTCTTCTTCAACATCCATCATTTCCTCTACTGCTTCATCTTCTTCCAAAGGAAATTCTGCCAAAAAATCTGCGACAACTTGTAATTTTTGCGATGACAACACTTCGTATTTTATCTTGTAATGGTTTACTTGTGCATTCCACCTTTCTATTCTTCCTGACCTTTTTGTGTTCTTCATGACTGATTCAATTGGGACTTTGGTTACCACTTTTATTACATGTGCTTGAAAGTATATTCGCAACTTGAATGATGCATAAACCAAGGCTAAGATTAACTTCTCCATTTTAGAATAGTTCTTTTCTGCTGCATTAAAGGTTTTACTAATGTAGTAAATGGGCCTTTCTACTCCTGCGTCTGCTCGTAACAGAACTTCACTTAGAGCATATGGAGTTGTTGCGAGGTATACCAATAATTCTTCGTTTTTCTCTGGTTTCTGTAGTATAGATGTATTTGCGAGGTATTCTTTGATTCCTTGAAAAGCTTTTTCACATTCATCAGTCCATTTGAATTTTGCTCCCTTCTTAAGTATGTTGAAAAAATGCTTGCACTTGTCTGACATTCGCGAAATAAATCTCCCAAGTGAAGCCAAGAGTCCATTTAGTTTTTGTACTTCTTTTACCGTTGCAGGTGTTGGCATGTCACGAACTGCTTGGACCTTTTCTGGATCAACTTGTATTCCCTCCTTCGATACTATGTATCCTAAGAACTTTCCATATGAAACCCCAATTATACATTTCTCAGGATTTAATTTGATGTTGAACTTTCTCATTTGCTCAAATATTTCCTTCAAATCTTGCACATGGTCTTTAGCTTCCTTGATTTTTATCAACATATCATCTACATATACCTCCAAAGTTTTATGTATCCACTTCGCGAACACTTTTTCAACCATACGTTGATATGTAGCACCCGCATTCCGCAAACCAAATGGCATCTTCACATAACAATACAAACCCCTTGGAGGAAAAAGGCAGTATGTTCTTGATCTTCTTCTGCGAGTGATATTTGATTATACCCTTTATATCCATCAAGTGAAGTGACTCTATCATGACCTGCAGCTGATTCCACCATTTGTGGTATATCTGGTAATGGAAAACTATCTTTGGGACATGCCTTGTTTAGATCAGTGAAATCTATGCAAATTCTTATTCCTTTATTATTTTTCGGAACAATGACCATATTCGCAATCCATTCTGGATATTTTGCTTCCCTTATGATCCATGCATCCAACATCTTTTGTAATTCTTCTTCTATCTGTATATGATAATTTTGTGATATCTTCCTTATTCTTTGTTTGAATGGTCTTATATTTTTATCTATATTCAATCTATGACATGCCACTGATGGATCAATTCCTGGTATCTCATCTACACTTCCTGCGAAGATATCTTTATATTCTCGCAAAAGATCAGTAGTCCTTTTTCTTCTTCTTCATCCATCTTAGTTCCAATTCGTAAGAATAAAGGCTCTTCTTTACTTCCAATATTTATTTCTTTAGTTGGTTCAGCTGCAACATAGCTTGGACTTTGCTCCCCCATAGGTGTTGGTTCTTTAATTATTTTTGCTGGTTCCCCTTCTTTTTCTGGAATTTCATTTGGTATACCTCTCCCTTCCTTTGCTCTTATTGTATACACTCGGAATTCTTCTTCTTTTCTTGTTTCCTTCGCAAGTTTCCTACGAAGTTGTTTCTTTCTTGCTCTTCCTCCGCATTGTGTTACTTCAATTTGATAACAAAATTTTGCACTATCAAGATCTCCTTTTATTTCTTGAATTCCATTTGGTGTAGGAAATTTGATTTTTTGATGTAATGTTGAAGCAACAGCTTTGATCGCATGAATCCACGGCCTTCCTATCAGCATGTTATATGGAGATTCCATATCTATCACACACAATATTACACGTGTTTCGATTTCTCCTAGTAATACTCGCAGCACAATTTCTCCTTTAGATTTTGTTGTAGATTTCCCTAATCCATGAATAAGACACTTTGAATTTATGATTTCTTCATCTCTAATTCCCATCCCCTTAAGTGCATGATAGAATATAATATTAACAGAACTTCCTGTATCAACCAAAACTCGGTTTAATTTCCATTTTTCTTCAGCTTTCTTATCTTCTAGCATGATTGGCAATGTGATCACCAATGGTGAAGTGTGGTTCAAATCTTCATTTGGAATTTTTGCTACTGAAAATGTGATTTTATGCTTTTCCCATTCTTCTAAAGTTGTCATCTTTTCTTCCTCCATGATCTTTCTTCCTCTACAATCTCGCTTGTATATTTTTCCCTTCATATTACTATGAAATTCATCAATCATTGTCTCTGTGATCATATTACATTCTTCTTTTTTGCCATCTCCATCTACTGACTTCATTTGATCTTCAAATTTTCCACAATTCCCTCAAATTTAGGCTACCACAATTCTCAAGTCCCTGTTTCTAGCGCCAATTATGTAGTTGCAGAATAACCTACAACTACACCCTCAATAGAATTAATAAAAACTCAAGAAGTCCTTGATGATGAATAACAATTTTCTTATTAATGTTCTCAATTGATCACAAAGAAGTATCTAAATGGAATTAGAATAGTTACAACTTTCTCTATTCTCTTTCCTAAAATATTTTCTAACACTCACTAAAAGAACCTCTCGAATTTTACCTTTGAACTCCTATTTATAGTAAAATTTATACAGCTGTTCATGAGTTACGAAGTATCGCAACTTATACTCGCAAAATTATTTCATCCTCGCAAAACTTCATATTTCTCCGCGCTTCTTCTATCATCGTATCATTTTATAACTCTTTTCTCCTGATACCCGTGAACTATTATCTTGCGATATTCAGTACCTACAACCCTAAACCTTACTGCTTTGCAGCCGCAGCCTCCAGTTCCCCAACTCCCAAAACCGGCCTAGTTTGTTTATCTCCTCAGTTTCGTATCTCTCAGCTACAACTGTGAGAAGTCCCAATATCAAGTGGATATTGCCAATGCTAAGGCCCAGTCCAACACCCAAACTGGTTTCTAAATCCAGACCACTTCCAAATTTGTTTATTTTCTGAACTCCTAAATACCGACGACAAAACTTGGCCAACTGCTAAAGCCTGACCTTCTGACTTCAACTCCGTGTAACATCAACAGCCAACAGACACCCTAACTGTGATTTGCTGCCGATCCACTTCTGTCTATTTTAATCCCGATTATAGTATCATCTTCTCACTGCCTACCGTCGACTAGTATCAACAGCTCATACAAATAAATTAGAGCACTGGATGTATTTTAAGCTAACCAAGACTTCCTTACTTCTAGTTTCTTCACCCAATGGTTTGTTAAGACCATCTCTCCAAATCTCAACCACTTTACGCGAATGACAATCCCATGCTAAGCACCTTAGTCACGTCTATTAAATTTCTTTGCTGCCGTCTTCTCAATTCACTGACAGTATGAACATCTCCAACGAACACAATCTCCTCCATTTCTCACGTTCCTCCTTCAACTGATCTTGAGAACCATTTTCCATTATTCCTTGTTCTCTCCCTGCTATCCCATCCATAGCCTCGACAAATAGTTCTTCTCACGTTCCGTTACTTCCCTGACTTGCAAAGAGCTTCTGACCCGCGAAAATCATCCGACCAACTTATCTTCATTTTACACCGGGCTACAACACCTAGCTTTTCCATTCCATCTTCATTCCCAATCCTGGTCACCATTAATCACTAACTGCTAAGCATACAGACATCTCCACTTGCATTCAGCTCTGTTGCTGCCATCACTTTTCAGGTCGGGTCACGGCCTCAACTTCTTCTGTCCATACAAATCTCGACCACCACGAACTTTCTAATCCCTAACCGTCTTAGAACATTCCTCCATTTATTTTTTATATCGACTGCACATCACCACCACTGTCTTGATTTTTGTCCATGTTCATTAGATGCTGCAGCTCCATCATTCATTACATGCACCTCCATAAGTAACCACCGGATCAACCAACAACAAGTCATGAAGAGACGCAAACACCATTGCCTGCATCTTGCTTTCGAAAACAGATCTTCACCCTCTCGTAGACAGCAAAAATCCATGGAAGTGAAGTCAATTCCATACCTATATTGAACCCATTATTCTCTGTTCACAGCCATCGGTAACCCCAACTCTATTTCCCTGGACACCACTGTTGTTGCCGTGGTGGATTCAACTTGACCAACAAACCCCTTATATCAGCAGCAATACCATATTCATCTAACCATTAATTATCCACCATTATTCTCAGTACAAACCAAGCTTCACTTTGTTCTAGTTGTTTTCTCGTCAGGCACAAATTCAGGAGATAAAGCAGCCAGTAGAACAATAACACTTCCAACATTTTATGGAGCTTGATTCCGTCTTCTCCAGCTTCTAATCATTTCCTAGACACAAACAAAATCCATGGAAGCAACACCTTTGTTCTTCACAGCACCAACATCGATAACAACAACCCGACCACCATATTTAACGGCAACTGCAACAACATCAGTTTCAAACAAATCCCATAGTGGGTTATCGAGACATCTCCACTGACTGCATCCAATGCCGGAGTTAGCTATTAGCTCACTCGAAACACCCCACCATTTTAGTCGAAACCCATTGCATATACCAAGGAATAATCACCACACCCGCAAGACTGTTCTCGCTGTCCATCTTCATTTCTCAATCTCGAGCACAACACCATGATATTCTCGGTACAAGACCCCATCTAAACATCACTGCCATTCATCTTCTGTTTTGATCTCCCCATGAACTTACATCTTGCACTGTGAAGAATAAGTAATGGCAGTGTCTTGAGGTTTCTTTTGGTTTTGTGGTGACAAGGAATAAAACATGCTGTTAGGATGCATTCCATATACCACAAAGAAATGTGGTGGAGTGTTGAGACTATTGTCCTCTTTAACCACACTATTGGGTTTGGTTTGTTTGAAACATGCCAAGACAATTCCAGAATATGTGTGAGATATCTTGAGTGGTAAAGCTTCAGTGATGCTGATATACAGGGATACCAGGCCATCATATTCGAGGTTCTTGCTATGGATAACAGCATGAGTAACTCCAATCGCAAATTCCATTCTACACTCCAATTGGCCATATATTTTGCTGTGGTCGAATTCGCGAGTACTTTCTACAAAAAGCACTAAAATAATGTCATTAGCCAAAATATCGAGTCTAATCCGGTCATTAGAAAACATGAACCTGTGGCAAGAATGATTAGTACCCAGAGAGATAAAACTGCATTCAATCTTCAAAACATAATTCGAACCTTGAGTATGAAGTATATCAGGTTCGCATATAATTAGTAAATATATTTTAAAGAGAACAATTATTGTACTCCCTAAATCAGGTTCTAAATCCGACGAGATAACTTGCGCGACTGAAGTCAGTTCAAATTTATCCGCGGAACAAAGGCTCAATGGAGCAATAATAACATGACTCATAGACCCGCTATCATCTAAAACGGTTTCATTATTAATATCATCAAGACGAAAAAATTCAGAACTTGATGGCTTAAAGGTCATGGTCGAAACTCTCTCGACTGAAGGATTAGTCGAGACTCAGACAAAACTAGAGGTTCTAGTTTAGGTTTCCATTTATTAGTGTCTAGCAATGGTGTGGATTCTAATAAGGCATTGACTTCACAGATAACACTATCATCATCAAAATCATACCTAAAATATGCTAAGCAAACCTCTAGTGGATCTTCCAATTGGTCCTTGCAAAATCTTTACGATTTCATCTTTTCGCCTATAACACTTCAGACTAAGGTACCTGGAAAATATTCAAACGAACTGGGTAAAAAGAACTAAAAGAAATCTAAAAGAAAGAGAAAAAAAAATTATATACAAAATAAAGCTATATACAAAATTTGATATCAGTCAGGGTGTATTATGCAACCACTCCCCGGCAGCGGCGCCAAAAACTTGATAGGTCGGGAAAACCCACAATAAAATACTGCAAGTGCACAGTGTCTAACTAGTAGAACAATGGCAAGTACAGGTCGTTCCCACGAGGAGTGTGAAATACCCTACCAACTAATACCAAAAACAAAGTAATCAACAAGATGATGTTTAATGATTTTTAGAAATTTAGAACAAAATAAAATAATATAAAATTCTAACAATAAACAAAATAGGGAATGTGTTATTAGGATTTTCGGTTTCCACCAATTAATTATGGAAACTCTACTAATCGTTAAAAATATATTCTATGCCTTTACAAATACTGTTTCTCCGCTGTAATTTTCTTCGCTTCTTATGTAGTGATCCTAAAGCATTACCTATCTATCCTTGCATATCACGTCTAGGGATTTAACCAAAGCACGAAATATCAATTCAAAAGCATAAATAATCAAGAAAATCACATGAGCAATTGAATACCAAGATATTTGAAGAAAAACTACTAATCAATCAATTCATTATTAAGCATATAAATGTAGGGTTTTCATAATAAAATTGGGTTTTACCTAAACCCTAACATGGTTCTAGATAGCCATGGCTTTCTCAAAAGCCATAAAAAGATTGAAATCAAAATACCTAAAACCAAAAATGGAGAAGTAAAACTTCAAACCCTAAACCCTACGGCTTTGCAGCCGCAGCCTCCAGTTCCCCAACACCCAAAACCGGCCTACTTTGTTTATCGGGAAAAAACGGTTCAGTCCAAAACCCCACTAAATAGAAAGTTTAGACCATACCTAGTTGACTAGGTACAATTTAATCCAAAAATTGTGTAAAGACGCTGCTGACCTCCACACGTGTTTCATAAAGCACACGTGTTGCGAGTGGGGATGGTTTTGTAACTGACGCATTTAACCTGGAAATGACACGTTAGTTCAAAAACAATTGTGCGTAATGGACAAACCAATAACTGAGTATTTTCTTTTGCAGACTGAAAAGAAAAATTGCAGAAACGTTTTGAAGAAAAACCAAAAAACTTGCAGAAAGATTTTGAAGAAAAACCCTAGAATCAAAATCACTCGAATCAAATTCCTAAAATCAAAACATTGATGATTTAATCAACAATATGGTGAAAAACGTTACTTCAAAGAGAAAAACAAGTGAAGTAGAGGAAGAATCATCCCCAGCTGACGAAGAAATGCAATCAATTGAAGGTTGAAAATCACCAGCAACAAGGACAAGATCAAAAAAAGCAAAGACAACATTTGTTTAAGTACCGAAAATTCCAAAGAAATCACAACCTAAGAGGAAATCAACATCTTTTTCAGTACCAGAAATTTCAAAGAAACCAAAGACAACAACAACAACTAAGAAGAAATCAAATCCTAAAGAAGCTTCAACAAATGTTCGACGAGCTAAAGGTAATAATTTACAGCTTGTTTCCTTTGATTTTAAGCAATTTTTGATGATATATGTTCTTGGTGTGTACAGATATGTACACCAACATGTTGTTTCAGATATTCAAAACAAGTTTCCTTTGATTTTAAGCGTTTTTGATGACTCTGTTGTTAGTGTGTACAACTCTGTACACCAAACATGTTGCTTCAGAGATTCAGCTCATGTTTTGTTGGATTTTAAGTGTTTTTGATGATTCTGTTGTTGGTGTATACATACCTGTACACCAACATGTTGTTTCAGAGATTCAAAAGCATGTTTTGTTTGATTTAAAGTGTTTTTGATGATGATGTTGTTGGTGTGTACATATTGTACACTAACATGTTGTTTAGAGAGCTTCAAAGCATATTCTATTTGATTTCAGTTATTTTTGGTGATAGATGTTATTGGTGTGTACATATTTGTACACCAATATGTTGTTATACTGCCTGATTGTTTTGTTTTGAAACTATTTTTCATCACCAGTGGTACCAGTGTAAAGATCTGTACACCAGCATGCTAGTTAATCTTCATTTTGCATGCTGAGTTAATCTTCATATTGATATAAACCATAATAAGGTGTACAAAATGGTGATAAATTTTGAATTATGTAATGTGTACAACAATGTACACCTGTAAAACAAGGTGTAAAAATATGTACACCTTTTAAGATCCATATTGATACATTGGCATTTTTTCAGATAAAACCATAATGGGTATAGCCAAGGATGAGGAGCATAAGCAGTGGCGCCTGACTGTTGGAAAGCGACCAGCAAGAGGAAGAAGAGTTTATTCTAATCTTAATATAAGATCACTTTCTAAATTTCTTCTAAACATTTTTAATCTTCTAGACAACTTTTAAAATTTCAGTTTTCAACATTCTGTTTAAGACTTATCACTATTATAAATACCTTGAATTAATCTTTTATTGGTTTCAATATTCATGTTTTGAAAATAGACTTGTGTCAGTAGTAAGGTGTGTATTAAAGGTTAGGAAATATTAAGGTGTACATGATTGTGCACAGTTTCCGACAGAGTAGAAAATCTGACAGGAAATGATACAGGAAGGTGTACACAATGGTACACATGTACTAACAGAAACATAGAATACAAAAAGTTATAACCTAGTATCATTAATTGAACAACAAAAATAAAAACTAATTACTGGCATTAGAATTGAAAAAGATAAAATATCACTAATCAAAATAAACTAGTAGCATCCATTGTACAACAAGGCGTACATAATGGTACACATATAAAAAGACAGTAAGAAAAGTGAAGTGCACGCGAAGGTGTACATAATGGTACACATATCCTGACACTAATTATCCATGAATTGAAAAACGAAACGTAAAAACAAAAGTAGTAAAAATCATTACCAAAAGTAAAAACCAAAAAACATAGAATCTTTCGAACAAATCAAACGTAATAAAAAATATCAAGGCATGGGGCAGGTAGCTCTGTTGTGGTGACCAAAAGTGAAGTACTTTGTACACGTCATTGGCCTATTTTGCTTCTCACAAGCCTTCTTGAAACGTTATTTACTAGGATCATAAGACTGCGGCTTGTCATAATTAGGGATTGGCAAGATGATCTCTTGGTATGTCATGTTGTACCATTCAGTGGTGAACTATGGCTCAACAAATAAATATATGTCCTCCCTCGTAGATTGAATGGCAGGACAAGCATGTACACATGGAAAACCATTTATTCTTCACCAGTGACACGTACAAGTTCTCTCCAATCGATCTACAGAATGAGTGCGAGGAGATCTGGCTTCATACAATCTTTCCATAGACTCAACAACAGTCCAAGTACGACCAATATTGATGTTCTCGTTTAGTATATCCTCGTATACGGGAGTGAGCCTAGTGTTAAAATTTTCAAGACCTTCTACCATTCTCTTATAATTCATCTGCATAACCTTCACCGTAAGATAATAAAAACACAAAACATAAAATCAAAACATGATATAGAAGAAATACAAATAAAACATGTGTACAACAATGTACACACAGTTGCAGAATCACAGATATAACATGTGTACAAGCATGCACACATCAAGCAAATCCATGTGTATGACCGTAAAAAATAAATGAATGAAACACTAAATATAAAACTCACCGTATCGCATCAAGAAGATCAAGAACAAATAGAAATCTTCATTGTTCATAAGAATAACAAGAGCAATCTTCATTGTTCATTAGAATAGAAATCTGCATTGTCCATAAGAATAGAAATATTCATTTTCCATAAAACACTAAACATAAAACTCACTAGTATGCTTCGGAATCACATCAACATTTAAATAGAAAATTTTCATTATTCGTAAGAATAGCAAGAGAAATTAAACATTGAATTTGTATATCACCTTGTAGAACCTCTAATTTACCAATATCCATATAGGAAAAACGTATACTCGAAGGAGACAAAGAACTCCACTACTTACAGGAAAAATGTTTAATTCATCAACGGTGATAGAAGTGTTAACACGAAAAGCAGCAGAATTCTCACCATGATTCAAAATAGCATGAACAAACTTGTCAGACATATTTTATACACCTACATGTAAGAAAAGAAATAATAATAGTTTCATATTCGCATAACCTAAAACTTGAAGAGTGTACAGGAAAGTACACATTTAACTGAAGCCAAAAATCAAATAACAGTAAACCTAAAATCGAAACTACTATATCCATTAATCGAGGATACAAGCTTCATAATCTTACTAGAACATATAATTGAATAAACCAAAAGCATATGATCTAATATCAGTTCGATTTCATATCATGCATCATAACAGCAAAACCAAAAAACAGTAATCAAAATCATTTAACGAAAATCAAAAGCTAAAATATAACAAAAATTAAATCAAAAACATACAAACAATAATATGTAACGGATCGAATTCATATAATCAACTAATAAAATCAAAAAAACTAAAAATCAAAAATGAAAATCAACGATGAAGCAAAACTAACCTGAAGCTGAATTCTGCTGTAGAAACGATCAAATCCAACCTAAACTCTATGAATCCAACCAAAACACTATGAATCATGTTGCAGAAACGATCAAATCCAACATAAACTCGATGTATCTCTGAAATATATCGTGAATTCAAATCTGAGTTCAGAAATAATCAATTTCAAAACACCTCACAAGTAACCTGGAGTTGAGTTATGTTCAAGAAACAATTAACTCCAACCTAAGCTCGGTGTATCGCCTCAAAAATTCTTCTCTGACCGGCTCCCTATTTTGATTTCATATTTGAGATCTGAAATTTTAGATATCAAATCTTCATTGTATAAATGAAATCGGCTCAAGGGCAGTTACGGGATAAAGGAAGTACAAGAAAATCGGGATCGGTAGCACTTTTGGACTAACTCGTACATATTTGGACTAATCTGTTGTGGGCGGGGATTATTTGGACTAGAGAGTACTAGGCCTTAAATGAGTGGACAAAAACTTCCAAAGCCCAGTAACTTTGGGACTAAACGTCAATTTCTACTTGTTTAACTCCTCAGTTTCGTATCTCTCAGATGCTCCTGTGAGAAGTCCGAATATCAAGTGGATATTTCCAATGCTAAGGCCCAATCCATCACCCAAACCAGTTTCTAAATCCAGACCACTTCCAAATTCGTTTATTTTCTGAATTCCTAAATCTAGGAATTACTGTGTAGTCCTATATATCCATAACCGGTTACTGTGTAGTCCACCCATAATTTCTGTTGCTTCGCTAGTCCAAAAACATGTTTTTGGACTAGAAATTTTACTCGCTAGTCCAGCGCATGTGCAAGTGATGTTATGTACTTTTAAAAAATTCCAAAAGTACCCAAACACCTTCTAAACAGATCTATTTTAATTTTTTCAGTTCATTTTCTAACAGGGAGAGATAGCGATGGAGATTGATGAATAAAAACCAGAAAAACTACTTCAATCAATTATATCTTCCAAAATTTAGGATTCATTTTTCTTCTCTGCTGGTGTTTTTAGGGTTTTGTTTTTGAAGATCGTTTTATTCCTATGTAATCAGCTTCATCTCCATTGAATCCAGGTATGTTGTGTAACAATTAAGTGACGGTGAAGAAGATAAGCAAGCGAAGAAGAAGATCAAGAAGAAGAAGAAGAAAAAAAAAGAGAAATAAATTTTGGGTTTTGATTTATATTCTTTAATCTTTTTTTTTCATTTGGATCTGATGCTCAACATTAGAAGACGAAACCTTTATATAAATTCATTAACTTTGGATTTTTATTTATATTCTTTTAATCATGTTTTTCATTTGGATCTGATGCTTAATTCTTCCCTTTTATTTTTTCTTAAAATCGTGACTTTTTTTTTGTAGATTTTGTATAGTCTTCCTACTCTTTTAAATTTTTTTTTCTTAAAATATCAATATGTGACTTTTTTTTTTTTTACTCTTTTTCTCCGATACATATTTTCTTTGAGTAGATTTTGTATAGTCATACAATACATATCAATATGTATTGTTGGATTATCTACTCTTTAAATTTTTTACTCTTTTTCTTGATACATATTTTCTTTGAGTACATATCAATATGTCTTTATTGGATCAAATATGTATATTCAGGTTGAATCATACACATTTTTTTACTCTTTTTCTCCGATACATATTTTCTTTGAGTACATATCAATATGTACTGCTGGATGAATATGTACAGTTGAATCATACACTTTTTCTTTTAGTACATATTTCCCTTCACTACATATCAATATGTCTTGTTGGATCAATATGTCTTTGGGATCATACACTTTTTCTTGGTACATATTTCTTCAATACATATCAATATGTCTTTGGGATCATAACCTTTTTCTTCTTCGGTACATATTTCTTCAATACATATCAATATGCAGTGTTGGATAAATATGTACTGTGAGATCAGATATTTTTTTCTTCAATACATATTTTCCTTCAGTACATATCAACATGTATTGTAGGATCATACACATTTTTTTAAGTACATATTATCCTTCGGTACATATCAATATGTATAGAGCATTTTTGCTTTGCTGGATGGTGAATCCAACGGTGGTGGTTCTTTGTGACTCAATGAAATTTCCATCATAAACCACCACCACCCTTAGATTCACCCATCTTCTTCTTCCTCGTTCTTCTTTGTGACTAATAAAGATCAACTTCTTCTTGTTCTTCTACAACTTGTTTCCTTCTTCTTATTTTGTTGCTGGTGCAGGAATACTATTTTCTTCTTATGCTAATTTTTTCTCTTATTCCTCTTTTAATTTTAATTTTTTAAAATGTGATGGTTTCAACGGATTTTTGTAATGATTTCATCTAATCTAGGGTTTTGTCGTTGATTCTTCTTTTGTTTGTTGATGACCGATTAGGAAGATCACTTGAATACGATGAGGTAGAAGAAAATGAGAGGAAGTAACAGGGAGTAGTTGTTTAATGGAAAAATTCAGAGAGAGGTTGATTCTTTAGTATTCGCACGTAAAATAAAAAGGGTACACGGATCTTTTTTTAAAGGCCATAACTTTTTTGGACATCCTATTAAATGTTTTTTCTGGATGGACTACAGACTAACCCGGGTCGGGTTTTATGGACTAATCTGGAAATTTCTCCTCCTAAATACCGACGACAAAGCTTGGCCAACTGCTAAAGCCTGACCTTCTGACTTTAACTCGATGTAACATCAACAGCCAACAGACACCCTAACTGTGATTTGCTGCCGATCCACTTCTGTCCATTTTAATCCCGGTTACAATATCATCTTCTCACTGCCTACCGTCGACTAGTATCAACAGCTCATACAAATGAATTAGAGCACTGGATGTATTTTAAGCTAACCAAGACTTCCTTACTTCTAGTCTTCTAGTTTCTTCACCCAATGGTTTGTTAAGGCCATCTGTCCAAATATCAACCACTTCACGCGAATCGACAACCCCATGCTAAGCACCTTAGTCACGTCTAATGAATTTCTTTGTTGTCATCTTCTCAATTCACTGACAGTATGAACAGCTCCAAAGAACACAATCTCCTCTATTTCTCACGCTCCTCCTTCAACTGATCTTGACCACCACTTTCCATTCTTCCTTGCTCTCTCCCTGCTATCCCAGCCATAGCCTCGACAAATAGTTCTTCTCATGTTCCGCTACTTCCCTGACTTGCAAAGAGCTTCTGACCCGCGGAAATCATCCAACCAACTTCTCTTCATTTTATACCGGGCTACAACACCTAGCTTTGCCATTCCATCTTCATTCCCAATCCTGGTCACCATTAATCACTAACTGCCAAGCATATAGACATCTCCACTTGCATTCAGCTCTGCTGCTGCCATCAGTCTCATCTCGGGTCACGACATCAACTTCTTCTGTCCATACAAATCTCGACCACCACCAACTTTCTAATCCCTAACCGGCTTAGAACATTCCTTCATTTATTTGCTACATTTATTGCACATCACCACCACTGTATTGATTTTTGTCCATGTTCATTAGATGTTGCAGCTCCATCATTCATTACATGCACCTACACAAGTAACCACCGGATCAACCAACAACAAGTCATGAAGAGACGCAAACACCATTGCCTGCATATTGCTTTCGAAAACCGATCTTCACCCTCTCGTACACAGCAAAAATCCATGGCAGTGAAGTCAATTCCATACCGATGTTGAACCCATTTTTCGCTGTTCACAGCCATCGGCAACCCCCAACTCCATTTCCCTGGACACCACTGTTGTTGCCGTGGTGGATTCAACTTGACCAACAAACCCCTTATATCAGCAGAAATACCATATTCATCTAACCATTAATTATCCACCATTATTCTCAGTATAAGCCAAGCTTCACTTTGTTCTAGTTATTTTCTTATCAGGCACAAATTCAGGCGATAGACCATTCGGTAGAACAATAACACTGCCAACAGTTTATGGAGCTTGATTTCGTCTTCTCCAGCTTCTAATCATTTCCTAGACACAAACAAAATCCATTGCAGCAACAATTTTGTGCTTCAAAGCACCAACATCAATAACAACAACCCGACCACCATATTTAACGGAAACTGCAGCAACATCAGTTTCAAAAAAATCCCACTGTGGGTCATCGAGATATCTCCACTGACTGCATCCAACGCCGGAGTTAGCTATTAGCTCACTCGAAACACCGCACCATTTTAGTCGAACCCCATTGCATATATTAAGGAATAATCACCACACCCGCAAGACTGTTCTCGCTGTCCATCTTCATTTCTCAATCTCGAGCATAACACCATGCTATTCTCGGTACAAGACCCCATCTAAACATCACTTCCATTCATCTTCTGTTTTGATCTCCCCATGAACTTACATCTTGCACTATGAAGAATAAGTAACGGCAGTTGCTTGAGGTTTCTTTTGGTTTTGTGGTGACAAGGAATAAAACATGTTGTTGGGATGCATTCCATATACCACAAAGAAATGTGGTGGAGTCTGGAGACAATTGTCCTCTTTAACCACACTATTGGGTTTGGCTTGTTTGAAACATGCCAAGACAATTCCAGAATATGTGTGAGATGTCTTGAGTGGTAAATCTTCAGTGATTCTGATATACAGGGATACCAGGCCATGACATTCAAGGTTCTTGTTATGGATAACAGCATGAGTAACAATCGCAAATGCCATTCTACACTCCAATTAGCCAGATATTTTGCTGTGATCGGATTCGCGAGTACTTTCTACAAAAAGCACTAAAATAATGTCATTAGCCAAAATATCGAGTCTAGCTAGTATAAATATGGGTATAAAATGTAGCATTTATGTGCTTATCAACACCCCCACACTTATATTTTGCTAGTCCTCGAGCAAAACAAATAATATATCCGCTCCGCAACTGGATATGAAGATATGTCTGCTAAATAGAGAGACAGGTCGTCTGCTAAACAGCGAGACAGAACAACTAAACAGTGGTGTAGTGAAGTCTACTAAATAGCAAGACCGAGAAATGTCTGTTAAACAGCGAGACGGATCCGCTAAACAGCATGATCGAGAGATGTCTGCTGAACAGCTAGACGAAACCACTAAACAGTGGTATAAAGATGTCTACTAAACATCTAGACATAAAGACCCGCTAAACAGCTGATCATGGAAAATTTGAAAAGACCCGCTACGCAGCTGGTCATAACCCTCACAGTCATAATATATATATTTTTTATAGACCTGCTACACAGCTGATCATTCGTTTTTTTTTTTTTTACACCCGCTACACAGCTGGTCATAATATGCATTTTTTTAAAGCCTAACGAAAATGACACTCCCTCACACTTAAACATTACATTGTCCTCAATGTGATTGAGTCATCCAACATAAAAATTAAGATGGGAGATTAAATAAAATAAAATAAAATAAAATAATAAAAGATAGATTAAAGGGAAAAAATCTGATGGGTTGACTCCCATGAAGCAAAATGTATCTGTTTCCCTCTTTTCCAGTAGCACGTTCTCAAAAAAGGTGAGGTTGGCACCCCAAAGTAAGCTGCCAATCATAGATATATAATCTGAAGAGTTTGGGATCAACCCAACTAATCCGGTCAGTCGAAAACATGAACCTGCGGCAAGAATGATTAGTACCCAGAGAGATAAAACTGCATTCAATCTTCAAAACATAATTCGAACCTTGAGTATGAAGTATATCAGGTTCACATATAATTAGTAAAGATTTTTTTAAAGAGAACAGTTATTGTACTCCCTAAATCAGGTTCTAAATCCGACGAGATAACTTGCGAGACTGAAGTCAGTTCAAATTTATCCGCGGAACAAAGGCTCAATGGAGCAATAATAACATGACTCATAGACCCGCTATCATCTAAAACGGTTTCATTATTAATATCATCAAGACGAAAAAATTCAGAACTTGATGGCTTAAAGGTCATGGTCTAAACTCTCTCGATTGAAGGAATTAGTCGAGACTCAGACAAAACTAGAGGTTCTACTTTGGGCTTCCATTTATTAGTGTCTAGTAATGGTGTTGAGTCTAATAAGGCATTGACTTCACAGATAACACTATCATCATCAAAATCATACCTAAAATGTGCTAAGCAAACCTCTAGTGGATCTTCCAAGTGGTCCTTGCAAAAGCTTTGCGAGTGCATCTTTTCTCCTATAGCACTTCAGACTAAGGTACCTGGAAAATATTCAAACGAATTGGGTAAAAAGAACTAAAAGAAAGAGAAGAAAAAAAAATTATATACAAAATAAAAGCTATATACAAAATTTGATATCAGTCACAGTATATTATGCAACCACTCCCCGGCAGCGGCGCCAAAAACTTGATAGGTCGGGAAAACCCACAATAAAATACTGCAAGTGCACAATGTCTAACTAGTAGAACAATGGCAAGTACAAGTCATTCCCACGAGGAGTGTGAAATACCCTACCAACTTATACCAAAAACAAAGTAATCAACAAGATGATGTTTAATGATTTTTAGAAATTTGGAACAAAATAAAATAATATAAAATTCTAACAATAAACAAAATAGGGAATGTGTTATTAGGATTTTCGGTTTCCACCAATTAATTATGCAAACTCTACTAATCGTTAAAAATATATTCTATGCCTTTTCAAATATTGTTTCTCCGCTGTAATTTTCTTCGCTTCTTATGTAGTGATCCTAAAGCATTACCTATCTATCCTTGCATACCACATCTAGGGATTTAACCAAAGCACGAAATATCAATTCAAAAGCATAAATAATCAAGAAAATCTCATGAGAAATTAAATACCAATCTATATGAAGAAAAACTACTAATCAATCAATTCATTATTAAGCATATAAATGTAGGGTTTTCATAATAAAATTGGGTTCTTCCTAAACCCTAACATGGTTCTAGCTAGCCATGGCTTCCTCAAAAGCCATAAAAGATTGAAATCAAAATATCTAAAACCAAAAATGGAGAAGTAAAACTTCAAACCCTACGGCTTTGCAACCGCAGCCTCCAGTTCCCCAACTCCCAAAATCGGCCTACTTTGTTTATCTCCCCAGTTTCGTATCTCTCAGCTGCTCCTGTGAGAATTCCGAATATCAAGTGGATATTTCCAATGATAAGGCCCAGTACATCACCCAAACCGGTTTCTAAATCCAGACCACTTCCAAATTTGTTTATTTTCTGAACTCCTACATACCGACGACAAAGCTTGGCCAACTGCTAAAGCCTGACCTTCTGACTTCAACTCCGCGTAACATCAACATCCAACAGAAACCCTAACTGTGATTTGATGCCAATCCACTACTGTCCATTTTAATCCCGGTTACAGAATCATCTTCTCACTGCCTACCGTCGACTAGTATCAACAGCTCATACAAATGAACTAGAGCACTGGATGTATTTTAAGCTAACCAAGACTTCCTTAATTCTAGTCTTCTAGTTTCTTAACCCAATGGTTTGTTAAGACCATCTCTCCAAATCTCAACCACTTCACGCGAATCGACAACCCCATGCTAAGCACATTAGTCACGTCCAATGAATTTCTTTGCTGCAATCTTCTCAATTCACTGACAGTATGAACATCTCCAACGAACACAATCTCCTCCACTTCTCACGTTCCTCCTTCAACTGATCTTGACCACCACTTTCCATTCTTCCTTGATCTCTCCCTGCTATCCCAGCCATAGCCTCGACAAATAGTTCTTCTCACGTTCCGTTACTTCCCTGACTTGAAAAGATCTTTTGACACGCGGAAATCATCCGACCAACTTCTCTTCATTTTACACCAGGCTACAACACCTTGCTTTTCCATTACATCTTCATTCCCAATCCTGGTCACCATTAATCACTAACTGCCAAGCATACAGATATCTCCAATTGCATTCAGATCTGCTGTTACCATCACTTCTCAGCTCGGGTCACGACCTCAACTTCTTCTGTCCATACAAATCTCGACCACCACCAACTTTCTAATCCCTGACCGGCTTAGAATATTCCTCCATTTATTTGCTACATCGACTGCACATCACCACCACTGTCTTGATTTTTGTCCATGTTCAGTAGATGTTGCATCTCCATCATTAATTACATGCACCTCCTTAAGTAACCACCGGATCAACCAACAGCAAGTCATGAAGAGACGCAAACACCATTGCCTGCATCTTGCTTTAGAAAACCGATCTTCACCCTCTCGTACACAGCAAAAATCCATGGAAGTGAAGTCAATTCCATACCGATCTTGAACCCATTTTTCGTTGTTCACAGCCATCGGCAACCCCTAACTCCATTTCCCTGGACACCACTGATGTTTTCGTGGTGGATTCAACTTGACCAACAAACCCCTTATATCAGCAGCAATACCATATTCATCTAACCATTAATTATGCACCATAATTCTCATTCCAAACCAAGCTTTACTTTGTTCTAGTTGTTTTCTCGTCAGGCACAAATTCAGGCGATAGAGCATCCGGTAGAACAATAACACTGCCAACAGTTTATGGAGCTTGATTCCGTCTTCTCCAGCTTCTAATCATTTCCTAGACACAAACAAAATCCATGGCAGCAACACCTTTGTTCTTCACAACACCAACATCGATAACAACAACCCGACCACCATATTTAACGGCAACTGCAGCAACATCAGTTTCAAACAAATCCCACTGTGGGTCATCGAGACATCTCCACTGACTGCATCCAACGCCGGAGTTAGCTATTAGCTCACTCGAAACACCGCACCATTTTAGTCGAACCCCATTGCATATACCAAGGAATAATCACCACACCCGGAAGACTGTTCTCGCCGCCCATCTTTATTTCTCAATCTCGAGCACAACACCATGCTATTCTCCGTACAAGACCCCATCTAAACATCACTGCCATTCATCTTCTGTTTTGATCTCCCCATGAACTTACATCTTGCACTGTGAAGAATAAGTAACGGCAGTTGCTTGAGGTTTCTTTTAGTTTTGTGGTGAGAAGGAATAAAACATGTTGTTGGGATACATTCCATATACCACAAAGAAATGTGGTGGAATCTGGAGACTATTGTCCTCTTTAACCACACTATTGGGCCTGGCTTGTTTGAAACATGCCAAGACAATTCCATAATATGTGTGAGATATCTTGAGTGGTAAAGCTTCAGTGATGCTGATATACAAGGATACCAGGCCATCACATTCAATGTTCTTGCTATGGATAACAACATGAGTAACTCCAATCACAAATTCCATTCTATACTCCAATTAGCCATATATTTTGGTGTGATCGGATTCGCGAGTACTTTCTACAAAAAGCACTAAAATAATGTCATTAGCCAAAATATCGAGTCTAGATAATATAAATATGGGTATAAAATGTAGCATTTATGTGTTTATCAGTCCAGCAAATCCTTCATAGGGAGAAAAATAGAAGCAAGCAAGGTGCAAACAAGATTATGGCCATTGAGGATGGACTGCATTGTTGGTATAACAAGAACACATACATTATTTATCAGCTAGCAGGGGATAATTTAATCAAGAAAGAAAATAGGAATAACAAATATTTTCATGCCAAGGCCAACTACAGAAGAAGAAGAATAAATCACATTGACTCTCTTTTAGATGATGATAGAAATTGGGTCTCAGCAAAAGAAGATATCAAACTACTTCTTACATAACATTTCAACAAATTTATACTTCAACTGAACGCACTATAGATTCAAGTATTCTTCAGCTGATCAATCCTTGCATCTCTGAGGAAGAAAATAAAATATTAATTCAAAATCCTTCTGAAGAAGAAATCAGAGAAGCCATATCCCGTATCATTGCTTGGGCTGCTCCAGGACCTGATGGATATCAAGCTGGTTTTTATAAGCATACTTGGAGTTTCCACCTCAGCTGAATGAAACTTATCAAGTGCTCCAAAAAAAGAAATAGTTACTAGACCAATTAAGTTAAGACCCATAAGCTTATGTAACATTACTTACAAGCTCATCACAAAAGTTCTAGCCTGAAGACTGAAGCCAATTCTCCACAAGATCATCTCTCATTGGCAAGTTTCTTATGTTCCAGGTAGAAATATACAAGACAATGTGATAATTGCACATGAAATGATGCACTACATGAAATACACAAAGGCTACTCAAGGGGTTATTGGTATAAAACTGGACATAGCCAAAGCATTTGATTGGATGTAATGGGACTTTCTCCACCAAGTCACGGTTCATCTAGGCTTGTCTCAAAAATGGTGTCAACTAATACATCATTGCATGAGTACAATTAGAATATCAATTCTCATTAATGGCACACCAACATTTATTCTCCCCCACAAGAGGTCTTAGACAAGGTGATTCAATCTCTCCTTATCTATTAATTTTGTGTAAGGAAGGTTTTAGCAGGCTTCTCATAAATGCTACTAAAGAAAAAAAATCATTGATCCAGTCATTCTAGCCAAGATAAGTCCTGCAATTTCTCATTTATTATTTGAAAATGATTTATTTTATTCTCAAAAGCTTCAACAAAGTCAATAACTAATCTAAAGGAGTTTATCAACAAGTTTACCACCTCTTCTGGCCAGATGGCCAATCTAGAGAAATCAAGTGTTTTCTTCAGCAAGAACTTAAAAAAAAAAATATGTACTGATAATCTTCAGATGCTACAAATGAAAGAAGATGAAAAATATTTAGGCACTTTTCTTCAAGTTCCTAGAAGTAAAGATAAATTCTTTGATCCTTTTGTAACCACAATGGAAAATAGATTACAAACTTGGCAAGGAAAGCTAACATCTCAAGCAGGAAGAACCACTCAAATTCAAGCTTCTTTAAGTACCACAACCAACTTCCAAATGAGTTTGTTTGAAGTTCCAGAAAAGACCATCACAAGAATGAACAAATTTCAAAGAAACTACTTCTGGTGCAAAAAGAATGGAAGCGGAGGAAATGCCATCTCATGGAAAAAAATTAATATACCAAAAGGTTTGGAGGATTGGGTTTGAAGAATCTAAAGTTGGTGAATCTTTTCTTTCTTGCAAAATTAGCTTGGAGATTGGTAAATGAAGATCAAGCAATGTGGTATCAAATTCTAGAGGCAAGATATTTCAGAAGCAAAGATCTTTTGGCTGATGATACTTCAAAGGAAAAAAGTTCTTGGATTTGGAAAACCATACAAACAGGTCTGCAAATAATAAAGAAGTATTATATATGGGAAGTAGGTGATGGTTCTTCAATATTGGCTCACAAACATAATTGGTTCCCTACACCTGAAGAAAGAGAGTCTGAATTCACAGTTTCTTCTCAAACTTGGCTGGATAATAAAATAAAAGTTTCAGAGTTCATAAATGCTGAAGCAAATGTTTGGAATGTGGAAAAACTTAATGATCAATATAGAAATACTCAAGTCCAAAAGATCTTAAACATCAGAATTCCTAAGTCATGCAAAGATAGAATAAGATGGCCCCTAACCAAGTATGGAATATTCATAACTAAATCTCTTGATAGAGAAATGATAAAAGCTCAAGGTTTACATCAGCAAAACAATCCACTTCAAGAGTATCAATGGTTGAAGTTGTGGCATATGGAAATTCCTTATAAGATCCAACAATTCCTTTGGAAATGCTGTCATGAAATCCTGCCTGTCAACAAAAAAAATCAGCAAGTATAAACATGACATCAGTAATTTATGCACTTTCTGCAACAAAGAAGAGGAAACTGCCACTTAGTTGTTATGTAACTGTAGCTACTCAGATATAATTTGGTTGGGATCTCAACAGCTCTCCACCAGTCAAAACAAGCTCATACTTCTCTCAAAAATTGGATAAGCTCTTGGCTCTCTAAGGATAACTTATGGCACATATGGAAAGAAAGATGTGAAAAAATCTTTGAGAATAAATCATATCATCCTAGAAGTATTGTGCATATAATAATCACATACACTAACTGCATTGGTTTGAATTGCTCAGGTACTCAGCATAAACCACAAAACAGAAATTGCATTGTTCTAACAGAGAGATGGAAAGAACCTCCAAAAAACTGGCTAAAAATAAACATTAATGCATTTTTTTATTCTCAGAATACTAATGCAAGTTTTGCTATGATTGTTCATGACCATGCAGGGAGATTCGTGGCAGCAATGGCCTACTCAACAAGAGCCAGAGATGTGAATCAAGTTGAATCCCTAATACTTCTAAAAGATCTTCAATGGATCAAGTTAATGAAGTATCAAAATGTCATCATAGAAGGAGATAATAGGTATGTTGTCAACTGTTGTAATGGTAGAGTAGAGGATTCTCAATGGAAAGATCAAAACATTATTTCAGAATATCAAAAAATCCTAGTTGGTTTAGAGTTTTGTAAGGTTACTGTTCAAAAAAAAAATCTTGTAACAATGCAGCTGATAAGCTTGCAAAGTTAGCTAGAACTAGTATTAGGAATCAAACTTGGAATGATGAACCTCCAAGTATAATTGGTATGTTGTCAACTGTTGTAATAGTAGAGTAGAGGATTCTCAATGGGAAGATCAAAATATTATTTCATAATATCAAAAAATCCTAGTTGGTTTAGAGTTTTGTAAGGTTACTATTCAAAAAAAATCTTGTAACAATGCAGCTGATAAGCTTGCAAAGTTAGCTAGAACTAGTATTAGGAATCAAACTTGGAATGATGAACCTCCAAGTATAATTGCAGATATCTTAGCTTTAGAGAGCAAGAACTAAATCTACAAGGTTAGTCTGGTTTGTAAAGTGTATGTACTCTTTCTTTCTTTTTTTTCCCTCATTCAATAATATTTTCTCCCTCTTTGCTCTAAAAAAAAAACAAAAACAACAACAAAAACAACAACAACAACGAGTCCATCTAGCAACACTCATTGGTGGACTACAACCCATCATCTTAGGGGTTACGGTTACAGACGTACGCTTCTAAAGTTCCAGCCATTATTGGTGGTAAGAGATTATCTCGATTTTAGTGTTGGTCAATATTGGCCTTCAACAGGTCCTACTTGCAGAAGTAGTAGTCAAAACGGACATGACTCCAGCGCTAATTGATTAACCAATGGGATCCCACTTAGTTATGTAGAGCGCCACTATTTTTGACAAGGGCTAAAACTTCCAAAGTTAGCCGAGCCGATTAGGCAGCCAATCCTATTTCCTAAATTATCAGTATCTGTAACCTTGTTAAGTATAAGGAATATCTGACTCGTTTTACTGCGAGTCTGAGTGACTACCGTTAAAACATGTAAAACTTCGTGATCCCAATTAGAATATGAATCTATTTAGTCTTTTTTTACCATGACATCTTCCTGGTTAGGAAACAAAAGCAATTCCTAGATGAACTCAATCATTCATACAACCTATAAATATCAACTCCCCGTCGTTATTCTCTTCCATTCGTAAACTTTTGTTCTTCCTTCTCCTTTTCTTTCTTTCTTTACAATCATTAGGTCATTCCTTTTTAAACTTACTACAAATTGCAACCGAGATGACACGGACATCTACTTTAAGGTCAGGGAATAAGAAAAAGTCAAGATAAAGAATAACCAGAACCAAATCATCAACAATGGCTGATATTAAGACATGTTATAGAGGGTGTATGCCGATGATCAAATCCATACCGCATGAAGTTCTTACGGAGATATTGGCGAAGTTGGATTTAATATCATTGTGATGGCATGATTAATCTCAAACCTTGATTATTGAAGAACATGAACATTAAAAGAGATTTTAAGACAGAGAGGGAGAGATATAAATACATGTCCTAACCGATAAATACAAAAGTATCTCACACGTGAGAATGACAACAGCTGGTGACAGGCTGGCTGTTATCCTACACTGTTGTAACAAGATTATCCTGCACTGCATATCTCAGAACTGATAGCATTGCAATGATATTATCACATCCTAACTTTGGAATAGAAGGTATAGGAAGATGCAGATCATGTAGAAGATAGCAAATCCAAACCATTTAAGATGCACTATGTGCTAGAGTCCTATATTCTGCTTCTGTACTTGACCTAGCAACAGTAGATTTCTTCTTAGATGACCAAGAAACAGCATTAGAGCCAAGATAGATACAGTATCCTCTAGTAGATCTTCTGTCATCCACATTACCAGCCTAATCTGCATCTGAGAATCCTAAAAGAAAGGTATCACCTTTTGTAAAATGAAGACCATAATCCAGACTCCCTTTTAGATATCTAAGTATCCTTTTTGCTGCAGTAAAATGATCAGTTCTAGGATGTTGCATAAATTGACACACAAGATTGACATCAAAGGCTATATCAGGCCTAGTCCATGTAAGATATTGTAGAGCACCCACCAATGATCTGTAATCAGTTGGATTATCTAGTAGGTCACCTGAAACAGAAATGAGCTTTGTACTTGCTGAGATTGGAGTCTGACATGGCTTTGCACCTTCCATGTTATACTTTTGAAGGATATCAACAGCATACTTTGTCTGAGTAAGATGTAGAGATGTAGAATTTCTATGAACTTCAAGACCCAAAAAATAATGTAAGGAACCCAGATCTTTTAGAGGAAAAGATGCTTGCAATTGAAGTATAACATGTTGAAGAAAAGATGAAGAAGAACCTGTTAGCAATATATCATCCACATAGACTAAGGCAACAGTCATTTGGGAACCATCCTTGTGTACAAAGAGTGAAGGATCTGAGACTGAGTTAACAAAGTTCAGAGATTTGAGAGAAGTACTGAGCTTTTCATACCATGCTCTAGGTGCTTGCTTAAGCCCATAAATAGCCTTGTGAAGAAGACACACATAATCTGGTTTATCTGGATCTATAAACCCTGGTGGTTGAGTCATATACACCTCCTCCTGCAAGTCTCCATGCAAAAAAGCATTACTAACATCTAGTTGATGCACAGTCCAATCAAACTGAACTATCATTGGGAGAATTATTCTGATAGTTGTTGTCTTATCTACTGGGCTAAAAGTTTCCTCAAAATCAAGACCATGTTGTTGATGATAACCCTTTTCTACCAGTCTAGCTTTGTGTCTATCAATCCTTCCATCAGGATGATACTTAATCCTGAACACCCACTTACACCCAATTAAATTCTGAGAAGCATCTGGTGGAACAAGTGACCAAGTGCCAGCATTCATAAGAGCATTGTATTCATCAGCATAGGATATTCTCCAAACCTTCTCTTTGTTAGCAGCTGCAATGGTCTTGGGAATATGACTAACAAATGTTGTCTGCAAAGGATATTTAGTAGCATAATATGACTTTGTAGTATAAATGACATGCTTTCCTCTAGTAATCATGTTATGATCATTTTTAGTAATGACAGTTGAAGGAATAGATGTTGAATTAGTAGATGTAAGTGGAGGAAGAGATGCACTGAGATTGGAAGTGGAGGATAAAGGATCAACAGAAGATAAGGAAGAAACCAGATCATTGTATGGAAAATAATGTTCATTGAATGAAACATGTCTAGATATATAAACAGTACATGTATAAGGATCAAAACATCTATAACCCTTGTGTTGCAAGCTATATCCTAGAAAAATGCAAAGTTTGCTTCTTGGTTCAAGCTTGTTAGAAGTATAAGGTTTTAGCCAAGGAAAACAAGCACATCCAAACACCTTAAGAAAATTGTAATCTGGCTGTTTATGAAATAAAGTGAAATATGGGGAATTGAAATTAATAGATCTAGTTGGCAATCTATTGATAAGATAGTTGGCTGTTTGAAGAGCTTCTACCCAGTAGATGTTGGGTAAACCAGATTGGTATAAAAGAGTTCTAGTAGTAGCAAGAAGATGCTTATGTTTTACCTCAGCAACACCATTTTGTTCTGGTGTGTGAGAACAACTAAATTCATGAGTGATTCCTCTGGATTGACAATATTGATGAAGAAATTTATTTAGAAATTCTCCACCATTGTCAGTTCTAATAGTAATAACAGAATGAGATAGAAGTTTTTCAATTCTAGTAACAAAAGATATGAAGGCATGCTTAAAATCAAATTTTGAAGTTAAAGGTAAAACCCAACAGTACTTTGTATATTCATCAATAACATTTGCATAGTACAAACTACCTGACACAGAAGTTACATGACAAGGCCCCCAAAGATCCATGTGTAGCAACTCTAAGGGTTTTGTAGCAACAGAAGTGGACAACTGAAAAGGTATTTTTTGTGATTTACAAAGTTTGCAATCATTACAAAAGACTGGTTTATTTGAGACATTAGCTAGATGTAAAAGTTTACATATCTTCTGAAAAGTTTGAAAAGATGGATGACCAAATCTTTTATGAAGAAGAGCTGTATCACTGAGTGTGGAGGTATAGGCTGGAGGTGGTGAACTGAAGTTGATAGGATACAAGCCATTTTTATGTGGACCTTGGAAGAGAATTTTCCCAGAGGTCTGATCCTTCACATAAAAACCATGAGAATCAAGAGTTGGAGAACAATGATTGTCAGTGGTGAATTTATGAGCTGACAATAGATTATGAGAGGCATGAGGAACAAGAAGAATATCATTTAACATAAAAGAATGATCATTAACATGCTTACTAGAGTGTCATGTATGAGTAATAGGCATACCTCCTCCATTAGCAGTTTGAATCATTTATGAGACATCATAAGGAGTAACTTCTTGTAAGACAGTTGAGTTTGGTGTTATATGATTGTTAGATCCACTGTCAACAATCCACTCATCAGTGTCAAAGATATCAGAAGCAGCTAACATTGCTTGCAAATTTGCTGGTGGTGCCCTGCCTTTGTAGGTGAAATTGAGTCTATGATTACATTCTGGTGCTAGATGAGTGTCAGAAAGACAAATTTGACATTTCTCAGATATAGTATGTCCTCTGCCATAAGAATGTCTTGAGAAGATTGAAGGATTTGGATATCTTCCTTCTGTAGAATTTCTACCTCTGAAAGTGCCTCTGTTGGAGTTCCCTCTATAGTATCCTCTTGAGTGATTTTCCATAAATGCCTTTGCATCCATTTCAGTTTTAGTAGCCTTGATTCTGTCACTGACTACCACTTCTTCACTTAAAAGATTATTGTGTAATTCAATACTAGTGATTGGTGGATTTCTGTGCCTCATTGAAGTAGCAAATGGAATGTACTAAGCATTAAGAGATTTAAGAGTAACAACAACAATTTCTCTATCTGACACAATTTCCCCTGCAGCTGCTAACTGATCTGACAACTGTTTAATCTCATTGATAAGAGTAGGAATAGATTTATCACCTTGAGTTAGGGAGAGCAACTTTGTTCTGAGATGAATAGAGTGTGTTGAAGAAGCTTTTGCAAACCTATCCTCTATACTTTTCCATAGATGATGAGAAGATGTAGATCTTGAAAAATAGGCAATCACAGTATCTGATATAGTAGAATTGATCCACATGATGATGGTAGAATATTCTTCAAGCCAATCTGACTAATTAGGATTTTCAATGCCATTTGCTTCATTTCTTGGAGAAGTAAATTGAGGAAGACATGGATAAGAACCATCCAAGAAACGACGAAGCTTGTATTTATAAATAACTGGATTCATGAGGTTTCTCCATGTGAAATAATTGTCCTCTTTTAGTTTGAGATGAACGAAATTGGTGATTTGATTAAGAGGAACCTTAGAAAAGCTAATTGCAGTAGGATTTTCCATTGAAAAAGGTTTAAAAAAAAGGAGATCTGAGATGAATTTGACTAATTTCGAAAACAAGAAACTCAGAAAACGAAAATAATGATAGAAATACTGGAAACAATTCTATCAAAACCAAATAGTAAAGAATAACTCTTCAAAGAAACGATCAAGAAATGAGATATGTGATGAAAGAAATCACCAGAAATGTATCAGAGAAGCTTCAAATTTGTTGTAGAAGATTCAAACATAGCGGATTGCAGTAATTTGTTGTAGCAGATTGCAGGATCGAAGAAGAGTTGTTAATCAAACTCTAACCCTACTGATACCATAATATCATTGTGATGGTATGATTAATCTCAAACCTTGATTACTGAAGAACATGAACATTACAAGAGATTTTAAGACAGAGAGGGAGAGATATAAATACATGTCCTAACCGACAAATACAAAAGTATCTCAAACGTGAGAATGACAACATCTGGTGACAGGCTGGCTGTTATATTACACTGTTGTAACAAGCTTATCCTGCACTGCATTTCTCAGAACTGATAGCATTGTCTTTAGGCTTCTTCATCATTGGTTGACCACTTAAATGTCAACCAAACGTAAGCAATATTTTATGATTCTTTTCTTTCTTCGCTGTTCATCTTTATCATTTTTTAGGTGTGATTAAGATTCATCTAATAGCTTCTTTTATTCTTATTGCCTTACAAAACACAAAAAACAAAGGCATATGTGCAAGTCGAGTCCAATTGAAAAAAAAAAACAGGAACAATGTTGGACACTTTTTCTAACTCTATACCTTTAGGAATATAATTTTATCTTGCGGACATCAATATGGATTCTTATATGTCATCATATTGCAGTTGCAAGTTTTTCCATGAAGCTGCACAGGACGATTTTATACTCCGACATGCCTCCCTTGATGAACTCCCAGTAATTCAATGGACCTCGAAGGCCGAGGTTGCACCTTTCCTGAAACGATGCGAAAACGCTCAAAATCCAGAAGTTCTGTATAGACAAGGAATGGTATGTATTTGTTTTATAAAACATTCTCTTGCTTGTTGTACTAAAACACTAGTGATGGTAAATCAGTTTACGGGTTGAAAAAGCGAATACTTGGAGATCTTTTTATTGATGCATCTTTGATCTTTTTAGTGATATATCTTTGCCGGACTGACAAGAAATCAAGATTTGCATTAGGCTGACATAATCAAGACCAAACTTCTTGATTTTGTGTTCCATTTTGCAACTTTCTTCTAGTCATATGACAACGAACCACTGAATGGGTTGATAAACATTAAATATCTTATAAGCTTGCGGGTCTTATACGGATCTTGTTATCTTTCTTGACCACTCATTGAGCTTGCGGGTATACCAAATTACCAATCTTTCTTAAGGGAAATGTAAGAAAAGGTCATACTATTAAGACCCGATTCACAAATAGATCCTACTGCTACAAACTATTTACAAAATGGTCATACTTCAGTATATAGGGGAGTTAAGTCGGTGGGCCCTCCAAAGTCAGAGTTAAATCAGGGGCTCAATTTACCAATTTGTCCTTAAGTTATCATGGACTGGGTATAGTTACATCTCGAGGAGAGTTTCGGCTCATCTCCTTCTTCTTCATTATGCGGCCGTTTCTTTCCTATTTCTCTTCTCCAATCTTCTACAACAGTGTTCGATTGAGTGAGGAAGAAACAATTTCGAGTGAGATTGATCATCAACAGTGAGGTTTTTGCTCACATAGTTCGTGTTTATGGTTTTGTTTCACTCTTATGGTGTTTGATGACTGATACGGGTTGAAAACAGGTAACTGGTTGTTCAAAACCCTAGTTTTCTTTCAAGAGACCCTCAACATATTTACAAACATACTGAGGTTGGTAATCTGGAACCCATATTGTGCATTTCAAATTATTTTCAGAAACCTTAATTTTTCGAATTTGGGGATTGTTTTCATAAACCCCAATTTTTGTAAATTAGGGATTTATACTAAATGTTAACTGTGATAATTGTTTGTTGTGTTAGTAATTGATTGTGTAAATTGTATTTTCTGAAACCCTAGTTTTAGGCTGTGCTGATTTGGTGATGTATGATAATTTAATTTGTGTTTGTGTGTTTGAGTAAGTTTGGGAGAATGGCTTTATCTCTGATTCGAAATTGCAGGTTAAAAAGAACTCATGCGACAGGAAAATGGTTCTTTCTGAGTTACCGGTTCCTTTTTGATCCCTAAAAACTTGGATTTTCATATGTATCTGTCATTTATATCAATTTGCTTTTGATTTAGTAAACAAAAGGAAATGGATTGTGGTTTTCCTTCTATTTTCAAGGAAATGATACTTGAACTAAATTATGTTTGCATTGTCTCTTATGTATGATGATGCATCTTTCTGATTTGCTCCATTTTTTTGTAAAAGAAACCAATTGGCGCAAATTGCAATGTAATCTTTTTTGAAGTCTAAGGCCGCATGTCAACTTCAGTTCTCTTAAATCCTGTGGTGTGTTTGAGTAAGTTGGGGACAAGGAGTTTGTGTTCGAGATTCCAAGACGTTGGGGGCTGGAAAATTAGTTGGAGAGAACATTTCTTGTCGTTGTTATGCTATGTAGTTGGTTGACTGTATGGAGAGATTAAGCTCTATTACCCATAACCCGCATAGCATCATCACCTGCCAATTCACATCTACAACAGTGCCACCAGTATTGTTAAGTGTTTGGTGTTTGCATATTTTTTCCACCATTTTGGCAGGCAACTTAATTTCATTTTTTTTCTTTAGCTTTCCCACTAGATGGTTTCAATCGTGCACCTAGTAACCATGTGAACCCGCACTATTGTTTGACTAAATGGTTTCTTTAAAATTAATGTTTTAAGACCTTGCTCATATAGTATGTTCTATCTTGTGCTGAGTATTTGTAGGTTCTTTCAGCTATTTTGTGATGCTGACATTCTTAGTTTCAAAATAATCCAGAGGTATGCATAAACAATTTCTAAAATTTCTTCGTTCTCACTTCTCAGGTTAGTGGTTTAATGCTTGCAAGCCATATTGTTACAAAAGAATCCCAAGTACAGGATATTTGTTCAGCAAATGTTTGAGCCAATATGAGAAGTTGAGAAAGAAGCAAGCCTTTCTTGAATTATGCAATTCCTATGTTTGCGGTACGCCAAATATTCTCAAGTCTAGTTGTTATTTCATTTTGAAACCATGAGTTCCTCTGTTCACTCTTCGGAAATTGTCTTTGTGTATGTCATATTACAGTATGATACGGAGTAGTTGCATTTTTATTAGTCAAATCCCGTAATCAATCACTTAAATAGGTTCAGAAACGGATCAATAACATTTCTACAATCAAGACAAAACTGATGAATACCATTGTGTACAAGAACTGTTCGTGCTATGGAGGGAGAAGGCAGTGTTACGGGGAGAAGGCAGAATCATGTTCATCTGCTGCTGGTGCAACATCATCCTCACCTACAAAGTCTTCAGCTTCAGCATCACAGGCAACACCATCAACTACAAGTTCATCTATGAGCGGTAGAGGATCATGAGGTTCAAGATGTAGAGGTTGGAGGAAGGTCTGGTGGTGGGATTACAAGTGTATAAGACAATGTCACAGGCCATTGCAGGTGCACGAAAGAACAGGAAGATGATTGTCTTCAGGATGATTGCATAAAAGTTGCCAGGTGACTTACGGTTATCAGGTCTGGTGGTTTAACTGCAGTTAAATCTTTGAGTTGAAAGAGAGGGTATTTTGGGGACAAGTAACACCGTTTTTTCCCCAGCCGTTATGTCAGATAGAACATGACCATTTTGTAAGCCAAATACAAAAATATGACCCTTTTGTAACCGAATTATAAAAAGTAGGACCATTTTGTAGTTGGTCCCTTTCTTAACTTAATTTTTCTGATAAACCTTTGAATCCTTTTGCAACAATGACCTTGGGGTCATTCAAAGTGAAGGCACGTATTAATATACAGGACCCACAGTTGACTCACGTCTCCATTTGTTTAAACTTTTTTATGTTATTTTGTCTTACGTGGAGTTCTTTTATAACAACCAAATCGACTTTTTTTTTTTTTTTTGAAAGTTATTGCAAACGGAAAGTCTAGATTCACCGTGAAAAATTCACGGTGATACCCACACAAAAACAGTGGAGCTCACCGTCAATTAAAACCCCACCCCCTAAAAAACTTGTGGTGGGTCCCAGGGCATTCTCTCACCTGGTGATTTTTGCGGTGAGAAAACCCGGTATGTGTAGCACAGCCGTATAGTTGCCACGTATGTTCTAGGAATTATATTCCTTGATTCGTGATATCAATCGGGAGAGAATTTTTTTTTTTTTTTTTTAGAGGGATTAACATAAAGATCCAATAACAAGACATCGAGAGGTGAAGATGTTGAAGAATGCCGAAAGAAATCAAGGAGGGTTATTAGGCAATTGTGGGTTAACAATCAGGGGCGGAGCCAGCCCATTGCAATGGGGTGATCTTGCACCCCCTGCCCAGCTGGCTCCAAAGCCTAATTTAGGCCTAACAGAAAAAAAAAATCAATACCCAAGCCTAATTTTGCATTTATGCACCCCCTAAATTTTTGTTTTGCACCCCCTTAACCAAATTCTTGGCTCCGCCCCTGTTAACGATTCTCTTAATCCCTCACAAAGCCAAGCTTGCAATAGTTCAAGATGCACAACTGGTCAGAAAAATGTAAAAGTGGAAATGTTATTTATGCCCCTGCTATTCATGGGTCATGCACAAATACCCTTATGAGTATTTACAAATACCCTTAATGGCATGATTGAAATTATGAGCAGAAAAATAATTCGTATAATCCCATTTTTAACCTTTACATTTTATTCTTCGTCTTCTTCTTTATTTATCAATCGAGAAAAATCAGGGAACTCTCACCATCTCCGTCGCACCACCATCTCCATCTCCGTCGCCACCACAACCAACGCCACCAACACCACCATCGTCTTCATTGCCATATCAGTAAGTTATCACATATCTCTCGTATATAGATAATATTCCCAATGTAAAAGTGGATGGATGGCCGTCGAATTACAAAGATATGTGGGATTGCGAAATATGCAGATGCAATCGCGAGTTTTCTCATTTTACTGAAATGGTACTAGGTGTCAACTAGTTAGTCATGAGTCTCATTGTAACTAACAAACAATTTTCTTCAAATGGGTAGTTAAACTGATTATATGGCATACAACGTACCTTAAGAATGTCATGTGTGTAGATTGCTTTACTAGTCTCTGAAGTTTGTTGGTACTGTCGTTTCAGTGAAGTATTCCTTCCGTACCGTATCAGCAGAGCAAAATCTCACCTGCATATAAAAACTAACCATATTACCAGGCATAATAGCAATATACATCCATCATCCAACAACATACATACATTTGGAGCATTACTGACCAAGAACATAGTATTAACAAACTTGCAGAGGTAGATTTTAGTTGAACTTACAAGAGAAGCATATGATCTTAATAAGGGCTTGATTAGCTGCCAAAGCGGAAAAAACAAGAAGGGGGTATCCACAAACAGAACCTGTCCCAACCGCTTTGGATAGTAATAGTAGAACACATCAAACTGTGAAATAAAGAAACAAGCCAATTAGTCATAACGTATTTGACATCATCGAGTGGATGGTAGAATTCAACCATATAAAGTCCCCAACGCGGTTGACTGTATATATATTATTCATCTTATAGTGCAATGATACAATGCAACCAGAAACTTCTATTAATTGGTTTTCAAGATGAAATCATAACTCGACGTCAAAAATAAATAAATGAAGAATGAATATAGTGACTGATCGAAAATTGTGAATCCAGATTTAAGTTAACATTACCAGAAACCTCAAAAATTCAAAGTCAGAATTCTCTGTGCCAAATCCCCGGAAGTCAAATATTCCAAGTATTTCCTCTTTCCCATCTGGGAGTCTACTTAATGCCTTCTCAATCAGAAAAACACAAAGCTTCTCATTCTCAATTTGATCTTCCTTCTGCAACCACATCATTGTTGCAATATCATTATAGTGCAGTTACAAGAAAACGTAATATGACAGCTTAAGAAACCCCCAAAGAAACAAGTAATATCAGAGAACCATGAACACTGATAACACAACAAAAGATAAAGTTCAATGCTATAAAAGAATACAACGTTTTCTTGAGATCACTAATTTATATCCATGATACTAAGAACAATGTACATAATTCACTTTTCAGTCTTACATCAGGAAAATGCTTAGAAGCCACAACCACAAGTACCGGCATGCCATTGACATCAAGACAGTCATGCACAAAGGCTTTCCCAGTTCGAGCTAGTCTCTCCACAGACTCCTCCGACAATTCTGAAACGTTAAACTCTTGACGCCATTTCTAGTTGGGTCAAGGATGAATACTACAATTTGCAAATGGCTGAAAAGAAAGTACAATGCTAAGAGAAACTGTAAAATCAAAAGCCAATAACGAAAATTGCCACCATATTTGTTAAGCTACTTACAGAATACTTGGTTCAGGTAATTGAATATAACAGGAATTTAACTACTTGAACCAAACATAATATTAATGCCAATGAAATCTTTTTCCATGCAAAACAAAAATTCTATGAAATTTTCGAAACTAATCGAAGCAGTCAGGCCAAGTGCTATTTAATACTAAAGAAATCATGAATAAGGTTGTAATGGATACAATGGCTTTAGTCAATTTTGAAACAGATTCCTCAATGTCAAATTTTCTATCTTTGAGAAACCAAAGAATCATATCTTCGTCATCTCTTCCATTCTTTCCAACTGGGAGATTTTTGTAATCTTTCTCAAGAGTTTGTTTTACTTTCATTACCATCTGCAGAACTTAAAAACATAGTTCCAATAAAGTCGTACACAACTTATTCAAGAGCTCTATGGTATAAAATTGAGTTCCCTGAAAAGATAATTGCATATTACTGAACTAAGTAGAGAATAATCCAATTACCTTGTGTGGTTCAACTGGTTCTGATTTTTCATTCTTAATTGAGAATTTGCGAACCCGAAGAGGTCTATTAGTATGATGATTTGGATTTAATAAATGGTGACGAAGAGGGTGACTCAGACGGATAGCCATTTCTCTCTATCTTCTTAAACTCTCCCTCCCTCTCTCCCTCGCTCGCTCGCTCGCTCTATCTGCGTTTCTCCTTTGTTGGGAAGCTTCGTATAGGGGCTTACAAATCTAATTGAGGGGGCTTCTCTAGGATTCCTAATGACTAGGTGGTTAGTTAAGGGGGATTTCAAGGGTGTGAGCACCATTATTTTGGTATCACAACCAAATGAATGAAATGATAAATCAACGGATAGAATGAAATGTAAATGTCAATCATACTAACAAAATTAAGTGCAGTAAAATAAAATAGAACACAACAATATACGTGTTCGACAGAATGTCTACATCCACGGGTAAAAGAGAGTTAAGTTTTCATTAATCCTTGTTTGTTTCCAATGGAACTTCATTACAAAATAGGGAAGTGCCGACAGTTTTTAGGTTGAGAGAGAAAAGAAGAAGTCCCCTTTAAGACCTAATCACTTTGGTTTATATATGGAAAAGAATATGTGGCTGATTACTGTGATGTCCTTAGCATCACATTGAAGCAGCCTTGGACTTGATGTGGCATACTGCGCTGCTCCATATTATCCTACTTCAGCTCTTGACAGTTGCCGCGTGTGTGGTGCAGATTATGGTGTCTACAATTTGCCCATTTTCTTGAGGGTTAATGATGAGCGATCCTTAAGAAAAATCACTCTCGCCATAATCGTTCAAGCTTCGGTTATTGTTTCCTTCAATTGCTCCTTCGTGACATGACTTCACATTGTCGTCGGCCATGCCCCTTCGTGACATGGCTTCGCATTCTTTGTGGAAGAATTTTGGTGAAGAATATATTACGACAAAGTATATTAATACATGCCCCTATTCTTCATCGGAATACAGAGATGTCCCTACAAACCAATATACCTTACCCTTCCTGGTGCTTTTCATTGAGAGATGTCCCTACAAACCAAAATATACCTTACCATTCCTGGTGCTTTTCATTGAGAGATGTCCCTTCGTACAAATTGAGAAAATTTACCTCCACCTTGTTTGTCATTGCATTAGTTGTTGTTTCCTTTAGATGCCCCTCATCGAGAGGCTTTCGCATTCTGTCTGGAGGAACTTGGTTCGATCTTCATTAATATCAAGGTAAACGAAGGTTTTGCACCCTATTCTTCTCTGACTTGCATGATCTTCATTACTCAAGTCGAAGGTACTTTATGACGCTTAATCGGGCCTCATCCAGGGACAACATCAACGTGATTGTTCGATGATGCCCCATTCTTAGAACAGCATCAGGTGGTAGCAATAATGATGACACGTACACAGCTCCGGCATGCTATGACGACTTCCATTTTCATTCTGGCAGGTACACAATATCTGCTTCTTTGGATATGCTGCCACAGTGGCAATATTGGTTATCGGGTGCGCAGTGACTGCATCTTTGGGTTAATTACTTAGTTATCAGGTGCGCAGTGACTGCATCTTTGGGTTAGTTACTTAGTTATCAGGTGCGCAGTGACTGCATCTTTGGGTTAGTTACTTAGTTATCATGTGTGCAGTGACTGCATCTTATTTTTTCTTCGATTTTTTACGCGGTAATGGTATAAGTACTCCCTGTGGCTTGCTTTCCCCATGCCTATTTCGTGTTGGGAGTACTTCTTAGCACCACCAGTATAACCGTTGTAGGTACGTCACAGCAGGGCTTGTCCGCAGTAATAGCAGATGTGACTTTATGCCAGATCATCAAGAACTGAGCAGCAACGACGGTGTAATAGCATGTAACAAGCATCATTAGTTCTTTCAACACATACTGCATCGATGGTATAATAACACTAGTTTTAGCAGTATCAATGAAAAATATCATAGGTTTGCTTAGCAGCAATGCCCCATTCTTGCAGCGTTAGCAAGACTTTGCTTGACATCGAATATGCAACAATAGTGCAATATCAGCTTCGGGTAAAGGGAAATATCATGAGTAGGGAGTGCAATACACATGATATTTAATTGATACTTTGATTCTAATAGCAACTGAATCGAGTTGAGGATCAGAGCTGCGTCATCGTTGTTGGCTTTGTACTTTGAGTGTCCGATGAGTGTAAGGGAACGAAGGTAGTAGTGCTACCCAGCTATTAATCCTCTCTTCAGAGGTAGTGGGTTTCTTACTCCTTCTCCCCTCACCTCCTTCGAATGAGTGCAATAAACTATCGTGTCACTTTTTATAATTTATGAGATGTACTGTCCCTTGTGTGCTCCAAATTGAATGTAGCCGCGTTGGATAATCAAATGAGCAGCTGCATGGGTTGAAAGCTCATGCGGGTGGTATGCCTTAATTTCGACTCATTTATTGCATCGGCAGAGTAGTAGTAGGTAGCAAGTAGCAGCAATGCCTCCATCTTCCTAACAAAGCTAGGTACGCCTCAGCAACCGTAATGCATATACATTACTACTGCATCAATGAATCTTCGTTGGTGACTGGGCATCGTAGAGAATTTACGACGTTTTGTTTTCACCTGCAGCATCGGGATGCTTCGGCAGAGTCGTAGTAGAAGCGGTACGAGTGGAATCGGTAGCAACCATCGGTTTTATATAGCAATCAGCGGCGTGTTTACCATAGCTCCGAGTGGAAGGCCTTAATATGGGTATTATCAGCAACATTCCGTAGACATTCTGTAGTTTTGAGATTATAGTAGTGACTTCTCGTTGGCTTTAGTGGGGAAGCATCAGATTGCTTAGGATTACTACATTCATTCATAGTCTCCATTGTCATAAAAGCATCAGTGTATATTATAAGTAATAAATTGAATTCATGGTAGGAATGATAAACATTACTATATAAATGCTTATTATATGGTTGTTCTTGCCCCTGTATTGCGAGAATTTATAAATCCATCGTTGTAGAGGCAAAACGAGTGTTTGAACCTGTCACCCCGTTGGCTAATTCTGGGCCAGGAAATTACCGAACGATGGGGGTTTGAGAATCTCCCGGAGACGTGGTGTAAAACTGAATGTTTTGCAAACACCCGTTCCGCTGAGTTGCCGAAGGCATGTCATGTTGGGTATCTCTTTCTTACGGAAGTCTTCCCCATGGTCGTACACTCATAGACGCTTATGAGGGAGTCCAGAGAGATTGCGTGCAAGCGCTTTCCCTAGTATGATGGTTTGAGACCGGTGGTACTTGCCCCGGTTCTCCGTTGTATGCATTAGTTTGAAACTGTATGCAATTTATGGGAATGCATACATTATTCAGAAATGAAATGTACTGAATTTGAAAAATATGCACGGTTCATAAAAATGTATGTAGTTTTGAATGTTTTTAGAGGTGTATACTTCTACATATATATATATATATATATATATATATGCATAATTGTGTATGCAAGTATAGCCGAAATGTAAGGAGTAACGTATTTGCAAACTCTGTAATTTCGTGATGTATGTATGCCCCCTTTTGGTTTCGGAAGCTGGTTGACGAAGCTTGTGGAAGAAAAAGTAGCTGTTCTTGTAAAATCTTTGCCGGTACATTGAATGGTCTTTGCTAGCTGCTATCTGAGCATTACCCATCAGATCTTTTTCTATCAGACTATGAGCCAACGGCCTTACATGGATCCTCGTCCACTATGAGGCATCGGCCTTACAACGGCATCGGAATGGACTGCAGCATCCTCATCCATTACCAATGTTCCAGTCATGACGTCAAGTTGCTTGTAAGTCAGCTAGCATGTTGAGTCTTATGGCCTCTTCGTGACCGGACTTTATCTTCGTGCTTTAGGTCATCGGGTTATGCAAAGATGGGGAACGAAGGCTCTTCAACCTTCAAGGTAGAGAGCGAAAGTTATCCTTTCTTGTCTCTCAACCTTCAATTGTTAGCATGGATTGCAGAACCTGAGTTGTATGGTAGAAATCAACATCGTCGTCGTTGGATGCCATCATTATAGGACTCTGTCCTGTCTTCGTTAGACTTTGTGCAGGAATTCCTTGGACTGAACGCGAATCTCCTTCTTTGGTTTTTTAGAAGGATAATCCTCCCATTAAGACCACGGGCGTGGATGATAACCACTAGCAAGGGAATGTAATCCGTCTTCGCATGTCATATAAAAATAAATAAAAACATGAGGTTGTAGACTGCATTGCTATATGTTCATTTATCTTTGTTGTATACGTCATTCTTTAAGATCCGACTGCTACTACCACCAAGGGATGGTGCGTTGATGTTTAAATGGTGGTGTTGATCATTTCATTGTGTAGTAATACTTTGCGTTCACAAAGTATTAATACCTTGTGTGCCATCTCTTTTCTACTGTGCAGGACCAAGAAGCATCGCCATTTGAGATGCGCAGTGAGAACACCATTTGTTGAACTGTGCAACGTGGTGCATGCCTTTGCTCCTATTCCCTCTTGGCATTTTCATGCCATTGTCGCCGATAATAGAGAGCCCATCGTCACCTGTCTTGTACTATCGTTGCATGACTTTTGGATCATCGTCTTCAGAGATCTTCGTCCTCAAATTTTTGGTCGTCGTACCAAGACTTTGGCTTATCGTATCAAAGCTTTGGCGCATCGTCTTCGGAGGTCTTGCACCATCTGCTTCGTGTCAGCGGGGTCATCGGCAGCAGACTTTAGTTCACCATCTTCAGGCTTTGCATCATCGTTAGCCTTTGGATACTTGAAATAATGTAAAACTGTGTTGGGATGCTGAAGAGACCCTTATCATAAATCATGTGAAAAATATATCATCACAACAGTCGCCTAATTATCATCGTATGATACATTAGACTTGTCTTTTATAGACAATGAGACTTCGCTGATACTGAAGAATTTTAGCCGCTAGTGCTTTTCCATTGTCATTTGTATTTGATTCATTGTCCATTATGAGGCAACGGCCTTACAGTGGCATCAGACTAGACTGTAGCAACCTTGTCCATTACAATCGTGCCAGTCATAGACCTGCATAAAAAAATTGACTTCATGAGAGATTCTTTGGTTGATTGGCTTTGATTAGATCCGGAGTTTGGAGAAGTTGTTGAGATATTGAACGAAGGTTCTTCAACCTTCGATCCCTTACTCACTCTTTTTCTTAATTAAGTATGCTTCGTAATTAATTCCTCGTGTAGAAGGTAGGTTAACCCATCGTCGTCGACATCAGACTTGGCATCTTCATGCCATCATTGACATCAGACTTGGGTTAAACCGTGGCTTCTAGTTGTATTCCGACAATTGATTTTAACTGAGCATGGCTAAACTCTTTTAGATTCATGCCATCTTTGACATCAGACTTGGAATTTTAGAGCCATCGTCGACATTAGACTTGTCTTTTCAAGCCATCGTCGATATTAGACTAGGCATCGATGTAGGTTATAAGGCAGCTGGATCCACCGAAACCTTGGGGTGAAGATCGGAGCTGCATCGCTGAAGTGTGTGCCTGAATTCATATCATCGTTGTGTAAAGTCATATCTATGGGTAAACTATGCTTCGTGTTGCAATTATCTTCGTTATTACATCAGTCTTGGCGTGTTCTTCTGGCTTTGATCATCGGCATCGGAATTTACATTCTGTTGGATATTTTCAATAACTTAGAAAATAAAACTGTTTTTCGTTTTTGGTTTGTCACTATGATGGGGAAGTGTTCTGTGTTGGATAAACACAATGGATGTTAGTTGGAGATGAAGGGACACCTCTAATAGGTATGATGGTTCATAAAGGACACAACCATTCCCAACAGACACCTTATGTGTCTTTTGGAAGTGAAGAGGCATCTCCAATAGGCATGAATAACCCTATAAGTAGTGAAGGAATTCTCCCATTCTAAAGGATGAATTCAACCTGTTTTCTCTCCATCTAAAGCATCATCAGAAATATCTCTCATGTGTTCTTGGTTGGGTCAAGGGGTGCAAACCTTGAATCCAATTTCATGTTGTAGGGCTTTCATTGTATCCTGAAGACATTATTTCGCATACCTGTTGCAATCGCCAATTTATATTGGGAGGGTAGAAATAATCGTCTAAAAGAAATCACCCGAGCCTTGAAAGCTTTTGAGTACAACAACAATTTCTTTTAGTGTTATCATCCTCTGTTTTATACCCACAATTTCCAACAGTTTTAGACGATTAGATTTCGACAATAGAGGGTGGAACGTGTTTGAGTTTTAAGAGCGTTTTTCGGTGGACTTCAAACCAAAAGCATACTTAAGTAAGAAGCAACAATTTGAACGGATCAAGTTGGTGGACTCCAACATGGTTGTGACATGTGACCGATACAGATAAGTTTGTTTATCTCCTTCTTTTTTTTTTTAATGTTCAAATTTTGATCAGTGGCGCATGCATTGAAATTTGCTAAATGTCCAAATGTATGCTGTATATATAGAATTCCCTAAGAACGCTTCTATGATTGAATCCTTGGAAATTGGAAAATAAAATTTGTGTATTTTAATCTCTTCTCAAAACCCAGTCTCTTTATTTGGTGTTTGAGAACAATGTAGAGATTTTGGTGGGTCTCCCAAATGGAAAGGAATTTAGACAAATCCTTTTAACAGTGTATGCAAGACATTTAGATGACTGTCCACACCAAATTTTAGAATTTTTGAAGTGGTAGAAGTATTCTTACAAATTTCAGAAAGCTGAGTCTTGTTTCTGCGAAATTTCCAAAAGAGCGGGAAATCAATTCTAGCCAGGAATGATTTTCCAATATTTTTGGTTGCTCTTTTAATTTTGTGGTAAGAAATGAAAGTTGTGGACCAGGACTTTGTCTTGATTACACATTTAAACCAGTTGTAGTTTCATGATCATTTTACTGCGTCATGGAAATGTTTGGGTCGAGAATCATTGCACTACGGTTGGAAAATGCAACTTCCATTGATCTTCTTCTATTGATGGCATTAAGAATTTCCTCTAAGAAATACGGAATGTTGCAAGGAAAGTTGAAGTGTAACGATCGGTGTGTGCACAGACACAAATATTCACTCTATAAGTGTCAGTGGAATTTGTCTTTAAATTTCAAAATGAAATTTGGAAAGCCGTGACTCTTCACAAAGGGAATAATGCCTCCTTTATGCGTCTATTCCTTTCAAACAAATGAAGGAAATCAAATGACACAGCGAATCTGGAAAGTGCAGGGCCCTACTTTTAAAAGGAAAAAGAAGAGACCTTAAAAATGTTGTGATCATGTGTGATTGAAAAGGTGAAGAGTCTGGACTCTATGGTTTGAATACAATATCAAAGTATTCATGGAATCATGAATTAAGATATTGTTGTTTGTTAATTATGGTCTCATGAAAAAATCAAGTTTCCATGTATAAGGGTTAGCAAACCAAGATTGTGAACAGTCACAATATATTAAGAACCGCCATGTCGACCATGTACGCCGGTTGGACAGAGGCGTATTTTCGTCAAAAGACTCATGGCTTGGGGACTGTAAAATTTCGGTATTTTGCAACTGTGGAAAACCTCTTCCGTAAACGGTAAAGTGATTGGATTTGAAGTTTTAATTTCTATTTAGAAATTATGGGGTACATGTTTGACACAAATGGTATTTCATGATATTGAGTTGCATTTTGGCATTTGAGAATTATCATGAAATAAGGGGAGAATTTATACGAAAATGTCGTATAAAATTTTCTAGTTGGTGGATTATTTTAAAACCAAAATCGTCATAATTGTTGAGACAACAATGGTATGGCATGAACATAATTCTTGCTATAAGAATTATATAGGTTCCAAAATATGGAAATTGGCATGTCTTAAATGACATCGAAAAAGTGGAATACCGGCTAATATGTAACGTATTGGAAGATTGGGCGGCCGACCAAATATCCAGTGATGAGATGTTACGATATTACCGTTGCATAAATTATGAACATTTGCATTACATAATGTAGAATGTTAAATAGACATTGTCTATGTAATTGGGTATAAATTTGTAGAGGATTGGGCATGAGTAAAAGAGTTACTCATCAATGTATTATATTTGTTGAGATAGCAAATATATAAGTTGCCTACAAATTTTCTATGCCTCTAGTGTATGCAAGTCTATAATGACTTCTTGTGAATTAACCGTAAATGTTAATTAGGATCACTAGAGAAGTTACAATTATTTTGTAAAATCAAAGAGGAACATTTTTAATAATGTTTTCAGAATTGATTGCATGAGTAGATGCAATTAAATGAGGAGGAATGGCTTAGAACTTAATTTGTAGAGATCCCATTTTTGGAAGAAGCCATCTCAAGCGGTCTTGATTAATTGTGAATCGGGGATATGATCTATAACGTCTTTAACAAGACTTATAATGAAAAGTCAAGACATACAAGTCTTAGACAAGGAACGGTAAGTCAATTACTCAAGAAAGGAGTAATTGCAGTTAACCATTGAAACGGAGAAAAGCTTGGTAGACCTACTTATTAAGAGTCTCCCAAAGGAATTAATTTCAATGAAGTATATAGAAATGGGACTAAGGTCTCAGAAGGAAGGTTGATCTCCCATAGCGTAAACCCAACCTATGTTTTGAAAAAGATAAACAAGGTTCAATGTGGTACCAACAAGTTATGGTCAGTAGATTATGGAGCACTAACATAAAACTTCCCATTTCAAGTTAGTGCTGGTTTTTTAAAGAAAATAGGATGGATGTAAATCCTTAATGAGTCCGTGATTAGTAAAAGGTGTCTCGCGAAACACCTTCGAGACTTACCTATATGAGTATGGAAATGTGGGCCGTTTCCTAAGAGAAGAAGACCGTTCTCTAAAGAAGACTCATGAATAAGGATATAAGCACAAGGCCTTTATAGTGCTTGGCTACGAACACATGATTTATGGAATCAATATGTGTGGAGACTCCGGCTTTGTCATAAGGGATTCTTGGTTCAAGACTAGTTTCACCATAGAATATCGATAAAGCTTTGAGTTTCTTACACTAAGTGAAGGTTCAAACCCGAAGGTACCTATCATTTATGTATTGGTTTCAACGATGATGCTTAGTCCCAATTGTGCTTGAACTACGTTGGCTTGATCCCACTGGGTGCGTAGGAAGTCACTTGAGTGATGCGGCCACTCTAGGTTTTATAAGTTTTATTTTATTTTATGTTTTTGGTTTTTGAAAATAGGGAGATTGTTGGATATTTTCAATAACTTAGAAAATAAAACTGTTTTTCGTTTTTGGTTTGTCACTATGATGGGGAAGTGTTCGTGTTGGATAAACACAATGGATGTTAGTTGGAGATGAAGGGACACCTCTAATAGGTGTGATGGTTCATAAAGGACACAACCATTCCCAACAGACACCTTATGTGTCTTTTGGAAGTGAAGAGGCATCTCCAATAGGCATGAATAACCCTATAAGTAGTGAAGGAATTCTCCCATTCTAAAGGATGAATTCAACCTGTTTTCTCTCCATCTAAAGCATCATCGTAAATATCTCTATGTGTTCTTGGTTGGGTCAAGGGGTGCAAACCTTGAATCCAATTTCATGTTGTAGGGCTTTCATTGTATCCTGAAGGCATTATTTCGCATACCTGGTGCAATCGCCAATTTATATTGGGAGGGTAGAAATAATCGTCTAAAAGAAATCACCCGAGCCTTGAAAGCTTTTGAGTACAACAACAATTTCTTTTAGTGTTATCATCCTCTGTTTTATACCCACAATTTCCAACACATTCTTCCCTTCAAAAATTTAGAAAGACGTTGCCAAGACAAAAGTGCAGCCTAGACATTAAGTGGAATTGTAAAAACCCAACTCAATCCGATAGTAAAATATTGCCAAACTTCCTAGCCAGAGAACAATGCAAAATAAGATGAGTCTTGAGCTTCTTGTTAGGCTCTCCACAATTGTTGTGACTTGGCATCATCGTAATGACACTGCATCATTATCGTCGTGACCTTTTAGGTCATCGCCACTAATGAGACACAACACAACAACTCACCGGTTCTACAGCAACATACCGGTACTGCAGCAACACATGTATATATCTTCTGTTGTACTCGATAGAGTACAACTTAGTCAAGTTTGTTTTAGTCCTGTTGTAGTCGATAGAGAATAACTTAGTCATCAACAACTTAGTCAAAGTTGTTCCAATCAGTTGTAAATAGATTAGGCTAACATATCCTTATCTACTTCTTATATCTGTATAAATACGAATGTATTGAATCAATGAAAACTATGCAGTTCAAAACTCTAAACATAGAAAATCTTTATGGTATCTCCTTCTGTAGGTTCGATCCTCTCCTGATTCTTAATCTTTTTCATCCGTTTTTTATTCAATCCCCTAATAATTTCTAAGTTTATCTTCCCTGCATCATGGCTGAGAGTTCTGTAAACCCTTCCGCCCATTTAAACCCTAAAACACCTACTACCAAAACCAATCCTTGTTTTGTTGATGTCCAACTTTTTCAATCTTATTCAAAAACCAATTCAAGTTCTTATTGGAACAAGCGCTATAGTTTTTTTTGCGACCACTGTAAAATTTATGGTTATTCAAAGTCTCATTGTTTTAAGATTGGATATCCGTCTTTGATAGAAACCAAGGAACGTGCTCTTGTTGCTGCTCCTACCTATGATGTCTTAATGCCAACTTTTACACCCGGCCAATATCGTCGATTGTTGTCTCATCTCCATCAATCTAGTGACGACTATATCCCTCCAACTGTTAATCTCACAGGTAAGATTCTCTCTACTATTCGTTCTCAGTGGTTTATTGATAGTGGTGCTACACATCACGTTACTTGTTCTCTTTCTTTTTTCAAAACTTATACTGCTGCTCCAAAGGGTTGTGAAGTCCAACTTCCCGATGGTAGTTTTTCTCAAGTGAAATTTATAGGCATGGTTGAGTTTTCTCCATTATTATGCCTTTATAATGTTTATTTTATACCTAATTTCCAATTTAATCTTATATCAGTTAGTCAAATAACACGATCGTCAAATTGCGTAGTTAATTTTTTGGCCTAATCATGTGTCTTTCAGGATCGGTTGACAATGAAAATGATTGGTCAGGGTGATTACTTTGGCGGCCTATACCAATTTCGCTTATCTACTATTTCATCATTTTTCAAGAATACACCATTTGATGTTTGGAATTGTCGCTTGGGACATCCAAACCTAGCTAGGCTTCGATATTTGTCTAGTCAAGTTGATGTTATTTCTTATAATTTTAATCATGTATGTGATGTATGCCCTAGGGCAAAACAAACACGTTTGAAATATAATAAAAGTTCTTCGTTCAGTACACGTCCGTTTGAATTAATCCATGCTAATATTTGGGGACCATTTTCTGTTCCTTCTATTAATGGTGCTCGTTTCTTCTTAACTATCGTTGACGATTATACTCGGTGTACTTGGATTTTTTTGATGAAAGTAAAATCCGAAATATTGACTCATTTGATGTATTTCTTTAAGCATGTTCTTAATCAATTTTCCCAACCAATTCGACATATATCGACTGGTTCGGGTTCTGTTGTATTGCCACATCTACAAAAATTTCAATCTGATAATGGTTCTGAGTTCCTCTCTAAAGAACTTCAAAACTGGTTTTCAAATAACGGGGTCGCACATCAACGTTCTTGTGTAGATACTCCTTAACAAAACATCGTTGTGGAACGTAAACACCGACATTTGTTGGATGTTGCTCAAGAATTACGTTTTCAAGCCTCTTTGCCACTAAAATTCTAGGGCAAGTATGTTTTAACGGCTGCTTTCTTAATTAATAAAATGCCTTCTCCAGTTCTTGGCAATAAATCTCCCCATGAAATGTTACTAAGAAAAGTTCCAAATTACTCGTATCTTCGAGTCTTTGGTTGTTTATGTTTTTCTCGTAATACTACTATCAAACACAAATTTGATTCTCGAGCTTCCCCTCGAATATTCATTGGTTATCCTCATGGTTATAAAGGATATCTTGTCTATAATTTGCAAACGCACACCAAATTTATAAGCCGTGATGTTGTGTTTCATGAGCATATATTTCCTTATACTAATATGTCTAATCTGGAGCCTAAATTGGTTAATGCTCCAACACCAAGTGATACCTATTTTTCAACAAATGAATTTTATTACGATGATGTGGTTACTCTACAATCATCTTCTCATCCTAATCATGTTCCTTCCCTTTCATATCTTGAATCTCTGCTCTCTGATACTTCTTTATCTCCTTCCACTGACGTGGACTCCACCCTTACACCATCTAAATCTCCTGTATCACATGATGTTGATATTCCAGCAACAACATCATCCAATGATGATGCTTTATACAATACTGTTTTACCGAATACGACAGTGCATTCACTGTCACCATTAAATGATTCTAATTCTTTGTCTCAATCTCCTTTATCTCCATCATCACCGGTAAATTCAAATTTTTTAAACGATGTTTCTGGTACTGAAATGGTTCCGTATCCAGTATCTAGCACTATTCCAACAGGGGGTTCACCACCCACCGTTAATCTTGATACAACTCGACCTGTACGGGTTACTAAACCACCAGCCTATTTAGCTGATTATGAATGAAACTTTACGGGTTGTACTAAGTCTCATCCATACCCTTTGACGGATTATCTTTCTTACAAACAGTTTTCTCCTCCGCATAGGGTATTTTTAACGAGTGTTCTCACCCATGATGAACCTCGTACCTTCACTGAAGCCATGAAACTTACACAATGGCGTAAGGCTATGAAAAAGGAAGTTTTTGCTTTGGAGGAAAATGATACTTTCACATATACAGAGTTTCCTCCAGGCAAACATGCTATAGGTTGCAAATGGGTTTATAAGATCAAGTTCAACCTAGATGGAACTATTGAACGTTATAAGGCTCGCCTTGTTGCTAAGGGATTTACATAACAAGAGGGTGTGTATTTTCATGATACATTTGCTCTAGTTGCTAAACTTGTTATAATGCGAGTTCTCCTCTCCATTGCCGCCATAAAAGGTTGGTCTTTCCATCAAATGGATGTTAATAACGCTTTTCTTCAAGGCGATCTTCATGAGGAAATCTATATGAAACTTCCTCCTAGTTTTAAGTCTCCTGGTGAGACACGAGTTTGTCGTTTAAACAAATCCATTTATGGGCTTAAACAGGCTTCTAGACAATGGTTTGCTAAATTTTCTTCTGCTCTGATAAATGAAGGATTTACGCAGTCTCACGCTGATTATTCCTTATTCACATATCACCGTGGTTCGGTGTCTTTATATGTCCTTGTGTATGTTGATGATATTATCATCACTGGACCTTGTGCTTCCGCTATTTCAGCTTTCAAACAAAAAATTTCCACCCTATTTTCTATTAAAGACTTAGGTCGTCTTCAATATTTCCTTGGCATTGAGGTGTCTCGTTCTTCGAAAGGGATATTCTTATGTCAACGGAAATATTTTTTAGATATTTTAAAGGATTCTAGTTTAACGAGTTCTAAAACATTTTCTTCTCCTATGGAGCAACACTTGAAATTACTTCCCACTGATGGTGACATTCTCAATGATCCTAAAGTTTATCGCTGCTTAATTGGTCGTCTCCTTTATTTAACTGTTACTCTTAGACAATTTCTTCAAACTCCGCGTAGTTCTCATCTTGCTGCTGCTACGAGAGTGCTACGTTATTTTAAAGGTACCATTGGTCATAGTCTCCTTCTTTCTTCTACTAGTTCCCTTCAGATTCGTGGATTTACTGATTCTGACTGGGCGGGTTGTCCTACAACTCGTCGTTCCATGACTGGTTTTTTCACTTTACTTGGTGATAGTCCGCTATCATGGAAATCTAAAAAGCAACCAACAATTTCTCGTTCTTCTACTGAAGCTGAATATCGTTCCCTTGCACATTTAACAGCCGAATTACAATGGTTGCGCTATCTTTTAAATGATTTAAAGGTATATCCTTCTGCTCCTATTCTCGTATTTTGTGATAGTCAAGATGCGATTCATATTGCCAATAACCCGACATTCCATGAACGCACCAAACACATTTAAATTGATTGTTATTTTGTTCGCAAGAAGATTCAGTCTAAGCTGATTTCTCCACAACATATTCACACTACGGCTCAGCTGGCAGATATCTTCACAAAACCTCTTGGTGCTGATCGCTACTCTATCCTATTAAGCAAGTTGGGCCTTTGTTCCATTCCTCAACTGGCTCCAACTTGAGGGGGGGTAATGAGACACAACACAACAACTCACTGGTTCTACAACAACATACCGGTATTGCAGCAACACATGTATATATCTTCTGTTGTACTTGATAGAGTACAACTTAGTCAAGTTTGTTTTAGTCCTGTTGTAGTCGATAGAGAATAACTTAGTCATCGACAACTTATTCAAAGTTGTTCCAATAAATTGTAAATAGATTAGGCTAACATATCCTTATCTACTTATTATATCTGTATAAATACGAATGTATTGAATCAATGAAAACTATGCAGTTCAAAACTCTAAACATAGAAAATCTTTAGCCACATGACTCTGCGTCTTTGGGTTAGAGGATTGATATTACATCATCGGATTTTCATAAATGGTCATCGTGCTTCCCTGGCCATCGGTTCATCTTCATGAACAGGATCACCCCGTAGCTTTAACTGCCTCTATACAACATCACTTCTTTTATCTTTAATAGACAATAGGGATTGAGCTGGTCCGCATCATGCCTCAGCAACAATACTGGGCTGCGGTTTTAGGTGTTCTTATCCTGAATCGAAACATTAGCTTGGTGTCTCCCATTGGTTTGGAAGCATCCAATTCAATTATGTAAAAAATGAAATAAGGAATCAATTTCCATCATTCCTTGAGTTGAACAAAGAATATGGTTAACTTGATTTGAGAATTGATTATCTTCTCGTTGGTAAATTTTATATCTTCCTTTGTTATGACATAATAATGTTACAACATCCTTTTAGTTTTTTGTTCTCTTTTAGATCGATGTATGTCGCATCCTCGTCACCGGTCTGGAAAATATATCTTCCAGTTTGGCTGATAAAATCTATCATTAATGTCAACGGATTTTGCCTCAAATGGAAGTCATCTCGTGACAAGTCATATGGGAGGGGACTGATGCTTCATAAATAAACTTTGATAACGAAGTACGTTTCGTAATTACGTCATCGTTGGGGCGATAGGTATGCTTCGTAATTAAAATTTTCTTTCAGATAATTATCGTTGCAAGGCTTTGCACTATGGCATCTTTATTCCATTATTGGCGTCACACTTTATACCATCTTGAGTTGGAGTTGCGTCATCTGAGAAGAGTCTGTATGCATCATAGGGCTGAGCTGAACGCCGAGTGAACTCAAGTTTGCTTTCATCATCATTATTGGACATATCACTGGCAACATCGTCGTCGTACCAAAGCAACAACATATGTATTTTGATTCTAGCAGCATCAGCTGGTTGAGAATCAGTATTGTATCACTGTCGTTGGCTTTTGTACTTCGGGTACCAATGAGTGTGAGGGAACAAAGGTAGTAATATTACCCAACTATTACTCATCTCTTCAGAGGTAGTGGGTTTCTTACTCCGTTCTCCCCTCACCTTCTCCGAATGAGTGCAATTAACCGTATCATGGCAGCAACAACAGTGGTATGCAGTAATGCTACCCCGCGTGGAAAAACTATGCTATTATTAAGCAGTTGGGTTTACATCATCCTGGCATCATCGGAATGAAGATCGAACCTAGATCGGAGAAAACGAAGGTACACCATCGCTATAGTGGGGAGCGGGGGGAACGAAGGTAGTAATACTACCCAGCTATGATTCCTCTCTTCAGAGGTAGTAGATTTCTTACTCCTCCGTCTTTACGATTTGAGCTGGCTATGCTGCTGTAGCGGCTGCAATGCCACTTTTTATTGGTCCGGAGACATCATTGTCGCGGGTCTTCTTTAGCAGATCTTTGGCATCGGACTTTGCTCATCGCTGCATGGCTTTGTATTGTCGGCATCAGAATTTGACTCGTCCTCTGGGTGAACTCTGTACTTCATCGTCCACTTAGGTGAACTTTGTACTTCATCGCCATTGGTGTGAGGACCTGATCAGTGGGTTTTCACTTCGGTTGGTGTCATCGTCCTTAGATTTAAGACTACGGGTTCACTTGGATCTTCGGCATCGCTTTGTGCATCGGAATAGAGCTATTATCGGCTTCGGCATCTCTTTGGGTGTCGGAATGGAGCTATTATCGTCTTGGACTTCTTCCAGTTGCACTTGGATCATCGTGACACTTCGATTTATCGTCATAGTTCATTGTAGGCCTCGGTCTTTGGATAATCGCTACCAATATTGGACCATCATTGAGCTTATGCTTCGGGATCCTTGTACGTCGAGTAGCATGTTGGTTTGTACTTAAGAGTTTGTATCATTGTTGGTCATCATCATGCATCAGCGTTGTCGGAATATGGACCATTGTTGTATCGGTCTTTGGTTAAAAGATGATAAATCGGAATCAGGTAGAATAAATTCTTTACCCATTCCATGTTTCTCTAGCGCCAAATTGTGAGCACCACTATTTTGATATCACAACCAAATGAATGAAATGATAAATCAACAGATAGAATGAAATGTAAATGTAAATCATAACAAAATTAAGTGCAGTAAAATAAAATAGAACACAACAATATATGTGGTTCGACAGAATGTCTGCATCCACGGGTAAAAGAGAGTTAAGGTTTTCATTAATCCTTGTTCGGTTCCAATGGAACTTCATTACAAAAGAGGGAAGTGCCGACAGTTTTTAGGTTGAGAGAGAAAAGAAGAAGTCCCCCCTTTAAGACCTAATCACTTTGGTTTATATAGGGAAAAGAATATGTGGCTGATTACTGTGATGTCCTTAGCGTCACATTGAAGCATCCTTGGACTTGATGTGGCATACTGCGCTGCTCCATATTATCCTACTTCAGTTGTCGATGGTTTCCACGTGTGTGGTGAAGATTATGGTGTCTACAAAGGGCATATCTTTTTTTCTTGATTTGACTCAATTAAAGATGACTCAAAAATATGTGAGTCAACGGTTTGGTCCTATGAGCCAGAAATATCTTGATTTCTGACTTAAACGGGTCAGAGTCAAGAATTATGTTTGAGATAAGTAGCGAGTTAAATTTGACTCAAACTAAAATACAAATGGTCCATACCGAAAGCTTCTCCAATGGTGAATGTGAATATTTCATATGTGGCATCACTTCTAAGAAGAGCATAAAATCCTAAATATTAGAAAAAAAATAAAGTTTTTGTTACAGGGCCTATGTCCATGGATGTGCAGTCCAAAACGGAAGTTTTTTGGTCTTCCCTTTTCCGTGTATATAAAGATTATTTTATCCATGTAACTATACTAATTCTAATCAATGGAAAATCCTTCTCTCCGTGCTCATTATCTTTGTGTATCATCCACTGCAAAATGATATCAAGCACGAGCTCTAACCCCACGACAATGGATTTTGATTATTTTTTTGGGTTTCTATCAAATCCTGGGAGGATTATTTTGGATATGTACCTATTTTTTATTTTATTTTTCAATCAAATACACTACGTTATAATCATTGGGATCGTTGGAATCATTGGAATCGTTATCGTCAAATCAGTTTTTTTTTGTTACAATCTTTGATGATGATGATATGTTTTAATATAAAATTGTATTATCTTTGTTAATATTAATAAGAAGAAAGAAAAAAATTATTTTTAAATCACGGGTTGTCATGATTGATCTGACTGTGTGGCGATTGATTGTGTCACAATATTCCCCCGTCGATTGGAATCCTCGGGGAATAGAGGAGAAGGAAATCTGTGGAATGCTGCTACTATCTGTTTGCGAGAAAGGAAATCTGTGGGAGAAACCGCACCGGTCCAATTCGGTCCACCCAGTTCCGATCCAACCAGTTTCGGTCCACCCAGTTCCGATCCAACCAGTTTCGGTCCACCCAGTTCCGGTCCACCTAGTTCCAGCTGTGGCCTAATCTGTTCCGTGTTTGGGATTATTTGGTCCTTTTATGCCGGGGCCCACATCAGTTTGGTCCTTTTAGAAAAAGCATTTTCCATTTGGTCCATAATTAAAAAAAATACTGAACAGACAATAATACCCTTTTCACACGTCCATCAAAATCACACCTGGCGTCGGGTCCCACTGTAACCGCCCCCATAAACACCCATCTCCTAAAAACGCATTAACCTTCTCTCTCGTTCATTTTTTTCATTTTCTTTCAGAGAGAAACTCTTCAGTTTCCAGTTTCTACTTCATCTTCTTTTCTTCGAGAAGAAAACTGCTTCGTCTTCTTTTCTTCGAGATTCAGAAAAAAACCCAAATCAATCGAATATTTCCATTCGAAATCAAATCAGTAGAACAAAAAACCCAAATCAAAAACCATAGAAAAATTAGAGAAATCAAAACCCTAAAATGAGGAGATCGAAGGGCAAAAAAGTAGTAGAATCTTCTTATGACGATAAAGATGAACAAGTTGAAGAAAGAAATATCCAATTAGTTAAGTTTAAAGGAGTAAATGAGGATAAAGAACAACCAGTTTCAAAGAAATACAAAGCAAAGAAACCGGCAAAACGTACCAAAAAACCCTAATTCGAAGTACTAGAAGTTGATTTTCGATGTTTATTGTTCTTCTGAAGTTCTAAATCGCATGTTTGATGTTTGACTGAGTTCAATTTTTAGCATCATGAATGTTCCTTCTTCGATGTTTTGCTAGACTTCATTCCTGGAATGAAGTCTAGAAAAACTTCTGCAGTCCTTGCCATAGAATGGACTTCATTCCTGGAATGAAGTCTGTTAAAACTTCTGCAGTCCATGCCATAGAATGGACTTCATTCCTGGAATGAAGTCTGTAAAAACTTCTGCAGTCCTTTCCATAGAATGGACTTCATTCCTGGAATGAAGTCTGTTAAAACTTCTGTTGTTCATGCCATATAATGGACTTCATTCCTGAAATGAAGTTTGTTAAAACTTTTGTAGTTCATGCCATAGAATGGACTTCATTCCTGGAATGAAGTCTGTAAAAACTTCTGCATTCCTTGCCATAGAATGGACTTCATTCTTGGAATGAAGTCTGTTAAAACTTCTGCAGTCCTTTCCATAGAATGGATTTCATTCCATGCCAGAGTTCTTCTTTATATTAGCTAACATTTATGAAAAAAATTGACCATTAATTTATTTTTTTTGTTTTTCTTTTAAAAAATGTAGATAAGAAGATAAAGTGTAGCTATGTTGGAGTAATTGGACTTGTTGTTAAGATCAAAGCACTACAGGGAGAAGAGGCTTTGAATAAAGAACAGAAAATTGCTTTGTATAGGAGTCAATTGGGTAATGTGGCCAAAGTGTTTCTGGAAGAGACAATTGTTGCTATTACATGGAATAAGTCACTACATGCAGTCCAAATTATATGCAACACACATCAGTTCATTCCCGGATCAAATGATCATGTGTTCGTTTTCAAAGTAGGGAAAGAAACATATGTGTTAAGATCCTTACCTGAAGAGTTGTCATTAATATTTGGAATACCATGCATCCCAGGAGGTGGAATAGAAGAAACTTTCATGGACTCAAAAAACATGACAGACTACACTTGTGGAAGTTTATGGAATACCTACAAATTTGATCCACCAAAAAAGAAACCTAATGATATAAAGAATACATAACTGAAAGATAAAAGGACCTATTAAAGATCTTGTAACCATGTTTGAACTTTTTCTCTTGTCTACCATATTTTTTACTACTGGTGATGGAGGTTCCATACACTCGAAGTACTTAGCTTGCCTCGAGTCAGTAGATAGAGTGTCTTTGACGCATCTTATACACAAACATTTTATGGAAAGCTTGAAAATATGTTCTTCTGAAGGATGTTACCTTTACTTGTTGGTGAGATGAAAACAGTTAGATACTTGTATATTTCATAATTATTTTGGCAGTTCATTTGTATATTTTTCCCTTTTGGCAGTTCATTTGAAAATTATTGATAATTGACTAGTGTAATTCTTCTCTTTTACATCCATGGTTTGTTGAGCATTCAAGGAAAATAGGAACCATGTGGAAGGTGCATAATAGAGCAGGTGGCTACTGTCCAAGGTTTGCAAGGTGGAACATTGAGACCGCTTGCCATCACATAGAAATGAATGTTGATGATTTTGGAGATGTAAAAAACTAGATTAAGATGATACTATTATATAAAAAACTTATATCGTTTATGCCATATAATGGACTTCATTTCTTGAATGAAGTAGGAAATACCATATAGTCCATGCCATAGAATGTACTTCATTTATGGAATGAAGTCTAGAAAAATGAAGTCTTTGTTAATGTCAATTTAATTTTAGAATGTGTTGATATTATCTGAAAATGAAGTCTGACTTGTTTTGTATGTGCATCTATATGAAAATTTCATGGAAGAATATACTGATATAGAAAACAGGCTACTGCAACAACAAAAATCCAAAACAAGAGCTGAGTTACTCGAGGAAGAATTCAACATTATGTCCGGTCAGATAGAAAGTCTGAAAGCTACACATGTTGGTGAGATGGAGAGCCTTAAAGTTAAACATACTCGAGAGATTAAGGAGTTGACAAGAAATCATTCATAGGAGATACATAATCTTTTGTTAAAGAAGCAAGAACTTGAACACTCACTTGCAGAAGCAACAACTTCAAAGACACTTTTTGACAAGAAGATGGAATCCCTTGTAGAACTCTTATCTTCTAAGAAACCTGAGGTTGATGAGTTGCTAGATAAAGGTAGAAATGTGGCGAAATTCATGGCAGAAAAAGCTTGTGAATACATGCGTACTATTTTCCATGATGAGTACAAGAATTCTTTGTTGAGTGATGAAATAAACAATATATTGAATCAACAAGTGGATGAAGGCATGGAATCTGGTGGAGGGAATATGAATGATATGGATGAAGGAATGCAAGAAGTACCATATGCTTCTATGGATGAAGGAACACAAGCAGTACCAGATGCTGCTATGGAAGCTGCTAGAAGACCTGCTCATATCTTTCCCGTATTAACTGTTGAGAATCCTTCTACTGAATTTGATACAAGTAATAATCAAGAAAAGATACTTGATACGATGGCTGAAGAAGAGCTACCTTCCTTTCCAACAGACAGTGCCAGAGTTCCTTTAAGTATGCATCAATGTTTAAACATTGGTAAATATTCCAACTATTCTTCTCCCTTTTTTGTAAAAATTTTCTATATTGGACTTCATTCCTGGAATGAAGTATGTAGAATGGACTTAATTTTTGGAATGAAGTTTGCAGAATGGACTTTTATAGACTTCATTCCTGGAATGAAGTCTGTAGAATGGAATGAAGTTTGCAGAATGGACTTTATTTTTGGAATGAAGTCTAGAAAGGTTGGAGTTCAATACCATTACAATATAGATGTGAACTCTATTTAGTGACCGAGTGGATATCAATGTAGAAGCAAAGTCATATGGATTGCACAATACCATTATTGAACTCTGACTTTTGATTGGACAATACCATTATTGAATTGTTTTTTAATTATGTTTTTTGAATTATTTTTAGTAGCAAGAGACAGAGATGATATGTTCGTCAATGAAGAGCGCGCGAGTCTGCAGCTTATTCATGAGAAGAATGAAGAATTGAATGATGAAAAAGTTAACAACATCATCAACATTACAGTTAATCAAATCAATTGTAGTCCTCCTAGTTTCTCTATCGGGATGACACAGATAGTTGTTAAGCTAGAAAATAGCATTGACGAAGAAGTTGTTGAGCCAGCAAACAACATTGAGACAGTGTCACAGATAGTTGCAGATTTGAATGAACATGGTCTTGGTTCTTCTTCCACTGATAAAACTCCAATTAAAATTGTTGAAAAACACAGGATGACTACAAGGAGCAAAAAAAATAGCGAATGTGCTTGGAAAAGAGTACATCATTGGATCGGATTACAGTGAATCGAAAATGAAGTTCAAATTGAAACTGCAAAGGAAAGAACAACTAAATGAGGAGCAGAAGAGACCACAGGTGAAGAATCAAGCATGTAAGAAAGTTTCTTCAAAGACTCCTCCTAAACCTGCTGACTAGGAGAAGAATGCTGAGAAGAAAAGAGAAAGAATGTACATGCTGATATCGAAAAAGAAAATCAAAAAGCTGCAGCAAGCAAGAAGATAAGAGGAAATGAACCACAAAAGCAGCTGATAGCGTACATGCCCATCGTTCCAAATATGGGGGACCTGAAAAAGTCTCCATACTTCTCCAAATTGGACAAACATCAAAAGACACTATTGGGTACCTTCTACAAACATGCTATGCAAAGGTAAGAAAACACAGAAAAATGAACTTGAGGTTTTTGTTTATATGTTGATATTCCTATTATAAATGAACTTATATTCATTTATGGAATGAAGTCTAGAAAAGTCTAGAAAAATTCTACATTTCATACCATAGAAAAAGTATATAAAAAATCTACAATTCATACCATAGAATGGATTTCATTCAAAGAATGAAGTCTAGGAAATATTCTACAGTCCATGGAAAATAGGGATTGTTAGCTGAATGAAATCTAAAAATGAACTTCTATTAATTTATGCTGAGGTTTTTGTTTATATGTTGGTATTACTATTATAAATGAACTTTTATTCATTAATGATGAAGTTTCTGTTTATCCTCCTGCAGTCAAGTAGCTTGGAAAATAGATGATGCAGCTAACAAGGCTCAGTTCGGTATCCAAGGAGAACACATTAATGATCTAATGTTCAATAAAGATCTTGACGTCCTAATTTTTTTCTACTAATGCTACAAGAGGAAGATGGAAGCACAAATGGAGAGCGCAAAATTGGATAGAGAAGACAACCAGAATCCATCGAAATACATCCACTTTAAGATGATGGCACCTACTGCATTTGTAAGTCCTTAATTCTAGAAATTTAGTGGAAACTCTTCATTATACCTATTGATGATACATAGTGATCTAAAGTAAACAGTTGATTCATTTAGCAAAGATTTTAACCCATCAGTTCATTACAGAATATGAAACTAGTATGAAAAATACTATCATTCCATATTGTTATTCAGCAGTTCATTTTTATGATGAAAATGCTTTCTTGATAGTATTGTGAATTTGAAAACTTATATATATATATATATATATATATATATGTCTTTGCAGACATATTTCCGTGAGAAGAAAGACGATGATAGGAAAGTTGATATTGATGACTTCAGAGCAGATATGCATACCAAGACTCAGAAGATAATCATTCCAATGAACCTACCTGCTGAAGGAAAATCAGAAGGTTTACACTGGCACCTGCTTGTTTATGACATCGGAAACTATTAGTGGGAGCATTACAACTCACTCAAAGAAGGAAAAATATGAGAAATATGTTCAGCGAATGCAAGAAAAATGGCCACCTACTGTAAACCACACATTGATAAATGGATGATAAAACATGATCTACCAAGAGGCACTCAGTTAAACATTGAGAAAATAAAAATACCTGATCAAGGAGCACATCCAGATTGTCTTCTCTATACATGTTATTGGATAAAGCGAAGTTGCAAGCCTCTTGGTCCTTTGAAATCTCAGCATCTGATTCCAAGAGATGAAATGATAAAAAGGATGCAGCAGTGGAAATACAAAATGGAGTGCAAGCTTCTAAGTGATGAGAAAGATGGTTTAAGCTGGACTAAAACAACTGATGAAGAATATCTTAACAATGAACTGATTAAAGAAGGTTGTAAAGACTGAAATGATTAAACCTTAGCTTCTCTAATGTCATATATAATCTGATATGTTTACTCTTTTAACTATATTATTTTGGACAGTAGATTACTTCTTAGTGCAGCAGAAAACTTTACCTTTTGGAAAGTTATATTAGAATCTAATGTAACTGATAATCTAATATCAATGATTTGTCTTATCTTTTGTCTTAATGTCTTATTTTCTTATGAATTTCGTAGCATGAATGTTCCTTCTTTGATGTTTTGCTGGACTTCATTCCTGGAATGAAGTCTTGAAAAAATTCTACAGTCCATGCCATAGAATGGACTTCATTCCTGGAATGAAGTCTAGAAAAAATTCTAAGATCATCTCATAGAATAGACTTCATTCCAGGAATGAAGTCTGTTAAAACTTCTACAGTTCATGCCATATAATGGACTTCATTCCAGGATTGAAGTCTAGAAAAATGAACTGATATATATAATATAATTTCATTCTGAACAATGAAAGAGAATATATATCCAAAAAGAAAGGGAAATAACATTTCAAAAATAGTAGTTCTACAGAAAAAGAAAAAAAAGGATTTAATTCCAGAAAATGAAGTTAACAAAATAAGTGCATATCCCAGAATAGAACAAAACTAAAAAACACCAATTCATATGAAAAACTAACACCAGAAAAACTGAAAAAAAAATCAGGCATACTACTCCAGTATTAAAACACGACAAGTAGCTTTGTTGTGGTTCCCAATTTTATTACAATTAGAGCACTTCATAGGCCTTCTCTCCTTCTCATAAGCACTGCGAATACGCTTCTTTGGTGGTCTCCCAGGAGGTGGCCTTGGAATACCAGGAAGGACTCTCTCTTCAGGTTCATACGCTTATGGCCTGTCGTAGTTGGGAATGGATCTAATTGCAGGATCATAAGAGTAGCGAAAGAGGTTTGAACCAAAGTAAGGCTGGATAAACCTCAACATTTCAATACCACTCATAGTAATAGCAGCGCAGACGTGAGCACATGGGAACTGAAACACTTTCCATCTATGGAAAGTGCACGTCATCTGCATCATATCAACAACATAAGAGATGGGAGAGTAAACCTCATATATACCATTACCTGACTCGGTAACATTCCATGGATGACCTATATCGACATGTGACTTGAGTAAATCTTTATAGATGGGAGTCAAACTATCACTATAGTTTCTAGCGAGCTCACGCCTTTCTGTACTCATCCTCATAATCTTTATCCTGAGCTCATCAACAAGAGCAGCTGGAGGCAAATCCCTTTCACGATGAATCCAGTAATTAAAACATTCTGCAATACTTGATGAGTGCATCCCATACCTGCATCCTACGAAGAAAGCATTTGCCCCGTGCTTGGGATCGATATTTCTGATGTACTTGGCTACCCAATCATATCCTATGATGAACATCTCATTCAACGCAGACTCATATCTGGCAACACTGTAGCAGTATGCAGCTTTGTGGAAAAAATCCTAAACTTGTTTATAATTCTCATGTCCTTTCTTGATGGGAAGGTTATTCTTCAAATGATAAAAACAGTAACTATGAAAAGAGTTGGGAAAATACTTGGGAATACTTTGCTTCAACCCTTCGTGACAATCAGTGATAAAGGTGATAGGACGAGAGTCGACACAATGCTGCAAGTTTTCCATGAACCACTCCCAACCTTCAATGTTTTCAAAGGGAACTAAAGAAAACACAAAAGGAAAGAAACCTGCAGAATGAAAAGAACACAAAAAGAACTGAAAGTTTCAGTTCGTTAAGAAATCAATGCTTTTCTTGACAAGATAACAAAGTAACACATAAACAAGCAGCATCAATACTTCTTAGAAATGAAGACCTTAACAAAAGTAAAAGATAAATCAAAACATCATAAGTTCATACTAATATGAAACAAAGCAGCAGGAGTTCGCCGAATATTAATATGAAAAATTCTTCATTCTATGGCATGGACTGTAGAATTTGTTCAACACTTCATTCCAGGAATGAAGTCCATACTATGGCATGGACTGTAGAAGTTTTTACAGACTTCATTCCAGGAATGAAGTCCATTCTATGGCATGAACTATATAATCATAAATTTTTCTAGACTTCATTCCAGTAACTTATAGGAAATACTTCTTCTTTAACATAAAAGGAGTTCATCCTAAAAAATGAAAGCCTAACTTCATTCATTCACATTTCTCTTAAAAATCAAACAACAAACTAATATGAGTTATACAGAAAAGAAAGTAAATTTACCTTGGTTTCCATTCACACCAGTGGCAGCCATCAATGTTCCCTTGAATCTACCAGTGAGAAATGTTACATCACAGTAAAGAATAGGGCGAATGAACCGGTATCCTTCCATACAGGCAGCAAAACATATGAAAATCCTCTGAAACCGTTTAGTCTCTTTATCATATTCAAACTTAATATAACTTCCAGTATTAGTAGCCTTTATTGCTTCAACATACCAAACAAGATCTGTATAACTTTTCACATCATCGCCATATATTTCTGCCTTAGATGCTTCCTTCCCTTTATAAGAATGATGGTATTTGATGTTAATATCGTAATAACTCTTCACTTAAGCAACCATATCATTAGGATTTATCGACGGATTTGACTGTATTTGATCCTTGAACAGATGTTTTAACAATTTCTTCTTCATAGGGGGGTCCTTCAGATTATCAGCACCACCACATTTATGCTCCCCATTGAATACTTTGATAGCAAAGATACTTTTAGTGATATCAATTGGAATACAGTGCAGATACCAAGGACATTTTGCATCCCTACCACACTTGCATGTGAACCTAAGTTTGTCATTCTTAACCTTTGCAACGGAGTAACCAGACTTGCTGCAATATTTGGTGACAGCTAAGCGAACCTCATCAACACCACCATGAAAAACTTGAACAACACCTTTAAAAATATCCTCCCAACCGTCAGATAAAAGAGGTTTTATTTGCTCATGACCTTCTGTCGGGTATTTAATCTTTGAAGTCTCTGTGAACCCACTACATGATTCATCGTCACTGAGGGACTGCGAGGAAATACCCAATGAAGAGCTAGAAGCACCACCATTAGAAATCTCATCAATGAACAAATCAAAACTTGGCAATTCCTTTGAACAGGTAACAACAATTAGACCATGAAGAGAATAATCACAATTGATGATAACTTTATCAGACCCTTTTCCATGCCTAAATCTTATGCTCCGAGGAGTCAAGTTTCTCCAATAATCACAAACATACATTTTGAGGTCACGCATCATAGTTTCTAAAGAAACTTCAAATGGAATACCATCCCTTTTGCAATACACAATTGCATAACACTTAGAAAGGACCATACTGAACTTGAAAAATGAACACACACACACAAAATAGTTCATCATTAAAATGAAGCTGAAACAAAATAGCTTCATTCAATAACATTCTTACAGATAAACAAAGCATCAACACTACTTATTCCTTAACAAAATAAAGAGTTCATTCCCGGAATGAAGCCTTCAAAACAGAATGACTTCATTCATTAACATCCTAAGCAAATAAACAAAAGCAGCAACAATACTTATTCAAAGGGAGAAGTTTATTCTCGGAATAAAGCAGTAACATAATAGCACTAATAGCTTCTTCCTTAACAAAATAGCTTCATTCAACAACATTCTAACAGATAAATAAAGAGTTCATTCCATGAATGAATCCTTAAAGAATAGAATGAAGTTCATTCTCGGAATGAAGCCGTAACAGAATAGTACTAATAGCTTTTTCCTTAACAAAATAGCTTCATTCAACAACAACATTCTCGGAATGAAGCCTTAAAAACATATAAACAAAGCACCAACAGTACTTCTTCCATGACAAAAGAAGAGTTCATTCTTGGAATGAAGCCTTAACAGAACGACTTCATCTTAAAATTCAAAAAAGAAACTAATCAAAGAAAAACTTAGCTGATCTATAAAGGAAAGGATTAGCGTGAAAACTCACCAGCAACAAGAAGAATTCAAATCAAATCTCCAAAAAAACACCAATCTCCGGATCTGTAATTGCAAAAAATCAACTCCAACAGAATCAATCTTCAAAAAACTCGAATCAAATCTCCAAAAAAGCCTCAAATCAATCTTCAAAAAGCCTAAAATCAATCTTAATATGTTGTAAATCCTGGTATCAAAAACGAAATCGAGGAAAGATTTCGTAAACCCTAGACGAAAAATTTATGCATCAAAATTTCTGTAAATTTCGTAACCAGAGAGAGATCGAAGTAGGAGAGAGAAAAATAATCTGAACTTGAAACTAATTCTTGTTGTTTTTTGTTTATAAATATCGGTAAAAGTACCAAATAACAAAATTTAGGAGCAAACAATAAAATTTAACACGTGCAGGTAGGGCTGCACATGGTTCGGTTTTTATCGGTTTTTGGAAAAACCTAAACCGAAACCAAAGTACTCGGTTTTCCAATAATGAAAACCAATGAAACGATATAGCCTATTCGGTTTTATTGGTTTCGGTTTCTACTTGGTTTTGTTAAAAACCAAACGGTTTTTAGTTAACCGAATGGTGAGGTTTGTTACAATCGCAATACCTTTACCTTTATAATCAAACTTTTACTCGATCTCTTCTACTCCACCCTCAATCTGATGGTGATGTTTGTTACAATCCTATGTAAAACAAAGTAGAAGAAGAAGTAAAACAAAGAGAATAAGAAGGTGATGGTGATCCTGGTGGTGGTAGTTTTAGGATCGAGTGAAGTATGATGGTAGTTCTTTCACTTCAGGGAAGAACGGAACAAGAGAGATGGATTTTTGAGAAACATAGGGAAGAGAAGACTCGGGTGATGTATTACACTATTAGTTTAAAATATCTAACATTCTGTGGATAATATCATTCTGATCCTATGGCTAGGAACAGGCGGTTAACCATATGGTTTTCGGTTAGGTTTTTCTAGGAAACCTAAACCAAAACCGATAGTGTCGGTTTTCTGGGACTGACAACCATAAATGAACCATTAGAATATGGTTTTGGTTCGGTTCGGTTTAAATTCTTCGGTTTCGGTTTTGGTTCATGGTTTTGGTTCGGTTTTGTGCAGCCCTACGTGCAGGGGTGTTTTGGTAACAGAAAAAGAATATTCCGTGTGGGTGGACAAAACCCTAGGACCAAACTATATTTTTCAGGACCAAACTATAATTTATATTTGCAAAATGGACCAAACAAACAATTGACTAGGTCAATTGGACTAGACTCATCCTAATATATTATTTCTAGGACTAATAGGTATTTCCTACAATTACAAAATGGGAGGCTCTATGCCTCCCACCCCCATAAACCAAAGGGGAAAAAAATAAACTCATAAAAAAATCTCTTAAACTCTAAAAAGTAACATAAAGAGGAAAACTAGGAAAATTAAAATTTGCACCCCTTATTTCCAACTCTAAAATTCCTCTTCTTGGGAAGGAGACCAGCAATTATTTGAGTCAAATCGTAAGGCTCCTTGTATTCGTCTTCATAAGCATCATAATCATATTAATCTTCATTTGAAGCATAATTACCACCCGGTACAAGCTTATACAACGGGAACCAATATATATATACAAGCTTAATATGAGATTTAGAGTATATATATATTATATATACAACGTGAACCAATATATGATACGAGGTACGTAACTAATGTAATTTGGGGTTTACATTGAATACCTGCAGGGCATATTTATTTTATTTTATTTTAGAACTTACTTAGTTCTGTTTTTTTTTTATAAATAAGTCCATATCATATAAACGGTCAATTTAAATTAGGATTGCTGATCTCGATCATTAAGAATTTTGGTCTTAATGTTATTTTGTTCTCTTAAGTATGATATTGGCTATAGTTGAATGATGTCTGTTGTACCAACTCGATCATTTAGTTGAATTGGTTGTACCAACTCGATATTTTGTCCTCAAATTTGAATGTTCCTTGGGATGTAATCCACTTACTCGACTATTAATTGTTGAATTGTTTCAAAAGATATGTTGCAAACAAAATCACATGTATTTTAATTTTTATGGAAGAACTCACAAAAGCTGATATGAGTCAGCAAATTTCCATTTCTCTACTTCATCCATGATACTAATGAACCAGTATATGTTGAAGTATGACAACAATAAAACTATCTTTAGTAATCTATTCAACCTGAAGTAAGTGATTGACATATTCACTTATCCTGTTGAGATAAAGGAATTTCTCAAATTAAGCTAAATAGCAAAATTGAAAATGGAAAGAACCCCGAAGTAATGAGGGTTAAACGTACCGACTCATATAAAACATGTGAAAAGGGACATATATATCATGAGACAAAGATGTATTTTCTTTACCCAATAGTAATGACACCAAAGTACAAGTATCAACTTTTTTTTGCTTAATAATATGTATTTTATTACCAAAAGAATAACTAAAAGGTGGTGTACAAAAATCTGTCTATACAGGCCCAGAACAGATATAACTAAACACATTCATATAAAGATTGATAAAAGTTAAAGCCCGTGTTATTATAAAGCCCAACAAATCTTAGCAGAACCAAAAATAGGAATGACTTTCACATTCCAGAGCTCCCCAAAACAATGGTTCTCTTCATATATCATCACTTCTCCTCTTCTGAGTAATGCACCTCTCTTAGCCACTTTATCCGCTGAGAAGTTTATTTTTTAAAAAGAATGTCTAAAATAAATGCTATGCAGTCTTGCCATTATTCTTTTCCATCTATTTATTACCATCCAAGGAACCTTTCCTGAGCTGAAAGCCTTTAACACTGCATGTGAATCCAAGCTAAAACAAACATTCAAAAATTGTCTTCTAATAGCCCATTCACCTACACAAATCAGAGCCATCACCTCTGCAATGTAATTGGTAGCCAACCCCAAACCTCCATCTTCTGCACCAAGATAACCACCAATACTATTTCTTCCAACAAACCCATACCTTGAAATACCAGGATTCCCTTTGGAGGCTCCATCACAGCAGATAAGTACTTGATTATTTGAAGGAAATCTAAAAATGCATTATTCACTTCAGATGTAGTAACCTTCACACCTTTGATACCAAATGTTGTCATGATGCTCATATCATACATAGAACCCCTGATTTTACCCTTTATCCTTACACTTCATTCTTTCGTAAATTGCATTATTCTCCGTTTAAAATTCTCCAAGTTTGGTTGTTCTTCATCATAGCAACTTCTATTTCTGGTAAATCATAGTTCCACCATTACAGCAAAAGCACTTATATACCAAACTTCTCTCATAGTTGAGTTTTTCTTTTGGACACACTTCAAAACTTCCATAAATTTAGAAGGATTCAAAAATTTAAACATTCCACCAAGCCAGTGCCAGATTTTTTTTCACTAAAATCACAATACCACAGTATGTGATCCATTGTATCCTGCACATTCCCATATAAATAACATTTCCAAATTGTTTGGAATCCTTTATTTTTGTAGTTCTCCTCATTTGCACATGCTCCTCTAAGAATTTTCCACAAATAAGTTGAAATTTTAGGATGTATTATGGAGTTCCATACCTGCTTTGCCCAAGTAACACAAGGATACTTTTTTCTGATGAGTTGACTGCACTTTTAACTGAAAATTCTCCAGATAAATCAGTTGTCCATATGATCTTGTCCTTTCCATTACCAGTGATTGGTAAGTCTTCTAGAGTAAAAAAGTTAAATATTTTTGCAGGTACATTCCATTCTCCTTTAACTATCAAGTCACTGACTTTCATGTCTTTGAGTTGTGTAACTATTGCATTATTAGCATGCATATCATTTAGAGCATATTCCTTAATCCACTTATCCCTCCATACTGAAATTTCATTTCCATCTCAAACCATCCACCTACTTCCTTCTTGTACATCATTCATAACCCATTTTAAACCTGGCCAGATTGAGTATTTTTTTATGATATGTCATCCATGCACCATTTTTATCCTTAAACTTTGTATTCATAAACTTTGTCCACTCTACTTCTTCTGTTTTCATCTTCCAAAGAAGTTTCATGAGAAGTGATTTATTCACAGTCTCAAATCTTCTAATTCAAAGTCCACCTTCAGTTATTGAAGCACAAATTTCATCAAACTTCACTGTAATAAGCTTCTTAACTGTAGGATCTCCATGCCATAAGAATTTCCTTACTATTTTTTCACATTCTTTTATGACAGTTTTAGGCCATTTATACACAGACATATTGTAGATAGGTATACTTCATAGCACTACCTTCACCAAAGTTAATCTATCAGAGAAAGATAACATTTTCCCCATCCAGCCAGCTAACATTTTATGTATTGTCTCCACCATTCCCCATACCTGGTAGACTTTTACTCTCCTAGGACATAATATCACTCCTAAGTATTTGTCAGGGAATTTAGAAAGTTCCATTTGTAAGCTTTCAATTATAGACTTCTTCCTACTTTCAGTTACTCCACCAACAAAACACTTACTTTTCATCTTGTTTATCACTTTTCCTGATGCATTTTGATATTCCATTAACAGCTTCATTAAATTCTCCAGTGATTTTTTTTTCCATTGCAGAATACAAAAATGCCATCTACAAAAAGTAGATGTGAAGGTTGACAACCATTTTTGTTAACCATTGGCACAATCTTTCCTTCATGTACATATTTAGAAATACTTCTGCTCAAAACTTCTTCATCTATCACAAATAAAACAGGTGACAGAGGATCACCTTGTCTAAGTCTTATTCCCACATTAAAGAAACCACAAGGTCCTCCATTTACTAATACTGAAATTTTAGCAAACTCAAACAAGATTCTAAGCCATCTTATTCCAACTTCAAAGAAGCCAAAGTGTTTTAAAGTTTCAAAGAGGAAATCCCAACTCAATGAGTCATATGCTTATGTAATGTCTAACTTCAATCCTACATTCCCTTATTTTCTCTTTATATCTAATTCATTCACCATCTCAGATGCTAAGACAATTTTTTCATGGATATTTATGCCTTTAATAAAAGCTCCATGCTGACAAGATACTATTTTATCAATCAAAGAACTAATTCTTAATGTTATAATTCTTGTAATAATCTTGAAGCTAAAATTTGCGAGCTCTATAGGTCTAAATTGTTCTGCTTTTCTTGCACCTTGGACTTTAGGAAGTAGAAATAGGAAATTTGAATTCATACCTCTTGGAATAAACCTGATGCACCTCCAACAGTATTGAAGAGCATTAATTAAATCTTGGCCAACAATATTTTAGGCAAATCTGTAAAAACTCCCAAGAAATCCATCAGGGCTTGGTGAACTATTTGCATCCATTCCAAAAAAAGCTTCTTTAATTTCTACAGAAGAAGGAATTGCATCTAGAAAAATATTTCCTTCCTCAGATATTACCTTAGGAATCACCTCAAACATACTTTCATCAAAGCTAACAGATTGATATTTAAATTTTGTTTGAAAATTTTTAACTAAAGTATCAGCTATTTGAGATTGATTAATCACCAGATTTCCAGTTTCATCCTCCAGTTCAGTGATGTTGTTACAAGCTTTTCTAATCTTAATAGAAGTATGAAAGAAAGAAGTATTTTCTCAACCCTCTTTTACCCATTTCATTCCAGCCTTGGCTATCTTAAGTTCATTAAATTGTTGAGAAACTATTTCTTGCTCCCCTCTGGAAGTTATTAGATGATTCAGAAGCTTAATGTATCAGAAATCATTGCTTCCTTTTCCACCTCTTCTTCATCTTGTGTCATTTTTATTCTTAAATCCCCAAAAATCTTCCAGTTCCACTTTTCAACAAACTCTTTGAATATTTTTAGTTTAGCCATAAACACAAATGCAAGATTACCACTTATATTTTCTTCCCAAGAGCTTTGAATCTCTTTTATAAAATCAGGATGAGAAGTCCATACAGCTTGGTATCTGAAAGGAATGTTGTTTGGTTTAGGAACCCCCTCTGTATTTCCCATTATGGGACCATGATCAGAAGTCCCTCTAACACCAACCTTATACTGCCACCCATCAAATTTTTCCAGCCATTTGACATTAAAAAAAGCTTTATCCAAATCACACAAAATTCTCTTCTTCCCAACTCTATTGTTGCACCATGAATATTGTATACCAGATTTAGGTGCTTATATTAGATCACAAATGTTTAAACAATCTCTAAAATCTTGCATAACGATTCTTAAAGGTCTTCTACCACCAACTTTTTCATCACTACTCAAAAAAACATTAAAATCACCAATGACAAGCCAAGGAAAATCCATTTCATGTATCTTCTCCAACTCATCCCATAATTCTATTCTATCCACAGTTAACCAAGTTGCATGAATTCCAATTATAAGTGCTTCTCTAACCTTGGTTATTGTATGTTTTGTTGTTGATATAACAGTAGGAGTAGATATAGAAGAATGCCAGAATAACCAAATATTTGCCCTACTACCAGCATAAGGATTATGAATTATCATTTGATTCATACCAGGTAGCCTCAAATTCTTAACATAATTACCAGAAGTTTTGATTTTAGGTTCAGCTATCCAGAGTAGAGAAGGATTAAATTGATTCACTAAATTTCTAAGTTTATCTTTGGCTCTCATTCTTTTCCAGCCTCTGATATTCCAGAACATAACTCTCGTTGATGTAAGATAGTTTGAGAAGTTCCAGGACTTCTCACTTCTTTATTATTCTTAACTAAATTTCTTACAGGTTGTTTTCTAATTGGTATAATATATGTATTACCATAATTTTTACCTTTACCTGCCTTGCTCAGTTCAGTAGTACTTTTCTCATCTTTTTCTTTATTCACACTTATATGTTCGTTAACCACATCAATCAACACATTAAATTTACTTGGAGACCCAAGTGCAGTAATTCTACCAAATTGTACTTCAGCTCCACTGACATTTATTTGTGTCACTAAATTATCACCCTCTGTTCCACTCTTAAAAGTATTAATACTCTCCAGATTAGGAGGAATATTGTTTGCTATATGAAGTAGTTCCTCAACAGATAATTCAGGAAATTCCTTTTGAGAATTTATATCTCCAAAGAACTCGGAAGATTTACTTTCACCACTGTTAATAAGAGGAGGTATAAAAGCATCAATTTCCTCATTATCACTTAACAACTCCTCATGGATTAATGACTCTTTCTCCTGCGGAGTTATACTATTAACTTGAATAGTATTTCTAAAGTTTCCATTCTCAACTACATTTGATGCTTGAGATTTTGGGGTTGATCATATATCAAAACCAATATGTTGTTGTTGCTTATTTCCTTTTTGCTTCCAAATCTTCTTTTGTATTATATTGGGATTTACATCTACAACTTCACTATGTACTGTCTGTTTTATCATCAATCTGCATTCAGTAACTAAATGTCCCACCACCTTGCAATGACTACAGAAACTTGGTAACTTAGGAATTTGTACTTCTTGCTCAAAACTACCATATTTAGATTTCACTAAAACATGATGAGGTACTGTGTTTTCCAGATCCACTTCAACAAGAACACTAGCATAGTATCATACTTCCCTTTTAAGAGTTATTTCAACAACCTTAATAGCTCTTCCAATGGCATCACCCAATGACATAAGAATTTTTTCTTTCCAATACTCATTTCCCAAACCTGGAAAATTTACCCAAACAAAAGCAGAAGTTGATTTCTGAGCAGCAGGATTGAAATTATGTTCCCAAAGCCTCAATTTAAGTATCTGAGATTCCACTTTCCAAAACCCATTCCAAATATATTTCATATCAACTTCATTTGTTAGCTTAATATTGAAAAAACCTTTGCCAAGAGGAATCAATTGATAGTTACCTGATGTTTTCCACTGCTTTTTCAGAGATTCTTCAGCAACAACAAATTTCATATTTACAAAATCTAGTCTCCTAATAAAACTAAATTTCCAATCATTTAGACTTTCATCAATATCCTCATCCGGGATATATATATATGGAATTTCTGAAGAAATTACATTCTCAAATCTCTTCTCGTTAGATCTAGAAGAGAAAAAAAACTAAAAGTATTATTGTTCATCATCGATCCAGATTCCACCGATTTCAATCAAAATTATCAGAAAATTCAATAGAAAACCTTCTTCAAACCAAAAATGTAAGAAAAACCATCACCAATCATTAAAATTAGTCGTTGAATTCACCTGAATTAATGATGAAGGTGTTTAGAAAATGAAAAACTTGAAGAAAAAAATAGCCAATTCCGTCGCCGATTCGCATAGCAAAACTCATACCAATCCGAAAAAAGTTAATGTTTTAAGTACAGGTATCAACTGAACATGGGATGAAGCTAAGATGTAATTCTAGCTCTCACCAAAGAATTAGGAATGGATCTTCTTAATGGTATTGGTACAAGCATTGCAATGCGGGGACCATAGTAGCAACCAATTTCCATGAGAATGTCATACTTTAGCCATCAACTTTAATGACAAGAAGAACTTTGCCTGGACAATTGACAATTTATTTGAACTAGATCCAATGTTCTGCGGTTATGGAATGAAAAGTACATCATTCCCATGAGACATAAATTATCTACAACACTTGAGATATATCAAGATGAAAAATATATCATCCCCCCAACGTAACATATATTCACTCTAAAGCACTTGAGTTGAATCTCACTTTTGTTGCTAATAAGGCCACACTAATTATTTAATATCTCAAGACTCAATGTATAACTGATAGTGGTTTCTCTCCCACTAATTCCTTATAATGTGACTATGATGGTTGGATCATCGAGTGAAGCACTGATCAAAATTTGTTGCCGAGATGGAACACATACTAAAGGTCACATAAGCTCTATATGTACCAAGGTCTAATCACACCTTGTTAAATTCCAAAGAAACCCATGCAAGTGGATATCATGTGGAAACTCACAGTGATGAGAATGTAATTGATTGCATCTTTTGTAGTCTCTAATCTATTTAGAAGGAAACATATTTTAGAGAAACTGATGAGTCAATCTAGTGAAATGTAAATCACTATAGTATTTGGATTATTGAATCCATATTGACCCCGACGATGAAATGCCGGGAATTGACTCATACGGGCTATGGCATAACCATAAGAGCACTTTGGTTGTGACATGATATTTCTTTTTGAAATGACTCATACGTACATCATTGTGTTTGAGTGGATGAGACAACGGTAAAAATATTGACAGAATGCGAAGTAACGGCATATATCTCAATAAGTGTTTTCTAAAGTGCTAGATGCACCCCCTACTCCCATTATGCTTTTAAGTAAGAGAGCATATCACTCATTTTACAAAGTCTTCAGTAAAACATGATTGGGACCACCTGAAGATGCAAATGGTAAACAATCCATATTACAAATAAAACAAGGTGAAATTTAGAAAAATATTCATGCAGAATGAGGACCATTAAAATGACTTATGGCTCTGGAGAATGTTTTGAGATTTTGGACTAGTTGTAGTTCCCAAGAAATTTTGCGTTTGGAAAACTACTAGCACATATTATACATGCTAGCTAGTGTACATCAAAAGGACTTGATGGTTATTGCATATTTAATCGGATCAATGCAGAGCATCATATACCCCATGGTCTCGCAAAGGCTATCATCAAAGATTACAGATGGTGCCTAATGATAGGCTCGAAAACCTACAATAATTATACTGCAAGTGCACAGTGTCTAACTAGCAGAACAGTGGCAAGTACAGGTCGTTCCCACGAGGAGTGTGAAATACTACTACTAACTAATATCAAAAGTAACCAATCGACAAGATGATGTTTTAGCAATTTTTCAGAAATTTGGAACAAAATAAAATTATAATAATTCTAATGATATACAAATGAGAAGTGGGTTATTAGAGTTTTCAATTTCCACCAATTCAATCATACAAAACTCTTCTAATTTCTATCTATTACTCAAGACAAATATCGAAATCAATCTCATGTCTCGAAAGATGATATGTTATATTCTAAGATTTTGTTTCTTCGCTCTAACTTCCTTCGCTTCATGGGTAGTGATTCTAAAGCATTACCTATCAATCCTAAAGCATATGGCGTCAAAGAATTTAATCAAGCACGCAATATCAATTGAAAAGCATAAGTAATCAAGAAAATAACATAATCGATTAAATACCAAGCTATATGAAGATAAATTACTAGTCAATGAATCATTATTAGAAATATCATCGTAGAGTTCATAAAATTAAATTGGCTTCCATCTAAACCCTAACATGAATCTAGCTCATCATGGCTTTCTCAAAAGCCATAAGCAAATTGAAATCAAAACGACAAGCTAATTGAAAAAAAAAACCAAATGAAGAACTCCAAACCCTATTCGGCTGTGTACGGCTGTATGCCGCCTCCAACCTCCTCTTTTTCGTTTTTCCTCCTCTCCGTATCATATAGTATCTGATATCTCCTGCTGTGAAGATGTCCGAGTGAGACCTAGCAGTTAACTTCCCAAAATGCCCAGTCCAATAAACATGACCCGTTACCAAATCCAAATTCTTCTGATCTCAATCCAATCAACCAAGGAAACCATGGTAGCGTATCCCATTCATACAAACTGAATATCATTTCCACAAGTTAGCCGCTCCACCAATCCATCGCCAGTTTGATGTACACTCCGGCGACTAAGAATCTGATTCACTCGACTCGAGCACATAGTAGGCCAACATCCGGACCCAAACTACAGATATTAAATTCGACTCCATAACAAATACCCATCTCATGTACTTCAGTTCACATCACACACAATGGATTCCATCGACTGCAACTACCCTGAACTTTATGAGCATCTTGTCTTCGAAATCCCAGCTCCACCTTCTCGTACACAGTCCAAGACCATGGCAGTCGATCACCAACACCATTAATTCAGCACCAGCATATAGTTTGGTTGCTATCAGTAAACACCTTATCGATCTTGTCATCTCATTCACATCAAATCTGGGTAAAAACCCATCAGTACGAGCAATCTATCCAATCCATCTCACAAAATCAATCTTTCTTCTTTGCAGCTGTTTGTTTTCTTCATTGAGAACTGTCAACGAAACCCACTTGTTTCAGCTGAACTGATGTTGCTTCATCTCCTCAACTCCTACAGCTTCCAATTCTTTCTCTCTGGCAGCACAACTCGAGTCGATCATCTCCGATTACACAACACTGTCTCTATTAGCTTCCGTCAATAGCATCACCTCTATCGTTCCATCTCACTCGAGTACAGTCCCGTGACTGAACTCCGTTGCGGCAATATCTCAGACACATCATACCCACTTCACTTGAGCAAACAATCCATCCAGATTCTATTATTTTGAACCCACTGGTCATAGCCATGACCATGGCAGCACATACCCATTTCAGAAAAATACCACCTCAGATTCGATTGATGTTGCTGTTATAAGACCCCTTGATTTCACCTCCAATTTCATTCAATCCAACGACAACCCAAAACTTCACTGAGATACCGGGATGCTGAAATGAACTTGCAATTCACCCATGTTGAACGATCCATGCATCATGGTTTCACTGTATCACCATCTTGACAGAGAAGCGAAATTTCATTTTGCGCTGATAAGAAATGCGATAGTGGAAAGTTCCACAGACACTATGCAGTGGAGAGTAAGACACGTCCATTCTTTACTTGTCCAGTACAAATGGGACCAGGTGCTTGCAAAACAAATGCATTCTTTAGCCCATTAAAGAATATGTCTGTGAACTAGCTTAGTGATGCTGATATATTAAAATACCATGCCAGCCATATCTTTGTCGCAAACCCTATCGAAGCTTCTTTTAGCCGTTTTATTCTCTGGATGAACGGATTCGCTTGTACTTTCTACAAAAGCATTAAAATAGTTTGATTATCCAAAATATCGAGTCCTATCTCATATAAATATGGGTATAAAATGTATCACTTACGTGCTTATCACCTAAGGCATGGTTATGCGTACAAACCTACCTTTAACTACTTGGGGAATATGAAATATTACACTCATCTTCACTTATTCTTTTTAGACCCACAATTGGTCTACCATTCTTTGCGTACCAGTTGGTAACTGGATATAAGCTTGACATTTTGTGTTCTTACGCATTTTTGGTTGCACTATATATGTGCCCTTTCAACTCCACATCGTACTATGATGGGTCATCAAAATGATTAAGTGACTATTGGACAAGAATTTCCAACGATTATCCGCATTTTTAAACCTTTTGACAGGCGATCTCTCAACCGCTGATTTGCGGATAGTCTTCTCGTCGTTAAGGGGAGACATGAAAAAGTATTTTCCGAGGGAACGACAGGAATGTCATGGTGTGTTCCCATTTTGTCTCATATAGACTCATATACTCCACAAATGGAAATGTGAAGTGAAAAAAAAGGATTATCAATTTTCGGAATGTACACTGATATCGCTAAACTGACGAGATCACACATACCAACTGCAAACGTGCATGTAAGGTTAAAAATCCTTAGTAAAGGATATGCACCGTGAACTATGGTGTTTCAACTACACTTGGTGGACGTGTGGTTGAGGCCATGGCTCCATAAAGGAATATGGAGACACCACTAGGTTCGATAATTGCTCACCTAGAAAGGAAATAAGTGAGTTAGGCAAAACCTAAATATATCATATGAAATCATCTCATAAGATTGTATCTAAATATGTCCATGAATCAAATGGGAGGACGCTCCGAAGTTTTAAATGATTCTAGAGAACAATGAAATCCTGAAGGATTATGAGAATGTGCATGAGTCAATGGAAGGATCATGCGTGCACAGTGATGATATAATCCATAAATAATTGCTCCAGAAGTAGAGCACAATGAGATCGGACCATGCTTTATTTTGATTAATTTCAAATAAAGATAATATTTGGCCTACTGTAAATGGTGGATTTTCAACAAAGGTCAAAATCGTAAAATAATGATACTGCATGTTTCTGACACGGCTTTCAGGCATATGACGATTCATATTTTACGAGCCATGATGAATATGTTTCTCGAAAGGCCTCCACTAGTTGAGCGTTCGATGCCTCACATTCCAATTGGGCGGTTCTCCGTAAGATTGAGAGCACTAACGCCTTCAAGGCATCGGTGATACTCGATGTTCCCTGACTACATAGAGAGACCCCCCTCTACATAGAAGAACGATTGAGCGGATCTCCGTAGGATTGAGAGCAGTAATGCCTTCAGGACGTCGGTGACACTCATTGTTCCCTAACTATACAGAGAGATCGTGTATAGATCCAAGCGGTTCTCCGTAAGATTGAGAGCAAAATGCCTTCAGGACATTGGCAACGCTCGCTGTCTACTGACTATGCACCTTTCATAATGGGTATGACTCTTTAACTGGCTAGTATCCTTTCTGCAATAGATTAATTCTACCGTGACATTCACCACTGAATTCCTAGAAGATAATCTATTTTGTCTCACTACTCTGATTTCATGATCGAATCCACGGCTGATCTCATTGAATGGTAATAGATAATCTCATTACTCCGATTTCATGATCGAATCCACAGCTAATCTCATGGAATGGTAATAGTTAATTACTCTGATTTTATGGTCGATTCCACGATCCCATAGGATGGTAATGCTCATTTTATTATTTTGAATTCATGGTCGAATCCACGGCTGATCTTATGGATATATTGATAATGAAAAACTAATCACTTTTATTACTCGGTTTCATGAATCATTCTCCACTAAATTTCATGAATTAGTAATAAATACTCAACAACCGGGCATCTGGACTATCACCGAGGAAGCCCCATAAAATGGTGCAAGTGTACTCAACAATGTTGCACGAACGAGCATCTAAATGCACAAACGAACATTCGAAAATGTGGACAAATGAGGAATCCTACACAGAATAGGAGAGAGAAAATAATTTTAAAAATAATAAAGTGGCGCCTATGGGACCGGGCCCACCGGACGGCCGGTCATGCCGTCGTGGCCGGTACCCCACGTCCTTTTATTTTATTTTTAATTATTTTATTCCTTTCATGAACTCATGAAAACTCCTTTATTCTAGCAATTTTCCTTGTTTGAGCAAAACTCATGGTTTCTCTATATTTTCACGGGTTCATGAAAAATAATAAAAAATAAGGAAAGGTGTTACAGGACCGGGAAACCTAGCCAGCCGGCCATGCCCTAGCCGTGGACGGTCTCACACCTTACAATCCCTAGTCTTTCATAATTATTATTTCCCTCATCTCATGAAACTGCTCCGTTTAAGCAAAAATCATGGTTTCTTCATATTTTCTCAAATATTTCCTAAACCATGAAAAAACCAAAAAGTCAAATGGTCACATGACCGACTAGGCTTCTCACATCAAATATTAAAATATCATTATTTTAATATTTTCCAAATTTTAATCAAACGAGCAAAGTTCTACTTGCTCATTCGAGCAAAATCAAGAATTTCAGTCAAAGATCGAACTCTTCTGAAAATCCAAGATATTGCTCAAACGCACATCAGAAAGTGACAAAACTCTCAGGATTGAGACAAAGACATAATGGTGACACGATCATGCTTCTTTGACCGACCAAGGCCGGCCCTAAGGCTTGCAAAGAGCCGGTTCCACATGTTCTAATAATTTTGACCTAATTTGCTCAATTGCTCATATTGGGTCCAAACTCTTTCCAACCAACTTGGAATTTGCTCAATCGACCATCAGCTGGTCCCACGACCACCAAGGTCCGGTTTCATGCCCTCTTGGTCGGTCCCCGACTTCTCCATAAATTAGGATTTATTACCTAATGCTCAGACGGGCACTATTTTAATAAATGATGAAACCTGCATTTAATCATCATTATTTCACCAACCGGTCAACTCAAACCCTGGTGCACGCTCACTCTAGCAATTGGGCATCATATGGTCGTCCATTATTCCATGTGGTCGGTCCCTCCCCCACTCATGACTTATTTTCATCAATTGATCAATTGACGAACAATTGACCAAAAAATAGGGTTTCGAACAAACGCTCCACAAATCATCATTCTGAGCAAGTTCAAACACTAATAAATTTATGTTGATCCAGAAATCAACATATGGATTAATTATATTCGGTAGTTTACCAATATTTTAATTAATATTTTATTGGGTCACGTCACCAATAAATAATTCGTCGAATTGAGCAATATTTGCTCAGTTGCTCGAATGTTGATTCAACTATCAGTATTCAGTAACTCGCCAAATTGGACAACTCAATATTCAACAACTCATCGAATTTACAATATTTTCTCAGACGATCAATATTAACAATAAGAACTATACGTCTCAACAGACATGTTCAATCCATGAATCATTGAGCATTCTTCAATCATGCTCAATTCAACAAAACTTAAACTCACCGTCTAAAAGTCAACAACTAACCTAATACATGTATGCCTTGCAGACTCCACGTTCTTGAGATATCAATCACGTCACATGGGGGGATATCAATTAGGGTTTTTGGTCTGGTGGCCTACGGCACGTGGATTCATCCACGATGAGAAATGTGAGTTCATCATGAAAACGGTTGAAGGAGCTAGCAAAATAGTGGGTGGACGGTTAACCAAGTATCCGCACGACCTGGAACTGGTTTCACCACGATCTCCCACTTTCCCACTCTTTCACTCAAGAAACCGTCACGCTTACAGGGATCAAGGTGTTTACTACTATGACAATATAAATAAGTCTCTGGATTCACGATTGAACAACAACATCTTTTTGAGCAATCACTCTCAGAAATTCTATCAATCGACCAGAATTTATTCGAACTCAACATTCAGCAGTTCATCAACTGCAGAAACCCACAACGCATCCACAATCCTTGATCATCATTGATCCCTCATAATTCTCAGCTTCCCTCCTACAGATCAACCTATCTCCATATTTGTGATCGAATTTACTCTGGAACGTCCATTGACTTGGTTTAGGCCGGAGTCCTACATATTGATCTCTCGAATCTAAGCACTCCCTTTGCAGTGCATCTGTGTGAGGTTAAGAAGTTTGCTCGGTTGAGGATTCTCGTCCGCATGCTCGTATCTTCACTTCCCTAAAAACCAGCAAATCGTTTTCCCCATCCACAGATTGGCGACCACAGTGGAAGATTAATCTCTCTGTTGCAATCTCATATTTTCACAAAATGGTTGATCTTAGGTCAGGTTCAGTCACCAAACCTACCCCAAACAGTGCTAACACTAGCAACAATGGTGGCACTCCAGAAACTACTCCTGTTTCCAACAACGGCACTATTGATCGCTGTCGTAGGCGTCAAAAATAAATTAAACTTTCTCACTACTCAAAATATATAATATAGCAAGGGCAAGAAAGGATCGTTACCACAGAGAGGTCTTATGTTGTCAATATGTTTTGGTTCCCTATATAAAACAATGGGGGGTTTCTGATTTTTATAAACTAAAACAAATACAAATAAAGAAATAAACAAGCAAATCAAGTAGAAAAGATATTGGTTAAGGATTCATCTTCATTCACAAACATGCTTTTCACAATAACTAGAATTGATATTTAATCTCAACTTAATCAAAATCCCTAGGATACCTTGATCGCAAGTATATCCCGCTAACTTCCTCTTGTCATCAATAAACATATTAAAATATGCGAATATGAATCTATCTAAGAGAACAACCTAACGTGTAAAAGCACTAATCAAGTTTAATTCCCTAGATGCATTAAGTTCTATGAAATCAGGCCAATCAAAGCAATTGAAATACATTGCAAAAACAATTTAACAAAGGTCACGATTCACTTGTGATTACTAGGATGTATCACTACAAGCAATATTCACAATTATGCTACTTGTAATCAGGAATCTATCACTTTTGCGTATAATAAATCCTAATCTAGCAATAGAGATGAAAACAAACTCAACCGATTCGCGACTCGACCAAACAAGCATTCAAATCATGTAACAATATAAACGATAAAGTATGGAGACAAAACTAATTTATTGAACACAACCCATGTTAGGAAATCCAACTTATTCCTTAACCAAAAGAAAACTAGGTAAACATAATGGAGTTCATCACAAGATTAAAGAGAAAAACTATCATGTTGTAAACCCTAGCATAAAAGTAGAAGATAAGATTCATTCTTAATAGAAAAAAGGAGAGCTTCCTTTTATATGCCTTCTCTTTCTCCTACGACGATCTCTAAAATTGAGTCACGCCCATCTGCCAAAATTGGTTCCTGATAAAACATCCCATGAGTCAAGCCCATGTCCAAATCCATCTGAGTCAAATCGGCTAACTCACTGAGGAAACTCAGTTATAACCGATTCCGATAATGTTTTGATTACTTTCTGATCATTTCCGGCCGATTCCAGGCCCTTCAAATCCTTGCATGCATTCATTCCTACATATTCATCTATGGAAACCATTCAGCTCATGCATTAACCTCTGCAACTCAGTTCCATTTTAGTTTAGTTACCATCTTTCATATTCTTTGTACCTTCAATCTGCAGTTCAATACCAACTCTATGTGCTAACAGTTCAGCTCATGCCTGCTCTAACTATCCCTGGCTTACTGCAACCATCTCTAGCTTTATCAACCAACACAACCATCTCAAGACCCCATATCTCAGCACACAACACTTTACTATACCGCATTCAATTGATCTATGTTAAGCATCATTCCATCACCGCAAACATCAATCTCATTTCAGTCCCTTGTTTCGCACCACCAGCAACATCACCATCTGAAGCAACTGGCAACACCACAACACTCCAGCCATACTTCAGCCATTAGCATCACCTTCAAATAGCCAATGTCCAAGCAACGACAGCAACATCTTCCCTATAATCTCAGCTTCAGCATCAAACCAGGCCATCTGTCTGCATCTCAGACATGCAATTGCTCCTTGCACTGTAATCTTCCATTTCCTGTCTCCTAATGCAGCTCGAACTCTTGTAGACATCCATGGCAAGCAACACCACCATAAACACCACAAATTGAACTCAAAATCATCTCAACCTTTTCCTTGGATTCACATACTTGTCATCACTCATCTCGGCTTTTGAACTGCACCACAATGCCTCCGCTTCCACTCAAATACTCATACAATCAACAACTCATCTAGCTTTCACCACACTTCCAACTTCTTCCTCTATCTGAGCTACACCTCATACGCAGCACCCATTTTCAATCCAAGCAATTCTTGAACTGGCCATCTATAATAGAACATACCACCAGGATCATTTGTATCTCCGCTTCAAGCCTCACCTACTGCAACTTTGTCTTCTGAAACCTTATTTAACCAACCACAGATTCCATAATCTTTAACTCACACCAACACAACCATATAATTTCAGCACTTCCATTTGTTCCATGTATTGCATTCACCATAAGCAGCTACATCAACCAATATCACCATCTCCTCAACACCAATTAGGACCCATTAGCTCAATCAAAAGCATCCATTCAACCACATGAGCTACCATGAGATCAAACCCATTCACCAGATGCGAATCCGAGTCATACCCATATCTGCAATCCAGACATACAAACAAAAGCTACTAATTTTTCATCCTTGAATCAAAATCAATCCAAAACCCCTTTGAGATCATATTATTTCAGCCTTCAACTATCTTCATCTCCAGCAAACCCATATAAATTTCCACCAATTTTATACTCAATCCAGTTGCAGCAGATTCATTTCCACAAACCTATTCATTCCTCTGTATTTCCTGATGAACTCAGAGAACCATTGCAATCAACAGTCAGATCCCTTCTTTCTGATTTCAAAATCGAACCCATTCTGCCACCATCTCTATCATCCTGAGTTCAACCTAAAACCCTTCTTCTAATTCCTCTTTTATAGTTCAAGCATCACTAGTAGTCGAATCAATTTCATCTGGAATCTTCTCAATCATCTATGGTTGCAACATCAATTTTACTCCATCGCAGATTCTCTCTCAGATACAGAATGAGATTTGGGGAAGAACTGATAATGAGAAACTGATTTCTCATCGACTAGGTTTAGGTGTAAAGGGATGGATATTTGCACCCATACAGCTACACAATAACAGCCCCTTAACCTCAGCAGGCTGTTCTTTAACACTCCTCCAAAGAGGGTTGTCCCATAGCCTTGCCTGGACTCCATATATCAATCGCTTGTAAAATGACCTTTTTGCACTTTTACTCCAAATTGTCGTTTTCTCCTTCTTTTGCTCTGAATGACTCCAAAGTACCTAATAAGCTCAAAAGTAATCATATGATACACAATTGATAAGAAAACATAGCAAAGAAAGCATAAACTATAGATATAAATGAAGGTGTTTATGACACCTATCAACTGGCGGTACCACTCTTCCTCAAACCAACATTGGAAATCATCCTATCTTCGGCCGACATCCTGAAGAAACCAGAGAAAATCCACCTTTCTATTGCTGATCTCATGAGAGTCCAGGAAGTTCTCGCCAAAAATTAGACTGACATGGCTACCACTCAAAAGGAGTTATGTAATTACCTCAAGACCCTTACCGACAAAATGGAGAAAATTAAGGATAAGGGAAAAGACAAGGAAGCACCTCCAACTACCAATCCTGAAGTTATTCCAGTCCATGTAGTTGACGATGATGAAGTCCGCAAAACCTGCTGGTTTCATCACTCGTGAAGATATGGAGCACTATATGGAGGATCGAGGGAAAGGTCGTGTATTGTCCATTCACCGTCATCAGCCTCCATACCCCGCTGCTACACAAAGAATCCCTCTCTCTAAAGGCTACACCTCTCCAATATTTACGCTATACAACCGAACATAGAACGCTCGAGAACATGTCTCTCGATTCTTGGAAGCATTAGGAGAACATGAACACAAACCATGTTGTCCGTTTGGAGGAGTTCTCGAAATCTCTGACATGCCGAACATATACTTGGTACAACAACATTATGCTAGGAAGCATAGATAATTGGGGAGAAATGATTAATTCCTTCTACAAGAAATACTTCTTTGTTTCTGAGTAGATTACTCTTTCTGACTTAGGAAGGATAATTCAGAAGAACACTGAACCTAAATAATATGTGAAGAGGTTCAGAATCCAGGATCTGGATTGTCATGATCCTAATGTTACTGAACAACAACTGGTGGAATTATGCATCAATGAGATGATCCATGTCTATAGAGCCTTAAGGGAAAATCTTCGGTTTCGGACTTTCTCAGAACTTCATGAAGCGTCCAAGCGATCAGCAACTACTGCTCCAGCCTTTCTAGAAAATAACGAAAACCATCAAAGTCGATGAGCCCAGAGAGGCTCGAAACAGTACCTCCTGACGTTTAATCAACAAGCAGTACAATGTTAAGGCTTCTATGAATGTTGTTGAAGGGAGTGTAGATGGGGAAAAACGAGTTGCTGGTTTTTACGAAATTGATGAGACGACCGTGCAGAGGGAACTCCTTGAACCGAGTGAACTATTAAACCACACATAGATGCACTGCAAGAAAGGAGTGCTTTGAATTTGAGAGATCAATCTGTAATACTCCGCCTAAACCAAGATAATGGTCGTTCCAGAGTAAATTCGGTCACAAGAGAGGATGGGTCGAACTGTAGGAGGGAAGCTGAGAAATGTGTGAGATAAGTGGTGATTGGGATTATAGGTTTGTTGTGTATTCTGTGTAAGAAAGTTCTGAATGATTTAATTTACTCAGTTGAGAGTGATTGCTCAGACGATGATTTCATGTAGACGAAAGATTGTCTGTGTGAACTTTTCGAGAAATTCTTATCTGTTTCAATCAAGATTCAGAGACCTTTTTATATTGCTAGAATTGTAAACACCATGATCCCATGAAGTGTGACAGTTGATGGAATCAAAGAGTGGAGAAGTGGGAATCATGTTAAAACAGTTGCTCAACGTGCGGAGACTTGGTTGATTTTCCACCCATTACTTTGTTAACTCCTCCAACTGATTGCATGACTTGATCACATTCTCATCGTGTGTATGAACACACGTACCGTAGACCGCCGGACCAAAACCCTAGTTAATATCCCCCCATGTAACATGATTGATGTCTCATGTGATTGTGGAGTCTGTAAGGCAGACGTGTATTTAGTTAGTCAGTTGCTAACTTCATGGGACGATGAGTCCTTGTATTGTTGAGTCGAACGTGAAAAAATATTCTGAGATCATGAATTGAACGTGTCTGTTGAGACAGAGGTATGATTCTCGAGTAAACATTAATAGTTAAGGTGAGAAAATATTGCTAATTCGATGAATTATTGAATATTGATAGTTGAGCCAATATCCCTAGGTTTGAGCAAATATTGCTCATCTAAGTAAATGTTGCTCGTTTAATGAATTATTGGTTACAGGACCAAATAAAGTATTAAATTAGAATACTGGAAACTGAACCGAGTATAATTAATAAAATGTTGATCATGAGATCAACGTAAAATTATTAGCCTTTGAATCTTGAATTATGAACCTTGGACTCAAAACCCTAATTTGATCAATTGATGATTTATTAAAAATAAACCACAGAGAGAGGGAGGTATCGGATACATGGGATTATGGATCGACCATGTAGCACCTAGATGCTCAAGTGAGCAAAAATATACCAAAGTCTCTTGAAGACCAGTTGATTTGTTGATGAAAGGACGATTAAATGATGGTTTAATCATTAAAATAATGCTCGTCTGAGCTTTAGGTGATAAAACCTAATTAATTATGAGAGATGAGGGACCAACCAAGGGGTTATGAAACCGACCTTGGGTGGTCACGGGATCAAATAACGACCGTCTTATGAAGTTCCAAGTTGTTTGGAAGAGTTTTGGACCTAATACGTGCAATTACGCAAATTAGGTCAAATTGTGAAAATATGTGGGACCGGCTCCTTGGAAGCCAAAGAGCCAACCTTGGTTGGTCAAGGTAACATTATCACATCACCAAAGTGTTGGTATCTTAGTTCTGAGAATTTTGATATTTTCTGATGTGCGTTTGAGCAACATTTTGAGAAAATATGAAGAAATCTGGTATTTTTGCAGAAACTGTGAAAACTTCATGAGATGAAGGAAAAATAATAAAAATGAAGGAATCATGAAGTGTGGGACCGAATAAGTCCAAGGCATGGACGGCCGGCCAAAGAGCCCGGTCCCACAGCGTTTTTCCTAATTTTATAATATTTTTCATGATTTTAGGGAAATATGATAAAACCAAGGAGTTTGTTGAAACCAATGAGTTTTTTGTTGAAATCAAGGAGTTTCCTTGAAGTGAAAGAGTTTCCATGATATGAAGGAAAACAAAAATATTAATAATAATAAAATAAGGGCGTGTGGGACCGTCTAGGGCCCGGTCCCGTGAGTTTTCCCTAATTTTATGTATTATTTCATGATTTGAAGGAATTTTCATAATTTGAAGGAAATATCATAAAATCAAGGAATTTAATGGAATCAAGGAAACATAAAAATAATAATAATAAAATAAGAGGCGTGTGGGACCGGTTAGGGCATGACCAGCCGACTAGGGCCCGGTCCCACGAGTTTCCCTAATTTTATATTATTTTCATGGGATCAAGGAAATATCATGAGATTAGGGAGTTTTCATGAGATTAGGGAAATAATAATAAAATAATGAGGAATCATGAGGTGTGGGACCGGACATGACTAGGGCATAGCCGGCCGGCTAGTAAACACATTCCCATGACCTTTCCCAATTTTATATTATTTCCTTGATGCGAAGGAAACACCATGAAACTGAGGAGTTTCCTTAAAACAAAGGATATTTGTTCAAATGAAAGGATTTTCATAAAATCAAGGAAAATAATAAAAATATGATAAAATATAAAATTGGACGTGGAATTGGTCACGGCACGACCAGCTGGCCGGTGGGCCTAATCCCTCAACGCCTTGGTTAATATTTTATTATTTATTATTTTCTTTCCTATTTTGCATAGGTTCATCATCTTGTCGTATTTTGAAATACTCATTCGTGCGTTCAAATGCTTGCATTATTGCTGAGTACACTTGCATCATTTTGGTCGGGTCTTACTCAAAGGTAGCTCAGATGCCCGTGTATTGAATATTTATTACTAACCCATGGAATTCTGTTGGGAAAAAACATAAATTGAAGCAATGAAATATTATGAACAACAACTCAGTGTTCATAAATCCGCCGGCTAGGGGATGGATTAAAGCAAACATAGATGGCTGCTCCATAGGAAACCCAGGCCCTTTGGTGTGGTGCTTCGTGACTCAAATGGAAGGGTCCAAGGCTGCTTAGCGCAAAACCTGGGGATCAACAAATCAGTGTTTGCTGAGTTATGGGGGGCAATTTACGCTCTACGATTAGCCCGTACGAGGAGAATTAGAAGCCTTTGGCAGGAATGCGATTCAACATTTGTTATTCAAGCACTAAAAAATCCGGATTTAGTCCCGTGGAAGCTGGCGACCCACTGGGTAAATTGTTTGAAGTTTTCTTCTTCTATTCGCCTAATTTGTACGCTTGCTTTTCCTGAAGAAAACTCGGTAGAAAACTTACTAGCTAAGCATGGTGCTACGGTAGAATCTCGCTAGTGGACAAATGATCCAACATTCGCAAGACACAAGATCTCATTGGACAACTCATGTCTACCATTTTACCGTTTTCGTAATATGTAATTTTGTTTTCATTTTGTTTTGTTTGGTTTCTCCCTTTATTGTCTTTCTGGAGGTTAGGTATAGCCCCCCTCCTTCTTTTCTCATGATTTAATAAACTCTATTTTCATCAAAAAAATAAATATATTTTGAACAACATTGAATATTTTTCAGGGATTCAGTTAATGAATCTAATGTTTTTAAAAATAATTAATTGATGGATCTATACTAGTACGATCATCTAAGAGCATTAATTATTCAAGAATTGAATGTTATGAGCTTGTTGAAGTGTCATATTTCTTTTATATAGTCAAGGAAAATATTGTTACATCCTGAAGACGTTGTTGCTCTATACTAGCAGGCAATCTGTCTATGAGCCGTCCAATATTTCGATTCTATATAGAAGTAATTACTGAAATTGCTCAGCATTCATAAGATACGCCATTGCCTCAGCTGAGAGACTACATATCTACGTATGCTCTGAGAGACAGTATTCTCAGTCAGAGATTCTTGTGGCATGAGCCTCAATATTCATCTGATTGATGGATCAGGAATACGTATAATTATGGGTTTACGATTTTATCCCTTGTTAAAAATCCACCATCTACATTAAGTCCCCTGCTTAGTGAGGGACAGTCATATTCCTCAGTCATCAACGAATGGTGATTCTCCGGTTACAAACGATATAAGCAATTTAACTTTGTCATAAGATAAGACCTTACCGGATTCTTGATAGTACGAGCAAACCATAGCTTTAACGAAGATTCCAGTAGCATGATAGAGCGTCGAATATTGAGCATGAATTGGTGTTGAACCGCTAATTTTGATGACGGGACCTTGGTCGTTTTAGGATTCACGGGCCGGGCCCAATAAGGAAATCCTTGTAGAATTAGGTTTTGGAAATAAAATTTGATATAAAAGGAGTTTATCTCTCTTTTTCTTTTTATTTCACCTAACAACCGGCCCTCATATTCATCACCTCTTCACCTCCATCACGTCAGTAACAGCAGGAAGAAAAATTTCGCCGGAGCTCGCTGTCGTTCGACGTCTCATCACCGTCCGACCATATTCCGACCGGCTCCGACCAGGTGAGCGATTTTTTTTTCCATAAGTTTATAGTTTGTTCATGTTGATATTATATACATGAGAATATATGAGTGTGAGTTTTGTAGAAAACCCTTGTTTTTAGAAAACGTATGTTCGTTTGATCGTTAGTTTATGAAACTAATAATAATCCCTGATTTAGGAGAGAGATTTTTTTTTATGTATAGACCTGTGTCCAGTGATAAAATTTTGTTTGTGAGCTTTCATGAAAACCAAAACTTTATCTTGAAAAGATGTGATCTTTCACAAAACCGAAATAAACCTTCGTTTCAAAGAAAGACGACCGTACGAAGGAAAAGATTTCTTTTATAAAACCATGGTATGTCCAAGGGATTTTTTTTCTGATGAAACTGTGGAGTACCAACGAATTTTATTTTCATGAGCCTTGCTCACGTGAAAACTTTTTTTTTTTTAATTTAGTGAGTAAATCACGTTTTTTTTATATATATATGCAAATATATATTATTTTCTTTAAACTCAAAACTTGGGTTTTGTATAATATTACTTAGAAGTAAATAATTATTTATGATAAAATAATGTTTTAGTTTTATAATTCCAAGGTGAATGTTCACACAGTATAAATATTCATGATTTTATGAAAATCTGAGTTTTCGCTCGTCTTTTGTAGGTTCGAAGAAACGAGCAAGTTTTGAAGTGTTAACCATTACGTTGCAATCACTACTGTTAGTGGAACTGTAAAAAGGTAAGAGTTGAGAATTAACATTTTGTGAAATTGATATAATGCACATTCGTAATTCTGTGTCTCTGGTTCAAGGCAATGGTGTCTTCCAGCAGTGATTATTATTCCAGCTCTTCTGAAGAGGATTCGAGGGTTTTTGAGGCGAAAACACGCGCCAATATAGATCGTGCTCTTCTGGACAATAGCATGTCTCTTGATAAGCTGAAAGATGATCGTGACAAGCTCTTGAAGAGGAAAGAAAGAGAGGAGATACTTGCTGAGTATCGAGAGAAAAGGCGTAGAATTCAACGAAAAACACAAGAAGCCGAGGAGAGACTCCGATCCCGTCCTTATGGTGTAGCTTCAGATTCAGATGCTGAGGATGAAGAAGAAGAGATTGTGTGGAATTTTATAACACGCAAAAGTAAGTCATATCCACCGCACAGGGAGATTGAACGACAGGTTAAGACTGATCTCCAAGATGAACATGACAATGAAGATCTACAAGATGCAATATATGGTGATATCGAAGAAGAATAATTCCCTGACTCAGACAGTAACTCCGAGAAAGAGTCTGAAGAAGATTCTTCAGAAGATGAGAAGGATGATGATAATGATGAAGACGACGAATCGGAAGACTCTGACGACTAGCCTTGCTCATGATCCTATTTAAACATTTGAATATTTTTTTTTAGTAGATGTTTCTTTTGATGATCTGAACAACTTCTTTTCTAAATTAGAATTTTCTTTTGAATGAGAAACCCTTTTATGAATGTTGATTATTCCCGAACTGAATGAAATGAACCAATGTTCATGCCCCAAAATTCATCAGATCACTTTCAACTTGTTTTGGTGATTTCCCTTTGCGTAAAATACTAAGATATGTTGTATGGGCTGAGAAGACACGTGTCATATACAAAACTGTGTGGTTTTATGACTATGTCCAGCTTTTATCAGTCCCTAGTTATTTTTCCTCCGCATCTCCAGTATTGACCTTGTTCAAATCTTAGGGTTTCAATAAAACCCGCAACTGAATTTGACTATCCACAGAAGATAAGTATCCACTGTATCTTATATATATCTCCAAGACTTAGGGTTTAGCATTTACGCAAATATTTCTTCTAATCCTGAGTCAGTTTCTACAGAGGAAATCTTGATTATCATACCCTTTCGTCGCTATGTCCAGCAGTAGTATTTCTTCTCGGAATAAATCTCAGTTGAAGCATGAAGTAGAAGCGTCCGTCTCAGTAAGTTGTGTATTTTTCTTCATCTCCGTTCGATCAGAGTTATTGATCTTATAAAATGACTTGTTACTGGATAATCAGAAGAATCCATCTTATTCTCATAATTCAAGACCTAAGCGTAATGTTAGAACCCCTGCCCGGTACAGATCAACTCATGCTGAGGCTGGCACATCTGTGAGTAATTCTATGATTTTTTAGGGGAGTATCATTCAACGGTTTTATCCTATCTTCATATGAGATTAAAACTTCTTCACTGCAAGTTAATGTGCATGTTGTCGTTGATGCTAGAAAGATAAGGAATGGGAAGTCCATGACTGACGATGATGACATCGAAAAAAACTCTACCAACTCCGTGGAGACTGGAGTTAGAATTCAATACCCAACATCTGGACTCCCGTTTGAGACACCCATGATTAACAATTTCCCGGGTAATGAAATAGTTGGCGGCTTCGTCGTTCCCAAATGTCACGCATCTTTGTATACCAAGATCTAGAGATGATACAGTCACATTGCCACTACTAAGGTATGGAGAAGCTTCTTGCCGACCCTCCTGACTACAGTTGCCGGGATTTTACCAATCATTGAAGAGATGATGGAGACGAAACTATGAGATGTTAATAAACATGATCTTCACAGATGCGACGACATGATATCGAATTGCGAGACCTTCGGTTCAATGTAAGTTAGCTTCACCATCGGCTTGAGATGATTAAAGTTGATAAGGGGGTGGCCGCTGCTGAAGCGATTTTCACCACGACTGCTTTTTTGTAAGAGGAGAAGGCGCTTTCCTTGGAGTCAGAGAGAGTTGAGAAAGATGTCCAGGATTTGAAAGTGAAGACCAAGAACTTTCAAAAGAAGCTTGACATGTCTGTTTATAAAAATTATTCTTTGTTGGACGGTTTACTCTGAGTGAGTATTTATGATTGTTGTTTTTCGAGTAGGCTTAGGCTTTTTCTTAGGTAGAATAATTGATCATGACATGAGGAAATTTTATTCATTTATGGAATGTTTAATGAACAAAGGAGCATTTTGCACGCTCTTTGGAGGAATATAAATTACATTCTGAAAATGCTTGAAATGATGAAATGGTGAAAAGGTAGTTGCTTTCTATGGATTAGGTGTAATACGCTTTGAGCCATTTACCGTTGATGATATTTCCTTCCACTCCTCCATCAATTTTTTAGATTTTGTAATATCCGCTGGATACTTCCTTGATAACCACATATGGTCCTTCCCATTTCGAGGAGAACTTGTGAACAGATATGTCTTGTTGAATGTGCTTTGCTGTCTTTAATACCATATCCCCTACTTGAATTGTTCAAGGTCTTACCATTTTGTTCTAGGATACGGATATTCTTTGTTTGTAGGTTTCTACATATTTTTCCACCTTAGCTCTCTTTGACTCGAGCATGTCCAGTTCAGCAATTCTTGAGTTGGACACTTCGGCTTAATCCCATCGTATTCCACTGGATGTTGCAATCCTTGTTGAAGGAATTTTGATTTCTGTCGGCAGTATGGCGTAGGCCCCATAGACGAGAGAATATGGTGAAGTCCCGATCGAGCTCCTTGGCGCGGTTCAATAATCCCATAAAGACATAGGAAATTGTTCATGCTAGGTTCGTGGATTATAATGAATTGTTCGGCTGAGAATTCAGATCAAAGTTTTGTTGGTGCTCTCTGCTTGTCCATTTCCTTGGGGATAATATGGTGTGGAGAAAACTTGTTTGATGCCGTATTCCTCGAGAAATTATGTCATGTGCTTGTTGGATAAAGGAGTTCCATTATAAATGACAATATTTTTAGGAACACCGAATCTACATATTATGTATTCTTTGATGAAGGATGCAATAGTGACTCCAGTGGTGCTTCGAAGAGGAATAGTTTCAACCCTTTTAGTAAAATACTCGGTTGCAGTGATGATGTATTCGTGCTGCTTCGAAGAAGCTGGATTGATTTTCCCGATGATATCCAGTCCCCAGCTATAGAAAGTCCATGGAATATTAACAGAATTCAATGGAAGACAAGGAGTGTGAATAAGATTACCATGGACTTGGCATTGATGACATATCTGAACTTACCCAGCTGCATCGTCTTTCATGGTCGACCAATAATATTTCTCATAAATCTGGAGAAACAATTTCCTTTTTCGTTGATGTTCTCCATCGTGCATCTCCTTCAAAATTGTTGGGATTTCATTCTCAGCTAAGCATCTCAGCAAGTTTCCACCAAAGCTTTTGCGGTATAAGATTCCATCAAGAAAGGCAAATCTTTTAGGTCTCTGGATGAGCTTGATTGTTTTTTTATTTTCTAACGGAAACTCATTTTCCCGGAGATACTTAATGTAGGGTTCCCTCCAGTCCCCAGTGTGATGAGCTGTCAGAGCTTCTAAGTTACGAGAAGGTGTTTGACAATTGGGACATGACTTTTGCAGGATTCTTGATTGAGCCTCCATGGAAGGCCAATAATATCCTATTCTTTGAAGCTTTCTTCAAAGTGTTACCCCTAGTATCAGTACACGGGTTTCTTCATGTATGCGCTTGAGTTGTTCGTCCGCTTCATTATTTCCAAGGCATCGTGATAAGGATCCATCAGAGTTTCAATAGTAAAATGCCCCGTGACGCAAAAAATAATTCTTTAATTCCTTGAGACTGACCTTCCCTTCTGAAAGAGAACTGCTCAATTCATGAATAATAGGTGCTTTCCAATCATCTGCTTGAATGTCTTCTACCTGAGCGAGCCATGTATATGACACAACATTCCTTTGTACAATGATTGTTTTCTATGCTCCTTCAAATTGTAGCTTAGAAGCGAGTATCGCCAGGAAGTCAGTATGCCTATTGTTAGTTCGCCCAGTATGGAAAATCGTTGCATCAATGAAGTGAGTTAACATCCGTTAAGCTTCAGTTCTGAATGGAGCAAGTGTGATTTCTTTAAGGGAGTATGTTCCATTCATTTTATTAACCAGTAGCTTTGAATCCTGATGTAGTTTTACAAGTGGTAAGTAGAAGGGTTTGATTCTCGGACTTGTTGAGATTGGTTTAAGATTTTAAAAAAAATAAAGAAAATGTATTCACAAGATTGTCACGATAACGAAAGATACTAGGATTTCGGATTACACTATAAACTCATTCATGCGATTCATATATTTATTCTAGACAATTATAGCTCAAGTAGAATATTGACTCTGTTTCTTTACCAAGGTAGATTTTTTAAAAGCAATTAGTGTAAATCTAAAGCATGGGATATCAAAAGACTTAACCTAAGTATAACCCATCAATTGAAATCACAACCATTCAATAAAAATCATAAAACAATTAATAATCCATGCAAAAAGTCATAAAACAATTAAATATATTTACCACATGCATAAAATATGGCTTCCTCCATCATCCTAGTGTTGGGGTTTAGCTCCTCATATTATTCACGTGCTCAAAATAGTTTTTCATATCTCAAATAGGTGAAAAACAAGAGAAAACCAATAAAGCAGATAGTTTGCAACGTTGTACCAAAGTTACAAACAGCTGTTACAACGGGTGTTGAAATGTTACAAAGAAAAGATGACAAGTTGATGATAAATGTGATCTGTTGAACAGTGATACTTCTTTTGTGTTGTTTGAATAAGACTGCTTCTGCGACGGTCCTCATTTGTCTAATGTTCTTCAGCTTCTCTTCTGCTTCACCTGTTTCTACTGCAGCTCTGCAACTACTTGTTCTTCTTCTCTGCAACCTCCCAACAAACTCCCAAACTCTCGATAACCTTTTTGTAACTCGGACCAACCTATATATAGCCAACAACACGATCAAACCTCCAAGAAATCTCTTATTTTCTTCCTTTACTTTTTCCAAAAGTTACGGATATAACTTCCATATTTTCTTCACACACGTCTCCTTGTTTAGTCCAAACTCACCTTTGTTGATAGAATCAAATCCAACAGAACTATATCCTCCCAAGTTTATTGCGCTACCTCCAAAAATACACATATTATCCCAAGCATAATATTTTCTTTCTTTCATTTTTATTTCACGCGTAGAAATAGAAACCTAACTCATGAAAATCCTTTCCAACGATATATTTACGTAAATCAGGTTAGTTATTCTTCTTAATCACCACGTAACTTCTTAAACAAATCCACGAACCCCGATATATGGTAACTGCTATGTTTTCTCGAGATTTGATGAAACCTTCCTTTTTTATCGATTCAAATCATCTTACCAATCCCTTTTCGACAAAACAGGCCTGAACCAACTAAATCCATTGATCAAATCTATCCCAAACACGCCTAGAATCCGATCAAAACTTATGCAGTAAACTGTCTATTTTTCCCGCCAATTTTCTCTTTTGAAACGAAGAAGAAAGGACAACCCCTATCCAGTGCAGGGGTTCCAACAGCCATAGGGTGTAAATATCAATTAGAGTGCCCCTTATCAATGGAGTACCCCTTAGTAATTTAGGTGCCCCTTATCCAAATGAGAGGTTCCTTTAGTGATTTTCTCCCACGAGCGCAAATACCACTTTCCGAGCCAATTTTTCCACACATATTTATTTCTCCAAAAACACCTACAAAGAGATAAAATACCAAAATAAGTACAAAAATGGGTACTAACAATATACAAAATCGAGATGAAAATAGAAACATAAATGCATCTATCAAATCCCCTCTCATCTCGAGGTGTGTTGCTCCTGCTTGCTTTGCCAGGGACAATCCTAGTAAGAAGGCTTCATATTTTGTTGAATTGTTGGTGCAGTGAAAATCCAGCTTGAATGAATGTGAGAAAACCTCGCCGGATGGTGAGACTAACATTATGCCTGCTCCTCCAGTGTCGTTGCTAGGGGTGTTGAAGCCGTCAAAGTATAAAATCCACGTCTCTTCTTTGATGACTACGATATTTGGAAACTCACCAGGTATATCTTCATGTAACATTGTTGCATCCTCTCCTGGAAAAGCAGCGAGCAAGTCCGCAACTTCTTGTCCTTTGATGGATTTAGGCGGTGTACATGCTATGTCAAATTCTGACATCCGAAGTATCCACTTTGCTGGTATTCCTATCAAGGCTGGCTTTGACAGTAGGAACTTTATAGCGTCAGCTTTGGAAACGAGCACGACTCTGTTGGATAATAAATAATGCCTGAATTTCTGAATTGCATGCACTAACACCAGACATGCTCTCTCAGCCTTCGGGTATCGGATATAAGCATCTCTCATTGTACGGCTGAAGTAGTAGATTTGTCGTTCGATGCCTCTGTCATCTTCTTGAGCAAGGAGTGCTTCAATAACGATATCACTAGAAGCTGTGTAAAGTATCAGTGGTCGTCCTTGCATTGGTGATCTCATGACAACAGGTGATAATAATATCTGCTATATTTTCTGGAATGCCTCTTGTTGAACGGTCGTCCATGTGAAACTTGCTCATTTATTTAATAAATGGGTGAACAAAGCAATGAATTGAGCCAATCTAGGAATGAAGCGTCGAATATAATTTACCTTTCCCATGAAACTCTGGAGTTCTTTCATAGTGCATGGAGGAGGCATGGTAGTAATAGATTTCATCTTGTCTGGATCGCCTTTGATCCCTTCTGCTCTGACCAGGAATCCTAGAAATTTCCTAGAGGAGACACAAAATGCACACTTCAGAGGGTTCATCTTTAATTTGTATTATATGCATCTTTCAAAGACTTGTCTCAGGACTTCAAAGTGGGATGTTCGAGTCTTTGACTTCACCACCACATCATCAACATAGTTTTCCACTTTCTTGTACATCATATCGTGGAATATCGCATTCATGGCTCGTTGATAAGTAGCACTGGTATTTTTTAATACTAAGGGCATCACAGTGTAGTGGAAATTCCCAATAGGAGTACGGAATGCAGTCTTGTTGGCATCATGCTCGTATATCTTGATCTGGTTGTATCCGCTGTAACCATCCATAAATGAGAACATACCATGACCACTAGTTGCATCAACGAGCATATCAATGTTGGGTAAAGGAAAATCATCCTTCAAACAACATTTATTCATATTCTTGAAATCAACACATCATCTGATTTGACCATTTTTTTTCTTGACAGGAACAACATTCGCAAGCCACGTTGGATGTTGAATAGGTTTGATGAATCCTTGATTTGTTCGTCGACTTCGTGTCTGAACTACCTAGGTGGATGTTTGACAGCTTTTGTGCCAGGAGTGATGTGCAGATGATGAGTAACAAATTTGTTATCTAGACCTGGAATTTCTTAGTATGTCTAGGCAAAGGCATCTTGATATTTTTTCAGGAGGTTTATTAATTCCGCCCATTCCTCTGGCGATAGTGCCGAGCTGATTAAAATTGGACTTGGATCACCCTATGTCCCGATGTTGATTGTTTCGAGCTCATCAGTAGTAGAGTCAATGACGTCTTGTAATTTTCGTGGAGCATATTGAACCTCTTCTTCGAGTGATGGTTCACTCTGACATGATTCTTCGGGGCGGGGGGACTTTTCATCATTCTCCCCTGTTAATTGTTAATCATTGCGTCGTTAGTAAATGATTCTCCCCTCCGGATCATGACTGGTTATGAAATTAGATCCCTGAGTTGAGACCTGATATTTGCGGCGCTTAATCGGTATAGAAGATGACTTAATCGACTTAACGCCTGAGGACGATGGTTAGTCTGTGACCTCTTCGATGGACTTCCATCTTGGGAGTGGAGTACTGTAAATATTGTTTGGAGGTTCGGGGATGTTCTTTTGAGACTCAAGGAATTCAGCGTCATAGACCGGAGCGTAAGGAGATAATGAATCCGTAATACGAACAATTTTTTTATTGATCAAAGCCTTCATGAATTGATGGTATGTTGAAGGAACACTTTGTTATCATGGAGCCACGGTCGTCCGAGTATCATGTGATAATCAGGCTCCTGTTCGATCACGTGAAATTTGGCCTTTCATTGAATAGGCCCTACCTTCAAGTCTATGTATGCATATCCATATGTATGGATCTGGATTCCTTCAAAACCTGTTATCAAGATGGCGAACAATCTTGCTCTGTGGGAACTTGGCCGCTTTGAGAGTCTTCATGGTGACAATATTCGTAGAAGCGCTTGTATCAATGAGAGCCCTCTTGAATTCAGAGTCTTTGATAAAACCATTTACGTATAGGGCTCGGTTATGTCCTTTATCTGCCATGCGGTCTTGTTCTCCAAAAGTGATATTGTTGATTGAAAGCTCAGACATCATGGACATTTCTTCGACCGTTGGAGATAATGAAGCTATTTGCATATCAGATGATATCTGGTTGTGCGTGGAAAACGTGTCTGTACGCTGCTCCCTGGAAAAGTATAAGAGTTCACACAAGTTTTTGACCAACTGTGTTACCTCATGATCCACCGGCTTCTCATAAGTAGTGAAACTGTTGATTTGAGGGTCACCATGTGACGAGTCAGTCCCTGCTGGGACTTCTGAAGCGGAAATACCACTTAACTCAGATATCATTCTGATGAGAAAATCTAGTATGTGGTTCATTGTATTTTTTATCAAATCCATGTTCCTGGTATGGATCTACAGGACTCATGCCAACTCAGTCAGAGTTGGGATTTCTCCGCCTTCCGCGCCGTCAGATGTAGAATTAGGAGGAGGAACATTGCCATTTGAAAGATTCTGGATCGGGGATGAAGTAGTTGAATTAATCCTAAGACCAGCCATCTTTGTTAAAATTAAGATTGCAACCGATAGAATGATCTCCCACTGTGGTCGCCAATCTGTAGATGGGGCAAAACGAGTTGCTGGTTTTTACGAAATTGAGGAAACGATTGTGCGGAGGGAACTCCTTGAACCTAGAGAACTTTTAAACCTCATATAGATGCACTGCAAGAAGGGAGTGCTTTGAATTCGAGAGATTAATCTGTAATACTCCGGCCTAAACCAAGACAATGGTCGTTCTAGAGTAAATTCGGTCACAAGAGAGGATGGGTCGATCTGGAGAAACAATTTCCTTTTACCTTGATGTTCTCCATCGTGCATCTCCTTCAAAATTGTTGGGATTTCATTCTCAGCTAAGCATCTCAGCAAGTTTCCACCAAATCTTTTGCGGTATAAGATTCCATCAAGAAAGGCAAATCTTTTAGCTCTCTGGATGAGCTTCAAGAACCTTTCTGCCTCAGGATTTCTCTAGATAGCTATGAGACCTAATTTAATTAATACACGTAACGTTTTATTTTATAAGGCTTTTAGTTATTTTACGATGCCTCATAAGTCTGTACTGAAAGTTCATCCGGGAAGCACAAAGATGTATCAAGATTTGAAGCTCTAGTTTTGGTGGAAAGGTATGAAAAGAGATGTTGCATTGTTTGTCTCTAGGTGTCTTACTTTTCAGTAAGTGAAGGCTGAACACCAGCGACCAGCGGGACCACTTCATCCTTTGTCAATAGCCGAGTGGAAATGGGACTTCATTGCCATGGATTTTTTCAGAGGATTACCTAATACCTAACAAGGAAAGGATGGTGTATGGGTGATCATCAATCGGCTCACCAAATCGGGACATTTGTTTCCAGTAAGGCAGACGGACACCGTTCCTATTTTATGTAACTTGTACATCAAGGAGATAGTTAGGTTGCATGGAATTCCACTGTCGATCGTTTCCGACAGAGATCCTATTTTTACATCCAAGTTTTGGGGGAGTTTTCATCAATCGATGGGAACAGGATTGGATATGAGTACTGCTTACCACCCTCAGACTGATGGTCATCAGAGCGAACGATTCAAATTCTGGAGGATATGTAAAGAGCATGTGCAATTGACTTCAAAGGTAACTGGAGTGATCATTTACCCCTTGTTGAGTTTGCATATAACAACAGTTATCAGTCTAGCATCGGTATGGCACCTTATGAGGCGTTGTACGGAAGGCCATGTCGAACACCGTTATGTTGGGCTGAGGTTAGTGAAAGAAGTGTCATAGGGCCCCAAATGGTTCAAGAGACAACAAATAAGATAGGGATCATCCAAGCCCATCTGAGAACGACACAAAGTCGTCAAAAGAGTTATGCAGATGTAAGAAAAAGACCATTGGAATTCGAGGTTGGGGAGAACGTGTTTCTAAGAGTTAGTCCTAGACCGGGCATTAAGCGGTTCGAGAAGAAAAGTAAATTGGCACCACGCTATATCGGTCCATTTGAAATTCTTCAACGAATTGGAGAAGTAGCATATCGACTAACTCTACCAACATAATTTGCAGACATACACAATGTGTTTCATGTATCCATGCTTCAAAAATACAATGTTGATCCGTCCCATGTCATCGAATGACGAGACTTGCAACTAAACGACAATGTTTCTTATGAAGAAAAATTGTTGCGCGTAGTCGACTCAAAGGAACAAGTTCTTCGGAGGAAAATCATCAAAACCGTGAAGGTTCTCTGGCAATATCATGGTTTCGAAGAGGCAACTTGGGAGCTAGAGTCTGAGATACGAGACAAATATCCGGAATTACTGAGAGGTAATTCTTAAACTTAGCTACGCCTCGAATTTCCGGAGAAATTCTTTTTTTTAGAGGTTAATAGTATAACGCCTGGTATTTTAGAACCCGGGCTTAAAGCCACTTTCAACTCATAAGAGTTGACATAGTGATTTGTATATATGAAGGTGTACAAATCCTAGCTTATTATTATAAATCTTTGTGATTTAGGGTGCAAATAACCAATTAGTTGGTATATGGAATGACAGGGTCGTTATATAGTAGTGCACATGATTTCTTCTTGATAATACGTGTGAGAAGAAGAATAAGTCTTTCTCTCTCTTTGGATTTACTTTTAGGGATATTAGTATATATTGTTTTGTCATTTTCCTAAAACCCTAGAAAAGAAATAGAAACCATCTCTTTCTTTCTCTTTTCATCTCTGCTACTTTACAAAAAGAAAAAAAAATCTGTTTTGTTATTTTATCTGCCTGGAATACTACTTGCTTGGATTGCTAGGATATCAGGATTTTTACTTGGATTGCGTAAGAGATAGGGGTTTCTCATAATAAGTAAAAACCAAACTATTTACATGATTTATGTTATGCATCGTCGTCCTCGTCGTCGTATACATTTCTGATTTGCTGCAAGTAATAATATCTCAAGTTGTGCTTTGACTTGTTATTTTAGTCCGTGTAAACATATTTTGTTCCTCATGTCTGGTAGATTAGATTTTCTGTTGAGTTTTCTCTTTGCTAATTTCATAAACAACCTGATTTGTATTTTCTTTTATGTCTTCTTATTAGATTTCTGGATATTCATAATTTTGTCTTTCACACAAAACATTAAAAAGTTTCTTACATGTCTACATCTAGGACTATACCTATTTTTAGTTTAAGTAAAATAAAGTACTTCTTTTATTTTGTCCCGTAGCTTTTGTATTTAAAAAGGAAATTAACCATTCTCTGATTTGTGAAAATAAGAGTACTTTTACAAATTCTAAAAGAAACCCACAAAAAATTAATAATTTATTAAAGCTTTGTCCGCCATTCCATGCCATGTGACTTACTGATTCCACAGATTTGAAATCTACCACTACTCCCTTGATTTACAGTGTACATTCCACTCATTCGTTTATAATCTTCTTCTTTTTCTTTTTTTTTCCTTTCTTTTTAATCATTAGTGGTGGTCACCTTCCTTCATACTAAATGAAAATTGTGTTCTCTCAAAATAGTCGTCTTTTCATTCTTAGCAGCATTATGATATTTCACATCAAGTCAAATGCAATTTTTATCTTTACATGCTATTAATTTACCTGACACTTTTAAGGGCGACCAATTTGTAATTAAGGGCGACACAAAAGACAAAATAGATTGAAAATATTTATATGCCCCTTCATAATCGGGAGGTTAATCCATAATCGGTAGTTTGGAGCAACTCTATATTCGGTAGTTATATGAACTATTTTGACTACCGATTATGGTAGATTTCGCCAAAGATTATACTTTATAATCGGAAGTCATGGTAACTTCATTTACTACTGATTATAGGCTCAACCAAATTCGAAACATAGAGGATTTTGGCATAATCTGATTTTGGGGCAACTCTATATTCGGTAGTCATATGAACTATCTTGACTACCGAATATGGTAGGATATTTGCAAAGAGATCCACTGTATAATCGGAAGTCATGATAACAATTCATTTATAACCGATTATAGGCTCAACCAAAATTCAGAAAAAAGAGAAATTTTGCAAAATCTGATTTTGGGACTACTCTATATTCGGTAGCTATATGTGTTGGATATTTTCAATAATGTTTGCCGCTACTAAGGGGGGTCCTGGGGGGCGTAGCCCCCCAGGCTGTGGTCGAGAATTTTTTGGTTGTACGTTTTGGTTAATGAATTTGAAAACCTATTCGGTTTTCCAGAAATTTTCACAAAACGTGTTTGTTCCCATAGGGTTTCTTCATTATCGGAAGTGATGATAACTATGATTTTGGGGCTACTCTATATTCGGTAGTTATACGAAGTATATTGACTACCGATTATGGTAGGATATGTGCAAAGAGAGCCACTTTATAATCGGAAGTCATGATAACTCTTCCTTTACTACCGATTATAGGCTCAACCCAAATTCAGAAAAAAAGAGGATTTTTGTAAAATCTGAATTTGGGACTACTCTATATTCGGTAGTTATATAAACTATCTTGACTACCGATTATGGTTAGATATTTGCAAAGAGAGCCAGAATAATCGGAAGTCATGATAACTCTTCATATCTTACCGATTATAGGCTCAACCAAAATTCCAAAAAAAAAAGGATATTTGCAAAATCTGAATTTGGGACTACTCTATATTCGGTAGTTATACTTTCTTGACTACCGATTATGGTAGGATATTTGCAAAGAGAATCACTGTATAATCGGAAGTCATGATAACACTTCATTTAGTACCGATTATAGGCTCAACCAAATTTCAGAAAAAAGAGGATTTTTGCAAACTCTGAATTTGTGGCAACTCTATATTCGGAAGTTAAATAACCTAAATTCCCTACCGATTATGGTAGCATTTTTTCCAAAGGTCTACTGTATAATCAGGAGTCAATATAACTTTATTTACTACCGGTTATAGGATAATCAAAATTCAAAAGATTTAGGATTTTATTTTGGGGATACCGTATAATCGGAAGTCATACAAAATAAATTTACTCCCGATTGTATAGTTATCTACCGATTGTAAAGGGTAGTTTGGCCATTAAAAAAATGCCTCGGAAAAAACCTTCCGATTGTGAAATAACCTACCGATTATTTGCTATTTTGTCGTTTTGTGTCGCCCCTAATTACAAATTGGTTGCCCCTAAAAGTGTGGGCTTAATTTAAATGGTTTTTAATTCATTAATTTGGAGTATAAAAATTAATGCATTGTTCTTCCTTAATTTCCATCGGTGGTCCGACTCCATAGGTTGTTTGATTTGTGATATGGATACGCGACAAATGTTTTGTTTGGGCACTGATTTCTGTCGTTTAAAATGAAAACACTTCGATTATTACTGAAATTATTGTATTATTATACATTAATGTGATTGAGCCTGTCAGATTCTGAAAGTGATATTGGTATTTGTACACGGATAAATCGTACTGATTAAAAATGGAATACACTGGAATATAATTTTGCTGCTGAAGTGTCAGGCCTTTATGGCATCCCACCACTGGTGGCTATCCTGGGAAGACTGTTCGGGGAACAATATGGTTTGTTACCGGAATAACTATGACAGTAGATTAGGAACCTATAATTATAGGTTGGCTTATGTGAGTAAAATGAGTAAGTAATTTCAGAAGATTTTGACTTGCATGGGTTTTTATTATTTCATTCGCTGCATGGTTTAATTTTCGGTGCACTATGTTATTTTTTGAGATTCCTACTGAGTTGTGGTTGCTCACCCCAAATTCCTTTTCCTCTCCCCACAGAGTTTGAGGAGCAGTTAGCGCAGAAAGCGGACTTGGAAGCTTACGGCATAGTACTCAGATGTTAGTATTCTCGCAAGACACTACTATATGATATCACAGGGATAATAGGTACTTTTATTGATTATCATTTTTATAACTTTGGAGTTTTTAAGTATTCTAATAAGAGACATTTCTAGTTTAATAATTTTTAAATTATTTTTCTTACTTTATGACTTTTGGAACATCTTTAATAATTATTATTTGGAACCCTTTTTATTGGACTTTAATTTGAAAGGAAATTAGATTATGAAGTCTTTATTCATTTTGTACTTTTATTATTATTCTTTCAAAAAAAAATTAGCCTGTTCCATAGTCATGACTCAATAATCCGGTCTTGCTAGTTGGGTTGGACTCGATCCATCGGGTCAAATCCGACTCAATAGAAGTCTGAATTTTTGCGGTCGTGACAGTTTGGTATCAGAGCACGGTTCCGATTTACTTGGACTGTGCGTATGGACTTACCAGTTTTTGCAAATTTGTTTTACGAAAAAAATAATGTAGGATGATTTTATTTTAAATATTCATTATTATTTTTCGACTTTTAATTGTTTTGTTTTCATATCGTTTTTAACTTGATTCGACATAGTTTCTTTTTTATTTTATATCAGCTTATTTCGGGATTGGGGAAAATAAAAATAAATAATTAACTAACGAAGTATTTTAAAAATTACTTGCATTTTTGGAATTTAAACTAAAATATTTAACAAGCTAAATTTTGAAAGACAAAATAAAATAAACCTTGTTAGTTTTGAATTTCGGGACGAAATTCTTCTCAAGGTGTTAATAGTGTAACACCCTGCATATTTGGTTTTGAATTAATGGACGAAACTCTTTTTAAGGAGTTAATAGTGTAACACTCAGTATTTTTGGTTTTGAATTTCGGGACGAAATTCTTTTTAAGGGGTTAAGAGTGTAAAACCCCGTAATTTTTTTAATATGATTTTCGCGCCTAAAGCCCATCCATATTATTCTATTTGAGTTTTTAATCTAAAACTTAATATGTGAAGATAAATATTTAGTTTTGAGTATATTTATGGTTGCCAAAATAAAATAAAATAATAAAGATGATTTTTAATTGTGGTGAATGTGTGCGTTGTGAGGTGTGTATATATATATATCTTTGTTAAATTTTGTGTCACTATTATTTATGTGTTTGAGGTGTATGTACTTTAATAGTGGGTGTGTTTAATAGTGGGGTACGTTTAAAATAGGGTGACCCTTATCAAAACTTGAGTGGTAAATAATAATTGGCTAGAGTTTTTATTCACAAATATGTGAATAGAAGAAAAAAAAACGAAATCAAAAAGGTGTTGTCACTTTCATCTTCTCCAGCTTTCTTCTCTTTTGTCTCCTAACACCAAACCCCAAAAACACTTTTACCCATCACTTTCATCTCTCTTTCCTTATAATTTTTCTCTTTTCCTTTTTCTTTAAACAATAAAAAGAAAACCCAAGCTATTAATCCTTCTTCTTCTTGGAAATTTTGCATGTCTTATTTGGATTTGGATTGATTCAAGAGTTTAGAATTTATAAAAAGGTAGGGGGTTTCTACCTAATATCAAAATCAAAACTTATTTTAGCATTAAAATTATATTGGGTTCCTTTTGATTTTCAAGCTAATAATCATGATGTTTGTTTTAAATTTATTATGTTATTTTGTTTGTATAAGTTGATTTATTTGTGAGTTCTAGATATTGATTATTAACCATTATTGCTAAATTATTCTAGATTTTTATTTTCACATTTAATGTAAGTAGTAATGTTTTTCTCAAAATAGGAAATATATTGATGCATATTTATTGAGTTTTTGGTTTCTGAAAGTTGATTTGATGCATTATACTACTAGTGAATGAAATTGAGTTTTGGTTTCTGAAAGTCACTTTGATGCATTACATCAGTGAATGGATGTGAATTTAGATTGGCGAAAGTGAGTTTAATGCATTAGTGAATGAGGTTTACTTCGGTTAGTTCTTTGGGATTCGGTTTGGTACACATAGGATTAAATGCACAAATTTGAAATGAGTTCTAGAAAAAAAAATATATGTATATATTTGCTGCTGAAATGTAAGGCCTTTATGGCATCCCACCACTGGTGGAAACCCTGGGAAGACTATTCGGGGAACATTAATGGTTTGTTTACCGGAATAACTCTGACAAATATATTAAGAATTAATATATATGTTTGATGCTGAAATGTCAGGCCTTTATGGCATCCCACCACTGGTGGCTATACTGGGAAGACTGTTCGGGGAACAATATGGTTTGTTTACCGGAATAACTCTGACAATTAGATTAAGAATCTAGAATTTTATATTGAAGATTTTGAGTAAGAAAATGTTGATTATTTGTGGCTGAGAATAACGTAAGTATTATTGCAAATTTTTATGCATGATTTTAATTATCATATCTGTTGCATTTGTTTGATTTCGTTGCACTCTATTATTTTTTGAAACTTTCTACTGAGCTGTGGTTTTCTCATCCATTTTTCCTCCTTTTCCACAGAGAATGAAGAAACACTAGCCGAAAAATAAATTACTGTTTATCATGGATATTTGGGCTTTGCGCATTTTGAATTAAACCCGAGTGTTGGTTTGTTTTAATATACTTTGATTTTGTGATTATTATTTTACAGTTTTGTAATTTTAAAAGTAATATTATATTTCATTTTATAAATTTCATATGAGTTGGGTTTTGTACTTTATTAAAATATTTTGGAACGAAAAATCTAGTACTACACGAGTGGCGGTCCGGAAATTTGGACTTGCTAGCTGGATCGGACCCGACCCACAAGGTCAAATCCGTGTCCGCTGGAAATCTGAAAATCCGGGCTGTCACAGCTTGACTGTCTATTTCTTTTCCATCATCAACTCATTGTCCTGGAGATACTTGATGTAGGGTTCCCTCCAGTCCTCAGTGTGATGAGCTGTCAGAGCTTCTAAGTGATGAAGAGACGTCTGACAATTGGGACATGACTTTTGCAGGATTCTTGATTGAGCCTTCATGGAAGGCCAATAGTATCCCATTCTTTGAAGCTTTCTGTAAAGTGTTACCAATAGTGTATGTCCACGGGTTTCTTCATGTATGCGTTTGAGTTGTTCGTCCGCTTTGTTGTTTCTAAGGCATCGTGTTCGATAGTATAATGTCCCGTGAAGCAAGAAATAATTCTGTAATTCCTTGAGATTGACCTTCCTTTCTGAAAGAGAACTGCTCAATTCATGAATAATAGGTGCTCGCTAATCATCTGCTTGAATGTCTTCGACTTGAGCAAGCCATGTAAATGACACAACACGCCTTTGTATAATGATTATTTTCTCTGCTCCTTCAAATTTCAGCTTAGAAGCGAGCATCGCCAGGTAGTCAACATGCCTATTATTAGTTCGCCCAGTATGGACAATATTTGCATCAGCGAAGTGAGTTAACAGCCGTTGAGCTTCAGTTCTGAATAGAGCAAGTGTGATTTATTTAAGGGAGTAAGTTCCATTCATTTGATTAACCAGTAGCATTGAATCCCCTCTTATCTCGAGGTGTGTTGCTCTTGCTTGATTTTCCAGGGACAATCCTAGTAAGAAGGCTTCATATTCTGCTGAATTGTTGGTGCAGTGAAAATCTAGCTTGAATGAATGTGAGAAAACCTCGCTGGATGGTGAGACTAACACTATGCCTGCTCCTCCAGTGTCGTTGCTAGGGGTGGCGGAACCGTCAAAGTATAAAAGACACGTCTCTTCTTTGATGACTAAGATATTTGGAAACTCACCAGGTACATCTTCATGTAACATTGTTGCATCCTCTCCTGGAAAAGCAGCGAGCAAGTCCATAACTACTTGGAATTTGATGGCTTTAGGCGGTGTACATGCTATGTCAAATTCTGACATCTAAAGTAGCCACTTTGATGGTCTTCCTATCAAGGTTGGATTTGATAGTAGGAACTTTATAGCGCCAGCTTTGGAAACGAGGACGACTCTGTTGGATAATAAATAGTGTTTGAATTTCTGAATTGCATGCACTAATGCCATAATGCTCTCTCAGCCTTCGGGTATCGGAGTTGAGCATCTCGCATTGTACGGCTGAAGCAGTAGATTGGTCTTTCGATGCCTCCATCATCTTCTTGAGCAAGGAGTGCTCCAATAGCGACATCACTAGAAGCTGTGTAAAGTATCAGTGGTCGTCCTTGCATTGGTGATCTCATGACATCATGTGATCATAATATATGTTGTATTTTCTGGAATGCCTCTTGTTGAACGGTCTTCCATGTGAAACTCGCTCATTTATTTAATAAAGGGGTGAACTAAGCAATGAATTGAGCGAATCCAGGAATGAAGCGTCAAATATAATTTACCTTGCCCATGAAACTCTGGAGTTCTTTCACAATGCGTGGAAGAGGCATGGTAGTAATAGCTTTTGTCTTTTCTGGATCGACTTTGATCCCTTCTGTTGTGACCAGGAATCCTATAAATTTCCCAGAGGAGACACCAAATTCACACTTCAGAGGGTTCATCTTTATTTTTTATTCCATGAATCTTTCAAAGACTTGTCTCAGGACTTCAAAGTAAGATGTTCGAGTCTTTGACTTCACCACCAGATCATCAACATAGTCTTCCACTTTCTTATGCATCATGTCATGGAATATCGCATTCATGGATCGTTGATAAGTAGCACCGGCATTCTTTAATACGAAGGGCATCACAGTGTAGTGGAAATTCCCAATAGAAGTAATGAATGCAGTCTTGTTTGCATCATGCTCGTACATCATGTTATGGTTGTATCCGCCATAACCATCCATAAATGAGAACATACCATGACCACTAGTTGCATCAACGAGAATATTAATGTTGGGTAAAGGAAAATCATCCTTCGGGCAGCATTTATTCATTTTTTTCTGAAATAAACACATCATCAGATTTGACCATTTATTTTCTTGACAGGAAAAACATTCGCTAGCCACGTTGGATGTTGAATAGGTTTGATGAATCCTGCTGCTAATAGTTTCTGAATCTTGACCTTGATTTGTTCTTCGACTTTGTGTCTGAACTGCCTAGGTGGTTGTTTGACAGCTTTGGATCCAGGAGTGATGTGCATAAGATGAGTAACCAATTTTTCGTCTAGACCTGACATTTCTTCGTATATCCAGGCAAAGGCATCTTGATATTATTTCATGAGGTTTATTAATTCCGCCCGTTCCTCGGGCGATAGTGCTGGTCTGATTAAAATTGGCCTTTGATCACCCTCTGTCCCGATGTTGATTGTTTCGAGCTCATCAGTAGTGGAGTCAGTGTCGTCTTGTAATTATCGTGGAGCATATTGAACCTCTTCTTCGAGTGGTGGTTCACTCTGACATGATTCTTCGGGACGGGGAGACTTTTTATCGTTTTCCCCTATTAATTGTTAATCATTGCGTCGTCGGTAAATTATTCTCCCCTCCGCATCATGACTGGTTATGAAATTAGATCCCTGAGTTGAGACCTAATCTTTGCGGCTCTTAATCGGTATAGAAGACGAATTAATCGACTTGACGCCTGAGGACGATGGTTCGTCTGTGACCTCTTCGATGAACTTCCAGCTTGGGAGTGGAGTACTGTAAATCTTTTTTGGAGATTCGGGGATGTTCTTTTGAGACTCAAGGAATTCAGCGTCATAGACCGGGGCGTAAGGAGATGAAGAAGCCGTAATACGAACAATTTTGTTATTGATCAGAGCCTTCATGCATTGATGGTATGTTGAAGGAACACTTTGTTATCATGGATCCACGGTCGTCCGAGTATCATGTGATAATCAGGCTCCTGTTCGATCACATGAAATTTGGCCTTTCATTGAATAGGCACTACCTTCAAGTATATGTATGCATATCCATATGTATGGATCTGGCTTCCTTCAAAACCTGTCATCAAGATGGGATGGAGAACGATCTTTCTCTGTGGGAACTTGGCTGCTTTGAGAGTCTTCATGGTGATAATATTCGTAGAAGTGCCTGTATCAACGAGAGCCCTCTTGAATACAGAGTCTTTGATAAAACCAGTTACGTATAGGGCTCGGTTATGTCCTTCATCTTCCATGCGGTCATGTTCTCCAAAAGTGATATTGTTGATCGAATGCCCAGACATCGGGGATATTTCTTCGACTGATTGAGACAATGAAGCTATTTTCATATTAGATGATATCTGGTTGAGCGTGTCAAATGTGTCTGTACGCTGCTCCCTGGAAAAGTGTAAGAGTTCACATAAGTTTTTGACCAACTGTGCTACCTCCTGATCCACCGGCTTCTCATAAGTAGTGAAACTATTGATTTGAGGGTCACCATGTAAAGAGTCAGTCCCTGCTGGGACTTCTAAAGTGGAAATACTGCTTAACTCTGATGTCAGTCTGATGAGAAAATCTAGTATGTGATTCACTGTATTTTTCATCAAATTCATGTTCCTGGTGTGGATCTCCAGGACTCGTGCCAACTTAGTCAGAGTCGGGATTTCTCCGCCTTCTGCTCCGTCAGATGTAACGTTAGGAGGAGGAACGTTGCCATTTGAAATATTTTGGATTGGGTTTGAAGTAGTTGAATTAATCCTAAGACCAACCATCTTTGTGAGAATTGAGATTGCAACCGAGAGAATGATCTCCCACTATGGTCGCCAATCTGTAGATGGGGAAATAAGAGTTTCTAGTTTTTACGAAATTGAGGAGACGGCCGTGCGGAGGGAACTCCTTGAACTGAGCGAACTGTTAAACCTCACACAGATGCACTGCAAGAAGGGAGTGCTTTGAATTCGATAGATCAATCTGTAATACTCCTGCCTAAACCAAGACAATGGTCGTTCAAGAGTAAATTCGGTCACAAGAGAGGATGGGTCGATCTGTAGGAGGGAAGCTGAGAAATCTGTGAGATCAATGGTGATTGAGATGGTAGGTGTGTTGTGTATTCTGTGTAAGAATGTTCTGAATGATTGAATTTACTCAGTTGAGAGTGATTGCTGAGACGATGAATTAATGTAGACGAAAGATTGTCTGTGTGAAATTGCCGAGAAATTCTTGTCTGTTTCAATCAAGATTCAGAGACCTTTTTATATTGCTGGAATTATAAACACCATGATCCCATGAAGTGTGATAGTTGATGGAATCGAAGAGTGGATAAGTGGGAATCATGTTAAAACCAGTTGCTCAACGTGCGGAGACTTGGTTGATTTTCCACCCAATACTTTGTTAACTCCTCCAACTAATTGTACGTCTTGCTCACATTATCCTCGTGTGTATGAACACACGTGCCGTAGACCGCCAGACCAAAACCCTGGTTAATATCCCCCCATGTAACACAATTGATGTCTCGTGTGATTGTGGAGTCTGTAAGGCTGACGTGTATTTAGTTAGTCAGTTGCTGACTTCATGGGACGATGAGTCTTTGTATTATTGATTCGAACGTGAAAAAATGTTCTGAGATCATGAATTGAACGTGTTTGTTGAGACAAAGGTATTATTCTCGAGTAAATGTTAATAGTTAAGGTGAGCAAATATTACTCATTCGATGAATTGTTGAATATTGATAGTTGAACCAATATCCCTAGGTTTGAGAAAATATTGCTCATCTAACCAAATGTTGCTCATTTGATGAATTATTGGTTATGGGACCAAATAAAGTATTAAATTATAATACTAGCAATTAAACCGAGTATAATTAATAAAATGTTGATCATGAGATCAACGTAAAATTATTAGCGTTTGAATCTGGAATTATGAACCTTGGACTCAAGACCCTAATTTGATCAATTGATGATTTATTGAAAATAAACCACAGAGTGAAGGAGGTACCGGCTACATGGGATGATGGATCGACATGTAGCGCCCAGATGCTCAAGTGATCAAAAATATACCAAAGTCTCTTGAAGACCAGTTGATTTGTTGATGAAAGGACGATTAAATACTGGTTTAATCATTAAAATAATGCTCGTCTGAGATTTTGGTGATAAAAACTAATTAATTATGAAGAGATGAGGGACCGACCAAGGGGTCATGAAACCGACCATGGGTGGTCATGGGATCAAATAACGATCGTCTTATGAAGTTCCAAGTTGTTTGGAAGTGTTTTAGACCTAATACGTGCAATTGCGCAAATTAGGTCAAATTGTGAAAATACGTGGGACCGGCTCCCTGCAAGCCAAAGAGCCAACCTTGGTCGGTCAAGGTAACATGCTCACATCACCAAAGTGTTCGTATCTCAGTTCTGAGAATTTTGATATTTTCTGATGTGCGTTTAAGCAACATTTTGAGAAAATATGAAGAAATTAGGGATTTTTGTTGAAACTGTGAAAACTTCATGAGATGAAGGAAAAATAATAAAAATGAAGGAATCATGAAGTGTGGGACCGGAAAAGTCCAAGGCATGGTCGTCCGGCCAAAGATCCAGGTCCCACTGTGTTTTTCCTAATTTTATAATATTTTTCATGATTTTAGGGAAATATGATAAAACCAAGGAGTTTGTTGAAACCAAGGAGTTTTTTGTTGAAACAAGAAGTTTCCTTTAAGTGAAAGAGTTTCCGTGAGATGAAAGAAAACAAAAATATTAATAATAATAAAATAAGGGCACGTGGACCGGCTTGGGCATGGTTGACCGGCTAAGGCCCGGTCCCGTGAGTTTTCCCTAATTTTATGTATTATTACATGATTTGAAGGAATTTTCATAATTTGAAGGAAATATCATGAAATCAAGGAATTTAATGGAATCAAGGAAACATAAAAATAAAAATAATAAAATAAGAGGCGTGTGGGACCGGTTAGGGCATGACATGACGACTAGGGCCCGGTCCCACGAGTTTCCCTAATTTTATATTGTTTTCATGGGATCAAGGAAATATCATGAGATTAGGGAGTTTTCATGAGATTAGGGAAATAATTATATAATAATGAGGAATCATGAGGTGTGGGACCAGACATAACTAGGGCATAGCCGGCCGGCTAGTAAACACAGTCCCTTGACACCTTTCCCAATTTTATATTATTTCCTTGATGCGAAGGAAACGCCATGAAACTGAGGAGTTTCCTTAAAACAAAGGATATTTGTTCAAATGAAAGGATTTTCATAAAATCAAGGAAAATAATAAAAATATGATAAAATATAAAATTGGACGTGGAATTGGTCATGGCACGACCGGATAGACGGTGGGACCAATCCCTCAGTGCCTTGGTTAATATTTTATTATTTATTATTTTCTTTCCTATTTTGCATAGGTTCATTGTCTCGTCGTATTTTGAAATACTCATTCGTGCATTCATATGCTTGCATTATTGCTGAGTACACTTGTGTCATTTTGGTCGGGGCTTACTTGAAGGTAGCTCAGATGCCCGTGTATTGAATATTTATTACTAACCCATGGAATTCTGCTGGGAAAAACCATAAATTGAAGCAATAAAATATTATGAAGAATATTGAATATTTTTCAGGGATTCAGTTAATGAATCTAATGATTTTAAGAATAATTAATTAATGGCTCTATACTAGTACGATCATCTAGGAGCATTAATTATTCAAGAAATGAATGTTATGAGCTTGTTGAAGCGTCAAATTTCTTTTATATAGTCAGGGAAAACATTGTTACATCCTGAAAATGTTATTGCTCTATACTAGCAGGCAAGTTGTCTAGGTGCCGTCCAATCTTTCGATTCTATATATAAGTAATCACTGAAATTGCTCAGCATTCATAAGATATGACGTTGCCTCAGCCGAAAGACTACATATCTACGTATGCTCTGAGAGACAGTATTCTCAGTCAGAGATTCTTGTGGCATGAGCTTTCATTCTTTCGATAAGAGACATGAGCCTCAATATTCATATGATTGCTGGATCAGGAATACGTATAATTATGGGTTTACGATTTTATCCCTTATTGAAAATACACCATCTACGGGGAGCAAGAGATAAGATGAAGCACAACAACATAAAAATGCTCCTCCAACGTCTCACCCTTCAAAAGGGCCAAGGAAGGACAATCATGCTAGAAATGCACAACCACCGGTTCAACTTCAATAGAATGACCAGGAAGAGCCTAACTTCCCTTTTCCAATTGAAGAAGTGATCAAATTATTGGAAGTATGGATTCAAGATGGTGTGATCAAACTACCACCTTTTAAAAGGGAACCAACTGAGGAACAAATGGATAATCCATGTTACTGCTGTTTCCATAGATATGTCAGTCATCCAACAAGTGATTGCATAACTTTGAAGCGCATATTCAAAGAAAAGGTCGATTCAAGAGAACTGGGGACTGAAGGAGTACACAGAAATCCTCTCCCAATCAGAACTTTTACACTCTCCGAGCATCCGATCAAAGAAGCAGTTCAATCCTTGATTGAGCATATATGTGAATTATTGTACTTGTTCAAAGCTCAAAGAAATGATATGTTTGTTGCATTGAACGACATTGTGTCAGGTAAATGATTAGTAATTCAGGAGCCACTCCCCGAACCTCCAACAACATAAAAAGAGATGTACAACTGGGGACTTCTCACCACAGTCCATCTCAAAGGAACTGAATTCAAGCGAGCGTTGGTCGATGATTGCACTGCGGTTAATATCATTCCTCTGAAGACTCTCAGAGACACAGGCATCACTCAACAAGAAGATACTCATGCTCATGTCTCAGTCATAGATCACGAAGGAATATCTAGAGACGCATATGGTTACATTATCCTCAGAATGAAAGTTGGGGATACATGGTCAGAAATAAAGTTTCACATAATCAGAGAGGATCCAGGATATGACATGATCCTTGGACGGACATGGATTCATGGTGAGAAGGTAACTGTAACACCTTTAATTGCACATTTTTCCGTTGAAGAAAGCTCTAACTCGGACGAAGCGTAAGATGATCCACCGTTCGAACATCTGGGGAAAGTTGAAGCCTTGATGGAACTCACACAGAAACCCGAAGAGAGCACACATGAATTCTTTAAGAGGTTCCGAACTCAGGAAAGTCTCTATTCCCCCTCATGCATCTATGTTACCAACTTTCAAATATGCTACTCTGTTCAGGGGACTTGATCTTACTCATAACTCATCTATCGCCAAACATTATGAGTGGTTAGTCTCACCTCAGCAATACTTCACCAAATGGTTGGACGCAAAACCTCTCTGAATCTATCATATTACCAAAAAAGTCATTTATGAAATGATGACTGAGCTTCACAATCAATATCCTAAATATTCTCCCTTGCACGAGTGTTCACATGTGCCGCAAAATTGGAAACTTGCACAAACGTGGAACCCCACAATACGAGGAATTCCGAACCAACAGAAGATATTCAGGGCATGAACAACCAAGCCTAACAAATTTCATGAATGGGATTTAGTTCTCAAGGAAACTAAGCATAATCTCCATTCCACAAGGAGTTCTAACTGGGAAGGTCCGTTTATGATTGCTAAGTCGATGATTGGAGGATACTAAAAATTGGCTGACATCAAAGGCAAGACAAGTGTGTCAATGATTCACGATAATTGACTAAAGTCTTTTGACGCCTGAGCCATTCAGCGTCCCAAGGTGTTTTATGTTCAAGGCACGAACTCTCGAGACACTTAACATTTTTATTTTAGGATTTTCTTTCACATGTATTTTAAATTCCTCCAAGAGTTTGCAATCCTTGCATTCAGTATTTGAATTCAATAATTTATCAAAGTTCTTTTATTTAAAGAAAAATCTCTGTCACATCCAAAATCCAGAAAGAAAATCCTTAACCACTCACTTATTCAAAACCAATCAAAAAACAGAATCAAAAGTAAAACCTCACTATCTCTCAGAAGTTCAAAGTTCAAGAGATTATGGAAAGGAAAACTAATGGAAGCCGACAAAGTAATATTTCTGCTTCTCTGCATTCTCCAAGACTTGCAAGGACACTTTCTCCAACTCCATCTTTTCAGTCAATTCAGCAATATTGGCCATTTTATCTACCATATCATCACTGGTAAAATGTATATAATTCTCTACTGCATCCTTGATGCTATCAATATTTTGACGAAGCCACTTTAATTTGAAACCAAGTTCTTCAGATTTCTTCAAATTATACTCCCAATCAAAGAATACATCTTGTGTAACAGTACTTCTCTCCCTGGTCCGTATATCATATATGATGCACAATATAGTTCCTACTTGCATTTTCAAGAAGTAACTGCGTATTGGATCCTTGGTGACAACAATGTGACCGTATATTTTCCACAATTTCTCATACATATCAGCATACTCTATGGGAACGCTAAATCCACCAAATGATATGTGAGATGAGAGTGACTCACCGAATGGAGGATCAAAAATAATCCCTACATTAGGGTATTCATGCACTATTATGTGGTTCTCGATTATTGGAGTAGATTCAACAATTGTGGGAGCATTTTCTTCTATCAATGGGGCAGTTTCTTTCATTCTGGGTCCGATTTCTCCTATTTATGAAATAACGATGATTTGGGATTCATTTTCCTCGACAAATTTAGTAACAATATTCTCATGGCATTGAGACGCAGAGATGGTAGCATCATTAACTCGACTCACCATACGGTTTGAATCATCGTTTGCTCCATTATTCTCAACTTCAACATTTGATACCTAATACGAAGATTACATGAGATTAGAGCAACTAAAGCATGGAAACCAAAAGCGATCATAAAATCCATCATGTAACACTATCTATGTTCTTTAATATACATCCAAGACATGAGCAAATAGCGTGGAAGTCATAGAACACGTTTTTCAAACAAGCTCGCATGAAGAGAATTTATACTGCATTGTATAAAAACGATGAACTAGGAGAAATTGTTAAGGAATCTAATGTTGAGTCATATAACATTCTCTTCACATGGATGTTTTCTACAACATATCAAAATTTCATAGAAATTGGATAAATGAGCAAAAAGATGTGGCCAAAACATTGGACTACATGTCAGCTGAAGAATTTCTGAAGGTCTCCTGGAAGTTTACTGTTTCGCTTATTTCATCCCCTAAACGTGCTCAAAACTCTAAAAGATTCTTTAAAAAATCTTTGAAATATCCTAGGCATAAGAATACATAGGTAGATCGCGAAAATCCGATATTGGATGAAAATTTTATGGCATTTTTTCTAAAAACTAAGTTCTGAATTTTCTGGTGACGTATTTCACTAAAAGTTTCATTCATTCGTGTGGATTCTCATTCACTCATTCACAAATCAGAAATATTATACTTCTATGAAGAGAATATGAGATGTATACTTACTTGAGGATTTTCTAAGCCATTCGAAGGATTAATATGGTCGGCATCAACATTGGGAGCACCATTACCTCCATTCGGTCCCAATTCTTTAAGGTTCTCTTTCTCACCACTATTTGAAGACGAATGAACAGCCTGGACATGTTGATTTTCCATGACAATGTTATCCTAGACATATAATCACAATTATTATTATTTATTTCGAGAAGTATCATGGTTGATTATACGAAGGGATACTTACATCAACTTCATCACCATCGCTGAACTCATGAGTTGTTAGTTGAACAAGACGAAGACCGTCAATACTTGATGGAGCGAAATTATGGAGCATACACAAACATTGGTTTCATGATCCTAATTATGCGGACAAAGAATAAGTCATGAAGGAATATTAACAACTCACCAAAGAAATGACTGGGGACTTCACATTATTCGGTATCATCCTGTAACTCCTCTTACTTCTGCCTTCCCCACTCTGGGGACTTTCTTGCACTTATGAGAAACTTAACTGAATTCTAGGTCTCACAACATGATCATCCTACAATAAAATCAATAAAATAATTAAGAGGCGGTTATCATGGATTCACCAAAATCATAAGGAGAATACTTACATGTGAACAATCCGGAGGCGTTTTTCTCATATCACCACTACAAAGATATTTTAATCTCGTCCGATCAGAAATCATTTTAGGGAAAGGAAACTCTCATACCGGAGACTTAACATCCATCGCAAACTTATACAAATTCTCAAGTTGGTGACGCCAGAAGTATATGTAACCCGGAGTTACGTAGGTATCTCGGTCAAAGCAGGGGAATAAATAATTATTTCCTTCCACAGGTGTGCAATCTAAGTGAGCCATCAGATGCTCAACTGATAGTTTATTCATTCGATGACCTGGAGCACACTGGTCGAGACCCATTTGTCGAGCTACTCTGTCGATGTTATATTATTCTACTTGGAATTCTCCGTGCATTACTGGTACTAAATATCCAGGGGTGCAACTCAGTATGAAATATTTCTCTCCATCACCCAGACCGATGCCAAACTTCAATATGACATTTTCTTCATCAGTATTAAAAGTGATCAATTGTGAGAATAGAGGAGGATCTGACACCCATGGGCGAAAGTTGAACTCAGACTCGATGTCCAAAATATTATTGAGGCGTGTCTTGTATTGTGGCTGCTTTGTAAACCAACGCATAATCATGGCATTATTTTTTTTGAGGAAAGCATGACAAGTATCAACATTGGGTCCTTTCAAGATTCTGTGAGGAATTAGAGCATAATTCTCAAGGTGCTCCAACATCAAAGCTTGGAGAAACATAGTATTATCATATATTTCAGTCTTCATGAAGCCGTTGGAGACGCTGGAGTCTATGACTAAGGAGTCTAAATTGGAGAACAGTGAACCCAACAACAGACTACCAATAGGAAGTTTCTCACCTTTAGCCATCCTTATGGCAAAAGGAATCACAAATGGCTTCAACAAATGTCCGTTATCCTCAAGAACATCCCTGGAAATCCATAAGCATAAGAACGAAGCAATGGTTAAGGTACCATCAACAGATTCTTCAGGAGCTTCATCTCTCGTCCACTAGTACTTCAACCATTTAATATAAATTTTTTTTGGCAACTTGTTGAATTCATTAATTTTAGCTTCCAACTAGTCAGAAATTGCATTCTCTTCTGCTGAGATCTTTCCGGGAAAATTACCAGTGATCGGGAGATGCAATAAAGTGACTACATCTTCCAGAGTAATGGTGAATTCTCCCCATCTGCATATAAAAGTATGAGTATGAATGCACCAATGGGAAAGCAAATCCACCATACCTGGTATATCATGATGAAATCCCCAACAGCTTGAATAGCTCGTGTCACTTGTGCCCGATCCAGCATGGTCCTTACACGACTATGACCTAACATATGTCTCGCCCATCCAGAGAAATGTGTCAAAGGCTTTCGAGAAATCTTGAGTTCTACGTGTGAAGCGAAATAGTGTTTCCATTGCAGGCAAAACCGAATTATTGCTTGAGGAGATACTAACTTGTTCTGACTAGTACTCCTGGGATTTATAAGCAGCAGAAATGAGGAACCCGAGGGATGCTTTTCGGGTCTATATAGATACACAAAGAATTTGTCCTCAGTATTTGGAATGTTCTTAGTTTTGGACTTTTCCTCTTTCTCCTTAGAAGTCCCAGAATCATCATCTCTGGAAGACGCGTTTGTAGAAACATCCTCTCTGGAAGTTTCTTCTCTAGAAACATCACCTTCAGAAGCGCTAATTATGATGCTCACATCAACGTCCACAAAAAATGGTAATCCTTAACTCTTACCTGTTTACGATTTCACGAACTTAGTGATAATAACGTAAAACTTCGAAAACTTTCTCACTCCTTCAAACCTGCGAAGACGAGCAAAATCTATCATTCAAGAGTCAACACTGACTTTTCACGAAACTATGAACAATTCATATAAACTCTTCATGTGAGCGTTGCATGATTTTATGCCGCAAACACACATCATAAAATCATAAAATATTATTATTTATCTCTAAAAATTGCTTTTAAATTGCTATTTGATTTTTTATCAAAATTATAAAAAAAAAACTCACGTATGTTTTTAAAATTATTTTTACGTGAGTTAATATATATATTTTGTTTTGCTCAAACGAGCATTTGTCTATGAAACGAGGGTCTTTTCTATTTTTGCAAAGGTCCACTTATTCCAAATAATTTTTTGAAAGTTCACAAACAAAATTTTATCATGATGTATAGGTTTATTTCAAAAAATATCTTGGGATTATTGTTTATTGTTTTAACTACGAACGAGTATACGTATCCTAAAGGTATTTGTATGAAAGTTCATGCTTTGAAAAAAAATTAGGATTTTCATGAAACCTCATAAACAAAATTTTATCTGCTGCAACTAAATCATGTGTATTCAGGGATTCATGTATCTCTTTCATCTTAGGGATTATTGCTCGTTTCATAAACTAACTAACGAACGGGCGTATGTTTGCTAAAGAAAATTTTCATAAAACCCACGTATACATGCATACATAAAATTTTGTTTTGAACAACTCATGGAAAACTCATGAACTCACAGAAAAAAAAAAGTCGGACTTACCTGGTTGGCGCCGGCCGGAATTTGGCAGGACGGTGATCGACGACGGGCGGCAGCGACTGAAGTCCGGCAAAAATCTTTTCCCCTCCTGCTGCTTGCGTGAAAGTGGTGAAGAGGGAGTGTGGTCGGTTAATCAAAAAATAATTTTTTTTAGGGTTACTTACCTTTAATATCAATTTTATTTTCAAAACCTAATAAAACATGGGTTTCCTTTTTTGGGCTTGGGCCCATTAACGCTAAACCGACATTGGGATTTTGACCAACCAAATCGGCGGTGCTTCATCTATCCGTGCTCATGAGATGACACTCTATCTTGTTATCAGGGTCCTTACATGAACATTTTCTCGTACATGACACCATTGGAGCAAATCGAGGATTCTGAAGATACCTTTGTACAACTTAGTTCAACCACTGATCTCGTCGACTGAAAATCACCATTTAATACTTTTCGCATGACTGTACCTCACTAATCAGGGGACTTAATTTAGATGGTGGATTTCAATAAAGGTCAAAATCGTAAAATCATGATATTGCATGTTTCTGACACGACTTTCAGGCATGTGACGATTCATATTTTATGAGCCATGATGAATATGTTTCTCGAAAGGCCTCCACTAGCTGAGCATTCGATGCCTCGTATTTCATCATGCATTATATGTTGAATAACATAATTGGGCGGTTCTCCGTAAGATTGAGAGCATTAACACATTCAGGACGTCGGTGATACTCGTTGTTCCCTAACTACATAGAGAGATCCCCCTCTACATAGAAGAACGATTGGGCGGTTCTCCGTAAGATTGAGAGAAGTAACGCCTTCAGGACATCGGTGACACTTATTATTCCCTGACTATGTAGAGACATCGTGTATAAATCCAGGCGGTTCTCCGTAAGACTGAGATAAAAACTCCTTCAGGACATCGAAAACTCTTGATGTCTCTTGATTATGCACCTTTCAGAATGGGTAAGACGCTTTAACTGGCTAATATCCCTTCTGCAATAGATTAATTCTACCGTGACATTCACCACTGAATTCCTAGAAAATAATCTATTTTATCTCATTAGTCCGATTTTACGATCGAATCCATGACTGATCTTATGTAATGGTAATAGATAATCTCATTACTCCGATTTCATGATCGAATCCACGACTGATCTCATGGAATGGTAATAGATAATATCATTACTCCGATTTCATGATCGAATCCACGGCTGATCTCATGGAATGGTAATAGTTAATTACTCAGATTCTGTGGTCGAATTCACAATCCCATAGGATGGTAATGCTCATTTTATTATTCCAAATTCATGGTCGAATCCCGGCTAATCCTGTGGATTGATAATGAAAAACTACTCACTTTTATTACTCGGTTTCATGAATCATTCTCCACTGAATTTCATGAATTAGTAATAAATACTCAACAACCTGGCATCTGGACTATCACTGAGTAAGCCCCATAAAATGATACAAGTGTACTCAACAATGATGCACGAACGAGCATCTGAATGCACAAACGAGCATTCAAAAATATGGACAAATGAGGAATCCTACACAGAATAGGGGAGCGAAAATAATTTTAAAATAATAAAGTGGCGCCTATGGGACCGGGCCCACCGGAAGGCCGATCATGCATCCGTGGCCGGTCCCCCACACCCTTTTCTTTTATTTTTAATTATTCTATTCCTTTCACGAACTCATGAAAACTCCTTTATTCTAGCAATTTTCCTTGTTTGAGCAAAACTCATGGTTTCTCCATATTTTCACGGGTTCATGAAAGATAATAAAAAATAGCGAAAGGTGTTGCGGGACCGGGGAACCTAGCCGGCCGTCCATACCCTAGTCGTAGCCGGTCCCACACCTTACAATACCTAGTCTTTCATAATTATTATTTCCCTCATCTCATGAAACTCCTCCGTTTGAGCAAAAATCATGGTTTCTTCATATTTTCTCAAATATTGCCCAAACTAAGGTTGCACAAGAACCGGTTAAGAAGACATGTACCGGACTTTAACCGGAAAAACCGTACCGGAACTTATGTAGCCGGTACGGGGACTGAAGTTGAGAACCGGGATAGGACCAGGTATATGGAACGGTTCTTGGGGTGGTGTCGGCTTGTACCGGACCATAAGAACCGGTCATTACAAGTCATTGATATAAATCATATAATTGAATCATGGATGTTGATTTTAGGGCATGTTAATAAAACCTAAATCTTAACTATCACTTGATATTTTCACTCTTTCTTTCTCTTATTCTTCCCCCTTCGTCTTCCTCACAGTGAAGATAGAAACCACCACCTTTTTCCTCTAATCGGCAGTGATATTAACAGTAAAATCAACTCGACAATGATTTACATCTTAATGGTAAATAAAAAAGGTTAGCTATATCATTATGATGCCAGATCGGTGAAATTGAAGCTACGATTGGAATCACGCATTTACTTGCTTTGACTTCAAATCTTTGCCAAATATTCCATGCCATACCTAATTCCTTTGGCATCCATCTCTCCTGCCATTTCTTTGACAAAATCGAAGTGTAATTATTATTATTTTATTTTATTTTTGAATTCAAGGAACTTTGATATGTCTAATAGGGAGGATGAAGATGGAGACCCCTTGACGGAAATGGAAAGGGGTCACTGGAGGTAAACTAAATTGGGTAAAAAGAAGGTGAGAAAGAGATAGAGGATCAGAGAAATTATGAAGAGAAATAGAAGAATGATTTTTCCTTCAAGGGATAATTAATTTGTGTTTTTGTGATTGGGTAATTTGAGTAATCGCTAATTTTTTGTTTCTGTAATTATATGTTAGGGAGGTGAAGAACATAAACCAAAATTTTTCAATATGTAATTTTTCCTAATTTAGTTAGGCTTGCATCTGATTTTTTTTTCATTGATAACTGGATTGGGTAAAAACCCGGTACCGGAGGTACATATACAAGTACAGGAATTGGTCCTCAAAATGAGGTACGGGTCAACACCAAGTACAGGGACCGGTTCCATAAGAAAACAGGACTGTACCGGACCATGTGCAGCCTTATCCCAAACCATGAAAAAGCCAAAAATTCAAATGGTCACATGACCGACTAGGCTACTCACGTCAAATTTTTTTTTTCGAAGAAAAAGGTTATATTAAAAAGAAAAACCTTTACAAAAAGTAAAGGGAGTTACACAGACATAAGAGTCTCCCAATTACTCCAAATGAGACTAGGAGAGACAAACTTAAAAGTATCGGAATCACAAGACCAAACAATTACAAGCTGTTTAACAAGATCAATAATCTTAGTCGCCTCTTTCTTTCTATATACAAAAACTCTCCCGTTCCTTTCCTTCCACAATCTCCAACAAATAACATAGTGGATAATCCCCCATACTAATTTACATCTACCTCTCAAAACATTAGTAGTCCAAGCTTCAAACAAACCAAATAGTGATTTCGGCATTGGCCACGAAATCCGAAAGGCTTTAATGAAGTAGTTCCAAACCTCAAAAGAATAAGGACAATGCAAGAACATATGATCTATTGTTTCTCTATCATTATTACACAGAACACACAAATCACTTTCAATCTCCATTCCTTTATGCCTTAACATGTCCCTAGTTGGAAGATAATTATGAAAGGAAGCCCAAATAATAAAACTGACCTTATGAGGAATAGTATTCTTCCATAGATGCTTCGAAAAATTGCACGCCTCCAACTGTCCAACTAGAGTCTCATAGCATTTTGCCGTGCTAAAATTCTCCATAATAGACAACTCATCTCCACCTTCCACAATAATTGGGATACGAACATCACGCCTAAGAAGATCCCATTCTAGATGCTCGTTGGCATTCAAAGTTCTCTTAAAAATACACTCTCATCCGTTACTTTTAATCATGTTTTCTATAGTGGCATCTTTATCTTTCACTACCTTAAACACCTCCGGAAAAATATCTTTCAAACAACCTCCATCAAGCCATTTATGCTTCCAAAATCGGATTCCGTTACCGTTATTAACTGTAAAGTGAACCATGTTCTGAACTATAGATACCATCTTCACCACGTTCTTCCAAAGACTTCTGCATTGGGAAGTAGAGTCAACATCCGGAATTAGTAAATCACTATTCTGATTAAACTTCTCTTGCACTATCATCTTCCATAAAAGATTTCTTCTTTTCGAGTACCTCCATATCTACTTAATCAACAACGCTCGATTGATTAACCTTAAGTTTCTCACACCTAATCCCCCATTATCTTTCGGAAAACAAATCTTTGTCCAAGCCACCCAAACTAACTTTCTTCTTCCTTCCCCTGCTCCCCATAAGAAATTACGCATGATTCTAACCATTCGTTTCTCCACACTAACCGGTAAATGAAACAGAGACAAGTAATAAATTGGTAAACTATCAAGACAACTCTTAATAAGAACGAGTCTACCTGCTCTATTTAACTTCCTCTTCTTCCATGTTGCTAACTTTTGCTCCATTATTTCCAAAACTTGCTCCCAAACTGAGGTACTACGCCAATGAGCCCCTATGGGCATATCGAGATAAGTGAAAGAAAGCTTTTCCGACTTGCAACCTAGCTCTCTAGTTAGAACATCAATTACATTATCTGTACCCACACTAATCATAGTAGATCTTTCCAAATTTAACTTCAAGCCAGTGATCGTTTCGAAAACCGCCAAAATTATTAAAAATCTTCTAACTTCTTCCACGTTTGCATCTATATAAATCAACGTATCATCCGCAAATTGAAGGTGAGATATAATTATTCCATGTTCCACCACTTGAAAACCCGAGAGTTGTCCTCTCGCCACTTCATCATTGATCAGTTTAGAAAGAACCTCCACCACCAATAAGAACAAATAAGGTGATAATGAATCGCCTTGACGTAACCCCTTACTCGGTTTAAACTTCTCCGTCAAACTACCATTCACCCAGACAGACACATTCGAAGAAGTTACACACCAACTAATCCAAGAGATCCATTTGTCGCCAAAATCATGCTTTTTTAAGATTGTAAATAGAGACTGCCAATTAACATTATCAAAAGCCTTCTTCATGTCAATCTTATAGAGAATCCCAGGCTTATTAGCTTTCAACCTACTATCCACACACTCATTTGCAATAAGCACTCCATCCAGAATTTGTTTGCCATGAATGAAAGCTCCCTGGAAATCAAAAATAATATCGGGCATCACTTTCTTCAATCTACCTGCAAGTAATTTAGACAGAATTTTGTACATACTACCAATGAGACTTAACGGTCGAAAATCTTTAGGAGTACAAAAATCTTCTTTCTTCAGAATTAAGGTGATGAACGAACAATTAAACCTCCAATCAATAGCACCGTATCTGTGGAAATCCTTGATAAGATTCATAAGATCATCTTTCAAAACACCCCAACAACTCTTGAAAAATTAAGCCGTAAACCCATCTGGACCAGGTGCCTTATTACATCCCATCTGCTTAAAAACTCCCCAAACTTCCTCCTCTGAGAAATCCCTCTCAATCCAAAGTTTGTCATCTTCTTTGATTGTAGGGAAATAAAGATTTTCCTTACTCGAGTGCAGCTAATTCTGTTGAGTAAATAAATTGATTTAAAAATTCCTTATTTCTTCTTTGATAATACCTTGATCAAAACAATCAACCCTTCCAACTTGAAATTTTGCTATTGTGTTTCGCTTCCTTCTTGCACTAGCAATGCTATAAAAATATTTGGTGTTGGAATCTCCCCACCTAAAATCATTCTGCTTCGCCCGCAACTGCCATTTATGAGCCTCCATAGCTTCTAAATTCCGCAACTGTAACTTGCATTGAATCCTTTCTTCCAACTGATTTTGAGGTAACGCCCCATCTTCCTCTTGAATATTCAACTCATGAATTCTGCCAGTAAGGGCCTTTTTATCTCTAGCAATTGAACCAAATTCCTGAATTCTCCATGGTTTGATCATGTGCTTTAAATTTTGAAGTTTGAGGAAAAAAGTAGTACTCGCACTACCATGAAAAGTCATAGATTCCTACCACTGCTGCACCTTCCTCACAAAATACTTGTGCTCAACCCACATCCTATCAATCATGAAGTACGGCTTGGATGGAAATGAAGGTTCCGTAAGCACTATAATGGGATTATGGTCTGAAATTGTTCCCGTCAGTACAATTTGAAGGGCATTCGGAAAAGCTTCCTCAAAGTCGTGACTGAAAAGAAATCTATCTAACCTGCATAAAAGAGGGTTAGAATGATTATTAGACCATGTAAAAGCTCCTCCTACCAACGGCTGATCAAACAACTCTTGCTCCAAAATAAAGTTGTTAAGCAATCCGTTATTTCAACTATCACCGTCGCCTCTATTCCTTTATGCGTTTGACCTTACAGCGTTCATATCCCCAGCAATACACCAAGGACCGTTCCACCAATCCCTCGCTTCTACCATATCGTTCCAGAACTCAGTTCTCAAATTATAGTCATATGGACTATATGCATTCGTCACCGCCCACTAAAAACTATTTATCCTAGTCGAAAAGAGAGTAGTGATGTTGTTGTATCCAACCCTATCATTCATTTTCTCGAACCGGCTACCATCCCAAATACACAATAATCCACCACTACTGCCTACCGAAGGGATATAATTCCATCCAAAATTGTCGTCATACCACAACTGACTGACAAAATCATCGGAAATGTACTGCATTTTTGTCTCTTGAAGTAAGCAAACCACACTTCTCTGTGAAGCAATCACATTCTTAACTGAAGTCTGCTTATCAAAATCATTCATTCCTCTTATATTGCAACATAAAATTTTAAAATCCATTTGAAATGGTTTCTTTCCTTGCTAATCTGATGTCCTCCACACAATTTTCACTTTCTTCTCCACCATGCCGATGTAGACACCCCAATTTCGTACGTAATTTAGAGTCGCCCTTCCGCGGAATATGGTCTAGGAAAACACCGTTCGTTAGGGTCCAGGGATAAGCATTTTATTTGAGACCAAAAATACATCCATTAGGTGTTGGTCCATAAACAAAGTTCCACCAGTCATGACATCCACTACGGACTATACCATAATGAGCCAAAATTGATAAACTAGTTGCCCACTAGTCTTGAAGTCCAGGTAAGTTGGACGTGCATGATAGTCCACCAACAATTAATTAAGTGCCACTAGGTTCGTGTCCATATCTAATATTGGACGTCCACCCTTATAACAAATGAGTAAAATTTCGACACCTTTTTGGTTTTGTTCGCAAGACATTCCATGTTTACAAAGATCTTGAAATTAAATGATATTTGGCTATTTTAGTAAAGATGATTAAAATGATTTTGGAGAATTTTTAATAATTGAAAATAATAATGATTTAAATGGTTAGAGAATTTAGGTTTTTAATATGAGCCATCAGATTTAGGTCATTTTAATCCTAAGGTAGTTATTGATGGAAGAAAGCTATAAATAGGGTGTCTTTGTTAGAGTTATGGAGGAGAAAAAAATTCTAGCACCTAGGTAGAAAAACAAAGAAATTTTTAAGAGAATTTTAGTGGAGAAATAGGAAGCATAGAGTTCTTAGAGAAAGGTTAGTGTTGGATTGTCTTTAGATCGAGTTCGCGGAAGTACTAGCCCCCATTGATCAATCCCGTTCTAAGTAACATTGAAATCGTCTACTTTGCAAAAACAGGTAATACTGAAACCCTCAATTCATTGTAAAAGAAACGGTGTTTGTTTGCTGATGGTTATGAAAAAATATTAATGGGAAGCGTCTACTACTCTCTTCTGTTATTGGATGCGTAATGGTTTTGAATATGCTCTTCAGTTTTGTATTGATTATGTGCCAAACCTGTTCATTGTTGTCATATACTGCATGGTGATTAGGCTAGCTATATAGTTATTTGTTGCATCTTTCTGAGCATTATAGTTAGGATCATCATCATTAGTTAGTCGATATTATATCACGTCTTGCATCTTCTTCTTTTATGCATTAGTAATTAATTAATATATGCTCCATCATCATCTTTAGTCAACTGATTTAGGAAAGTGTCTCACAATATTTTCTGTTCATGTCAGCATGCGCATCTAGTCTAGGAATATCGCATGTACATCATTTTAGTTGCATCCTATGGTAAAAATCATTAATAAGCATTTGTTCTTCATCCGTGGTTGTCGTTAATTAATATATTGCATCAGTTGTCTACGTTTACTAAATTCTTTTGTGTACCCACATATGCATAGTAGTTTGATAATATCAAGTTCGTTGAATAGCTAGTTCTCGGTTTTGTTTGGTGCAATTCAAGCTTATCCCCTCTATGTTCGATAATGAAGATGATTATGAGTGAAATTTAAATTGAAAGTAATAATAATAATAATTGTTAGAGTAATTGGTTCGTCTTGTTTGGTTCTATCGTAGTGTCATAATAATAATAATAATAATAATAATAACGATGTCGCCTTCATCTTTCAATATTAACGATGTCGCCCCTCAGCCCATGCATCTTCTGGCTACTCGTTATTATGACGCTATCATGAAGGACATACCATCCAGATTCGTTATGTCTGAGCGCGACTCAATTCTGTGGCAGTGCAACAAGAAACCGCATGCTCAAGACTATCTCAAAGCACTCCCCATTCGTGGTTTAAACCAGGCCTTAGGCTCTAGACAGTTCAGATCGGTGTTGCAAAGATCGTCTCGGTATACCGCTTTTGCGAGGACAGTTTTTGCTCATGTTGTAATCGTGCTATGGATCGGTTCGGAGACCATGCCATTCATTGTGCTAGCGAGGTAGGGCTCAAATATCGTCATGACCTGGTCCGGGACCTCTTTGTTGAGTCAGTTATAAAGCAGGCGTCTTTAAGAAAGGGGAAGCATCACTGGGCTTCACCCTTAAGCCGGCAGATCTTTTGATATATAACTGGGACAATGGCAAAGATATTTGCCTTGATGTCACCGGTGTTTCCCCTTTCTCCAAAGGGGGGAATCGGACTTTCACGCCAGGTCACGCTATCGCCGCTGCAATCACACGCAAACGCACCAAATACGCTGACCTATGCTCAACCAATGGTTACGGTTTTGGAGTCTTAGCTTTTACCACTCTAGGGGAGCTAAGTGAAGACACAGTAACACTCTTGAAAAGATTGAAGAACTGTATGGCAAGTCACGATGTCAATAATAACTTAGGCAATTTCCTTTTTCTTAGGTTAGGCATTACCATTCAAAGAGGCATCGGGGCGCAACTTGTCGCGCGCCTCCCTGCCAAATCTCTGTAACTTTTATTTGTTTCCTATTATTAATAAAAGCCTTTATTGGCCCTTTTCATAATAATAATAATAATTTCTCAATAATAATAATAATAATTGTGATAATTTTGGTGATAAAAATAATAAAAATAATAATATTGATTGATAATTTTGGTGGTAGTAATAATAATAATATTTTGGTGATAATAATAATTCTCTTGATTTGACTGGGTTCTGTTTCCATTTTACAGGATTTGGTGCGTTGTTTATTAGCTTAATAATTTAATTAGATTTCATAATTTTATGTATTTATTTTATTATTGGTTAATGCAAGTTAGAACCCTAAAATCCCAATTATAAAGTAGAGGTCAATTTTCGGATTGGATGAGCTAGGTGCCTCACACCTTCCTAGCTCGTATCTTTATTCCCGAACTTTTCTCGGTTTTGGACCAGTGCTATTTTGGGTCCCAACTCCCTAAGTTGGGTGGCGGCTTCGATAATAATAATTTCCCTTAATAATAATTTCCACGTGATTCCCATTTAGGATATTTGAGAGATCCTAACCGATTTCGAGGGTATCCACAGCCGAGAATTCACCTCCTCCTCATGACCAGGTGCTTCACCCTCACCCATGTAAGACGTTCCATAATTTTGGTTATCATCAACAGCCTCGCTACTGTTATGAAACCGCAATCTGTAGTATGTCACTAGTTTGGTCATGTTTTTTTTTTTCAATGTGTCTCTCTGTACTTGGTTTATACTGCCGTAACTACATGCTACCTGCACAAGAGAGTTCACTATTTTTTTCAATCAATTCTTCCTCAGCTGTTTCATTGTTATGTTGCACTTCCTCTAAATTCTTAACTACCTCATCTTCCAACTCCTTCCTGTTCGACTGCGCACTATAGGAATTATTTTCAGTACTCTCTTCACCTGACTCTCCCACGTTCTGAATAGGTGAGTACCTCGATCCATTACATGTGTTCGGATTTGATTCTGTATTAGTATGTAGGATCAATCTTCCATGTCTTCTGAACCTAGGCACAAAAATCCATCTTCCTTCTTTCTCCTCAATAACATTCAGGCCAGAGCCAAGCTGTGGTGAAATGTTATCATCTTCACTTAAATTTTCCCTTGCTTGGGTTATGTTCCTAACGTTATCTCCTTCATGCCGATCAACATTCTTCATCAATCTTTCCTCGAACTCTTCTAGTTTCTTAGAATACTCTTCTTCTGAGATCTCGACTGTAGGGGAGTAGTTAACATCCCATTGAACAGTCAAAATAATTTTTTCACCTCCTAATTCAGTTTCCACCACAGACGGTATCCTGTGTAAATCTCCAGCAACTGCAACTCTAAAGAAACTGACCTTTGCTCCAAGTTTAATGGATATTGTTTCCGTACAGATAGTCACCAATCCCCCTAGCTTATTGCAGATAGTCATGAAGTTTTGCTTTTTCCATAGTATTAAAGGTAACCCTCTCACTTTCATCCACTTTTCAGTTTTTGTGAGATAATCCACAGGGATTATTATAACTTCATTCTTCGCCTGTGTGCGTTTTACCTGAGCCTCAACTTCTTTGTTATTCGTTGGTAGATTTTCCAATTTCTCCCCCTGCCACTTCTATATTTTAATGATAATATCATCTTCCTCCCAAATTTCAGGCCTCCAAAGTCTTCTCCATTCTGCAACCTCCAACTGGACTGTTGCAGTAAGCTTATTTACTTCATCCATCTTCAGGTATCTGCTCCATCCAAGTCTCTTTTTGATCATAACAGCCACCTTACTCCAGCCTATGTTTTTAGATATTTTAACTATGCCCCTTTGATCTCCCTGTTTCTCTAGATACATATATTCACCTACAGATTGTAAATTGCCAACTGATCCCATTGCCACCTTCCTGGGTATATAGTAATTCAATACTTCAGATAGAGAAAACCAACAATGGTTACTTTCACCACAGGGAAAGAAAATACTGAAAGATTTTCCTTCTACTCCTCTTCGAAATCTTGATACTCTCAGGTATACACCTTCACTGTTTTCCTGAATTTGAGCAAGATATACGTCTTCTCATACCCTTTCTTTCCACTGAACTTCATCCGTAGCTTCCTTTATAATGTTATCCAGTACGATCTTCAGCCATTGAATCATGTGTGGATGAAATGCTAGCCATGCTCTATACCCTCTTTCTGTAATCTTAACTGTTTTGGTACTTCCAAAATACTAAATTTCAATCGTGAAGGATTTCCTTTCTAATTGAAAAATTCTACCTTCGGGATCCTTTGTGCCAATTCCATATGAGTTCTGACTTTGAAATATAGAGCTATCTTCTTATCTCGTTGAATTCCTGTTTCTCATCCTAGAAATTCTTTCTATGGATCTTCCTATAATCATTGAATCAAGAAAATAAAACAAAAACCCTAAAAAAAAAACCCTAAAAGCGATTCTATCAAGCTCCACTAACAAATAAATCCCGGCCCTAAGGGGAAGGATCAAAGATCCGTCCTTAGATAGCGGAGAAGTTCGATTAGCACACTCTCAAAATGATTCAATCAAGATTAAAACGATTGAGAGGCTGAGCTTGAAAAATTGGAAAAAAAATCGCCAAGAAAGAGGGTGATCGAAAATATCATTATTTTAATATTTTCCAAATTTTAATCAAACGAGCAAAATCAATAATTTCAGTCAAAGATCGAACTCTTCTGAAAATCCAAGATATTGCTCAAATGCACAACAGAAAGTACCAAAACTCTCAGGATTGAGACACAGACATAATGGTGACACGGTCATGCTTCCTTGACCAACCAAGGCCGGCCCCTAAGGCTTGCAAAGAGCCGATCCCACACATTCTTATAATTTTGACCTAATTTGCTCAATTGCTCATATTGGGTCCAAACTCTTTCCAGCCAACTTGGAATTTTCTCAATCGATCATCAGCTGGTCCACGAACACCAAGGGCCATTTTTATGCTCTCTTGTTCGGTCCCCCACTTCTCCATAAATTAGGTTTTATTATCTAATGCTCAGACGGGCATTATTTTAATAAATGATGAAACCGTCATTTAATCATCATTCTTTCACCAACCGGTCAACTCGGAACCCAGGTGCACGTTCAGTTTAGTAATTGGGAATCACATGGTCGTCCATTATTCCATGTGGTCAGTCCCTCCCTCACTCATGACCTATTTTCAGCAATTAATCAATTGACGAACAATTGACCAAAAATTAGGGTTTCGAACAAACGCTCCACAAATCATCATTCTGAGCAAGTTCAAACAATAATAAATTTATGTTGATCCAGAAATCAACATCTGGATTAATTATATTCGGTAGTTTACCAATATTTTAATTAATATTTCATTGGGTCACGTCACCAATAAATAATTCGTCGAATTGAGAAATACTTGCTCAGTTGCTCGAATATTGATCCAACTATCAATATTCGGTAATTTATCAGTAATTCGTCGAATCTAGCAATACTTGCTCAGTTGCATGAATATTAATTCAACTATCAGTAACTTATCAATATTCAGTAACTCGCCGAATTGGACAACTCAATATTCAACAACTCATCGAATTTACAATATTTGCTCAGACGAGCAATATTAACATAAGAACTATACATCTCAACAGACATGTTCAATCCATGAATCATTGAGCATTCGTCAATCATGCCCAATTCAACAAAACTTAGACTCATCGTCTCAAAGTCAACAACTAACCTAATACACATATTCCTTATAGACTCCACGTTCGTGATATATCAATCACGTCACATGGGGGAATATCAATTAGGTTTTTGGTCTGGAGGCCTACGACAAGTGGATTCATGCACGATGATAAATATGAGTAAGTTGAGCAAATGGTTGAAGGAGTTAGCAAAGTAGTGGGTGGACGGTTAACCAAGATCTGCATGACCTGGAACTGGTTTCACCACGATCTCCCACTTTCCCACTCTTTCACTCAAGAAACCGTCACGCTTATAGGGATCAAGGTGTTTACTATTCTGACAATATAAATAATTCTCTGGATCTATGATTGAACAACAACAATTTTTCGAGCAACCACTCTCAGAAATTCTATCAATCGACCAGAACTTATTCGATCTCAACATTCAGCAGTTCATTAATCTTGTAAAAACCCATAACACATCCACAATCCTTGATCATCATTGATCCCACATAATTCTCATCTTCCCTCTTACAGATCAACCCATCTCCCTCTTTGTGATTGAATTAAATCTGGAATGGCCATTGACTTGTTTTAGGCCGAAGTCCTACAGATTGATCTCTCGAATGTAAGCACTCCCTTTGCAGTACATCTGTGTGAGGTTAAGAAGTTTGCTCGGTTGAGGAGTCTCGTCAGCACGCTCGTCTCTTCACTTACCTAAAAACCAACAAATCATTTTTCCCCATCCATACCTACGCAAACCAGGTAGAACTTAGTTCTTTGAAAAATATACGGGTATTTGGTGTTTTAGTGCTAACCAACCAAGTGTAGAGCACATGGGACATATGTTGTTATTTGTCACAAAGTGTAGTGAGAAGAATGAGGTCTTAAAGTATAAAGAATCACCTTGTGGTGCGAGGTTTCTCACAAACCCATGGATCGCTTACTTTTTTGAACATCATAATGTTCAATTAATTAGTTTGCTTGGTAGTTTAAAAATAACTTGAAACATAGTAGATGTGGTTATATCTCTGGAGATTTAGACTCAAAGATATTTGCAAAAGTGCATGATGTCCTTTTTCTTCCCAAGTCGAATGACTCTAAACCACGGAGTGTGTTTGCAGTTACACTAGAACACTCACTTATTGATTTAAAAAATCAAGCGGATTTGGTATACTCGTCTAAGTGACTATTTGATTTGGAAGGGATAAACAACTAAGGTTTTGTGCCATGCGTATTAAATAAGTTCCCGTCTCAGAATTATAGCTATATATGTCGACGATATGGACATGATAAGTACTCTCAATGGAATAAGAGATCTTACAAGCTATTTAAAATCTGAATTTGATATGAAAATCCTGGGAAATCTCGATCTTATCTATGCTCTGAACAAGAAGACCGAGCTTGTGGTATATTATTCCACCAGTTTGCATATGTTAGTTGTCAGGAAATTTAACAAGGACATGCATCCTGCTAGCACTCCCATGATTAGTCGAGTTTCAAATGTACATTAATAACCAATTCATCTAAAGGAAGATGACGAAGTTGTGTCAGGAGATGAAATTTCCTTATCTAAGTATAATAGACGCATTATTGTACTTATCATAATGTACTCAACCAAATGTTACATCCTCAGTGAAATTGTTATATATATATATAGCCCAGCGCCAACGCAACGTCATTGGAATAGTATAATGAATGTAATCATATACTTAAAAAGTAAACATTGACATAAATTTATTTTATCCCTAAAAATACATAAAAAGGAATGCTAATGAAAGTGCAATCCAAAAGTTGTTGATTATGAAGGATCTCTTCTCCAACGAAAGTAATCAACGGGAGATATGATACACTATTTTCTAAGTCAGTACCAATATTCAGTTTCTAAAAGTACATGACTAAAGAAACTGTCTGGAACAAATATAAAAGTAATCAGGGGGATGATCCAAGGATATGATGTCGACATATTTTACTTCGAAATTGAAACTGTGTTGAACTCTTTTTCTCTTCGATCGAGAATAATTTTCCCCAAAGGGTTTTTTTACTCGACAAGGTTTTTAGCGAGACAAAACATTAAAAAAAAATCAAGTATGTTGAACGTTGAAGACATAAAGACCGTGTTGATATTACTGAAAATATATGAATCAAATAAATTCAACGCGATAGTCTGTCAAGCAACGTAACTTCCAGAATCAACAACATGGTCTTATAAACATTCAAGTCACCAAAGTAAAGTGTGATAAACTCCTTTTGACTGCATTAGACAAATGAAAATTGTCTGATATTAGGGGGGAGAATCTAATGGTGTGTTGAAATATTTTCCTTAACCGAGGTTGCTTTTTCCCACAGGGTTTTGTTACTCGGTAAGGTTTTTAATGAGACAACAACAAACACCGGGAAGTAATTTCCCAACTAAGGCTATTGTCTTTCCCACAAGTATTTTCTGCCTTAGGAGTTGTGAAGCAACTAATCAACGGAGCAAAGTGATCCTCTACAATGGATCACCTTTACTTACATCTGTCACGTTGTACCCTTTTTCCCCCATTAAGGTTTTGTCCCAATGGGCTTTCCTTGTCAAGGTTTTAATGAGGCAACATATTCGAGTCCAACTATGTTGTAAGTTTGATTAATATTGTACTATTTTTCTTTAGTTCAGGTTTTGTCCCTCTGGGTTTTCCTAACGAAGTTTTAACGAGGCAATTAACTTAGACTTGTTGATCTTTGTATATCGTATTTCATGTGATGAACTACATGTAAAGTGCGAAAAAAACATGTGAAGTACTACATGTGAAGAGTTGTACCAATATTTTATCCCACTGGGTTTTTCTTTGTCAAAGTTTTAGTAAGGCAATTTATTTCGGCACAAATCATCAAGGAGAGAAAGACATTTGAAAAAGCACTATGTATAAAGTTTTGTTATTGAACCGCACAAGGGGGAGTGTTACAGGGCCTACGGCCCATGGATGTGCAGTCCAAAACGGAAGTCTTTTGGTCTTCCCTTTTCCATGTATATAAATAATATTTTATCCATGTAACTATACTAATTCTAATCAATGGAAAATCCTTCTCTCTGTGCTCTTTATCTTTCCGTATCATCCACTGCAAAAGTTTTATTTCCAACCCATAAAGTTTTCTATTATTTATTTACTTACTATATCTTAACCCGTGCCGTAATGACACGGGAATGGATTTGTATCTTAAGTTTAGTAATTTGATTTTATTCGTAACAATTGGGTTATATTGCAATATCAAAACAAAGCAAAAATTACATTATTTTAGGAAAGCCATTTCATGTTTAGAATATCAATATTAACAACCCATTTTCCCTCGGGGTCCTAAGAGGCACCTAGTTAGCCACTCATTGGAAATGTCCATAGTATGAAGCAGAAGACGGCGTCCCATAGATGATGACACTTTTTGTAGGCGAAGACAATTATCACAGATTGGATGTTACTTTTGTCTCTTAACTGTCATCCTCTAGCCCCAACTGAGACTATCCACCTTCTCCCTCAACCATTCTCATAGAGGGTTGAACAGCTTCCATCAGCAAGCATTTCAACACATTGCAGCAGCACTGCCAAAAAGCAAACCTAGGCACCATCAGTGGCTTGAATTTAATATAATTAATATTAACTCAAAAGACAAACCAAAAGAGAGATTAATTCTAGCAGGTTACACATCAATTGTATTATCTATCACCCCTAAAAAAAGCACCAAATGCAACACCTATATAAGCAAAAACAACAAATCTTCTCTAGAGACATTGGTTTGAATATATGGAGGAAGAAATTTAAATTTCTCCATCAACTCAAACAAAAAACAATAAAAACTTTACTACATTGTGCAATTACCTGCTTGCAAACTGTCAACAACCAAATTCCTAATTTTTTCAAAAGTTTTGGACAACAATTCGTTTCTTGAGTGATAATATCATGCTTTTGAGCATTAGATCATTTCTTGATTCCCTATAAGATGAACTATAACTCAGGGGTAAAAACTAACAGTAACAAATGAACCAAACCTTAAAGAAAAATAATACCCAATAAAATTTGTGTTCAATTGAGAAAAATTTCAAGATTTTTGGGATCTCCCACAATATTCAAAAACACAAATCTTATAACATAGTCGCAAATCTGTAGTTTTTATGCACAAATAACATTAATAATGGTAGAATAACCCAAACTTGATAAACAGAAATCAAAATTTACCACAGATGTGCATTGTAAGTAAAGCCCCTCATGTGGGCAGTCCTCAGTTGTCCATTGAATAAATTGATTGTCCGGGTTCTGCCACTGATCATAATTATGTAAAAAAAATAACAACAATGAAAAACAAAAATAAGTACAAAATAACTTCTTTGAAATACCAAAAACTTGACTGACATAGCGTGTAATGTAGAAAATGCGAATTTTGTGATAATCCAAGACCATGACACCCTACGTTGATTACTGCTTGTTTTGCTGGCTACTTCGAGAAGAGATGTGTTAATCCCTTGGCACTTGAGGATTATGAAGAGTAAGCATTTGTGATGCCTACTATTTTCTCCAAGTTTATGTTACCTACAGTAATGTACTAACTGCAGGAAGCCATTTTCATATGTGAAAATATAATGTGATTGGTTCAAAATTTTGCTAAGCCTTCCTATGAAAACATAAAGAAAATTTTCCTAATGGTAATATATACGAATATGACATAACCTGATTTCTAACTCCCATTAATGTGAGTCCTACGTTATCCCGTAGACTATTGCTATGTTAACATACTCTGGAAGAAGGTGCTGATACCAGAGTAACAATAGGAGTGTCTACCACCCTACCAAACAACAAAGGTATTTGACTTAAAAAGGGCACATCTTTCTGAGTAACTCGACCTCAAACATCAAGAGTATATATATAGAAATAGTTGAGCACAAATATACACTGAGAAAATGGCAGGAGAGAAGAAAGAATACACGATATTAGTATATGAAACTAAGAGGTACTACTGGTTCCGATGGTAAAGCAACGATACAGAAAACTGTATACTCATATTAAGAGATGAGCGTAAACTAAAGTAATTATATACTTAGAAAATCAAGCCAATTATTGATGGTGAATTTTCATTTAAGGGTGAAATTATAAAACCCTAAAAGTTATGTGCTAACATCTTGTAAAAGATAAGGCCATCATTAAGTTATGGATACTCCTTCACTTTATTAATTCACCTAGAATGGAGCATGTGGCAACAATCCCATTATGTGAATAAAATACACGAAATTCATCCAGGTTGGAGCATGTAGCAATAATCCCATATACCCTGTGAATTTCCAGCATTATTAATTAATGCGCAACCAGCCTTGTATTTCATGTACTCATTATCAGTGCGGCATGACGACTGAGTGTTGTTCTCAGCAGAGCAACACGAATCTCCAAGCATTATAATGAAACATGTACGAAATACCCGTATAGGCTGCAACTCTCGGTGTGTTATACTAGCCCGATTGAGCCACTCTCGGTGTGTTATACTAGCCTGATTGAGCGTCCGGACTGACCTTATCAGTCTGGATATGATCATGACCATCCAACTCCACCAGCATGATTGGATGGCCCGGATCGATTCCATAACCCCCAAGCAGGTATGGAATATCCGCTGACGAACCAATGCGGGACCCGCATGGTCGGCCTCCCCTTCGCCTAGCTTTCCAAAATGTACAAACCCAAAGCAGTATGGACGAAAACCCTAAATTAGGGTTTGCGGCACATTACATGTGTCGCAAAACAGTCTCTACCATCCATCTTCGCAGGTATAGATGGAGGGTGCAGATGTATATTCAAAGGGCACGGAGTATGTCAACACAATTACCGTGGGCCCACCTACATACCTGACCAATCGGTCAGGACCAACCATGGTTGGTCTTTCCAAATCGTACGCCTGAATGGAGCATGACGCACGGCCTTGAAACCCAAAATTAGGGTTTTGAATCACGAGCGTCCATTTTCTCCGGCACGAATGGAGGGTCCGAGATTAGATCAAAGCAGGTCCGGCCATACCAACATGACCACCGTTGACCCATATATCCCCTCACCTGATCGGCCAAAGCATACCATGCCTTTTTGTCCCAAATCGTTCTCCCAAACTAGCGTGGTCGCACCTCCCAAGCTGCAAACTAATCTCAACCGCTCGATTTCTCCGGATGAATTGAGTGGCTTAGATCATGTTTTCATGGGACGGTAAGGCATAGGCATGAACACCATCCTACCACCTACACATTGGAGAAATCGGCCAAGACCGACCAAGCCTGGTCGTCATGGAACGCCCGCTCAAGGTTGGCACGACGTGCGGCTTTTGTGGCACCAATTTTCTGTCGCAAATTGATCTCAACCACACAAATTGGCAGGACGAATTGAGTGGCCTAGATCACGATTTTGTGAGACAATGAGGTATGGGCGCCTACACCGTCATGTTGTCTACACACATGCATAACCGGCCTAGCCAAAGTTGCGTCGCAAGATTGGATTCGACCAAGCTGAAAAGTGATGCTTGCGCTCCTTTTCATAAACCCACATTTCATCAACGGTCACAGATGAGTGTCTCAAAGATCATCTCGTCCGTCCAACTTCACCGGCTTGGATATACAGCCCTGGTCAGGAGTTAATTAGCCAGTGTGGCGTCATGGTGATCACCACCCGTCACTCTACCACAGCATATGATCGGTCAAAGGAGGGTTTGCATGCGCAACTTCCAAACCATCACATGAAGTAGGCTGAACATGAAGATTCTTTGAGACTCTCAAACAACGATGCTTCATACATGCTGAATATACTCGATGCAGTACCTGCATAGTACACACGATACTTCACAAGTATCAATTTCCTAAATAACGTAGCATTACATGTTACTTTCTATGGGTCCCACGATCCACACACACTCGAGACATAAATCATGTCACAAACTGGGGGATACATACTGGGGTATTGGTCTGGCGGTTTACAGCGTGCAGCGCATAACGCGCCATCACAAGAACGTGTCAGGAAGTCATGGACGGTTAGTGATGATGGGAGAAGTGGGCAAGCCTGGTCGTGTAACACCAACACACTACTCCACTACTCCATCACTCCAATTTCTCCACTTCCCACGAGATACGAAGGTTAGGCTAAAAGACTTGAATAAATAGGCTCTCCGCCCTATTTTTTAAAACAAGACAAGACAGAACTGAGAGAGCATAACACAGAAACCAAGTGTTAACATCCAGAGCTTGCTTGCGTTAATTACAAGCCTGCTCACCTTTCTGTTGCAAGTCATACATAGCCAACACCTTTACAATATCAACACCTTCTTCGCTTCCCTCCCTAAGATCAACCCCATATCCTTCACTTTGTGACCGAAACAAGTCTGGAACGACCATTCTTTTTGGTTTAGGCCGGACTTGCAAATATTGACCTCTCAAATCTACAAGCACTCACCGCGTAGTGTATTGTTTAAGGTTTAGATTCATTCCTCATTCACACACCCCAAATTACCAAAATCGGCAGGAATAGTTTTCACCCACAAACAATTGGCGACCACATTGGGAGGTTGATCTCTCGGTTGCAGAAAATTAAATTCTCAATTTTTCGGTTTTCATCTTGGTTGTAAAGTCAATTTATTCAACACCATTCAATTGATTTGGAGATGGTTGGTCTTTGGACCGCCTCAACAGTCTCGAATCCCGACGGTTCCTCCAACGGAGATACCCCTCTTCCAAACGGTGTAACTGATGGCGTAACCGAAAGAATCCCAACATTAAGCGAACTAGCACGGGTACAGGAGATTCACACGAGGAACATGGATCTAATCAAAGAATCAATAAACATCATCCTTAACCTCCTCATCAGGATGAGATCAGAGGTGGGCGTTCCGGAGACCTCCACACCGGGGACTAGTTCCCCTCAGATCAACATCTTTACTATGAACCAGAGACCAGTGGATCAAGAAGCGGCATCTCTAGTGGAAAGCTTGTGTGAACTCTTGCACCTCTCGAAGAACCAACGGACATAAACATTTGCTACGATTAATAAAATAGCTCTGGACGTACACCTGACTCCTTCACGTCCAGAAGTCCTGATTGCGCCGGAAATATCTGTAAATAATGTTACATTTACAGAAGATGACATGATGGCAGAAGAGGGTCATAACTGGGCCCTACATGTTACCGCACGCATCAAGGGTTCAGAATTCAGGAGGGCCCTCATCGACACAGGAGCTTCTTCGAACGTGATTACTCTCAAGACTCTCAGGACGGCTAAGGTTAATCCATGCAAAATTGTACGGCAGCCCACCGCAATGACGGACTTCGAAGGAAACCAGACTAGCACGTACGGGTATGTTAATCTGAATTTATTGGTAGAACCCATTCAGTCGAAAGTAAAATTTGAAGTCATAGAAAAGGAGCCAGACTACCATATGATACTAGGGAGACCGTGGCTTCATGACAATAAGGTCATCCCTTTAACGTATTACCAATGCCTGAAGACCATGCTAAACGAGGAAGTCATACGTATTCCTGCATTATTGTCTCTGTACGCGCCAATATGCGGAGTGGAACTATTCGAACCAAAAGAAACTCTGTGGGGTAGATCGGATGAAGTCCTATGCACCCCACTACCAACATGGGCCTCAATCCAGGAAGGAGATCGACTTGCATCACTGGGGACTAAGCTCCATGACACACCTTTTCTGACGAGGCGTCCACCTTTACTCGATGAAGTTTCGACCCATGCTCACGCCAAAAGGGAACGCACTTTCGAGGCAAGCCGTGATCAGAAAGAGAAGACAATATATCGGCGCCGATGTTAACAATTAGTAGGAGAGACTGGTACCCAGTCTCTCCGCCCAATCGAATGTTGCAAGAACGACGAAACACAAGAGGAGGAATAAGACGCTCCGCGACAGCTACAAGATGACACCAACTCCACAACTGATGAACTCGAGATTGTTAACATCGGGAATAAAGAATCTCCCAGGCCGGTCTCTATCAGTTTGACTCTGTCCGTGGAAGAACGTGCGGATCTTGTCCAATTACTTAAGGAGTACCAAGATGTATTTTCCTGGACATATGAGGAAATACTAGGACTGGACGAGAAATTGGTCACCCATCACCTTCATATCATACCTGGATCCAAGCCAGTCAAGAAATCTCCGAGGCAGTTCAGACACGAAGTGGAAGACCAAATCAAGAACGAAATTCAGAAGCTGCTGGTTTCATCATACCTATCCATCATCCGACCTTGTTGGCTAATGTAGTCCCAATAAAGAAGAAGAACGGATAGATTTGATGCTGTGTGGATTTCAGATACTTGAACAAATGTTGTCCCAAGGACGACTTTCCTTTACCTAACATCGACATGTTAGTAGACGCCACCAGCGGACACGGCATGTTCTCCTTCATGAATGGTTACAGCGACTACAATCAGATAAGGATGTATGAGTACGATTCAAGTAAGACTGCCTTCCGAACCCCTCTTGGAAATTTTTACTATACTGTTATGCCATTTGGTTTAAAGAACGCCGACGCAACATATCAACACGCTATGACAGCAATCTTCCACGACATGATGCATTAATAAGTAGAAGATTACGTAGATGATATTGTGGTCAAGTCCAGGGCCCGAGCAGATCACGCCAACGTCTTACATCAAGTGTTTGAGAGGTGTCGAGAATACAAGTTGAAGATGAATCCTTTGAAATGCGCTTTCGGTGTCTCTTCAGGCAAATTTCTGGGATTTCAAGTGACCGCGGAAGGGATCAAGGTGGACCTGTCCAAGACTCTGGCTATCCTCACAATGCTACCTCCCCGAACTGTGAAGGAACTCCAAAGTTTCATGGGCAAGGTAAACTACATCCGACGTTTTATACCTGGTCTATCCCAACTTGCCGCCTTATTCACTAACTTACCGAAGAAAGGAGCTAGCTTCGTCTGGACCGCAATCCAGCAGGAAGCTTTTCGGAAGATTCAACAAATATTGTCATCCCCATCCATCATGAAGTCTCCTATCCAAGGGAAGCTGCTACGTCTTTACACCGCCTTCAGTGACGCCGTCGTAGGGGCTCTAATTGCTCAGGATGATGATGAGGGAGTCGAACATCCTATATACTACTTCAGCCAAATATTAAGAAACGCCGAACTCAGATACCCCAGGGCGGAAAGGCATGTTTGGACTTGATCCATTCCATTCAGAAGTTTAGACATTACTTACTGTCTAATATGGTCATAATTGTGTCTAAAGCTGACCCTGCAAAGTTTTTACTTTCAAAGCCGGTCCTGACGGGAAGGACATACAAATGGCTTCTCCAAATGTCAGAGCTGGACATAACATGTGTGTCACCTAGAGATATCAAGGGTCAGGAAGTCGCAGACTTACTGGCAGCTTTTCCTGGAGAAGACACTACGGGACTACACGAGGACCTTCCTGGAGAATTTCCAGACGTCTCCGTTTTGGAAGAAGTGTGGATCCTGTATTTTGATATCTATGCTACCCCTAGTAGAAATACTGGAGGAGCGGGTGTAGTATTAGTCTCTCCAACTGAAGAAGTGTTCTCATATTCCTTCAAGCTGTACTTCGGATGCACCAACAACTCAGCAGACTATGAAGCTTTCCTCAGAGGGCTGCCAATAGCTAAGCAAGCAGGAGTCACGCGTCTGGAGATAAGAGGTGACTCCAATGTAGTTGCGGATTATCTCACAACTACACCCTCATAAGAATCCATTAAAATGATTCCTAAACCTAATTAATTTGATATGAAACTAAGAATTAAGGTACTAAAATTATAAAGAGACACAAAGTTTTTTACGTGGTTCGATCAATGTGATCTACATCCACGGTGCTTCACTAGTGATTGTATATGATTACATGATTTTACAATTGAGACTCCATTAATGAATATTTGGAGCTCTAGAATTTTGGGGAAGAAGATGATAAAGAAAATAAATCTCTCCTAACATTTTCTCTCTCCTCCTAAAATTATCCCCTCTCTCAAAATGTGTCTCCCCCTTCCTCTCATGCCTAAATGGCTATTTATATAATTTTACAAAATGTTAACAACTAAATTTGTCCTTCAACTTCGGACTTGATAACTATGCCGCGAATATTCGCAACTTTACTTTGCGAACTTCTTTTGCTTTCCTCGTGACTTCCTTTGCTCGCAAGATTTATTTTCTCTCCACAATTTCATAAGTTATCATTTGCTGTGATATTCCGCTCCTACATCTTGCCTCTTTTTTCTTGAATATTGCTTGAAGAGCGATCTTTAAGAAAAAACTAGTTGTTGTAGTTGTTGGTGTAGTCTTTGATCTTTGTTGATGAAGGAACGAGCGAAAGAATATCAAACTCAAAAAGTATATACTTGCCTCTATTCTTTTGCGAAGTTTTGAAGCTTTAAGAAGTAATTAGAAGTATCATCTTGCGAAGTATGAAGTATGCGAAGTATCTTGAAGAAGTATGAAGTATTTAAGAAATATAAAATATCCTTGAAGAAGTATAAGAAGTACTTAATCCTCGGAATATATAAGAAGTATAAGAAGTATTTAATCCTCGAATTATATATGAAGTATAAAATATCCTTGATGAGAGTGATAAATATTGCCTCTGTTCATGTGAAATTATTATTCCACTTTTGGTGAGGATTCTTGCTGAGAAGATAAAGAATATCAAATATTTTCTTGGGTATCCATAGTTGCCTCTGTTCTTTATCTATGAAGGAGAATCCTTAAGAAAATGTTGAATAATTAAATTTCATCTCTATTCTTATCTTTCCTTTGCCTCAAGTGGTAACCCTGCTAACTTCTGAATTTTTCTGCAAATTTCTGAATTTTTCTGTGAATATTTGGGATTTTCTGCGAATTTCTGAACTTCTGAATAGTGCTGTGAATAGTGTTGCGAACTTACTGTTGCGAATAGTGCTGTGTATAGTGCTGCGAACTTAATGTTGCGAACATAGTGTTGCGAATGTACTGTTGCGAATATAGTGTTACGAACTATGAATAGTCCTGCGAATTATGAACTTTTCTGCGAAGTTTCGTGGTATTTTCCTGTAAAATTTTGTACAATACTTGTGCGAATATAATATTTATGTAATGATTATGTTATGAAATGCGTATGCGATTCTTATGCCATGAAATGTTTATGCAATGCATTTATGATGCAAATATGATGCTTAAATGATGCGAGTATGATGCAAATATGATGCTTGTATGATGCAAGTATGATGCTTGTATGATGTGAATACTTATCTATTATAATGCATAGCTAATGTTTGTGTTATTTAGCTCATTTTTCTGCGGTAAAATTGATATGTCTTTGAATTGCCTCTATTCATATAATCATCTTCGCAAGTTTTACTTGTGTATTTTCGCGATTGAAATTGCCTCTTCCTGTATGACTTCGTGATATATATTCTTGAAAAAATTCTTCAATGATATTGATGGAATTGTCTTCTTTGATATATGTTGTCTTCAAAATTCTTCAATGATCTTTGATGGAATTGTCTTCTTTGATATATATTCTCTTCAAAATTCTTCAATGATCTTGACGAAGTTGTCTTCTCTTCAAAACTTCATGATGTATATTCTTGTATAACTTCTTCAATAATTGTAATGAATTTCATTAATTGCTGTGGTCTTATCATGCCTTCCTAAGTAAAGGTCTTATTTTTCCACCTCTTTTGTAGCGACAAAATCGCAGGACGTTCTTACACTTTCATGCAAAAACCCATTGATCTTGCCTTATCTTTTTTGTACAGTATTTTAGCCTCTTCAGGAATTGTTGCGACAATATGACAGGCCTAAATATTCTTGCGAACATAAAGCCCCATGACATTGCCGTCTTGCGATGAAATCGCAGGACGTCTCTACACTTTCATGTAGTGACCCATTGATCTCATCTTAACTTTTTTTATTCTGGGAGTTCTTTATTCTTTTCTTTCTTTCTTTCTTATCTTTTTTTTTTTTAGAAGGCTCGCAGAACTTCATTTGTTGCACAAATATGACAAGCCTTTATGTTTTCGCAAACAAGAAGCCTCGTGACATTTGCGTCTTATAGCACTTATCATCTCCCTAATGGAGGGTGCTGCCCTTTATCTTCCCCCTAATTGCCCCTTCAAGGAAGCGTACATCGACCATACAAGGTTAGCTCTTCCCATCCGGTTCTGCCAACAACCATCTTTTGATCGCAACCTCTTATCCTTTTTGCCTATAGGGCTTATAGTTACGAGGTTGCACCCTATGGGGTATCTTTGGGCCAAGTGCATCATTTGCCAAGACTTGTCAAAAATGGCAGATGTGGTTCAACCTCACCCGGCACTCTTGACTCAACCGTGTACCTCGGCGCCTTGATCGTTTTCTGCACTTCTTGGGAAAGACAGTATGCCTTAGTCGCCCAGCCTAAATCTTCTTACACCGCATTTTATATTGCGTAATGTCGTTAGATTAGGTGAGAATCCAAGGTGTCTAACCCGGATAGGTACCCCATTATTGGGTTGTACCCCAAAATTTTTACCATGTACTAAGGTCCCTTGGTGGTGTTCCGGTTACCCTTAGCCACGTTTAGGTACCCCCTTAAATGACGTACTTTAGGACTTTGCCTCTTACGAAATATAGCTTCGCGAACTAGGTTGTACGCCACAAAGGTTTGCATGTATAAAATTTTCTGCGGCTCTCTTTCTTTTTTGGAGGCTGATCACAGATTGCGGTCTTTTATTCGCAAGTTTCTCGTAAATGGCGGTATTTTTTTCGCCTTTTAAAAATTCATCATAAATTTTTCATGTATATAAAATGTTGAATGTTTTCATGAAATGTTTAGTATAAGAAGTATGAGAAGTATCCATATCACATCTTTAAATCAAAATTATTCTATAGAAATATAGGAATAGAATTTTCTCTATTTTTTGCAATTTTGAAGTCTTTGAAATTTTTTGAGATCTTTTAATTTTTGCGATGAAGTAATTTTAGAATCTTGCGATTGTATCACTTTTCACCAATCTAAAAAATCTTTGAAATGTTTTGAAATCTTAGAAATTGTAGAAATTTTGCGAGTATATCGGTTTTAGTAAATAAAATCAAAAATCTTTTGTCTTCCATAAATAAAGTATTAAAGGAGATGGTACTTACCTTTTTATGGCTTGTTGGTATCTCTTGCGAAGTATGTGACATGCCATTTCTTGTGAAATAATCTCCCACTCTCTTCTTGCGAAATATCCAAAAATCTTGCGAAGTAATAATTTGCACCAAGCGAACGATCATCTGCGAAGTAATGATTTACACGAAGTAGACAAACATCTGCGAAGTAAACATTTGTACGAAGTTAACATCTGCAAAGGAAATAAATTCATGCTGCAAAGGTTCGCAAGGTAAATATTTGCGAAGTGTAAGGAATAGAATTGTTTGTGTTGCGAACATTCGCATGGAAAATATTTGCGAAGTGCAAAAATTTTATGTGAATGTGGAGATTCGAACCCGCGTCATCAAAACCCTTCTACTTACTGCTGACCATCTGAGATAGCTTCTGTTTGTGAAAGTAAGCCATATTTCCTTCATATTCTCTCTAGGCAACTTGTTTTGTGAATTTGTATTGATTGGTTTTTAAGATAATATCTTAACTTTGCCTGTATAATATCTTTGGATTTTACAATCCTTTCAATTTCGTTCTTCGCAGCTTCACTTCATTCTTCCTGAGATCTAGTATATCTTCACATATGATTATGAAACTTTGTTGTGAATCCTCTCTTTATTGATGATACTTCGGTGAATGGAGCTTTGATTTACGAAGGTTCGTAAGATCTGTTAACTTCGCAAGATCCGTTAACTTCGCAGGTATTGAATTTATTCCTCTTCTGTATTAACATCTCTGCGCATGATTTATTTTGATTTCTCTAAAATACAAGTGCTATCTTGACTTCCATATTTTCCCTTGAAATTCATATATACATTAAAATTTGATGTTCTTGAGAGTTTTGAGGAATTCGATTTAACCCTCTGGTTATGGTAGTTTTGAGGGTGTAGTTGTGCTTCTTGGTAATAATTTCAAGCTTAAATTAATTTGCCCTAAATAGTGTTACTTCGCAAATTGACTTCTCTGAAATGAGTCTTTTTTGTCTACTGCTTCGTAAATTCTCTTCGCAAATTGGTTTACTGTTGATGATCCCTTCTTTCATTTCCTTTACTTGTACATTTGAGTAATTTATAGCAATGAAGTAGAAGAATTTGTCTTGCTGATCCCATTAAGTTGTTGTGTTTCTTTATGGCTTCGTATCTAACATCTGATGTTGTCATGTTGATGTTGTTGATCTTTATTCTTTCAACTCCTTCCTAGATACTTTGTTGAAGTAATTCTTTGCTCTTCGTTTGTTTGACTTTGTTGGAACTATTATTGATGTAAACTGAGGTGATTGCTTCTTTTCATCATTTGCTCCTCTCCTGTATTGTCCTTTATGACTTATAACTGGAAGCGTATCTTTGTGTGATAGCTTTTGTCAGCAAACTTCGCAACACCTACTCGCAAGTTGGCTTAACTTCTCAAGAACAGTTTACTTCGCAAGTATTGTTATTCTTTGCAGGTTAGCTTCATATGGTTCCTGTTTTAGATTTGTTGGATGGTGGTAATTTCTTTGACTTACACATAGTGCTTTGTTCGTACAGAATGTTCCCCCTCTCCGGTGGCCAAACTTCCATGTTTGCCCTTAAACTGTTGGAGAACAAAAGAGTTTTCATACTCGCAGCTGAACTCTTAGAAACTTCTTTTGTTTTTGCTTAAATGGATTGTTTTCTTTTGTCTTTGCTTAGAAAATTGAGATGCTGAAAATTGTTGTGTAGGTTGAGCTTCTTCATAACACTTTTCCTGAGATCATGTCACTTCAGTTGAGAGTTTTGTTCTTGATACGATGATTTCACTGTAAATTGCTTCCCTGCTGTATCTTTTGTTTTATTGGCAAAAGCTAATGAATTGATTTGTCTGACATTTGGTCAGAAAATTGACTTGTTTCATTCTGAATTTGAATGAGTTGCCTTTTGTTTTCATATGGTCCTTTGATTAATGTTTGCCTCATTTTCCTTGTTTCTATTTCTCTCCTAGGATTCACGCGAATTGAGCTGGGTATGAGCTGGTTTGTTCGCAACTGTGTACTTTTTCTTCGCAATTCGTTGACGCTTCGTCAAACCATTATGATAATTTCAGTTTACTATAATGATTGTTCGTGCTCCCAAACTATCATCTTTCTCCCCTTCAAATTTCCTTGACTGATGGCTAACTGCTTCTTGTCTTGCTAATTGGTTTTTCAGGTTATTGTTTTTCTTTGGTTTCCCCCGAAGTAACTGAATTTTGTAACTTCGTCATTTGCTGATGGTGATCAGACGAAGTGAGCTTTTGTTGTTCACAAAGTATGCCTTAATTTACTTCCTTCTTGTTGTTTCATGTGGTAATTACGAGATTGCTGGGTCTTTGGGACATATTTCTCTTACTATTTTGCTGATGATGCGTTTGTGAAGGCACCAACCTGTCTGGTTCTCACGAGATTACTTCGTTGTGTTCCATTGCTTGCTGTGAAGCTATGGCTTTCAAACTTCAAGTTTCTTGTTATCTTTCTATATATCATTATCGAGAACGGATTCTTGTTGTGCTTTGCTGTAAAATGAACAATCAAAAAAGAAGTTAGACATGTTTTGTTGAGTTCTCACTGTATTGATGAGTAAATCTGTAAATCAAATAAAAATTTCAGCATTTAACATTTTCAAAATCTGTTAATTTGGGTTGTAAAACAGAATTTGGTTATTGCAAATCAATGATTAAAACTCATTTTATATCAGGTTTTCCAGAGAGAGTCGAATGTTTAATAAAGATGTTCTTATTTCAATGGAGACTATTCCCAAAATTTGACATTTTAATCTTCGGAACTGAATGTAAAATAGAACAATAGGTTAGAGATTTGTCCTTTTGACACTAAATCGTTGATGAAGACTCATTTGGTTTCACTCCCATTTTTGAAATTTCATTTTACTGGAGCAATTTTGAGTATGTGAATTTCTTTTCCTTCTGCGAATATGACTGTTATGATCTATCATCTCTGTTAATTTTTATGCGAGGATGAAAACTTTTCCTCCAAAAATCTCTTCTTCTCTTCTTCTTCTTCATGAAAATTTCTTGAATCAACAAGTTACAGGAAGGATGAATCCATTACTCGTCCCTGTTTCTAGCGCCAATTATGTAGTTGCGGATTATCTCACAACTACACCCTCATAAGAATCCATTAAAATGATTCCTAAACCTAATTAATTTGATATGAAACTAAGAATTAAGGTACTAAAATTATAAAGAGACACAAAGATTTTTACGTGGTTCGATCAATGTGATCTACATCCACGGTGCTTCACTAGTGATTGTATATGATTACATGATTTTACAATTGAGACTCCATTAATGAATATTTGGAGCTCTAGAATTTTGGGGAAGAAGATGATAAAGAAAATAAATCTCTCCTAACATTTTCTCTCTCCTCCTAAAATTATCCCCTCTCTCAAAATGTGTCTCCCCCTTCCTCTCATGCCTAAATGGCTATTTATATAATTTTACAAAATGTTAACAACTAAATTTGTCCTTCAACTTCGGACTTGATAACTATGCCGCGAATATTCGCAACTTTACTTTGCGAACTTCTTTTGCTTTCCTCGTGACTTCCTTTGCTCGCAAGATTTATTTTCTCTCCACAATTTCATAAGTTATCATTTGCTGTGATATTCCGCTCCTACATCCAAGTTACTGGTAAATCATATAAATGGAGTATATGCATAGGAAGTAACACTAGCCCCATACCGATCAGAAGCACAAAGGTTACTAAACTATTTTACTGACGCCACCATAATCCATGTCGGTCGCAGCAACAACAAACACGCCGATTGTCTGGAAACACTGGCTTCCAAATTGAAGTTCGAAGGTTCGGAAGAGACCCTGACAGTAAAGAGGAGAACCATAGAATCGACATGGCTATCACAATACGGAGACACCAAGACTGATGATTGGCGAACTCTGATCACTCAAGAGCTCAACAGCTCACTCTCCCAAGGAAATGTCAGTCTCAAAACCCTACAAAACTTCTTCATGCTTCATGGTATGTTGTATTATCGAAATCCGGACGAATCTCTGTCAAGATTCCTCAGAGATGACGAAGCACAACTACACCTGAATCGTGTTCACAATGAAATTTGCGGACAATCACTGGTGGTAACGCTTTACCGACAACTCCAGCGTCTGGGATATTACTGTCCGGAGATGGAGACTCAATCCAGACTACTTCAGAAGTCCTGTTCGAATTTCCAAGCACCGCCACACCAATTGGAAGTCTTTAGTGTGAATCACAATTGGGACTGGAGAGAGCCAAACATCAATTATCTTCGTGACGGAACAAATCCTGTCAATCAAAAAGATGCCGTCAAGATAAAGCAAAAATCCAAGCGATTCGTATTCTACGAAGGGATCCTGTACCGCAAGAGTTTCATAGGTAATCTGTTAAGATGCCTGGCAGGGGTGGAAATTTCAGTCATTCTGAAAGAAACACACGAAGGGGAGCATCAAGAGAAGAGGAAACTATTTCTCCAGATACATGAGAAATACTATTGGCCGACCATGGAGGATGATGCGGCCACTTTTGTTTAAAGATGCCACAAATGCCAGATTCATGGGAACCTTGTTCACGCGCCTTCCACCCCTTTGCACTCAGTAAGCAGCCCGTGGCCATTCTACAGCTGGGGACTGGACATTATCGGGAAAATCAACCCGCCCTCATCGAAGCAGCACGAGTACATCATAACCGCGACAGAATACTTCACCAAATAGGTATAAGCCATTCCCCTGCGAGGAATTACAGAAGCAACAATTGCGGCTTTCATTAAAGAACACATCATTTTTCGTTTTGGTGTACCTAAGCATATCATCACTGATAACGGCACTCCTTTCGCCAATAAACAGGTACGAGAGTTACTTGATGGATATGGCATCAAATAGATTTTCTCCACCATCTACTATCCTCAAGGGAACATACAAGCTGAAAGTACCAACAAGACGCTGATCCGGATCATCAGTCGAACAGTACATGACAATCCTAGGGAATGGCACGACCAGTTACCAATGGCACTGTGGGCATATCGGACATCACCTAGAAGATCCATTGGAGTTTCCCCATATTCACTTGTTTATGGAGCGGACGCAATTCTCCCGGAAGAGATCAAAATCCCATCAGCCAGGATTGTGGCAGCGACCGGGATCCACTGGGACAAGGAATAAGCTTCTAATTCCAGAGTAGCGGAGTTAGACACTCTGGATTTCAGAAGAAACAAAGCGGAAGAACGCATTCAGGTGTACATGAACAGAATTTCCAGGGCATATAACAAAACTGTGAAACCACGTATTTTCAAAGTGGGAGATTTGGTCTTGAAAACGGCTAAGCACATCAAGCAAGACATGTCCGCATCAAAATTCTCACCAAAATGTGAAGGTCCCTACGCAGTGACCAAGGCTTACAATACTGGCTACTATAAGATCATCAAGGTGGACGGAGGTTGGCTGGAAGCGGTCATCAATGGAAAATGGCTCAAATCATATCATGCTTGACCATTGTTCACTCTGTCTCGTGACGCTACAATACAGGCATTTATTTTCATTACATGTTTGAATTATCAGTTATATTCATAAACGCATTAATGAAAACCTGTTTCACCAATCCAAAAAAAAAGAGTGCAGTTTATTCCGCAAAGATGTTCAAAAGAAAACTTTTGCACAAATATCATTAACAATGAGGGAATACAGCTACATGCGATTTAGAAGAGGCCATCTAGAAGATTATAATTCCTTGAGAGCATCATTTCCAGTCTAGCCTGATACATCTCTGTCCTTTTCTTCAAGTCCTGTACTGCATGTTCTACCTTCTTTGATTCTACAGCCAGAGCCTTTTCCTCTTCCAAAATATCTTTCGTAACAAGAACAACATTCACGAGGATACCATCTCGATCGACCTTGATGATATCAAGACGCTGCCGCAACCAACCCACGTTAAACTCCATGGATTCGCAGGTAGATACCATATCCTCCCACTTTTCGAGGATTTATTCGGCAACGTTGCGGATAGAAATCTTCTCCATCTCAGCAACCATGGGAAGAAGGTAGTTTACCGTGGTGACCAGAGAAGATGAGCAATGTCGGACCACATTCCTGGTTGCGATGTGGTCGTACTTCCTCCATAACTTTGTGTACATAGGTACAAACTCATTTCGCACTAAGAACCCACCAACATCTCGGTAGCTGGAAGATAAGCACTTCATGCGAATATTGAATGAAATGCCCGCATTAGGGTATTCATAAGATGAGATACCCAGATCAACATCTTCGAGGTCCACAGGGGTAGGCGTGTTTGAGTTTGAAGGAAGAGGACTGTTTAAGTCGTCATCATCAATAACTGTCACACATGTTCCGATGGGATATCTCTGCAAGGAAGAGAGGATTATTCACCTGACCATTATGAAACAAGCAATTAATCAGAAAAGGAAAGAAGACGAACCAGAACGATCTTCTTGACTCGAAGAACACGAGCAGGAGATTCATTATGAAGCTCGCATGCAGACCACGTACGCTTGACAGAAGATCCTGGGTGGTACGAAGAAGATGATTTACTGTTGCTTGACATGTTGGAGAGGTAGAGCTTTCTACAGAAAATTTCATTAATGAACAACGGTTTTAAACCACGCATATACACTGAAGGAAACCCTAAGGGAGACAGGATCAACAAAAATGGAACTCGTCCGATAAATGAGGTCTCAATGTCGCCCAGGTCGTACTTCTCCTCCAAACCCTAATCATAACTCCCAAGGCGACGCTTGACGATGTCGACCTATCCGGTAAATATGCATTCACTTTAGATTGGTCATTTCAGTGTACAAATATGTCACCATCTCATACCTACCCCACAATAGTGTAACCATTATGTGCTAGGCAGGGGACTTAATGTTGATGGTGGATTTTCATTTAAGGGTGAAATTGTAAAACCCTAAAAGTTATGCGCTAACATCTTGTAAAAGATAAGGCCATCATTAAGTGATGGATACTCCTTAACTTTATTCATTCACCTAGAATGGAGCATGTGGCAACAATCCCATTCTGTGAATAAAATACACGAAATTCATCCAGGTTGGAGCATGTAGCAACAATCCCGTATACCCTGTGAATTTCCAGCATTATTAATTAATGTGCAACCAGCCTTGTATTTCCTTTAATCATTGTCAGTGCGGCATGACGACTGAGTGTTGTTCTTAACAGAGCAACACGAATCTCCAAGCATTATAATGAAACATGTATGAAATACCCGTACATGTTGTAACTCTCGGTGTGTTATACTAGCCCAATTGAGCCACTCTCGGTATGTTATACTAGCCCGATTGAGTATCCGGACTGACCGTATTAGTCTGGATATGATCACGACCATCCAACTCCACCAGCATGATTGGATGGCCCAGATCGATTCCATAACCCCCAAGCAGGTATGGAATATCCACTGCCGAACCAATAGGGCCCCCGCATGGTCGGCCTCCCCTTGGCCTAACTTGCCAAAACGTACAAACCCAAAGAAGCATGGACGAAAACTCTAAATTAGGGTATTCGGCATATTACATGTGTCGCAAAACAGTTTCAACCAACCATCTTTGCAGGTATAGTTGGAGGGTGCATATGTAGATTCAAAGGGCATGGAGTATGTTAATACAATCATTGTGGGCCCACCTACATACCTGACCAATCGATTAGGACCAACCATGGTTGGTCGTTCCTAATCATACGCCTGAATGGAGCATGACGCACGGCCTTGAAACCCAAAATTAGGGTTTTGAATCACGAGCGTCCATTTTCTCCGGCACGAATGGAGGGTCCGAGATTAGATTAAAGCAGGTCCGGCCATACCAACATGACCACCGTGGACCCATCTATCCCCTCACCTGATCGGCCAAGGCATACCATGCCTGGTTATCCCAAATCTTTCGCCCAAACTAGCGTAGTCGCACCTCCCAATCTGCAAACTAATCTTAACCGCTCGATTTCTCCGGAAGAATTGAGTGGCTTAGATCATGTTTTCATGGGACGATAAGGCATAGGCATGAACACCAGCCTACCACCTACATGTTGGAGCAATTGGCCAAGACCGACCGAGCCTGGTCGTCTTGGAACGCCCGTTCAAGGTTGGTACGATGTGCGGCTTTTGCGGCACCAATTTTCTGTCGCAAATTGATCTCAACCACACAACTTCGCAGGACGAATTGAGTGGCCTAGATCACGCTTTCGTGAGACAATGAGGTATGGGCGCCTACATCGTCATGTTGTCTACACACTTGCACAACTGGCCTAGCCAAAGTTGCGTCCCAGGCTTGGATTCGACCAAGCTGAAAAGTGATGCTTGCGCTCCTTTTCATTAACCCTAATTTCATCAACGGACGCAGATGAGTGTCTCAAAGATCATCTCGTCCGTCCAACTTCACCGGCTTGGCTATACAGCCCTGGTCAGGAGTTAATTGGTCAGTGTGGCGTCATGGCAATCACCACCCGTCACTCTACCACACCATGTGATCGGTCAAAGGAGGGTTTGCATGCGCAACTTCCAAACCATCATATGAAGTAGGTTGAACATGAAGTTTCTTTGAGACTCTCAAACAGCGATGCTTCATACATGCTGAATATACTCGATGCAGTACCTGCATAGTATACACACGATACTTCACAAGTATCAATTTCCTAAATAACGTAGCATTACATGTTACTTTCTGTGGGTCCCACGATCCACACACACTCGAGACATCAATCATGTCACAAATTGGGGGATACATACTGGGGTATTGGTCTGGCGGTTTTCAGCATGCAGCGCACAATGCGCCATCACAAGAACGTGTCAGGAAGGCATGGACGGTTAGTGATGATGGGAGAAGTTGGCAAGCCTGGTCGTGTAACACCAACACACTACTCCACTACTCCACTTTCTCCACTTCCCACGAGATACGAAGGTTAGGCTAAAAGACTTGTATAAATAGGCTCTCCGCCCTATTTTTTAAAACAAGACAAGACAGAACAGAGAGAGCATCACACAGAAACCAAGTGTTAACATCCAGAGCCTGCTTGCGTTAATTACAAGCTAGCTCACCTTTCTGTTGCAATTCATAAATAGCCAAAACCTTCACAATCTCAACACCTTCTTCACTTACCTCCCTAAGATCAACCCCATCTCCTTCACTTTGTGACCGAAAAAAGTCTGGAACGGCCATTCTTTTTGGTTTAGGCCGGACTTGCACAGATTGACCTCTCGAATCTATAAGCACTCACCGCGCAGTGCATTATTTATGGTTTAGATTCATTCCTCATCCACACACCCCAAATTACCAAAATCGGCAGGAATAGTTTTCACCTACAAACACCAATAACAAAGTATACAGTTAGTACCTTGTTTATACCATGCATAAGGATTTTACTACTGCTTAGTAACTTATCCTTTGCAGTAAGTAAAAACTTCCTCTCTTGTTGAATCCATGGTTATATCCACACATGACTTCTTCCAGGTTCCTAACTTCTGCAACAACAAAAGCACAAACATCAACAAAGAGAATTTTGCTATAGGCTTGTAACAACTTTGGGTGAAAAATTAAAAATTAGTATGGAAATATTGATAAGGTTTTTCAGCCTGTTTCCATAGCTACAAAAACTACGCAGGTTCGCAGCACGCATAAATATCTTTTTGGATATAGTGCTTCCATGGGTTGTGTTTTAGCAAACAAATGCTTCGAATTCATAAGTGAGTGTAGCTTTCATTGGAAAAATATTTGAAATGATTCCTTTGATGTTCCGTTATCCAAGATCGTAAACCCAATTGATTATTGAAAATATTAAATATCTTATTTAGTGAACTGAACTAACGCAATCATTGAAATTACTGCATCATTGTCTTAAGTTAAAGGCTTTTAAGCTTTAAGTACCTGATTCATGCTATAATTTTAGATTGCGAACCATAGGGTGGAATTCCTGAAATGGAATAGCTGGCTTGAAAAGATGCCACAATATCAACCTGCTTCGTACTGTAAAAGGCAATATCCTTTTGTGTCCCTTTCGTTCCTGTATTAACGCTCCCCCTTATTGCAGCAATCATTACTGATGTGCCTGACCCGATAGCCAACAGAGTATCGTCCTAAATGTATCAAGAAGATTGTTAGCCTGATCTTGGCACACAAAACATATTAATGGTCACGATAAGTATCCATTTATTTTTGTATTTACCGTCTACGTCAAAGATGAGATCGTTTACAGTAAGGGAGAATGTAACCTAATCACATGTACAAAAGCATCTCAAATTACGTTTCAAGAAACAGAATTGCAAAGAAACGCCGTCACATGTCCCTGGTTTCCTCAGACATCTTTAAAAAAATAACTAAACAACTTACTGTAAAAACTAAAGGAAAACAACCAACAAATGGGATTTAACCTAGAAAATTCAGAATCCAAATCAAGAATTTCTCAATTCATATCAATTCATATCCTTGTATCTTTGCTCTATATGCTAGAGATCTTCCCCCACTATGATTGCCAGCTTCTCCTCCATGTAACATCTTCAATATCTTTTCTCCTTCTTCGCGAGTTAAGCACCTGAGAGGTGGTCCACTAAAAGATTTTCTGTATAAAATTCCTTCTCGCAACTCATAGTTTGTTGCACGACTCTTTAGTTTATGTGCTTATAGTCTGTTCCTGGATGTTTCTCCTGTTGCGAGGTATTCATGAATTTCTTTTCTCCAATCTGCGATGTTGTTTGATAATTCTCTTTCTACTTCCATCGCAAATAACTTCTTCAATTTCTTTCTCTTTGTCCACTGATGGGTTTTGAATTGTTTGTATTTGGATATTTCTTGTATTTGGATTTGTCATCATGCTTGGAATAAATGCAAAAGCATCTGCGAGACGGTTATATTTTCTTGATATATGTCTCCATTTTAATTTTGGTATCTTCGCAGATAATTCCTCAACGAGTTTCTTGTATTTCTTCAAAGAAGATTCATTTGTGTATATTCCCCTTTAATTTGACAAATCACTAATTCTGAATCACTTGTTATCCTTATACTTTCAAGCTTCTTTTCCATTGCGATCTTTAATGCATGCACTACAGCTTCGTACTCTGTTTCGTTGTTCGTGGATGCAAATTCTAGTCTGAATGAGAATGCTTGTTCTTTCTCCTTCCGTGAAATCAACACGACTCCAATTCCATTTCCCTCACTATTGGATGATCCATCCACCAGAATTTCCCATCTATCAGGCTCTGTTAACAAGTCTTTTGGATTTCAAAATTCTTCTTCAACATCCATCATTTCCTTTACTGCTTCATCTTCTTCCAAAGGAAATTCTGCCAAAAAATCTGCGACAACTTGTGATTTTTGCGATGACAACACTTCGTATTTTATCTTGTAATGGTTTACTTGTGCATTCCACCTTTCTATTCTTCCTGACCTTTTTGTGTTCTTCATGACTGATTCAATTGGGACTTTGGTTACCACTTTTATTACATGTGCTTGAAAGTATATTCGCAACTTGAATGATGCATAAACCAAGGCTAAGATTAACTTCTCCATTTTAGAATAGTTCTTTTCTGTTGCATTAAAGGTTTTACTAATGTAGTAAATGGGCCTTTCTACTCCTGCGTCTGCTCATGTGAACGCACTTAGAGCATATGGAGTTGTTGCGAGGTATACCAATAATTCTTCGTTTTTCTCTGGTTTCGTAGTATAGATGTATTTGCGAGGTATTCTTTGATTCCTTGAAAAGCTTTTTCACATTCATCAGTCCATTTGAATTTTGCTCCCTTCTTAAGTATGTTGAAAAAATGCTTGCACTTGTCTGACATTCGCGAAATAAATCTCCCAAGTGAAGCCAAGAGTCCATTTAGTTTTTGTACTTCTTTTACCGTTGCAGGTGTTGGCATGTCACGAACTGCTTGGACCTTTTCTGGATCAACTTGTATTCCCTCCTTCGATACTATGTATCCCAAGAACTTTCCAGATGAAACCCCAATTATACATTTCTCAGGATTTAATTTGATGTTGAACTTTCTCATTTGCTCATATATTTCCTTCAAATCTTGCACATGGTCTTTAGATTCCTTGCTTTTTATCAACATATCATCTACATATACCTCCAAAGTTTTATGTATCCACTTCGCGAACACTTTTTCAACCATACGTTGATATGTAGCACCCGCATTCCGCAAACCAAATGGCATCTTCACATAACAATACAAACCCCTTGGAGCAAAAAGGCGTATGTTCTTGATCTTCTTCTCACGAGTGATATTTGATTATACCCTTTATATCCATCAAGTTAAGTGACTCTATCATGACCTGCAGCTGATTCCATCATTTGTGGTATATCTGGTAATGGAAAACTATCTTTGGGACATGCCTTGTTTAGATCAGTGAAATCTATGCAAATTATTATTCCTTTATTCTTTTTCGGAACAATGACCATATTCGCAATCCATTCTGGATATTTTGCTTCCCTTATGATCCCTGCATCCAACATCTTTTGTAATTCTTCTTCTATCTGTACATGATAATTTTGTGATATCTTCCTTATTCTTTGTTTGAATGGTCTTATATTTTTATCTATATTCAATCTATGACATGCCACTGATGGATCAATTCCTGGTATCTCATCTACACTTCCTGCGAAGATATCTTTATATTCTCGCAAAAGATCAGTAGTCCTTTTTTCTTCTTCTTCATCCATCTTAGTTCCAATTCGTAATAATAAAGGCTCTTCTTTACTTCCAATATTTATTTCTTTAGTTGGTTCAGCTGCAACATAGCTTGGACTTTTCTCCCCCATAGGTGTTGATTCTTTAATTATTTTTGCTGGTTCCCCTTCTTTTTCTGGAATTTCATTTGGTATACCTCTCCCTTCCTTTGCTCTTATTGTATACACTCGGAATTCTTCTTCTTTTCTTGTTTCCTTCGCAAGTTTCCTACTAAGTTGTTTCTTTCTTGCTCTTCCTCCGCATTGTGTTACTTCAATTTGATAACAAAATTTTGCACTATCAAGATCTCCTTTTATTTCTTGAATTCCATTTGGTGTAGGAAATTTGATTTTTTGATGTAATGTTGAAGCAACATCTTTGATCGCATGAATCCACGGCCTTCCTATCAGCATGTTATATGGAGATTCCATATCTATCACACACAAGATTACACGTGTTTCGATTTCTCCTAGTAATACTCGCAGCACGATTTCTCCTTTAGATTTTGTTGTAGATTTCCCTAATCCATGAATAAGACACTTTTAATTTATGATTTCTTCATCTCTAATTCCCATCCCCTTAAGTGCATGATAGAATATAATATTAACAGAACTCCCTGTATCAACCAAAACTCGGTTTAATTTCCATTTTTCTTCAGCTTTCTTATCTTCTAGCATGATTGGCAATGTAATCACCAATGGTGAAGTGTGGTTCAAATCTTCATTTGGAATTTCTGCTACTGAAAATGTGATTTTATGCTTTTCCCATTCTTCTAAAGTTGTCATCTTTTCTTCCTCTACAATCTCGCTTGTATATTTTTCCCTTCATATTACTATGAAATTCATCAATCATTGTCTCTGTGATCATATTACATTCTTCTTTTTTGCCATCTCCATCTACTGACTTCATTTGATCTTCAAATTTTCCACAATTCCCTCAAATTTAGGCTACCACAATTCTCAAGTCCCTGTTTCTAGCGCCAATTATGTAGTTGCAGAATAACCTACAACTACACCCTCAATAGAATTAGTAAAAACTCAAGAAGTTCTTGATGATGAATAACAATTTTCTTATTAATATTCTCAATTGATCACAAAGAAGTATCTAAATGGAATTAGAATAGTTACAACTTTCTATATTCTCTTTCCTAAAATATTTTCTAACACTCACTAAAAGAACCTCCCGAATTTTACCTTTGAACTCCTATTTATAGTAAAATTTATACAGCTGTTCATGAGTTACGAAGTATCGCAACTTATACTCGCAAAATTATTTCATCCTCGCAAAATTTCATATTTCTCCGCGCTTCTTCTATCATCGTATCATTTTATAACTCTTTTCTCCTGATACTCGTGAACTATTATCTTGCGATATTCAGTACCTACACTCTCATGGCCTTGAAGTACATAGATGGTTACCTCTTTATCGATAACCTTAGGGTTGCTTGTTTCATCATTATTGGCTCATTCATTCTCAACTTCGGTATTTTGCACCTAATACGAAGATTACATGAGATTAGGATCATCCAAGTATAAAACCAAAATAAGTCATGAACTACAGCATACAAGTGGTCCAAAATCATCAAAATTCTTTATTACACATGCTAGAAATTAGAAAATAATATGAAAGTCGCAATAACTCATTTTACAACAAGCCCGCCTAGGAAGATTTTACACTTCCCTGTACAAAACGATGAACTGGGAGTAATTGGTGAAGAATATAATATTGGATTATATACCATTATCTTTATATGGATGTTATCTACAACATACCAAAATTTCATATCAATTGGATAAACGAGCAAGAAGATGTGGTCGAAACTTCAGACTACATGACAGCTGAAAATTTCCTGAAAGTTTCCAGGATGTTTACTATTTCGTCTATTTAGACTCCTAAACGTGCTCAAAACTTAAAAAAACTTGTTTTAAAAAGCTTGGAAATTTCCTGGGCATAAATATTCATATGCGGATCATGAAAATCTGACGTCAGACGAAGATTCTACGGCGTTTTTGCTAAAATGCTGAGTTCAGAATTTTCTGGTGACATACTTTCGACAAAACTTTTCATATATTCACATGTATTCTCACTCATTCAGTCGTAGATCAACAAATTTATGCTTCTATGGATAAAATACAAGATAAATACTTACTTGGGAGGTCTCCGAAGTGCTCAAAGAACCAGAATGGCTCACACCGACATCGACAACACCATTACTTTCATTCGGGTTCGAACTCTGGGAGTTTTCTTTATCACCATTCTTCGAGCGAGCATCACCAGTATTTTCCGCTTCCATGAAAACATTCTCCTAGATATATTCTCAACAATTAGCATTTTATTTACTAAGCATCATAGTTTACTATATGAAGAAATATTTACTTCAGATTCTTATTCAACACCCAAGTCGGAAACCGTCTGCCCAGCAGCAGAGAACTGAAGACCGTCAACTCGATGGAGTAAAATTCTGCAATAGAATAGCAAAGATTGGTTTCCAGATCCTAATTACACGGATGAGAAGAAGTCATGATGAAAGAAATATCGATAACTCACCAAAAAAATCACTGGGGACTTTATTGTGTTAGGTAACATCTTATAATTCTTGCTCCTGCCTTCTCAGCCATGAACAGTTGCTTCAGCCTCCGAGAGGTTTACATCAATTCGCGGTCTTACATTACGACCGCCATGCGAAAAGGAATTTTGATACAATGATCAAAATACAATCATCATAATTTTATGAAGACTTTGTAGAATACTTACTTGTGAACATCCTAGAGATGTTTTCCGTTTATCACTACTAGGGAAATGCTTCAATCTTGGTCGAGTAGCAATCATCTCAGCATAAGGACGCTCCTTCACTAAAGGTTGATCAACTCTCACAAAATCAAGTAAACGCTGGAGTTGTTGATCCCAAAAGTTTATGTAACCCGAAGTTACATATGAAACTCTCTCAGAGCTGGGGAACCAGAATTTGCTTCCTTCCACATGTGTGCGATCAATACGGGTCATGAGATGATCAACTGAAGGTTTTCTTCTTCGAAAAGTCAGAACACACTCATCTATACCCATTTTCTGAGCTACCCTATCAATATTGTATTCTTCCACTGAAAATTCACCATGCATTATGGATATCAGATAACCGGGAGTACAACTTAGCATAAAATCTCTCTCACCGTCGTCCAAATCAGCACCATGTTTCAAAGTCATACTCTCCTCATTATTAAAAGTTCTCAACTGAGAGATTTAAGGGGGAACTGGTACCCATGGGCGGAAGGTGAATTCAGATTCACGATCCAGGACATCAACGAAGCGAGTCTTGAGTCGAGGTTGCTTTGTGGACCAGCGCATGATCCTGGCATGGGATTTCTCAGAGAAAACATGACGAGCATTAGTATTCAACCCTTGTAAAATGGTACGTGGAATAGGTGCATAATTTTTGAAGCGCTCCCACATCAAATATTGAAAAAACATTGTATTAGCATAACATTCAATCTTCATAAAACCGTTCAGGACGCTGGAGTCTATAATCAATGAGTCCAAGTTAGAGTATAAAGAACCCAGGAATAAACTACCTATCGGGAGTTGCTCACCTGAGACATCTTAATTGCAAAGAGAATCACAAATGGCTTCAACAAGTTTCCAGCATCTTCAAACACATATCTGGACAGCCATAAACACAAGAAAGCAGCAATAGATAACATACCGTCAACAGGCCACTCCAGAGTAGTATCTCTTGGCCACCAGTGTATTAACCAGTGAGCATAAAAACCTTTGCTGCCAGACGCCTTATTGATCTCTTCCATCGTGGTTGTCAGGATGTTAGAGATTGCAAGTTCCTCTAATGAAGAAATATTTTCAGGAAGATTCCCCGTGATTGGAAGATGCAACAAAGAAACTACATCTTCTAAAGTGATGGTAAACTCTCCCCATATGCATATGAAAGAGTGAGTTGGAATACACCATCGATAAAGTAAAGCTACAATACCTCGCGTATCATGAAAAATAAATAAATCTCCAGAAGCTTGAATATATCGTATTACTCGTGCGTCACTCAACTTAGCTCGAACACGAGGAATAACCAGCATGTACCTCGCCCATCCAGAAAAATTTTCCAAGGGCCGTCGAGAAAGTTTGAATTCAATAATTGATGCAGAAAAATATCCCCATTCAAGACAGAACCTAATAGTTGCCTGAGGAGTCACCAATTTTTTCTGAGAAACCTCTCTTGGATTTATCATAAGACGAAATGCTGGAGTTTTGAGACGTTTTTCAAGCTCTTGATCTGTGAAGAAGGAATCCTCTATGTTTGGAACGTTCTTGATTCCAAGAGTCTCATCTTCGCTAATGGAAGTCTCCTCTGTGCATGAATCATCCTTAGAGGCATCAATATCTATGTATGAATCTTCCCTGGAAGCATCATTATCCACACACATATCATCACTGGAAGCGTCATTGGCTTGGGAATCAGACATCCTTGCAAAAGTAGTTGTAACATTCACACAATGCTCCACATCAGTATATGATCCATATAAAATGCGAATATCATTGGAATGAAGTAATTGGAAAAATGCTCATGCAAGCATCTACAAACCGGTAATTCTCAACTCTTACCTTTTTTACGATTCCACTAACAGTAGTGAATGCAACGTAAGAGTTAATACTTCAAAACTTGCTCATTTCTTTGAACCTACAAAAGACGTGCAAAACTCAGATTTTCATAAAATCATGAATTTTTCTGCGGCGTGAACATTATACCATAGAATTATGAAAACTAAAATATTATTTCATCATAAATAATTGTTTACTTCTAAGTAATATTACACAAAACTCAAGTTTTGATTTTAAGGAAAATAATATGTATTTGTATATGGAAAAAAAAATCGTGATTAACTCACTTAATTTTTTTTTTTCCGTGCGCAAAGCTCAGTAAATAAAATTCGTGGGATATCCCACAGTTTAAAAAAAAAAAATACCATTGACAAGCCATGGTTTTATAAAATAAATCTTTTCCTTCGTACAATCGTCTTTCTTTGAAACGAGGGTTTATTTCGGTTTTGTGAAAGCTCACACCTTTTCAATGTAAAGCTTTGGTTTCTATGAAAGCTCATAAACAAAATTTTATCACTGGACACAAGTCTATATATATATATATATATATATATATATAAAATCTCTCCTGGATTATTACTAGTTTCATAAACCAACGATCAAACGAACATACATTTCCTAAAACAAGAGTTTTCTACAAAACTCACACTCACATATGCACATTATATAATTTCAATATGATCAAAGCATGAACAACTCATGAACTCAGCAAACTTCTGAAGAAGAAAAAAATTGCATACATGTCGGCGTCGACCGGAAGTTAGCCGGACAGTAGTTGTTCCAGCTGAACGACGGCGGCTAAGGCAAAATTTCCTTCTCTCTTCCTCTGCTCGGACGTGAAGGAGATAAAGGTATGAGGGTGGTGGTCGGTCATAAGTGAAGTAAAAAAAATACTCCTTTTATATCAAATTTTACTTCCAAAACCTAATCACATAAGGATTTCCTTATTGGGCCCGGCCCGTGAATCCTAAAACGACTAAGGTCCCGTCATCAAATCAGTGGTTCAACACTAATTTATGCTCATCAGACAATGCTCTATCATGCCACTGGGATCTTCCTTCAAGTTGTGGTTGCTCGTACTATCAAAATTCAAGTAAGGTCTTATCTAATAAATCCGACGATGCTGACCTTATCTAATTTAAGTTCTATCTAATAATTCAAGTAAGGTCTTATCTAATTTAAGTTCTTTCAAAATCTAAGTTCTAATTTAAGGTCTTATCTAATTTAAGCTCATCATACGATGCTGACCTTATACAAATAACCAATCAAATAAATCCGATTCTAGTTGGATCCTAGCCGATCAAGGTTTGTGCACACCCAAATATATAAAAACCAAATAAGAAATCTTCTTTGTGTTCAACGCTTCTTTAATCTTCAATAAACACCTGCACAACACCATTGAATCTCTTGTGATTAATCACGCACATAACGAAGTCTGTTAACAATGGATTATCACAAGATGTCTTTAGATCTACAAACAGTTCTAAAGATCTCATCGACACTTCGATCTAGTTTGAGTGAATCTTATATCAGGAGAAAAGATTTTCAAGAATAAACAAACTAGGTGCAATCAAAGTTCAACAACCGTTAGTCAATCAAATCAATCGAAAACTAAAATAAATAGAAATTATCTAGTTTCCCACCAACGGTACTCGTAGAGCTTATTGATCCCACATAAATCTTTAAACATCAACTAGTTGTCTCTAGTACATAATCAAGCGACTCTTTGATGAGTTTTGATTCACTAAAATATGACAACCAAACTTGACATACCAACGCTTGGTGGGTTCAACCGATCTATGCTCTAACAATCTTCCCCATTGTCAGTTTTAGTGACAAAACTCTTAATACATATGGATAAACAAATTACAAGAATTCATTATACATATGTTTGATTCCAAGTCTCAACAGAACAATAACCTGCATATATTCAATTAATAAATTCCGCTGTTGACATCTGAATAACAAAGCTTGTACCCCCCCCCCCCCCAGGTAAGATAGGTAGATATTCAATCCTAACATCTTTATTAATCCCCTTTTGTAGTCAAGATAACTACACAACAATATGATACGTTTCTCCCCCTTAGTCAATTCTTTACTCTTTCGTTAGATATAACGTTTAAGCACAATTGTCCTTTCCTTAGTGATTACAAATCACATGTTTACTCCTTATATTTCTCCCCCTTTTTATCCCAAATCGATAAAGGTTCGAGAAAATAAAGGTCAAACCGAAAGGATCTTATAAATCTAAAAGACTTGTACAACCTATAAGAGTTAAGCACGAAGGTTTCACATACCACTTTAGATAACCAATATTAAAACCGAAACTACAAGCAATTTAGTTTTAATATGTTATCAAGGAAACAATTGCCCGAAGAAATTTTTCCTAATAGTTTAACAAATTTACTAAGAAATTTAGTTCCCTTGTTAAACCGAATGTAAATATACAATCGCTTATTTCAATAAGACCAAAATAAAAATCAGAATTAACTTTATTTCTCTCATCAGGTTCTAATTATTAGGACAATAAATTAGACCTTTGTCTTTTATTTCTTGTCAAGGCATTCGATTAGACTTGAATAACCAAATCTTTCAATTTTATAAGTCTAACTAAGATCATAATTAACTTAGTTTCTCTTATCCGGAATCGAATTGGACTAAACAAATGATCTCGTATTTTTTAAGTCATAAACAATACATACAAACCAAAATAAATTGACTTGCACAATTATTTTCTTAACCGGAAGCAATTGAATTAAACAAAGCCATTATTGCACCGAAATTTTGTTAAGCAAAATCACTTGATACCAAACAATAAAGAACACCAAAAAATAAGCCAATTAAATTGACACATTTTTTCTTAACCGGAAATAATTGAATCACACACACATGATGGAACATATATATCAATTGTACCGAAATTTTATTAAGAAAAAGCAAAATATATGCAATATAATAAGGCTTTTCTTAAACAGGAAAACGATTAACTAACAAATTTGTTACCTCAGATTCTACATCCTCTTCTCCCTAGAAATATATATCAATAAGCGCAAGTTCAGTTTAAAACTCTTCCTCAGTATGTTGTCATCCTCTCGCGAGAACAAAAAAATAACAACAAAGAGCAACCTTTACCAGAGAAAGGTTGAATCGGTTTTAACTAATGTGTGCCAATAGCAAAAGCTGAAAACCCGAAACACATATGTTTATGCTAAACATAAATCATAACCATAAATTGATTCAACACATTGTGACTTTTTACATATGAGTTTCAATCGGAACATCTTATGATCCTTTGATAAAGCCTAGCAACATGGGATAGAACTTAATCCCGCTAAATCAAAAATCCACACAAACCATAAGGGTTCACATCATATGAGATCGAATATTAAGGTTATGAAAACCGAAATCAGATATCCCATAAACCGAAAACACATAGTAACAATATAGACATTCAAGCACAGACTACGTAATCGGAAACTATCACAATTTTTTTTTATATAAAATAATAATTGTTTTTTATAAATAATGATAGTTTTATTCAAAAATAGACCTTATACAATAATCGAAATAAATCAAAACGGTTGTCTATTTTTCTTGGATTAAGTATTACAACATATAACTTAATCTCTAATGATGCTCTTATTGTTCACTGAGGTTTCTTCAGTGTTCAAACTCTGGAAGCATGTCTCGAGAGACTTGTTTGCAACCACTTCCTATTTTTCAAGATTTTTAACTTTAACCTTCATGTCTGCAAGATAAGCTTTTGTTTTCTCAATACTATCCTGGAGACAATCTTGGTTTCGAACTGTCATTATGAGATTGGTTCTTAGTTCTTCAAAACCATGCATATAGTCAATCATACTATCAGAAGGTATCCACGTGGTTTTTTCTTGGATCTTGAAGGTTGTAAACTAACAGACATGACTCATCTTGAGATCCAACAGAACTATTAGAATCATAATCAGACATGGTTTTCGATATGATTTTCTTTTTCCTTTCTGTATGATTCCTTGACAATCGTTAACCTTTTGAGCTTCCTCCTTATTGGCCTTTGTAAAAATGCGAGTTATTGGAGGCATGCTCAGGGATTTAAATAAGAATTAATAAGGGTTTCTCAATACAAGCAAGAGAAATTTTCTCTTCAGAAGAGACAGTTTTCGGACCGAAAATACTCAGGAAATTCCAAAAATATATTTTGTTTCCTATGTCCAAACTTCTCACGCTGGAAGATTTATTAAAATTCGAAAATTTCAAATAAAATCTATTTTTGGAAGATCATGATAAACATGAACAAAGTTTAGACAAAAATGGATTTGCAGCTATCCAGAAATTGTCACAGATTTTTCTGACAAAAACACAAAAAACTTGTGCTCTCTTTTTATGTGCTTCCTCATCCCAAAATTTATGAGCACGAACTTGGATGAGAGTGCACAATCTCCATACAACTAGGTTGTATTGGAGTAAGCCTTTTCTTGCTTACAATGAGTATTAGAAATATAGTTCATGTTTCTCTTTTGAGTTTTCTGCCCAAAGTACTTTCTCCAAAGAAGATGATCCTTCCTTGATCTATGAGGAGAAACAGTACTGATGTGAGAATTTTCAGAGATAGAAATATCTCTCTTAATTATGTCAATGAGATTTTAATAAGATTTTCTCATTCTAAGGATTTATTTATTATGCACATCAGTATGATTATCTGATACAATTATCGGAAATTCCTGATTATTTCCTTTAGCAGAGATTCTCTCTTTTCCTTTCTTCTAGAATCGTTCTTCATGTAAACAAAGACTATTTTAACATATGTGAGGAGGAACCTTTTCCAAAAGTAATTATCAACTCTTACTTCTGATCCTTTTGAGTTGATCTTTTCAGTTTGGGTTATATTCTATCTTTCTACCGAGGAATGATCTTTCAGTTTTTTAAGACAAGAAACTTCTTTTACTACTTTTACTATAATATTTTGAAGAAGTATAAGTTTCTTGTCAAGTTACTGAAATTTACATTCCTCAAGATCTTTTTCACGGAATCGATTCAAAGTTTCCTTTGGATAAGATTTCGTTTGATCATCATTAGTTGTAGATGATGGTTTTTCATTATCTTCTGACTTGATATAGTTATACAACCTTCCATCATCATGATATGTTTCAGATGTAATCAAACAAGTCTTGTTATCACAGTCTGTAAGAGTCGAGCAAGGACTTTTATTTTCCTCATCATAAAAAATTATAACAGAATCATTAGTCATCGCCATAGGATGAATCTCTTGATCTTGAGTAAGAAATTTACCAAGAGATTCTACTTTGATAGTGAGATCCATATTATTTTTGGCTAGAATATTTAGTTGAATGTATTTTTCTCTGATTTCTTGTTGAAGAAGATTTGACTATCTTTAATATTAGCATTCTTGTGGATAGAGATCTTATAGGTTTTAGGAGTTTTACCAACTATTTATTAGCACCTTGTTTTCCATCAAAGATAGACTCAGATGCTTTCGTAACTCCTGGATCATGAGTTACCGAAGTAGGAGCATCTTCAACATTTGAGTATTCTGATGATTACCAAATATTGCATATTTATACACCTTTTTATTGGCATTTAACTCATCTTTTGTGCTTTAAAATCATATATTATCCCAAATTCAGTATATTTGCTGTTTTCAAGAATAAATATTTGTATTAATTAATTTTGTGCTTTTAGGTACTAAATAAATCTTGGATGAATTAAGGAGCCAAAAGGAACGGAGAATTGGTGACAATGGAAGGGAGACAATAAAGGCTCGAGCCAGAAGACACTGAAACCAATGTCTGCACCTCATCCGCAAGTGAAGAATGTTGATTTCACGTCTCAAATTAGAAGTGGGCTTTGAAATTTTATCTTTGAAGAGGATATGGGCATAAAAGTGATAAAAACCAAGATCCATACCCAAACCCTCTTCTATCATGAGCCATCTGATTCTTCCCAAAACATCCACCTTCCCCCCCATTCTCTCCATCAATCACTCCCAATTTTTCCCCACTACCAAGCATATTCCATTCTCTCCATCAATCACTCCCAAAATTAAGAAAACATGTTTTGGTGAGTGGGTGCTTTCTAAATTTCGAATCCAAGTGATTGATAGAATTTTGTGTATAAATAGGGGATGTTGTTGTGTTGAAGAAATCATCCCAGACTAGCTGGTTCACTTAGTCTCGTAATACAATTGTTTTCATCATGTTATAAATTCATTTACTAGGGTTAAGATGAAGCCCTAGCCTTCTTCTATGTTATTCATGCTTGTGTGTTGTTCTTGAATGTTTAAAATTGTTTAGGATATAATTTAATCCAAGTTTATCAACATTTTTCTCTCACAATGTATGCCATGTATCCATTGTAGTTAGAATATCATTATGTTGATTATGATGCAACTCATACTTAAAAATATTGTTATTGATCCTTAGATTAGTTGTGCTTTAACTATACAATTAATGCTTTGGAGAAATACTTTAGTTTTGATTAAATTATTCATTGGAGAAACACCTTAGATACAAGGTAAACTTGAATCTGCTATAAGGAAAAGAATAACATCACAAGTTGAATGCATATTGTAGGTTAGTTGTGGATTTGAATGCCCTAGTATCCATATTCCCAGTGTTTACACCTTGAGTTAATTACATCTTTTACTTCTATTTAGTTTCTGTTTTAAGTCTCTGCCAATATCTCGTCGCATCGACACAGGCAAACTCCTTTTGGTTACTCTCTCTGAATCAGTCATAGTAAAGCTTTTGAATCGACTCTACACTCTCCTTGTATCTGTGGGATCGACCTGTATTTTCCTTTTCTGCAATAGACGTTGTGCACTTGCTGTTAGACATAGTCGTAGGTATCTTTCTTAGCCTACCAAGTTTTTGGCGCCGTTGCCGGGGACTCGGTAGCAGTGTAGTTTAAGTTTCTATTTTTATTTTTATTTTTATTTTACTGATTTCAATTTCTGTATATATTTGTTTCAGTCATAGGTTATAGCTTGTATGTCGTTAGTTTAAGTTTGTTATTTCCATCATCTGTGTATATAATTGTCATCACATCTCTTTAGTGTTCTCTGTAGTTGCTAATTTTGTTCAGTTAAGTTGCCTGCATCATAGTCTTGTAATTATTTTATAATATTAAGTTACTTATACCATTAGCATAAATTAGATTTTAGTCATAGTCTCCTGCCACTATTCATAAATCACTGTAGAAAAGCCAAATTTTCTATTCACATCAATTATTCACAATGAATTACAATTAGTATTGATAGTCTTTGATTTTTCTTTGCACTTCGAAGCCCTGACAACTTATGTTGACCTCACCAGGTACCTGTAATACTGTTGCGGGAACTAAAGCAAAGGAGCAAGAGGAGCGGGACAAATTGCGGTTGTGCCTACATCCGGTAGTTGTACCGGTGGTATCATTTCTAAACCTTGAATGTGAAATGTGTACCATCTAGTCTTTACAAGCATTTTTGTTTTGAGTGCATGAATTATCTTTTAATTCTTGTGAGCAGTGATTTGTGATTATCCTGGTTGTCCGGATTTTTATAACATGTTGATTGGTATGCATGCTAGGCTATGATTTTGTCTTTTAGATACCAAACAAACCGACTAGTTAGAGTCAGTCAAGAAGACTTAGTTGAAATACCTAGTTCTGAGGCAAAAAGTCCCGACCAATCTGAGACAATAGGTGATGCACCGAACCCACCCCGTAGTCTCAAGGACTACATGTACCCAACAAGGGTAAGCCAGCCCTCGTGCATTGTTTTACCAGCTGCTGCTGGTCAGTTTGAACTAAAGGCAAGTACCATTCAAATGTTGCCTAAGTTTAGAGGGGTTGATGCTGAAAATCCCTACCACCATGTAAGAGAATTTGAGGAAATTTGTGGGACTCTGCGTTTCAACCAAATGCCAGAAGAGTCCCTCAAACTGAGATTATTTCCTTTTTCTTTGAAAGAAAAGGCCAAGTCTTGGATGTATGCTTCACAGCCACAATCATTTAATACATGGGATGACCTTACGAAAGAGTTTTTTAAAAAGTATTTCCCCAATTATAAGACTACGACCATTCGTCAAAGTCTGAATAGTTTTGTGCAACTAAATGAGGAAACTCTAGCCAAATATTTGGAGAGGTTTAATGAATTATTGCTCCAATGTCCTCACAATGGTTTTGAAAAATGGAGACTTGTGCAAATTTTGTATGAAGGTTTAGATGTCAGAAACCGAACCACATTTGAGTCAATGTGCAATGGTGCATTTATTGACAAAAATGCTGATGAGGCTTGGACTTTCTTAATTGAAGTCGTTGAAAAGAATCAACAATGGGAGTCCATTCATGAACCTAAAAAGACTACCCATGTAGTTAGTGTCCATATAATTGAGTCTGACTTCGAGGGGAATGCAAAAATTGCATCCTTGGCTAGGAGAGTAGAAGCGCTAGAGCTGCAGAAGAATGTGAAACCTACTGCCCCTACTCTCCGTAACTAAATTGAAATGTCCATTTGTGTCACATGCCATAGTTCAGACCACCTAGTGGATAGTTGTCCAGACCTACAAGAATTTCATGAGTCAAGACCTGAGAAAGCCAATGCTTTGTACCATATTCCAGAGAACAACCCTTATTCTCAGACCTACAACCCAGGGTGGAGAAATCACCCTAAATTCTCATGGTCTAAAGGTCCCGTCCAATGGGGGTACAACTATCAACAACCAGGGATACTCATATCCTAGAAACCCCCAAGAACAATCACACTCTCAACACCCTGTAGAGAAAAATCCTATCTTTGAATACAGTGTCGGTCTGTTAACCCAAAATCTTTTATAACTTCAAAAAAGCACAAACCAACGTTTTACAAGTCTAGAACTTAAAATGGGTCAAATTTGTGATGCATTAAATAAGAGAGAGAGAGAGGTAAACTCCCTAGTCAGCCCCAACAAAATCCAAAGAATGTATTTCAAGTAGGTACTTCAACTTGCCATGAAACTTCACATAGTCACGTGAATACTGTCACCACTCTTCGTAGTGGTAAAGTTGTTAAAAACAATATTGGTGTACCACAGTCGAGTGAGTCTAGATCAGACTCACTAGTGCATACAATCCCACAGGAAATACCGGTTCCGGAGAAGGAATCTGAGCGTGATAATGAATCTAAGAATTCCCATGATGTTAATGTCCCTGCACCATCTCATGTACCAGTTTCCGCATTTCCTCAAAGATTGGAACAACCGAAGAAAGGTACCTAATACAATGAGATGATGGAGATGTTTAAACGAGTCAATATAAACATTCCTTTTCTCGAAGCAATTAAGCAGATACCTGCTTATGCTAAATTTTTGAAGGACCTATGCACCCAAAAGCGAAAGCTTCATGTGCATAAGCGTGCCTTTCTCACTGAGCAGGTGAGTTCAATTATTCAAAATGAGACCCCACCTAAGTTTAATGACCCAGGTAGTCCAACTATATCTTACACTATAGGTAATCATACAATCGAAAAGGCTCTATTGGACTTAGGTGCTAGTGTGAATCTACTTCCATATTCTGTGTATGTGCAGTTAGGTCTTGGGGAATTGCAACCCACCCCTGTTACGCTACAATTAACAGATAGATCTATTAAAATACCTCGAGGTGTTGTTGAAGATGTATTGATCAAGGTTGATAAATTTTATTTCCCTGTGGACTTCATTGTGTTAGATACTGAACCTGTACAAAATCCTGAAAATCATATTCATGTCATCTTAGGACGTCCCTTCTTGGCAACATCAAATGCTATCATAAATTTTCGTAGCAGAATATTGAATTTGTCTTTTGGAAACATGACCGTGGAATTGAATGTATTTCATGTTAACCAGATACCTAGGAATTGTGATGATGATGAATTACATGAGCTTAACATGATTGAGAGTCTGATCCAAGACTCATTGCCTGATATTTTATCTGTGGACTCTTTGCAAGCATGCTTAGAAAACTTTGACTTAGATCTCTTTGATTCTGAGTACATTGGTGAAGTACACTCTATGGTTGAATCTGTACCACCCATGGATATTGATAAATGGCATGATGTTGTGGAACCACTTCCACAACCTGATCCTGAGTCTACCCCATCTACTATTGAACCACCTAAGCTTGATTTGAAACCATTGCCTGATACTTTGAAATATGCTTTCTTAGGTCCTTTTGATACTTTGCCTGTGATTATTGTATCATGTTTAGATACGGAACATGAAAAAAAAAAATTAGAAGTTCTTAAAGAGCATAAAGAGGCCTTAGGTTGGGCCATCTCAGACCTTAAAGGTATAAGTCCCACAATTTTCATGCATCATATAAATCTTGAAGAAAACACTAAACCATCTAGGGAAATGCAAAGGAGACTAAACCCCAACATGAGAGATGTTGTCAAAGGTGAGATTTTGAAATTGCTTGATGCGGGTATCATATACCCAATTCCAGATATCCAGTGGGTCAGTCCCATTCAAGTTGTACCCAAAAAGTCTGGCATTATTGTAGTTCAAAATGAAATGAATGAGCTTCCCGTGTGACCACAGGGTGGCGAGTTTGTATTGACTATAGGAAATTGAACACAATAACAAAGAAAGACCATTTTCCCCTTCCCTTCATTGACCAAATGCTAGAAAGGTTATCGAGACATAGGTACTATTGTTTCTTAGATGGCTATTCGGGCTACAACCAAATTCACATAGCACCCAAAGACCAACATAAGACCACATTTATTTGTCCTTATGGAACATTTGCTTATCGTCGTATGCCTTTTGGGTTGTGTAATGCACCCGCTACTTTTTAACGTTGCATGATGAGTATATTTTCCGACATGATAGATGAGTTTCTTGAAATATTCATGATGATTTTTCTGTCTTTCGGTCTTTTTTTGATGAATGTTTGCATAATCTTACTCGTGTGCTGATTTGGTGTAAGGAAAAGAATTTGGTTTTGGATTTGGAAAAATGTCATTTCATGGTTGACTCAGGCATTGTTCTAGGGCATATCATCTCGTAAAAAGGCATAGAAGTAGATAACGCCAAGGTTGATCTCATTCAACACTTGCTTCAACCTCGTTCTGTGAGGGACATAAGATCATTCTTAGGCCATGCCGGTTTTTACCGCCGATTCATCAAAGACTTTAGTAAAATTTCAAGACCCTTGTGTAGTCTTCTTGCAAAAGATATTGCATTTGTCTTTGATGATGATTGTAAGGAAGCATGGGAGCAATTAAAGGCTCTCCTTACATCTTCCCCTATAGTCAGACCACCCGACTGGACCTTACCATTTGAAATCATGTGTGATGCGTATGACTATGATGTAGGAGCTGTTTTAGGTCAGCGAGTAGACAAACACCCTTATGTGATCTACTATGCTAGTAAGACACTTAATGATGATCAAATGAATTATTCAACAACTGAGAAAGAGCTTCTCGCTGTTGTGTTTGCGTTGGATAAGTTTAGATATTATTTGATAGGGTCTAAAATCATCATATATTCTGACCATGCTGCATTGAAATATCTTTTGTCAAAAAAGATGCTAAGGATCCTCTAATTCGATGGATACTCTTGTTACAAGAGTTCAACCTCGAAATTCGAGATAAGAAAGGGTCGGAAAATATTGTTGCAGATCACTTGTCTAGGTTAAATGTTGAATCTGTTGATGAATCCGCGCTTATTAGAGAATCATTCCCTGATGAAAAATTGATGCTTGTGTCTGAAATGCCATGGTTTGCTGATGTCGTAAACTACCTTGCTACAGGTAGAATGCCTTTGCATTGGTCTAAACAAGACCGTTCTAAATTCTTGGCTGAAGTTAAACATTTCCTTTGGGATGACCCATATTTGTTTAAGTACTTCCAAGACCATCTCGTTAGGAGATGTGTCCCCAATTCTGAACAAAGGGATATCATCTCTTTCTGTCATGACCATGCATGTGGAGGCCACTTTAGCGCCAAGAAAACTGCTACAAATATCTTGCAGAGTGGTTTTTATTGGACAACATTGTTTAAAGATAGCCATGCTTTTTGTGTTGCTTGTGACCGATGCCTGAAATTAGGAAGTATATCAAGAAGAAACATGATGCCCTTACAAACCATTTTCATCGTTGAGCTATTTGATGTGTGGGGTATTGATTTCATGGGTCCATTTCCTAACTCTGAAGGTAAGTTGTACATTCTTGTTGCTTTTGATTATGTCTCTAAGTGGGTAAAAGACATTGCATCCAAAAAAAAAGATCATAAAGTTGTTCTTTCTTTTCTTAAAGAAAACATTTTCTCCCGCTTTGGAACACCTAGAGAAATAATCAGTGATGGAGGAAGTCATTTCTGCAATAGACCTTTTGAATCACTTATGGGCAAGTATGGAATCACTCATAAGGTAGCAACACCTTACCATCCTCAGACCAGTGGCCAAGTAGAAGTTTCTAATAGGTAAATTAAGCATATTCTTGAAAAGACTGTTAATCCTACTAGGAAAGATTGGTCTTTACGTTTAAATGATGCTTTGTGGGCCTATATGACTGCATACAAGACTCCCATTGGCATGTCCCCTTACAGATTAGTGTATGGTAAAGCTTGCCATCTACCTGTTGAGTTAGAACATCGTGCATATTGGTCCATAAAGAAACTGAACTTCGATCTTGATAAGGCTAGTGCTCAAAGAAAACTTCAACTCAATGAGTTAGAAGAATTGAGAAATGACGCATATGATAGTGCCAAAATGAACAAAAAATAGCATGAAGGTGTTTCATGACAAGTGCATTTTGCGCAAGTCTTTCACACCTGGACAAAAAGTTTTATTGTACAACACTCATTTGCATATTTTTCTAGGAAAGTTATGTTCCCGATGGTCAGGTCCATTCTTGGTACGTACAGTTTTCCCTCATGGAGTTGTTGAAATTGAAAATACAGCAAACAAGAACATCTTCAAAGTCAATGGCCAGAGATTGAAACCATTTCTTGAGCCTCTTCCACCAATAGTTGAGACCACAAACTTGGAAGACCCTGTTTATGTGGACTAAACTAGTTCACCCGTGTACATACATATGGATTAAAAGTTCATTCTCTTTCTCTTTCCGTTTTCTTTTTCTTTTTGCATAATTTTTATGTGTGCTAACCAAATTTTTTTTGTCTTGCGCTCATAATGTTTGCTTTCAAAGCATTCATTCAATTTTGGTTTAGCGCCATCCTTCTTGCATCTGGTAATCTCTTTCCTTTAAATCTGCTCTGCTTTGTTCTCATGGTATGTTGATGTTTCAATTATCTTTTGAAACATTGAGGACAATGTTAGATTTAGGTATGGGGGAGTGTTTTGCATATAGAGTTTTTAGTATTTTCTTTTCCTTTTATGTTAAACAAAAAAATAATCAAAAATCAAAAATCAATTTTTTTTTGTAAATATTTGCATAAAACCTCCGACTTTTAGAAATCTTAGAGTCACTAGCATGCTTCTAGCTATGTTTACATAGAGAATCTGACCGAAATAACTAAACTAGGAAGTACTGGAGAACATAATCAGGTTTCTTGTTTGTCTGAGCGTTAAAGTTGGATTTAACCATGCCGGAGAGCGAATTAGGTGCTGCAAAGATATTCGGTAGTAGAGTTGTGATCACTCTTAGTGGAGACTACCTAGTTTACATCAAGCGAGGCACCAACCTTCATTTTTGTGACTATCAAAAAAAAATCTTTTAGAGTGTGTGTCACCGTACGTCAATTCCAGGTAGAATGGTGAGCTACCTAACTTCGCATCACTTTCAACACTATTTTTGATATCTTGAGTGCTAATTTTGTCAATCATGAGGATGACATCTAAATATGAAAACTCCTTCTTGTATTTTGAAGTTAGAACCACTCTCTCTCTCTCTCTAGACAACATCAATCAGATCCATAGAAACACATCAACATCAACGAGCAGAGCGACATCAGAGTATTTGAAGAAAGTTGAAATAGTCCGAGGTTTACAAACAACAACAACAACAACAAGAAACAAAATGATCTAACGATAAATCAAAATAATAATAATGAAGAACTAATAAATAAAGGAGATGTTTTATCTGAGTGAGGACCGGTCCATACATCTTAACCCCAGGCAGATCGTCCACACTTTTCAGAATACATCTAAATCTAAATCTGACTTCAGTTTTAAAAGCCAGATCTATCATTGTTTGTATTTTGAAGCTGCATATGGAACGATCTTACATCTTTCCCTAAATCATCAGATCTTCATCTTCAAGCCGAACATTAACATGGATCTCAACAATATTAAGCATAAAAAAAAAAAAAAAAAAACAGAGATGCATAAAGATCTATACTGAGATTCCACCAAAGACTTCAGTTAACACTACTTCAGAGAGTAATTTATCCATCCGCTCAAACTACATTTTGCATACTCCACCAATAAATGATTCCTACAACAATAAACCAAATAAGCAGAAAGTAGAAAAACATGAATACGGTGATTAAGAAAAGAAAAATCAAAGTCCGAATCTGGCACATACAAGAAGAAGATGAGTGCAGATAAGAAAAGAAGAAGAAGATGAGTGCAGAGAAAAGAAGATGAAGAAGTTGGTGGTCGAAGATAAAAAGGTATATAAGGTAGAGAATTAGGGATCCATCAAGCCATCTATTCGGGCCTCACCCGAAATGAAACCCGGTCCGCTGCGGTCACCCATCTGACCCGCTAGCTCTTTCTAAAAAAAAAACTACGAAATTCATAAGTTCATCATCAACAGTTGAAGATCGAAGACGAAGACGTTTTTATGGATGTTTTGAGAGTGGTGTTGATTGCCGATCAGATGTAAAGGTAAGTGAGTACTCCCATCCTCCTATAATGATTGATTTCCTTTCGTAGAGATCATCATAAAAAGATTCTTTTTTTCCACAATTTTGTGGAGTCTCCAGAAATTATTTCGGAAGGTTTTCCTTCCTACCATTCAACGTGTGCAGGATTTCACTCTTTATTCATTCCTGCACACATGAGAGACTAAAAACGCGGTCTTTTTGAGTGCAATTATCATAAAACCCTGTTGGTAAGGCAGAAGTCGAGGCTTGTTATTACTCTCGAACCCGAATTATTTCATATGGTATGGTTATTTCTCGCTCAACTCTTAAGGATGAGAATGCGTTCTTCGGTATTTCTAACTTCGTGTTACTAGCATGCAAAAACTCTATGTCTTCATAGATCCTTGGATAATTGAGACTCTATTACGCTCTGAAATTGGAGAAGGTTTTGTGGGTACATCTTTGGTAGGCCCTCACGAGACTACAACTCGTCCAACTAGGGACACCTAGGGGTTTAAAGGCTTAGTGCATACGCTAAATGCATTCGAGAGACCAGCGACAGCGGTATAGTTAGGATTTCTTAATTTCTGTTTCACTTGGGGACAAGTAAAATTCTGGTTTGGGGATATTTGATGAGTACCAAATATTGCATATTTATACACCTTTTTATTGGCATTTAACACATCTTTTGTGCTTTAAAATCATGTATTATCCCAAATTATGTATATTTACTGTTTTCAAGAATAAATATTTGTATTAATTAATTTTGTGTTTTTAGGTACTAAATAAATCTTGGATGAATTAAGGAGCCAAAAGGAACGGAGAATTGGTGACAATGGAATGGAGACAACAAAGGCTCGAGCTAGAAAACACTGAAACCAATGTCTGCACCTCATCCGCAAGTGAAGAATGTTGATTTCACGTCTCAAACTAGAAGTGGGCTTTGAAATTTTATCTTTGAAAAGGATATGGGCATAGAAGTGATAAAAACCAAGATCCAAGACCCAAACCCGTTTCCATCTTGAGCCATCGGATTCTTCCCAAAACATCCACCTTCCCCCCCCATTCTCTCCATCAATCACTCCCAATTTTTCCCCACTACCAAGCATATTCCATTCTCTCCATCAATCACTCCCAAAATTAAGAAAACATGTTTTGGTGAGTGGGTGCTTTCTAAATTTTGAATCCAAGTGATTGAGAGAATTTTGTGTATAAATAGGGGTTGTTGTTGTGTTGAAGAAATCATCCCAGACTAGCTGGTTCACTTAGTCTCATAATACAATTGTTTTCATCATGTTCTAAATTCATTTACTAGGGTTAAGATGAAGACCTACCCTTCTTCTATGTTATTCATGCTTGTGTGTGTTCTTGAATGTTTAAAATTTTTTAAGATATAATTTAATCCAAGTTTATCAACATTTTGCTCTCACAATGTATTCCATGTATCCATTGTAGTTAGAATATCACTATGTTGATTATGTTGCAACTCATACTTAAAAATATTGTTATTGATCCTTAGATTAGTTGTGCTTTAACTAGACAATTAATGCTTTGGGGAAATATTTTAGTTGTGATTAAATTATCCATTGGAGAAACACCTTTGATACAAGGTAAACTTGAATCTGCTATAAGGACAAGAGTAACATCACAAGTTAAATGCATATTGTAGGTTAGTTGTGGATTTGAATGCCCTAGTATCCATATTCCCAGTGCTTACACCTTGTTATGCTTTGGAGAAATACTTTAGTTGTGATTATATTATCCATTGGAGAAACACCTTAGATACAAGGTAAACTTGAATCTGCTATAAGGAAAAGAATAACATCACAAGTTGAATGCATATTATATGTTAGTTATGGATTTAAATGCCTTAGTATCCATATTCCCAGTGTTTACACCTTGAGTTAATTACATATTTTACTTCTATTTAGTTTCTGTTTTAAGTCTTTGCCAATATCTGGTCTCATCGACACAAACAAACTCCTTTTGGTTGATCTCTCTGAATTAGCCATAGTAAAGCTTTTGAATCGAATCTACACTCTCCTTGTCTCTGTGGGATCGACCTGTGTTTGCCTTGTCTGCAATAGACGATGTGCACTTGCAGTTAGACATAGTCGTAGGTATCTTTCTTAGCCTACCATATTCATAATCTTGCATAATGTTAACTGAATCAGTCATCATATTCAATTCTTTTCATGTTTTCCTGCTCTGATACCAATTGAAAAGACGAGGTAAATACAACACAATCTTTAAATTATCCACTTATAAGTCCTCTTACCGAAAGTGATTGTCTATGGAAAAATTCGAAACAATACGACAAATCGGTATTCACACTTTGTGTGATCATCTATGGATATGAGATCGAGACAATACGACAATCAAAGTGTGATTACTTGATAATAGGTTCGGACTTAACCAAACTTTATAGGATCACTATCAACTAAAGCGGAGTTAACATTTATGTATTTTGCTTCTAATTATAATAAATAATTATATTTGAGGAAATAGAAAAGTAAAAGATACAACAATATTTTGTTAACGAGGAAACCGCGAATGCAGAAAAACCCCCGGACCAAGTCCAGAATTGAATACTACCAAAATTAAGACGCTATACAAAATCTAAAAAAAACTTCGTATAGTTAAGACCAAGCAACTAAACCTAGTTCACTTAGTTTCTTCGGTATCCCTGCGCTTCCGACATTCAATAAGTGCACGCACAGGTTAGGGCTAATTCCATTACGCTAAATCTGTTTGGTAACAACTACATTGATTCTTTCCAGATAAATATATCTTAAGTCATATGCAAAGGCTCTTCCGTTTAAACTAATAAACTCATTTTCCTAGTTAGATCAATCCAATCTCTATTACCTAAGCAATAAGATTCAGATTTTTAACAATCAAAATAGAACTCAAGAGAACTATTAGGTGTTAACGATCTCACACAACTAATCAATCGAATAAATTTGATTCTAGTTGGATCCTAGCCGATCAAGGTTTGTGCTACATAAATATATGTGAAACCAATAAGAAATCTTCTTCGTTTTTAAATATTCTTTAATCTTTAATTAAACCTGCACAACACCAATTGAATCTCTTGCAATCAAACACGCACAAAACGGGGTCTGTTAACAATGAATTATCACAAGATGTCTTTAGATCTACAAACATTTCTAAAGATCCCGTCGACACTTCGATCTAGTTTGAGTGAATCTTATATCAGAAGAGAAGATTCTCAAGAATAAACAAACTAGGTGCAATCAAAGTTCAACAACCGTTAGTCAATCAAATCAATCAAAAACTAATAAACTACAATTATCTAGTTTCCCACCAACGATACTCATAGAGATTCTTGATCCCATAGAAGTCTTTAAACAAGCGGTCGTAAGAGATTTCGCCTAATTAGTGTACTTTCCTCTCCGTATAGACGGCTCCACCAGAAACAACAAAAAGATGAAGTTTGCCTTGCTCTTATGATAGTTTGCTAGAAATGCAAACTTAGGTATTTATAGACCAAGGATGTTTGGACACCAAGGAATTTCCAAAACCGAAAGTATTCTCAAGATATGCAATAAATGCCCAAATTGGTTTTTATAATTCCTGGAAATGCTCTATCCAATATTTTCTGAAATCTCTCAATAGAAAATCTCCAATTAGTAAATGCACATTACTAATTTTTATTCTCTAGAGAAATGAATTTAATTGCTGGTAATTAAAGCATACAAAACTAACAACCTTAATTAAAAGATTCTTAATTTATTTCGGACCGGGATCTCCTTGAGTAATTAAGGAATAACTTTGAACAATAAAAGATAAGAGTTACTGTTCGTGTTCAAAGTATGTTGACATTTTTCTTTGTAAATTATCTTTCATATTTACAATCTTGGAATCGATTATACCACACTTCCAAACAAGTTTAGAATTGGTTTATTTGTATTCCAATACTATATGATAAATCAAATATCAAATCACAATCATTGGTTAAATCGGTTCTACCAATCACTAGGATCGGTTATACCTTAATATGGATTACTTGTGATCGGACACACAAGTTACCAGGACCGATTGCATCATTTACTAGGATCGGTTAAGTCAATTACCAGGACCGGTTACCATATACTCATGGTATTGCTTATAATCGGTCACACAAGTCACTAGGATCGGTTACACCAATTACTAGTTAGGACCAGTTACACCAATTACAAGGATCGATTACACAACTCTTTTGTGATCAGTCATACCAATAACTAAGATCGGTCACACCAATTACAAAATTCGATCATACCATCTCAGGTGATTACTTAGGATCGGTTACACTAATTAATCAAAACTAGTCATACCAAATCATAAGTCAAGTATTGTGATTAGTTATACCAAGATGCATAAAAAGTTATGATCGGTTATACTAACTCACACATATTGGTAATACAAAGATATGCAATGAATAACAATACCAATAAGCCTAGCGATTTCCCTTTCGATTCATAAAACAAGTTCATGCATGTAATTTCTTTAAACAAATGTAAATATTGTTTCATAGGATGAAATATTCACCTTTACCCATATACATAATCACAATAGCATTCATAAGATTATGTCGATGTCATATCTTCGAAGTTCAAAAGATAAGTGTTATACTTCGTAGTCTAATTCATTAATACTTATGTTTTCAAATAGCACAAATTAAAAGATACCTTTTGAATGAAACAGTTCAAGTCAATATTACTAACCTCAAGAGGAAGAATGATGTCGTCATTGTAGCTCGTTAATTATTCATGTTCTTCAGGTGTTCTATACGAAGTTGTCTCTAGTACATAATCAAGCGATTCTTAGATGAGTTTTGATTCACTAAAATATAACAACCAAACTTGACATACAAATGCTTGGGGAGTTCAACCGAGCTATACTCTAACAACTTTTTATGTTAATCAGTTAGGTAATTGTGAGGTGAGTAATATTTATAGGCTGATCTTCGGGAGTATAAGACCGAATTATTAGTTGGTTCCTGTGCACCTTGATCTTTGAATCAAAAGACGGGACAAAAATAAAATAATAGACATATATGTGGGAGACATATTTGCTTATAAGTCTTCGAATTTGGGTCGTAGAAACTCTTAGTTGCTGGTGATATCAGCTAAGGGAATCAAGTGTGCAGAATCCGGCGTGGTTCTAGAGGCATAAGGAACGCGACTGTACCTTAATCGGTATAAGACTTGGTTAGGGATCAACTACATTCCAGTCTGAATATAACTTGTAGTAGGCTAGTGTCTGTAACGGCTTAATACAATGTAGTGTTCAATCTTGACCAGGTCCCGGGGTTTTTCTGTATTTTTGGTTTCCACGTTAACAAAAAATTTGGTGTCTGTGTTATTTCTTTTCCGCATTATATTTGTTTATATAATTAAAATCACAGGTTGTGCGTAGTTCTATTAGTTGATAGATCCGACCTTGATTATTGGATATAATTTGATTGACACTTGGGCATTGGTATTTGTTACCGTCCAAGTTATTACTCATATAAATCAGGCTCACGGATTTCTATCTGTTCGATTTGCTGATTATATTGAGAAAGATAGATAAAGCTCTTTAATATCCTTCTTGATTGAGCTCGCTTTTAAGTTGGTGATCTCAGAATTATGTTAGAGTTTAGTCCATACAGATTGCTGGACAAATTATTTGGTATGGTTTTTATACCCCCGCTTTTTCATCTTTAATTATAAGCAACTCTGATTTGAAAGGCTATATAAGGGAGAACGATAGAAACTAGAAAACCTAATCTCGACACTTTCGTGTGTCCTAGAAGCAAACTAGAGTCGATTCTCCTTTAACTTAGGTTTTCCAAAATCATTATTAGGTTAACGACTTGAAAACTTCATTTAGGATTCGTGAAGCCAGATCCAACTATTTTCTCTGTAGTTACATATTCTGACCTTATGTGTTCTATCGTATTGAGTTTTATCTTCTTTAAGGTTTACTCGAGATTCATATCTGATAGGTAAGATATAAAAAGTAATCACAACAGTTTTTCATCTAAGACTCTATTGATTCCGCAATAAGTTTTTCTGTTAATCAGTTAGGTTATTGTGAGGTGACTAATATTTCTAGGTTGTTCTTTAGGAGTATAAGATTGATTATTAGTTGGTTCCTGTTCACCTTGATCTTTGAATCAAAATACGAAATAAAAAGAATAAAGGATTGACATATCTGTGGGAGACAAATTTGTTTATGAGTCTTCGACTTTGGGTCGTAGAAACTCTTAGTTGTGGGTGAGATCATCCAAGGGAATCAAGTGCGTAGAATTTAGCGTGGTTCATAAGGTGTAAGGAACGCGACTGTACCTTAATCGGTGTGAGACTTGGTTAGGGCTCATTCCAGTGCGAAGTTAGGCTAGAGTATGTAGTGGATTAATACAGTTTGGTGTTCAAATCTGGACTAGGTCCCGTGGTTTTTCTGCATTTGCGGTTTCCTCGTTAACAAAATTTCTGGTGTCTATGTTATTTCTTTTTCGCATTATACCTGTTTATATAGTTGAAATATCACAGTTTGTGCATAATTTCAATCACAGTTGATAAATCCGAACTTGATTGACATTTGGGCATTGGTCTTTGGTACCATTCAAGTTATTCTCACATCAATCATGCTCACGGATTTCTATCAGTTCGATTTGTTGATTTTAATAAGAAAGAGATAAATCTCTTTGATATCTTTCTTGATTGAGTCTCACTTTTAAGTTGGTGCTTTCAGAATTATATTGGAGTTTAGATCATATAGATATCCAAACGAAATATTGGGTATGGTTGTTATACCCCCGCTTTTTCAGATAAATTTTTTGAAGAGTTTGAATATGCAAAAGCACATTTACTTGGTATACACCATGATTCGCCTGAGATTTATTTTGTAAAGAGTTTTATTGGTGCTCTTAAAGAGGATATTCAACATTTTGTTCTCATGTTTCACCCAACTACTCTGCTGAGAGCTTTTTATTTGGCTAGAATGCAAGAAAAATTTGTCCTGGCTCAACAAAAACATTACAAACCACATATATAACCCTTATCCAACACCTTTTCATCATCTAGGACATTCAATCCTACACAACCTCCTCCCAACCCCAACCCCACTCAACCATCTCAATTCAAACCACCACCAACCCCACCACCTAAACTGAGTAACTCTTATATTCCACCTATTATAAGACTTACTCCTTATCAAGTCATAAAGAAAAGAGGACAAGGTCTTTGTTATTATTGTTATGTAGTTTATAGAACATTTGTGCAAAATAAAAACTATTTATGGTTGATACTGCACCACGAGAGGAACCTAAGGACCATCCAATTGAGGATATTAATTCGCCAGTGGAATCATATATGTAAATATCTTTATAATCTCTTATTAGACAAGTCAGTGAAGAAACTATAAGACTTCCAGGGTCTCTCAAGAAGCATACAATTTCAGTACTCATTGACACCAGAAGCACTCACTATGTGAATAATCATTTTCCCATAGTCTACGTGATGTATAAAGTTCTGAGGATCAGATGCTAAGTAGTATCAATACATATGTTGAACTGACGATCCTAAGTAGTAAAATATGTGTAAGATCACAATAATAACGAAGAACACAAATATAATTTAAAATCTTCTAAGTTATCATGAGACACAAGAGATTTACGTGGTTCGACATTTGTCTACATCCACGGGGTAATGAGTGATTGTTTTGTATTAAGTTGTGGTAGTTACAAAGATCTTAAATGCTTCCCAAAGTAATATAGAGAACTCAAGTTGAAGTAAATACTTAAGTTCTAAAAATTAAATGCCCTTAGTTTGTTGGTGAGGCTTGGTATTTATAGCCCCTTCTGCTCCTGGTATATCTTTGCTGCCTCTGGGTCTATCGTCTGCTGATATACCTTTCGTACTAATGGTACCTTCGTGCACCGTGTACCTTTTCCAGTAGAATTCTTTCATCTCAGCTGACCCACATTCCTTCAGGAACTACCCAACCTTAGTGTAGGTTGTACCTTCGTTCACCGCCAGCTTCTGCCAATCGGGCTCTTCCACGTTTCCTCTCTCCACGTGACTTGATTCATGCATGTAGATAAGAGATTTGTGCATTTAAGGATGATTAGATGCATCATCTACCTATGTCCCTTCGACAGATGCCTCTTAGTAGACTAGTATTTTACTCTTCTTATCTCAACCATCGAGGTCTCCTTTCTTGGGGCGAGATAAAGTAGATCTGCGGAGGTATCCTTTGCTTCTTAGGTTTCCTTGTCCAGTGAAGGTTACACAGTTGGATTTATGTACGGCCACTAAGATCGTAACACGTGCTCCACATAATATTGTTATTCACAGTTTGCCTTTTTTTTCATATTCTACCGCTTGGTAGATGTGGAAGAAAATTTCCGTTACGCCGCAATTTCTGCACGTACCGATTGGGTGGTCCCTACATGTCCTTTCATGCAATAACTTCCCCTTGAATTTTGAGACTTCCAAATTTTTGGATTCTCATAGCCGCCTATAAGAGGGGAATAAAGAGAAGGAATTTTCATTAATTCCCCTTTCTTCTTCTTCGAACTGTCGCTCTTCATCTCTTTCCTTGAGATTCTTCTTTCGCTGTCGATTGCTTCTTTTGATTCTTCGAGTGCTTTGGCTCCACAGTTGATCATACTAGTAAGTGATACTCATTTTAGTTTTTATTTTCCTCATGCTTGGGCCATGTGTCTTCTTCTTCGACTAGGATATTTACTGGTGTTTGATGTTTGCACTTGCATGTGAGAACATTTATTCTATTTTATTTGCTTGCATTGTATGGGAACTTGGGTTTCGCTCCATTTTGATCTTCGATATCGATTTTTCCATGATCAATACTTTCCTGCAATTTTGCTTTTCGTGATGTATGATAATTGCTTTCTTCTATGGCGTAATCAAACCTCTCCCCTTGGTTGGTTTAGTGAAACCCATGCCCAAAGTGTCTCGGTTTTTGCCCCTATCTTGTTTTTGAACGGACTATAATTTTCTTTTGCCATTTTTGATGGAGAAGTTCTTCATGTTGGTGTCAGGCATTATGAGGCCCCCGAAGAAGCCTACGCGCAAAGGTCAGAAGACATCTTCGTCGACTGATCCCCCTTCGCGAATGGATCATCCTGATGCTACGCGTTCTCCTCCTCCTGAGGACTCTGAGGTGCCTGCTGGGACTGATATGGATATGGTACTTGAGGGGGTTGTGAACCCTGAGGTTGAAGAAGTTGCTGCTGGAGATCTTCCACCTCTTCCTAACTATGAGCTTCAGAGGATCCAACTTCGTGACAAAGACAGCTATGCTCATTTTTCCATTGCTGAGATTACTAAGTCTTTTCGTCTTCCCAAATTCGAGGTTTCCTTCGTCAATGGCCCTGACGTTCTTACTGAGTCTCTTATCCGGGATTTTCCTTATGATGTGAATAACCTTCTTATTAGCGTTGGACAATTGGCCGCAAGTATGCTCCTCCCTTTGTTTAGTATAAAAGATCCCTTCTACTATGATGTTTTATCTTCGAGGGATGATCCAGCAAACAAGACTCAAGTTAGAGGAGTTATGCAATATCCTGGTAATTTCTGGTGTGCCCTTCGTGAGAGATGGTACCGTAGCAAGGGAAAAACAACTTTGGAGTCTTATGACCCCTTTGCTGAGGGAAGATCTAAGCGGGATGATTATACCCCTTCCAACTTTAATGCTACGTATGTTGATGCTATTCAGAAGACTAATCTTCTTCCTTGGAGTGTTGGTCCTCATCATATCCATGTTACTGCTAGGCAAATCAGGGAGGGGAATAGCCTTCGTTTGTTGGAGGAGATTAATAAGACTAGTTTGACTACAATCCCTTATTCTGATAGGCTGCCTCTGCCGAAGAATGATCACATCCGTCTTGATCATGATGACCGCTGGGCTCGTACTCCTGTTCGTTTGGTTGGTCCTTGGGCCTATGGTTTCACCATTGCGGACCCCTCTATCCCTCGTTCAGCTCGTTCTTTGCCCGAGAAGTATGATGAGTATCGACCTTGGATCTTTAATCCTACTGCTTTTTATGAGGTACCTTTGATTTTAATATATTCGTCTTCTTTGACATCTTTGTCTGCTTTGACATATTTTTCTTTCCCTCCTAATGATTTCGTTTCGCAACCTGCTCCTACTTCTTCTGCTGGGGCTGCTTCAGGTTGTGCTAGTAACTCCGTAACTACAAGGACTTGGAAGAGAAAATCTTTGGTTAAAACACCTGCGGAGGTAAGGATCATTATCATACCTTTGTGTTTGTAAGTTCCTTAGCACCTTGCCCCTGATTCTTAGTTGATGCATGTGTTTCTTTATAGTCTTCCCAAAGGAAGGGAAAATTGAAGACTGTTATCGATCTTGATCCTTTGGATGAGGATCCTAAGGCTGCTGGTGAAGTACCATGTGACGAGGACATGGAGGATATCAAGGATACTGGCCTCAGCCCTCATTTGAATGATATTGAGGATGATTTTTCTAAGGGTAGCCCTAGCCCTGTTCGAGCTATCTCTGCTGAGGGTGAGAAAAATTTTGATGGTTATGGTGCCCAGTTGGTCGAGCTTGTTAGTGTTCAAGCCCCTGCTCCTACATTGTCTTTGAAGATGCCTTCGTTTTCTGCTCCTAGCGTATCTTTTCCTGCTATCTCTCCCGCTACTGGAGCTGATGTCGTGGCTTCTAAGAGTCTTCCTTCATCTCCTGCCACCTCTCTTCCATCAAGTGGTTCGTTTTCCAAGGTTGTTATCCCTACGGTGAGGAATGGTAGCTCAGATTCGCAGTCGAAGAAGAAGGTTGTGATTTCACTAGCTATCTTCTCCTTCAACGTTGCTCCTGCTTCACTAGGGAATACTCAATATGTTTCTACTGCCCTTATTAGAAAAGTTGTTGGACCTCCCCCTTCGTCACCAGACTGTACCGTACTTGGCAATCTTTATTCTGCTGGTGACATGGATCTTAGCGGTTCTCGCGGCCTTCCTTATGTTCTTAGATCCTCCACCATGCCATCCCTTCGTCGTGGTGAGGGTTCGGAAGTCGTACCCTATGTTGGTGCTGAATCAAGCCAAGGTAAGATGTTAGAGAGTTTGAGCTTAGGTAGCCCTGATGATGCTATTCTCGAAGCCATCCTGTGGGATTCCAATGGTCCTTTTTCTGTCGGAGTTGATCATCATCATCTTGATAGTTCAATCGAGGTAGCTTCGCAGTTGGATGTGCTATCTGCACAGTACCGTGTGCCTAAAGAGTTGTTATTTGACCCGGATTGTCTATGCTCCAGACAGAGCTTTGGTGAGATCCACAGAGGTAGCATCCAAGAGATGGAGGCTTTTATGGATACATATGCCACTTTCCTTTCTCGTCTTTCAGCATTCTCAGTAAGTGATTCTTACCTGAGTGTCTTTTTCTTTAATTTAATCCTTCATCCGCTCTTATGCTTCTTTGTTTGTAGCTTTGCAAGAAGATCGATGTTAGTTATACCTTTGTAGTTGCAGGAATTTCCACACTACACCCTATTCAAGAATTTATCAATATTTATGACATAACTTGAAGATTAAAGACACTTTTTCATTAATATGATCTTAAGGAATTTTACAAATATCAAGAACACAAAACACTTGATAAAGATTTTCTCTCTCCTAAAAATCTTCCTAACTCTCAAAAATTCATCCCCTTCTCTGGAACTATTCATTTCCTTTATATAGGCATTTACATAGTGGATTACAGCTCATTTACAGCTAAGATTCCCTTTAATTTCGGATCTAGGCTCCTGCGATAAATCGCAGGTGGCACCGCCTTAATATTTCTTAGGATTAATTGATTCATCGCAAATTTGTCACGCTCTTCTCATGTTTCTGTCGTTTTCATCCAACATGTCATTTCTTACGTTACCTTGATATATCGCAGAACTGTTGCTTATTATTGATGTGTCGCAGATTTGTTGTTTATTTCACAGGAATATTGTTGTAACAATATTCTGATCCTACATCTTGCCTCTTCTCATATCTTTTATATGAAGAAGATAAAGATATGAGAACTTAAGTTTCTTGATTTGCCGCAACTCCTTATCTTTTCACATTCCCTTCATTCTGACACGTCTCTGCATCCATCGCTAAATATTCTACGCGTGTTTTTTCTCTCATTTATCCCTTGACACGTCTTTTTTCAACCGTTGAATTCTGACCATTCATGTCTTTTCTTCATTAAATGCATTGATGTTTTCGAGAATCTTCTTTCCTTATAAATATCTTCTTCGCTAATCTCCCCTCTTCTTTTTACTCTCTCTTTTTTCTTTTCTTCTTTACTTTTTCTCTGCAACTCTCTTGTTCTTCATCTTCTTCCGCAAATTCGGATCTATTCTTTGTTCTAATTTTATTTCCTTATTCTTCTTCATCTAAATCATCATTCCCATACTAAAAAATGGCCCCCGCTAAAAAATTAGGTCAACCCACTTTAATAAAACACCACGTGAGAAACTTCAAACTTTATGTTTTGTACTTTCTGAGATCCCTGGTCAATCTTCAGACTCTGACCTCTCCATTGATCTAGCTTCAAGATTTCCTTCTTCTAATGAGAAGATCCTTATTTCGCTAGGTCAATTAGAAGCTGGCCTTCCTATCCCTCTTTATTACCCAAAACTCCCTCTTTTTTATAAAATTATTTCTCATGCCAAACTTTCACGAGCAATCTACCATTTAATTGGAGATTGTATTTGTCTCATTCTTGAATATGCCTATCGTGGAGATGGTAAAGGATCCCGCTATCCTGATTCTGTGAGACATCCTGATTTTAAAGATATCCCAATTATTCCAGCGAAATATACCGTGGAGAATTTCTTTGCGAATTATCAAGTAATTCCCATGAAGAAAGAGAGCACGTGTTGGGAAGTTCGTTTAAATAAGGATAAAAAAGTTGCGAAAGATAAAATTCTTATGCAAGATATAGATTATCATTCAAGTAAAAACCAAGGTCCACGCTTCTCAAAAGATGACAAGTGGTTCAAATTTCCTCTCCTCCTTGAAGGTCCATATATTTTTGGCACTCTTGATATTCCTGCGGATCTTTCAAATCTTGAGTCGTATCGTCCTTGGGTTTTTAATTGGCCTGAAAAGAACTCTGAGGTATATCCCGCAAAGTTTATCATTATTCGCAAATTTAGTTAAATATATTATCCTTACTAATTATTGAAATATCTTTTATCAGATTGAAAAAATGAAGGCTAGTTACGCCAGTACTCGGAATCCCAATCTCCTACAAATTTTGAAAACCTTCACAGATGAAGTAAGAAACACTCTTTTATAACCATTAACAATATATTGTTGCCCCTGTTTCTTATATTTATGTGTGATTGTTTTCAAGGAAATTCCATTTGTCGCGGTGGTTGAAGCCAAAGATAAAGGCAAAAGAGTATTAACTCCAAATGAAAATTCTGGTGCTTCCCCTCGCCGCAATAAAAATCAAACCACAGACGGTCCTCCAGAGAAGAGAAGAAAAACTCAACCACTTCTTCCACTTAGAGAGACTCCTATAATCGCTGAAAAAGATAATGAACTTGAAGAAAATGATGGGGTAAACCATGACGTCACTGTGGGCACTTCAACACATTTTTCTTCTACAAGAATTAGATCTGCGATGGGTTTCTCTCATCCTGAGACTCCAATGGATCAATTATCAAATATTTTTAGGAATCCCATGTAAGGTGTTGGTGAGGATGATATCACTCGTACTTGCGATTATCTCTCGAAAATCAGCGATGCTTCAATCTTGACTAATAATAAAGATCTTAAAGGAGTTTCCAGATTTATCGACTCAAGTTTTCTTCACGCTCTAACTTCGCTGGTATGCCCCTTTCCTTTATTTTTCTTGTAGTAAATTTTACATTTATCATGTGTATCGAAGATCTTTTACTTATCCTTACTCATTTTCTCTTTTAACGCAGATTTGCTAGAGCTTCTTTTTCTGTTGGTTCAGAATTAGAAAATAGATTATCAACATCGCAGAAAAGGCTTACTGATTCACAATATGAATCTACGAAACTTCGTGAGAGAAATAAATAATATGAATCTGAAATATCCCTTCTTCGCGAAAAATGCAAGCAATTGGAAGTATCTGGAAATACTTAGCTCCTTAATAAAAACAAATCGCTTGAAGTAGAAGTTGAAGTTCTTCAACAGAAATTAGTTGACAAGGAAAAGTTCTGCAAACAAATTATTGGTATAAATCTTTTCTCTCTTTAATTAATTAATTAATTTTTTTTTACTTTTCTTCATTCTCGCTATTTTATAGCTTATTTGAGCAACCATTTTGCAGATGCCTATAATATTACTGATGAAGCTCTTATTCTCAATTCTTTTGATGAACCCATAGATGAAACCACTCTTATTCAGCGTCTTAATGATGCTTTAAATAATTATTCAGACGAAAAAATTAATACTATGTCCCTTGATGAGCTTAAACATCATGTTTCCCTTATGAGAATGGACTATAGATCTACCTTGAGTATGTCCAATAGTTTAAAGACTTGCAGAGATGAATTTAGAGAAAAAATCAAAGTCTTAAAAGCCAAGAAGAGTGAACTTGAGAAGGATAAAGAACGCATTACTCTTCAAGGCGCTGAAGCTCTATCAAAATTTCGCAATACCCTTGTTGATACTGAACTTGAGAGAGATAGACTTAAGGATGAAAATATTAAACTTCTTAAAAGAGAAGAACAAATTCGTTCCCATCTTCTCATTCAAAGTGATGATGAATTCTCATGGGCTGCGACAATTCTCGATAATGCTAGGAAAAACTTAGCAATAGATGTCAGTCTTCATACCGAGAAAGCAACCTTGATACAAGAAATGATTCATGATAGAGAAGGTTATTTATTGATCCTCTAACATCTTTATACTTTTTGTAGATTTTCAACAAATTTCTAATTTGTTGTTGTATCATCGCAGAATCTGAAGAAAAACATTCCACAAGGATAGCAGAACTTGAAGAAGAAAAGAGTGGTCTTGCGAAAAATCTTGCTTCCCGCAATGATAAAATTTCTAGACTGCGAGAGAAAATAAAGATATCCAACTCCAATTTGCGTAATAATCTTCTCACCGTTCGCAATAATGTTATTGAGAAAGTTTGTAAAGATAATGATATTCCTCTTAGTCTATATCCTTGTCTCTTGGAGAATATCCCAACCAGTTCTGAAGTACCAGTTATTTCTGATAGTGAGGCTGATATAGATGAGAATGAAAGCGAAGATGAAGAAGGAACTAACGATGAAGATAATGAAGACGAAGATGAAGATAAAGATGAAAATAAATCTCAATAGTTTTGTTTTTTCTTTTTGATCTTCTCCTGTATTTCTCTCTTTCTTTCTTGCGATAATTGTCTGCGACAAATTGTAATACTCTTTCTGCAAGGTATTTGCAACTCCTGATATTTTTCAATATATAAATTCCATTTTTTGCTTCTATCTGTCTGTTATTTATATGAATTTATCATATAATGATGAATAACAATACTAACCATTCTATACATCATTCCCATACTTGCCTCTTGTTATTAATCTGCAATATGATAAATGAATTATCGCAAATATTTCTGCTTAGAATCTGTTATATGCTTCACAGATATAATTTTGCTTGTGGTCTTATTTCGCCTTCCTAGTTAAAGGTCTTATTATGCCACTTTTATGCGACAAGATCGCAGGACATTCTTACTTTTACATGTAGTAATCCCTTGATCTTTCCTTATCATTTTAATTTTAATCTTTGCGACAATATGATAAATCTAAGCCACCTTGTGAGATTAATCTCTCTTTGCTTTTCAAGACTTATGACATTGTCGTCTTTGCGATGAAATCGCAGGACGTCTTTGCGATTTATATCCTTTTATTATTAATTTCATTTATTTCATCTTTTGATCTTTTCGCAAAAACCCATTGATCTCATCTTAACTTTTCTCTTTAGGCTTTTTGGCCAGTTGGGCGGCAATATGACGGGCCTAAATATTCTTGCGAATATAAAGTCCCATGACATTGCTGTCTGTGTCACGCGACAATACGACGGGCCTAAATATTCTTGCGAATATAAAGTCCCATGACATTGCCGTATTTTTTGATACACAGCTCCCTAATGGAGGGTATCGCCCTTATCTCTCCCCCAGGTTGCCCCTTCAAGGATTATACATCGGCCATACAAGACTAGCACTTTCCCATCCGGTTCTGCCAACAACTGATTGTTTTCGCAGTCTTGTCCTTTATGCCTTATATGGCTTATAGTTACAAGACTGCACCCTAAGTGGGGTTTTCTTCGGGCCGAACACATCGTAAGCCAAGACTTTCCGTGGATGGCCAGGGTAGGTTCATCCATCCCGGGCACCCACAGCTCAACCGTTTACCTCGGCGCCTTGATCATACGTTGCATTCCTTAGGAGAAACTCTCGGGCGCCCAACCAGGGTATAACCTTATATAATTTGGAATCCAAGTTATTTCTCCCGGATGGATTTTCTATAATACCAATTCTCCATAACTAGGTTCCAGCAGCGGTATAGCCTTTCCCATAGCCATGCAAAGAGATACCCCCCTTATGACGCACTTTAAGGACATTGCCTCTTACGGAATATAATCCCCGAACTAAGGTGTACGCCATAAAAGTTCGTCCCATTCTTATATATTTTTAGGCGATTTTCGCCCGTCTTATGCATTTGCATTAAAAATTCTTATATATGATTCGAAATCATCATCTTTTTCTTTTAATAGAAAAATTCTTATTTTTGAGAAATTTTTTTTTTTTTCGCAAAATGATACTGTTGCACTTCTTTTCTTCTATGACGAATGATTATTCACCAATTTCTTTATACTTGATTTATCGCAACACCTTATACTTGTTTGTTCTCCTGCGAAGAATGAAGATTTCAACTTTTTCCCATATTCGCATGATTAATCACTATTGATTCTTTTGGGACAAACTATTCTTGCAATATATCCTTTCCCCACAACTCTATATTGTCCACTATCAATTTTTCAGCTCTCTGAGTTTGTCTCATGTTATGTTTCCAATTACGATTTCGAGCATTTCTTTCTTCGCAAGTATTAATGTCAACTTCATAACATTTTTTGCCTTCAAACCAATCACCTTTAATTATCCCAATACCATGAGGATGTGGAAACTTTATGCATTGATGATATGTTGATGCTATGCCCAAGATCCCATGGATCCATGGCCTTCCAATTAAGGCATTGTAAGGAGATTCTATATCCACTACACAAAACTTGATTTTTGAATATATCTTGTTCAACGGAATTTCCATAGTAATTTATCCTTTTGGCTTGTTTGCAGTGCCATTAAAACCATAGATCTTGTAAGTTGAAGGGATTAACTCATCATCTCTTCCACCCATTGTGCGATATGTATGATAAAATAAAATGTCTACCGATCTACCAGTATCAATTAAAACTTTATCTATTGCCCAAGAATCATTTTCTGCGTCACCATCATCTTCTTCTCCTTCTTCTCTGTATTTTGGATTTATCTCTAACTTCACCACCAATGGGTTGTCATGCATCTTCCTAGGCTCTGGTATCTCTTCCGCAGTAAAATAAATAACTTGTTTCTTCCATTCTTCTAACGGATAAATCTTCGCAATATTCATCACCTCTCTTCCCTCTATATCCCTTGCAAATACTCTGCTTAGCACATTTTCATGGAAATACTCTATCGTTTTCTGCGAATGTACAATTGAATTTCAAAATAGATTTTTTGTTGTAGCTCCTGCTTCAATGACAAATGTTTCGGCTTCTTTTGCAACATTAACTCTGTGAATTTCTGGTGCTTGCGGAAATTGTTGCGGTTGTAAACATCTTGCTAGAAAATGATTTAATTTCCCTTGTTCAATCATTCGCAAAATAATTCTTTTTACATTTCTACAATTATGCACAGAGTGGCCATGAAAATGATGATAAGGACAGAAATCTTGATTTTGGTTGTTAGGATGTGGTTCTTTCCCCATGTTCCAGGGTGAGGGTATATTCTCCATCAAAATAATCGCTTCCCAAATCTTGTCTATACCGGTATTTAAAGGTAGCAATTTAATGTCTTCCCACATGTTCCTCTGACCTCTTTGGTCTCTTGAATAATTCTTCCTCTGTCCACCATAAGTCTCATGCGGTTGATCAAACCTTGGGACCTTATTATTGTTATTGTGATTATAAAAATTTCTCTCCTTTTCCAATTCCTCCTGATCTCTACTCCCCATTGCTACTATCTTATGTTGATTATCAGTCTCCATTTTCTCTCGCGGGTTTTGGGAAGTACTTGCTACTGTATTAATCATCCTTGGTAACAAACTTCCATTTGCTGTAGATAAACTTGTGCCTGTGTGAATTGGATAAGACTCCATCTCATTTTGTTTTTCCTCCAAAGCAATATATTCTTCTTGCAATTCTCGCAGTTCTGTCATGGTAATTGTGTTTTTAACTCTGAAGACCTGGATGTATAATAGATTCGTCCCAAACATAGCATTTATGAAGGATAAGATGAGATATCTTTCATCTACTCTTCCTGCCATTTCACTAAACATTGTCCTCCATCTTATCGTTAAGTGCTTTAAACTTTCACCAACTCTCTGTTTCAATCCAAACACATCTTCAATTCTAGGTCGCGTAAAGTTATTGCTGATGTATGCTCCTAAAAAAGTAGTTTGCAAGTGCATGAACGAAGTTATTGTATTCTTGGGAAGACTTTCAAACCACTTCAGTGCTTCGCCAGTTAAACTTGACGCAAAATATTTTCACAAAACGACATCATGGTTCTCCCATTGTAGCATACATCGAATATAAGCTTTGATATGTTGGACAACACACGTAGTCCCATCAAATATACTGGTCAATACTGGTAAATTGCATTTTGGAGGTATCCCTCCTAATTGTACCTCTTGAGTAAATGGAGTTTTCACAGCTTCTTCGATTGCCTCATCAAGTTGTCTTCTTCCTCCTTCTCTTATGTTATTTATCATTCCTCTCATTTCTGCTAATTCTCGCAAGATTTGTTCATTCCTATCAGAATTTTGCTCCATTGGCCTTTTCAACGCAGCCTCTCTTCGTCTGCGTTCATGCCTTTCTTGTCTTGCGATGTTTCGCGCTTCTTCTCCAACATCTTGGTTTTGCATTCTTCTGCGATTTTCTTCTTCTTGCAAGTTAATTTGTCTTTCATTCTCTTCTCCGCGAATTTCCTTATCCCTTATTGTTTCTCTTCGTTGACTTTCTATGTCTCTGCGAATTCTCTCATATTCCTCATTGAGATTATCATTATTACGATTTTGCGCACATCGTCGTTCTCGATTATCATGATTATTCTGACGCAACGCTATTTGAATTTCTTGTTCTTCTACTTTCGCTCGCAGTCTCTCTCTTTTTCCTGTTAAATGTACTTGCTTAATATAATTCCTCTCAATATCATCTTCGATTATTCTGCGATTTCTTCGAATCTCTTTATCACGTAACATTCTCCTTCTCTCTTCTTGATTTTCTCCCTCATCCTGATTATGTAACGATCATTTATCAAATTCTCGCCAATATTTTGTATAGGGAGATTTTGTCTTGTTTCTTCTCTATATGATCTTGAATTTGATCTCATGCTGCTTCTCAATCTTCTATTTTGCAACATCAAATTTTCCATTCTTAATTCATGATTTTGCCTTGTAAGATTGGCACGTTCTTCTGCCTCTAACCTTTTTTCTTCCTGTATCCTTTGTCTCAAATCATCTACTACTTCATGCTCTTCATGAATTAGTCTTCCATCCATTTCTTGATTTCTTTCCTCTTCTTGATTTTCCGCTTCTTCTATCGAATCCGACCTCCAAGTATGCACACTTACTCTATCATAATCCACATTTCTATCTTATGCTCGTGTTTGTTGATTAGGTGGTTGGATTGATTTTTCTGCTCCATTTATCACTCTACTTCTTCCTGATTTGATCCTTAAAGATCCTTCCAATTCACCTGTTCCTTCCCCTGCAATTCTTTTACTTCTTCTCACTGTTGTTGGTGGTTCTGATGTAAATCTTCTCCTTCTAGCCATTTCTTCAATTCTAATAATTTCTTCAAATCATCAAGATGTAATTTGAAATTTCTAAAATTGATTCCTCCCTGTTTCTGGGCGCCAAAATGTAGTTGCAGGAATTCCCACACTACACCCTATTCAAGAATTTATCAATATTTATGACATAACTTGAAGATTAAAGACACTTTTCCATTAATATGATCTTAAGGAATTTTACAAAGATCAAGAACAAAAAACACTTGATAAAGATTTTCTCTCTCCTAAAAATCTTCCTAACTCTCAAAAATTCATCCCCTTCTCTGGAACTATTCATTTCCTTTATATAGGCATTTACATAGTGGATTACAGCTCATGACAGCTCATTTACAGCTAAGATTCCCTTTAATTTCGGATCTAGGCTCCTGCGATAAATCGCAGGTGGCACCGCCTTAATATTTCTTAGGCTTAATCGATTCATCGCAAATTTGTCACGCTCTTCTCATGTTTCTGTCGTTTTCATTCAACATGTCATTTCTTACGTTACCTTGATATATCGCAGAACTGTTTCTTATTATTGATGTGTCGCAGATCTGTTGTTTATTTCACAGGAATATTGTTGTAACAATATTCTGATCCTACAACCTTATTCAAGGTCTATAGGGCTAAGAGTATGCACTTGAATGCTTGTTTGTCAAGAGTATGCACTTGAATGCTTGTTTGTCTGGAGCGTGCTCGTCAAGAGTATGAACTTGTGTTTGCACAACATCCTTCGTCAAGTAACACATCTTTTGTTTCTAGGATATTTTCGTTGGAGGATGATCTGAGGAAGACTCAGAGGTCTTTGGAATCTTGTTTGTTGTCTCTCGGGAGGCCTAATAACGCTTCCAAGGTTTTTGAGGATGGTCGCAAAGCTGTTGATGTTGCCTTATCCGCTGAGTCCTCCAAATCCATAGGTTTGGTCCTTCTTCTCCTTAGCTTTTTCTTTACTTTTGTTGGTTTTGTAGTCCTGAGGCAACCTTCGTATGCCAGTCGATGGCTCTAGTGAACTTAGATATCTCCAAGATCGAGTGTCCAATTTAACTTCTGATGTTTGGTATTACCAAAAGAAGTCTGATAGGCTGATGAATGTAACTTTCCATATATAATGAGGCTCAGCTTTCCATTGAGTCTGCTCACAATACGGATTTAGTGAAGCAGTAAGCTTTGCTTCGTAAGGAGCATGACGAAGCCCTTAGTTGGAAGGAGAGTCTCATTTTAAAGCAAAAGGAGGATATTGCCTTAGTCAAGAAACGCTTCTCAGCCCAAGATATAATTAAAAAGAAACATCATGATGACTTTAAAGAAGCTTATGCATCCTTAGCTATGGAAACTGCGAGCGTAATGTATTGGCTTATGAGGTTCGTTCTCTTTAGAACAAACTCGTCGATACTGGCTCCGCGTCTTCTTCCATGTCTCATGCATTCTTAGTAAAAAGTTTTGAAGAGTTAAAAAGTGTGTACCAAGATTTGTCCTTTGAGAATGTGTTGCTCCTGATAGATGTTGATGATCTTCGGACGGAAAAGGATACCCTTGTGGAAGATCTTGAGGTAGCTGAGGTGGATCTTGCTAAAGCTTAGCATAGTCTAGAAGAATCCCTTAGCCATGCCGGAGGTAGCTTAGGATGTTTATTTTTTCGTAGCCTCCTTTGTGTATTTATCCGCATTTTATTGTTGCAGATACCCTTTGTATTTGAAGCTCTCCAGGAGCATTTGGTAGGTGCAAATGCCAAGATTAGCCTCCTTGAGGGTCAAATATCTGTGTTGGAAATATCTCGCCAGTTTGATGCTGCAGCTAAACTCAAGGTTGAGTCACTTCAGCAATCTAATGATCAGCTTAGTGCTCAGGTCATGGAGCTTCGTCAGAAGTCAGCTTCAGACTTGGAGTCTCAAGCTTCTCGGATGAAGGCGTAATTTGAGTTTTCTGCCATTAATTATATCAACAATGCTTTTGATAAGGCTGAGCTTCAGGTTGAGGGAGTCGTCTTTCCCCGTCTTCCTTACCCATGATTGTGTTATTTTTGCTTCATTTGCAACTGAACTCATTTTTTATATTATGCCCCCAGCTGAGGGGCCTTTGATGTCTTCTTTCTTTAAAACACCCTTTGTTACGTTCTGAAACTTTGTCATCTGCAACCTTTAAGACATATTAGTTGTATGTTGGTAACACCATTGTGGTACCTTTTATTTGATCATAATTAGACGTATTGTGTCTAATTATTTGCACATTCTTGTCATCACAAGATGCTAAGGTATGTTTAACCTTGGTGGAACATTCCACGTCCTACCAGGGTATCCTTTGGCCAGAAGGTACCGTGGCGGCGAGGGTCCCTACGTGGGCAATAATTTTCCCGTAACCCTACGTGTTCAGCGATGCTGCTTTACTTTCGACAAGGTATCTCTCTTTATTGAATATATTTCTTACTATATGCCTTTTAGAGGGATTCATTCGCCCTTAGGATCCGAGATTGACATATGCGCAGTTATGCCGTGCCTTGCCTCATCGTCACTTCTGACGGAGGGTGTAATTTCTAACCCAATTTGTATGTAATCAACATATACTTTTTCTTAGAAAAAAAGTTTTTTTGCATTGATTAGTTAGGTTTGTAATACCTTTGATCAGGGATAGAACATGGTGGGCCATCGCCCCTTCCTTTCTTCTCCTGAGTGGTAACCATTCACTTACGGGTAGTACTTCTTTAGGTACATTGTATTCCAAGGGTGTTGTAATACTTATCATTTGAGGTTCCTCAGGTAGTATGATGAACCCTTCCCGGCAATATCGTGTATGATGTAGGGTTCGTCCCACATTGGAGATAGTTTTCCCCACTCTTTGTTCTTTTGATATGGTGGTATTTAACGTAGTACGTATTCTTCAACCACAAATTGGAATTACTCGTTTGTTGTATTCACGAGACATCCATCGTTGGTAGTTCACCATTCTTTGCAAGGCCACTTCCCTCATTTCTTCGAGGTCATCCGGCTTTTCTAGCATAAGAACCGTTGTTAGGTTCTTTTCCCATGCCTCTGTTATTGTCATTGGCAGCATTATCTCCGTTGGGATGACTGCTTCAGCTCCGTAGGTTAATAAGAACGAAGTTTCTCCCGTGGACGCCATTCTCATGGTACGGTAGGCCCATAAGACGTTGTACAGCTATTTGCACCATCTTTTCTTGTATGCCCCCATCTTGTTTTTCAAGTTCATTGCTATCGTCTTGTTAGTAGCTTCCGCTTGCCCATTGATTTTAGGATATATCAGAGAAGACTTGTTTTTTTAAATGTTGAAAGTGTTAACCATCATGTTTATGTTCTTTCCTTCCAGCTGCTTGCCATTGTCAGAGACTATGGTGGCCGGTATCCCGAACCTGCAGATTATTTGCTCAAACAATAATCTAAAGACATTTTTGTCCCTAATTCTTGCCAAAGCCCTTGCTTCCACCCATTTGGTGAAATAGTCAGTAGCTATTATGAGGTATCTTCTTTTCAATGTCCCCTCTATCAAGGGTCCAACAATGTCAACTCCCCACTTGGAAAATGGCCATGGGCTGATGACCGAGTTAAGCTCCGTTGTTGGTGCTTTAATCTTCCTGGAAAAGCGTTGACATCTTTCGCAACGCCTTGCTACGTTCTTTGCATCTTCGTCCATGCTTAGCCAATAATATCCTTGCATTTTGGATTTGATTTCCAGAGATATTCTTCCACTGTGATTGCCAGATTATCCGCTGTGTATGTCTTGTAGAATTTTTCTACCTTCGGTTTGTGAGAGGCACCGCATCAGAGGTCCAAGAAATGACCTATTATACAGTATTCCATCCCGTAGGTTGAACATTGCCGCCTTTGATTCGAATTTTCGAGCCTCTTTGACATCTGCGGGCAGGGTACCTTTGTCGAGGTACCAGTGGATTGGAATTCTCCAATCGTCTTCTGCTTTGCCTTCGTTGCTTCTGTTTGACATGGACTGATCTTCGTTAGACTTATTGGCTTTGTTATCTGGTTCTTCCGTTCCCTCATCCTCTTTTGCTTTATTATCTTCTTTCATGCCTCTGGTCTGGACGGCCAAGGTTTCCTCTGTTGAGGTCAGTCCTTCTATCGAAGGTTCATAAATTTTCCCAATTTGGATAGAGGTGGTGTTTCTGTCCCTCAGCATTGATGATATAAATGCTAAGGCATTTGCGCATCTGTTGTCTTTCCGACAGACATGCCTGAATGTGACCTTGTTGATCTTTGATGCATGCTCCTGTGATAGCTTTAGGTACGAATATAGTATTAGATCCATAGTTTGGTATTCGAGCTCTATTTTTCTAATGACCAATTGTGAGTCACTAGTCAAACGAACGTCTGATAGGCCGAACTCTTAATCTAGGCATAGGCCGTGTATGACTGCTTCATACTCCGTGATGTTGTTAGTATATTGTTTGAATTCTAACCTGAATGCATAGTTGAGTATGTCTCCGGTGGGGGTTATTATCACAATCCCTATGCCCACTCCTTCTCCGTTGGAGGAGCCATCTACGAATATTTCCCACCTTCTTAAGTTTTGCGGTTCCAAGAGGTATCCTGGGTCCGAATTTTCTGCCTCCATTCCTGGGATCTCATCTATCTTTGCTTCGTAATTCAGAGGTAGGTCAGCTAAGAAGAATGCTAAGATCTGTGACTTCTCCACTTTCCTGGTTTCGAAGATTATGTGAAAATGCTTGATCATGGCATTCCATTTTTCCACTTTTCTCCGTGATGTCGAGAATTTGACTTATTTGAGCCTTTGTAAAAACTCGGATGGTGTGTGCATTGAAATATATCCTTAGCTTTTGTGTTGCCACTACTAAGGAATATATGAGTTGTTCCACCTTGGTGTAATTACGCTCCGCTGAACTGAGTGTCTTGTTGATGTAGTATACGGGATTTTCTCCCTTCCCTTGGTCTCGTACCAATACTGCGATCACAACGTAGCTTGTTTCTTCTAGATATAGGGTGAGTATATCACCTGGCTTCGGATTCTGTAGAATGGGTACGGACGTTAAGTACTCTTTGATCTTGTGGAAGGCTTGTTCGCATTCTGTGGTCCATACAAACCTGTTTTTTTTCCTTAGCGTATCAAAAAAATGCTTTGCATTTATCTAACGATATTGCTATGAATCTTCCCATGGAAGCTAAAATTCCATTCAGCTTTTGCACTCCTTTTAGAGTTTGCGGAGATGGCATCTCCACTATAGCTTTGACCCTTTCAGGGTCTACTTCGATTCCTCGCTAAGTTACTAGATATCCCAGGAATTTTTCTGAGGTAACTCTGAACGTGCATTTCTCCGGGTTCACCTTCATGTGAAAACTCCTCATGACTTCGAATATCTCCCTTAGGTGTGAGAGATGGTGTTTTTCTTTTTTTCTTTTGACGAGCATGTCATCCACGTAGACCTCAAGTATTTTTCCAATCCAAGGTTTGAATATTTTGTCTACTAATCGTTGGTATGTTTCCCCCGCGTTCTTTAGTCCAAAAGGTATCCTTGTAAAGCAATACATGCCTCGTGGGGTAAAGAACACAGTATGCTCCTTGTCTTCTTCTGCAAGAGATATTTGGTTGTAGCCTGAGTATCCATCCATGAAGGATAGTCTTTGATGGCCTTCGGTTGCGTTAACCAGTTGGTCAATATTTGGAAGTGGGTAGCTATCTTTGGGGCATGCTTTGTTGAGATTGCTAAAGTCGATGCAAATGCACACGGCTTCGTTCTTTTTAGGAACAATGACCATGTGGGATATTTGACTTCTCATATGAATCATGTTGTATTTAACTTTTGCAACTCCTTTTCTACCCCTTCGTGGTAGATGTCCGCCACTTTGCGTATGCGTTGTTTGAACAGTGGTATCTCCGCTGTGAGCCGAAGGTGGTATGAGACCAAATTCAGGTCAATTCCTGGCATATCCTCCATTGACCATGCAAAGGCGCCTGCATACTCTTTTAGCAATTTTTGTAGTTACACCTCCTCTTCCTCTTCAAGTAAAGTTCCAATGTTGAGCATATTTGGCTCTGCCTTCGTCCCGAAGTTGATCCTCTTAGTTGGTTCTACCGGTGAGCAGATTTGTTATTGAGGCCGTTGAGGAGTGCTTTTCTGTAATTATTATTTGGAGGAGATATCCGCGTTTGGAGTGGCGGAGGTACCTATTTCTGGTATTGAGACTGCTTCGAGTACCAAGGAGGCTCCGTCCTGCACTTTGTTGTTACTTTCTTTGCGTCTCTTTCTATCTTGCCGCAGTTCTCTCTTCGTTGAGTCTAATTTCTGCTAGGATGCATAACCTTGCATCTTGCTGGTCGCCTTTACCACACAGAAGCGTGTGTTGGTTACTAAGGGTCCTACGTGTACCTGCAAGACAAGTATACCGGTCCAAATGCATATGAAGAATCCACTGTGGTTCCTATCGTTCCAGTTACAACAAACTGGATATCATCTTCCGGCGTGCCATGCCAACGGTTTCAGTTACCACTTATCTTGTGTTGGGCAATTACTATTCACAAAAGTCAAGGGTTGACACTTGATCAGGCAGTTGTGAATATAGGAACTACAGAGAGACTCAAGATGACATTTGTGGCATTGTCACGTATGAGACGACTTAGGGATCTTGCGTTCTTTCCGATGTTTGATTACGAAAGATTAGAGAGAATAGACAAATGTTATAGGATTAAAAAGAGGCGCGTAGAAGAACAATGGTTACAACAGTTGGCAGTTGCGACTCAAGAATCTTTTCAAATTTGAATAGGAGGAAGGTGCCTCTACCACACAGAAGCGTGTATTGGTTACTAAGGGTCCTACGTGTACCTGCAAGATAATTTCTCCTTTTGGTCTAGAGACTTCTCCATTAAATCCGTATATTGTGCAAGTGAAAGCATCCATCTGCTCTGCTGTTAGACCCATGCATAGGTAGGGTTCGTAGAATAGCACATTTAACGAACTTCCCCCATCCATAAGGACCTTCGTAACATTCCATCCATGTATTGGAAGAGTGATGATCAGTGGATCGTTGTGCATTTTAACCTCCTGGTTGACATCCTTTTTCGAAAATGCTAATGGCGTGGCCATCCATTCCTCCCAAGTGCTAGCAGGAGGTCCACTTAGTTTGAACACCTCATGGGATTCAATCTTTTCCTGTTTCGAGCTAGCTCGAGTATGTCTTTGAGCATTTCTTTTTGACTTCCGCTGGAGAAGGTAATCATGTTGATATATTTTCCGTCCTGAGGTAGTTCCACCCTTTTCTTTGGGGCCTCCTCGATTTTCGCTGGCTGTAGCTGTACGTACTCCATGAACTTTCCTTGGATCACACTTCGTAAGTGGTAACAAGTATATGTGTTTTGACCGTAGTATTGGTGGTACGCACAGTACTCCTTAGCTTCCTTCGTTTTATCTGGTTGCTTTCCCCTCGTATTAGGGTAAGGAAAGTCTGGATTTGCTCCTTCCTTTCTTAGGATGTGAGAGAAAGTTTTGTTTATCTTCGTGTAGACTTTGTCAATAAATTCTTCTCGTCCTTTGCCCCTTTTTCCATCTCCTTATTTGGATCGTTTGTCTCGATAGCTGGTTCTTCCCCCTGTTTTATTTTGTCGCTTAGGTATCTCTGGAATTGGTTATAAAGAGTTGGTTCGTAGCGGTGTTGTTGCTGCCTTTGCTTGTACCCTTGGGTTATCCTTCTGGATCTCATCGATTCTGATGTACCGGTCTTGGACGACCCTGAGCTCGCCTTCGAAATCGAGGGATCTGTTGTGGAGTTCCACGAAGATGGCTGAGGTTCTATCAAGTCTGTACTTATAGTAGTTAAAACTAATTTTTGGATTGACTTTCCCAATTGCTTGACATTTCTTTTGCCACCTATCTATGTACTGCATCAGTGTTTCCCAGGGTATGATAGCTAAAGCAAATAACTTATCTAACCATGCCTTTGTTGCTTTGTTGTACATGTACGTCTCCAAAAAGACCGTAGACAATTGCTCGAAAGAGTCAATTGAGTTTGCTGGTAAATTTTCATACCAGGCTAGTGCTGATCCCGTTAAGTTGGCTGGACACGAGTGTAATACCGTAGGTGGGTTGCGGGATCTGAGGTTCCATTGTACGCTTGGAACGTAGATACTGGGCATTTCGGAGGGATGGGTTCCCCTAAAATGCGAAAATACAGCGGGGATGTGCTTGCATCTTGTAATGCTTCTTCCAGCCTTGCGCTTGCATGACCAGTTTTTTGGCCTCGTATCTCCCTCCGCATTTTCTCCATTTGTTCCATAACCATGTTCACATTGTGAGCATCTTTGGAAAATACTTTGTCGTAGTAGGATTGAGAAGGTTTGTATGTTGAGTCCACTTTATCCGGATCGTGGTGCGCTTTTCCATCTCCCTTAGATTGATTGGTCTTCGGTGGGTTGAGATCTAACCTTCAACTTCCTGAGATAGCTCTGTTTTCGTGCCGCTTTTGGGGAGGGCGAGCTTGGGAATCTTCGATTTGTGTGTCCAGCATACCTTTGAGATTTTGGTTCTGCTGGGCCATCTCCTGCAATGCATCTTCGTTTTCCTTGTTTAGGAGTACCAAGGTTGCTACTTGTACCACCATTTGATCTTTGTTGGGGTCTCCACCTCCTTGCGGAGTGCTGTCGGCTAGATCTGCAGAGTTTTCCACCTCTTCATCTATAATTGGTGCGTCTGGATCTATCTAAATTGGTGTTAGGTTTCCCAACCCTCGTCCCGTAGGATCTAAGGTTCTGGGTAACCCTGCGTTGGCCGCATGTGGCTTTATAACGTTAGGACGCTCCGGTAACGGCATGTCATAGATTGGTTGAGCTCCCAATGTCTGCCCCATCCCCTCAGTAGGAATAGGTGTTTTGGTAGCAACTGTTCTTCTTGCTATCTCACTTTATCCATCCTATGATTCGTTACTTTGATTTGCTTGAGACGGCTTTTGGGATCTTCCTCTTGTGAGTGTTGGTCGTGAGCTTGTTATTACATCATTTGGTTTCTGCATGCCTTCGGATTTTGATATCCTGCGGTCACATAAAAGCAAAGAAATCTGCTACTTGGGTACCTTCGTCAAAAGTAGCAATTAATGCTCTGACACAGAAGATGTCAAAGCAGCTTTTTCAGAAAAAGGACTGAAATAATGTATTTGATAGACATGTATTAAATTATTATGACACCTTTGGAGAAAACAACCTTAAAACGTTGAAAACCAAAAAAGGGGGCGTCAGATCTCCGCAAAAACGAGGTTATTAAATGCTTTAGAAGATCTTTTTGCTTAAAATCTCCCTGGTATTCCTTTGTCAGTCAAAGGTTCTCAGATCTAGAATATGCTTTTTTTTAAAAGGGATGTTTTAGTATAAAACAAAGATTTTGGCATTTTGTGGGTACGTTTTTTGTGAAAAAATTTGTATATCTGTAACAAGGTGTGTTTTTAAAGGCTATGAACTCAAAAACTACACAAATAACGAATGAACAAATCACTAGAGAGTGAGATTCAACATCAGAACATAGATCCCTTCATTTCCGAAGATGCAGAAGTTAAAAGTAAACATGTGTCTAAACTCAACGTCGTGAGAAAAAAAAACGGTGGGCGCCAAACTGTGACTACTCATTTTCCCGTAGTATACATGATGTATACAGTTCTGAGGATCAGAGGCTAAGCAGTATCGATACCTCTGTTGAACTGACGATGCTAAGTAGTAAAAGATGTGTAAGATCACAATAATAACGAAGAACACAAATATAATGTAAAAGCTTCTAAGTTATCATGAGACACAAGAGATTTACGTGGTTCGACATTTGTCTACATCCATGGGGTAATGAGTGATTTTTTTGTATTAAGTTGTGGTGGTTACAAAGATCTTAAATACTTCCCAAAGTAATAGAGAGAACTCAAGTTGAAGTAAATACTTAAGTTCTAAACATTAAAGAGGTATAAGCTTAATACTAGATCTTCTCCTTCTAGGTATTGAATGCCCCTAGTTTGTTGGTCAGGCTTGGTATTTATAGACCCTTCTGCTCCTGGTATATCTTTACTTCCTATGGGTCTATTGTCTGTTGATATACCTTTCGTACCAATGGTACCTTCGTCCATCACGTACCTTATCCAGTAAAATTCTGCCATCTCAGCTGACCCACGTTCCTTCAGGAACTACCCAACCTTAGTGTAGGTTGTACCTTTATTCACCGCCAGCTTCTGCCAATCGGGCTCTTCTACGTTTCCTCTATCCACATGCCTTGATTCATGCGTGTAGATAAGAGATTTGTGTATTTAATGATGATTAGATGTGTCATCTACCTTTGTACCCTTACCAGCTGCTTTCTTGTAAACTAGGCTTTTACTCTTCTCATCTCCACCGTCGAGGTCTCCTTTCTTGGGGCGAGATAAAGTAGATCTGCGGAGGTATCCTTTGCTTCTTAGGTTTCCTTATCCAGCGAAGGTTACATAGTTGGATTTATGTGGGGCCACTAAGATCATGACACGTGCTCCACAAAATATTGGTATTCATACACAATTTTCTAGATTGTGACTTAGCCAAGCAATTGAATTGTGCAGTATAACCCACAACTCAAATGTTGGTCACAGTGGCAAATGAGGTGAAAATTGTTAGCTTTGGAGTTTGTTCTAAGCTTGAATGGAGTATGCGGGGATAAAATTTTTGTGCTAGACTACTTCCAATTGGTGGCTTTTGACATGGTGGTGGGAGTAGATTGGATCATAAAGCTAGGTGATGTTATTTTCAATTTTTCTAAGTTAACAATTTCTTATAAGCATAATGGAAGTAAAATCACCCTTCCTGGCTGTCATGGGAAATTTTATCTGTCAATGATGAGTGGCAATGCAGTTAAGTCTTTATATGGTCTCTTTGGACACCTATTTTCTATATCCACCACCAATCCTCCTACTTTAATACCACCTCAGATATCCTCTCTTTTACAACACTTTCAGGATGTTTTCTCAAAACCCACTCATCTTTCACCTCGGAGGAGTTTGGACCATACTATGCCACTCAAACCAAAATCAGAACCACCAAAAATCAGGCCTTATAAATGTCCTTATGTTCAAAAGTTTGTACTGGAAGATTTGATCAAAGACATGTTAACTTCTGGTATCATACAACTTAGCCACAGTCCTTTTGTTGCTCCTATCCTTCTATTCAAAAATAAGGACAACACTTGGAGATTTTGTGTGGACTATAGGAGACACAACATCATTACAATAAAGGATAAATTCCCAATTCCTTTCATATATAAGCTCCTTGATGAACTAAAAGGCTCTATGTGGTTTTATAAAATAGGTTTAAGGTCCGGTTACCATCAAATCATAGTCTACATAGAAGACATCTATAAGACAGCATTCAGAACACATCATGGCCATTATGAATTCAAAGTAATTCCTTTTGGTTTCACAAATGCACCATCCACTTTCCAAGCTCTTATGAATGAGATTTTTTAAGACCACTTAAGGTATTTCATTCTTTTGTTCTTTAATAACATTCTTGTCTATAGTCCTATCTTGGATGAACACATCAAACATTTGGAGATAACTTTGAGTATCCTAAGACAACATCAACTTTTTGCGAATTTCTCAAATTGCTCCCCTGGTCAACAAGAGCTCTAATATTTGTGTCACATTATTTCTTCTAAAGGTGTCAAAGCTGACCCAGCTAAGGTTTGGGGTATAACTACTTGGCCTACTCTTACAACTATTAAGGACTTAAGAGGTTTTTTTGGATTGACTAGGTATTATAGGAAATTTATCAAGAACTATGACATTATAAGTAGGCCACTGACAGACCTACTCAAGAAAAATTCATTTCAGTTAACACCAGCTGCTACAATTTCTTTCCAGCAACTTAAAACATCCATGTCCACTACACCAGTTCTAGCTCTATCTGATTTCTCTAAAGAATTCATTCTTGAAGATGATGTTTGTGATAATGGTATTGATGTTTTCTTAATTCAATAAGGAAGACCAATTGCTTTCTTTATCCAGAATTTAGAACCAAAAGCGAGTTCATTATCCACATAAGAGAAGGAAATGATTGTCATTGTACAAGCAATGATAAGATGGAGGAATTACTACAAAGACATCACTTATCACTTTATAATTTCCACAGACCATCAAAGTATTAAGTACATTCTGGAACAAAAAATTATATTGTTCTTCAACAAAAATGGTTGATCAAGTTTCTGGGCTTTGATTATGAAATCATATATAAAAAAGGGGCAAAAAACAAAGTGGTTGATGCCTTGTCTAGAATACCACATCTGCAGGGTTAATGCAATCTCTTAGCCACCTCAATAGTACTATGGGCTTCAGATATTATCTCCAGCTATGGCTCTGATCAAAAGGTGCAATTGATTCTTCCTTAACTACCGATCAACCAATCTGTTATTCCAAACTTCACTTACTCTGAAGGCATCCTGAGGTACAAGAATATGTTGTATGTTGGTAGTGGTGCTAATACAATACAACCCATTATGGCTTCTCTCCACTCTTCTGCAGTTGGTGGCCACTATGGAATTCAAGGTACTTATGTTAGAGCAAAAACTTATTTCTCATGAAAAAAGATATTCTACTTTTTGTCTCTTCTTGTGATTTCTGCCAAAGGAATAAAGGAGATCACACACATCCTTCCGGATTGCTACAACCTATTCCCATCCATGAGCAAGCCTGAAAACACATATCAATAGTCTTCATTGAGGGTCTGCCTGCAAGTGACAAAAAAATTGTAATCTTGGTGGTCGTGGACATCCTCACTAAGTATGCATATTTTTTTCTCTTATTCATCCTTATATTTCCATCACTGTGTCAAAGAAATTCATTAATCATATATTCAAATTGCATGGCCTTCCTACTTCCATTGTATCTGACAGAGACAAAGTCATCACCAGTTTGTTTTGGCAAGATCTTTTCAAGGCTCTAAGCACCAGCTTACATCTCAGCACAACATATCACCCTCAATCAGATGGACAAACTGAGAGATTCAATGCTTGCTTAGAAAACTATCTCAGATGCATGACTAGCCATATGATGAAGAATTGGTTTAAGTGGTTGCTACTGCAGAATGGTGGTATAAAACTAACTTTTACACTAGCCTCTAGATGAGTCCATTCAAACCATTATATGGCAATGAACCACCTCATCTTGTTTTTCCTTCCACATCCATTACTTCTATCTCAGCTGTTGAAGAATACTTATAACAAAGATATGCAACCTTGGATATTTTGAAGGAAACTCTCCACAAAACTCAAGAAAGGATGAAACTTTATGCTGATAAGAATAGAGTAAACAAAACTTTTGATGTTAGTGATGAAGTGTATCTGAAGCTTCAACCCTACATGCAATCTTTTATTGCTCTAAGGAGAAATCTTAAGCTCTCTGCAAAGTACTATGTCCCTTTATAGGTCCTCCAGAAGACATGCACAATGGCTTACAAGCTCCAACTGCCTCTCAGCTCCAGAATACACCCTGTCTTCTGTCTCACAACTGAAGAATATAATTGTCCATTCTCATATTTTCTTCTCCTTAACTTCCAGTATTAGATGATACTGGTCAGATTGTCTTCTATCCAGCTGTCATTATTGATACTAGGAGCATCTCCATACAAGGTAGAGAAGTAGATCAACTTCTTAAACAGTGGACTAACTCCAAAACTGAGGATGCGACCTGGGAGGATGCCACTAATGTTTCACATACTTCCAAAATTTCAATCCTTGAGGACAAGGATTTTCTAGAGGGGATGGTACTGCCATGTACATGTGTGATGTCAATAGGAATTTCCCATAACTGTTTAGGTTATGTGGTGGTCGTGAGTAGTTAGAGAGTGGTAGTTAGTAATTTCCTTTTAATCATTAGGAAGTTGACAAATGTTGCGCAGGAAGTGGCTCTTACTCAGATAGGGTTTCACCTTCCTTAAATGTGTAAGAACACTGTTGTATTGCAGCTATGATTAATAAAGAGAAAATCAGAGAGTATTTTTTCCAAATTTTTCTAGTTATCTTAACTAGAAGGCTCATATCGTGATGTTTGATATTTATATTTTCAAATTCATGTATTGATTGTATTTCGAACATAACATATTCTCTGACCAGAAAGGGTTTAATGGAAGTTATAAAAATTTGTAAGGATGCCCCAAGTATTATCCATCTCATTTTTATTGATGACTCTTTGCTATTTTCTATAGGTACTGTTAAAGATTTTCAAACCATAAAGGATTATCTTCAAAAATGTTGCTTGGCTTCTAGTCAGGAAATAAATTTTGATAAGTCTAGTAAAAAAATTCTGAGCATTTCATGTGTTAGTTGTCTGATATTCATAATCGTGACCTAGGATAAAAATACCTTGGTACTCCTATTGCTTTTCAAGCTTCTAAAATTCAAACTCATATGGGTATTTCGCAAGTTGTGGATGCTAGAATTTCTACTTGGTTTCATAGACTTTTGTCTCAGGCTGCTAGGACTACTTTGGTTAAACACATTGGTCGAGATATCTCTTTGTACCAAATGGGTTTTTTTTTATCCCTAAATATCTATGTAGGAAAATGGATCCTCATATGTAAATTTTGGTGGGGGGAAACCCTTGACCCTAAAGATAGAAAACTACATTTGCATGGTTGAGATATTATGTGATTTCCCAAATCTGAGGGGGGGGGGGGGGGGGGTTTAGGTATTAGGAAAGATGAGTTAAATAATTTGTTTATGTTGGACAGAAATGCTTGGAAGATTATTAAAACCCTCTATTGTCTGTTGGGTACTGTCTTTAAAGCTAAATATTTTCCTAAAACCGATTTTTAAATGTTAAATGCCCTATTAGCCATTCCCGAACTTGGAAATGTCTGCATACTATAAAAGAGCTTATTAAACTTTTTATCTCTTAGATTGTAGGAGATGGGAAATGTATTGACCCATGGTGTGATAAGTGGATAAAAAATTTGGGTTCTGCTTCACCTAATCCATTGATCCCTCAGGACACTAACGTTAAAGTCTCTTACTTTATTAACCAAGATACTAGAACTGGAATATTGGTAGATTAAATACTCACTCTGATAATGCTTATGTTAAGAAGATTGTCACTATTCCCTTATGTCAGTTGTGTACTCCTGATAGGAGGGCTTGGGAGCTTTCAAAGAATGACGGATTTTCTTTTAAATCTGCTTACTTTGGACTTAGAGGACATAGTTCTTTCCCTTATAAAAAATCTTTGAAAGTGCATTTGAAAACTTAGAGTCCCACGCCCTATTCAGATTTTTGTTTGGAAAGCTGCTAGAAATGCTATACCTACTAGAACTATTCTTCATTCTTGAATACCTATGAGTTCTGTTGATTATTCTAGATGCTCATCTTCCCATGAATTTGTTATGCATGCTCTTGTTTTATGTCATTTTGCTAGTTGTGTTTGGTTTCTATCTTATTTCTATGTGAACATTACTGTTTTTATGTTGTTGAACAAATCCTTGATCGATTGGCTTGTGTTCTGGTTGGTTGATCCTGTGACTAGACTACCTGATGAATGTCAAAAAAAATTTGTTATTATATTATGGTCTAATTGGAGTAGCATAAAAAATCTTGTCTTCAATTATCTTAAGGCAATCCATTCTGCATTTATTAATAGAGTCAAATCTATGTTATTGACTAGAAACCCTAAGCTATAGATCTCTCCTAGTATCATTATTGGCTATAATGATAAATGGATGCCCTCCCCCCTTGGATGTATAAAATGTAATATTGATGGTTCCTTTGATGAAACTTCCTTGGATAATGGTGCATGCTATGTGATGAGGGATTTCTCAAATAAAGATTCATTTTGTGCATCAATAGTCTTTGATGTTGAGTTTGCGGCTGAAGCTGAAGTTAGAGAAATTTCGGCGGTTCTGAAGAAAGTTGTGGAACAAAAGCGTACTCATATTATCATCGAGAGTGATGTTAAGAATCTAATTGACCAATTCTCTGCTAAGAGGTTCGATGGCGATCCAAGAATGGATGTTATCTTTAAGGATATTCAATTTTACTCCTCCTCTTAGTTGCTTGTCTGTTTACTTTCCAACCTTGGTTATGTAATTCTATTGCAATGGGCAAAAACAAACAATTCTACTATGACTGATCTGCACCTCCAATTTGGATTCTCTACCAATTGTTGAGGAGGACCATTAACTTTTTTGAAGGTCGTTGCTTATAAATAATAATAATTATTATTATTAAAAAAATAATAAGGAAGTCGGAATCAAGTTCCGACATGATCTTGCTCGTGACACCTTTGCAGACATTTGTTACAGAGCAGGTGTGCACACTAAAGTTGAAGCGTCTTTGGGTTTCTTATCTCGTGATGGCGGTGATTCTAGACCAGCGGACATTCTTGTATACAATTGGGAGGAAGGCCGAGATACTTGTTTGGATATGAGGGAGTTTCTCCTTTCGCTGGAGGTGGTGTAGACACTTTTACACTGGGTCTTGCTTTTTCTAAAGCCGTAGAGAGTAAAATATGTAAATACCTTGATGTATGTAGAGCCAATGGGTATAATTTTGGTACCTTAGCTTTTACTACCCTAGGTGAGATTGGTATTGAAACTAGTGAGTTTTTGTTAAGATTGAAAAATTACATAGCTAGACATGATTCTAATATTAAAGTTCGCAATTTTGTTTTTATTAGATTAGGTTTAGCTATCCAAAAAGAGGTTGGAGCGCAACTTGTTGCACGGCTACCAACAAGTTTCTTGTAAAAAAAAAATTTCTTTTTACAAAAGCTTTCTGTTTTTTTTTCAAAAAAAAAAAAATTAAAAAAAGAAAGAAAGAAAGAAAGAAAAGATTATCTTATTTGAATATAGAAACAAAATGATGATATGGATTTAAGACCCATATTTCTTTATAACCTTTACCTGCATTGGAGATGCACAATCTAGTGAAAGCGGTCTTTAATCCTGTAGTTGCAGGAATTCCTACACTACATCCCCTCACAAGAATCCATAATAATCAGCACATATTTGAAGATTAAGAACAACACTTTTATTTATTAATTCTCAGAAATATTACAAGAAATGAAAGAAATCAAGAATACAATTGTTCTCTTAAACTTTCTCTCCCCTCAAAACTTTCTCAACACTCTCAAATTGATCTCTCTCTTCTGAGTCTATTAGTTCTCTTTATATAGGGTAGTTACATTGTGGATGACAGCTAAGCTATCCTTTGATTTCGGATCTGACTCGCGATATTCTCGCAGTAGTTGTAATGTTAATTTTCGCAGATGATATAATCTTCGCAGAATCATCATGCTCTTCTCGTGTTTCAGTTACCATCATCCGTTATGTCATTCTTCGAGTCATTCTGCGACACTCGTAGTGTGTTGTTGAAGACCTCGCAGAAATGTTGTTTATAAATTTCGCAAAAGTATTATTGTGGTGATATTCTGATCCTACGTCTTGCCTATTCTCATGTCTTCTCTGTGAATGGGAAAAGATCATGAGAATTGAAACTTTTAAAATGCCGCAGCTGTTCATCTTTTCAGGTTCTTCTGTTCTGACACGTCTCTGCATTCTTCGCCATATTTATTACACATATCTTTTCTTCCATTCAATTTCTGACACGTCCTTTTCAACCGCTGTACTTCAACCGTTCAGGTCTCCTATTTGCATTAAATGCACTTATCTTCTCGAGAATTCTTACCTTCTATATATATCTTCTTCATTCTCCTCTTTTCTTCTTTTTAATTTTTCTTTCCTTCTCTCTGCAATTTCACTTTTCTTCCGCAACTTCTGCATCTGCTACTGTTGTAACTTTTCTCTTATTATTTTGATCTTCTATGCTTTTCTTCATTCCCATACTATGAATGCCTCCAGCGGGTCGTAAAATCTAACTGCCTTTGAAAAACTGCAAAAAAAGCTTCAAAATAGAGGTTTTACTTTATCTACCATTCCCGATCAAAAACCTAAGGCTGGGCTCTCTGTTAAATTATTTTTTGATCATCTATGTAATCGCGAGAAGATCATAGTCTCACTAGGTCAAATTGAAGCTGGCCTTTCCATTCCTCTTTTCGATCCTGAACTTCCTTTATTCTATGAAATACTTTCTCATGCGAAATTCTCGCGGGCTGTATATCAGTTGAGTGGGGATTGCATTCGTTTGATGCTTGAGTTTGCTACTCGCGGTGCTGGTAAGGAATCGCTTTACCCCCCTTAATCGAAGAACCCTAAATTCGCTGATATTTCAATTGTTCCTGTGAAGTATACTATAGAAAATTTCTTCGCGAATTATAAAATAATCCCCATGAGGAAGGATAGCACTTGTTGGGGTGTCCGCTTACAGAAGAAGGATGATGTTGCTGAAGATAAAGTTCTTATGTTGGATATTGACTGGTATACGGGCAACAATTCATCTCCTCTCTATTCTAGTGATGATTAATGGTGTATTTTCCCATTATTTTTAGAGGGTCCATACATCTTTGGTTCTCATGCTTTACTTGAGAATCTCGCAGAATACCATCCATGGGTGTTCAGTTGGCCTGAAAGGAATACAGAGGTATGTTCCCGAAATTTTTGCTTAAATTACCATTATTATTTTCCTCAATCTTTTATATATACCCTCGCTGACTACTCCAATTTTATCAGATTAAAAGGATGAAAGCTAGCTACAAGAAGTTAGGGAAACCCAGTACCTTATTAGCTCTTAAATCACTCACAGATGAAGTAAGAAATATTTCTTTATGATTCTTAACAATATATTATTGCCTCTATTTCTTATATTTATCTGTGTTTGAAGGTTATTGAATAAATTGAACCCGTTAAGGTTGCAAAGACTAAGGGGAAAGGCAAAGGTGCTCCTCGCAGGGAGAAATCTGCTGCTCCTCTTTCAAAGAAAAGAAAATTTCAATCCCCATCTCCTTAAACTCCTCAATCTATTGAAAGTTCAAGTGATGATACTGATAACGACGATGATGATGGTGATGCTGATATCTCTTCCGCGAAGTAATCCTCCCAACCTGAGTCTTCTATGTCTCAGCTGTCTAGAATATTCTCTGATACTATGTATGGTATTAGGAATGATGCTCTCACTAGCATATGTCAAGCTCTCGTAAGTGTATGCGATGCTCCTATACTAGTTGACAATGAATCTCTTCACGGGATTTTGAGATTTGTGAGTCCCAGCCTCTTAAATTCACTCAGCACTCTTGTATGTTCTCTTTTCTTCGCCAAATTTGTGTATTCTCATTTCCTCGCAAGGTTTTAATTTGTATTTGTCTTGACAATTTTTTGCTTTCCATCGCAGGATGGAAGAGCTTCTTTCGATGTTGCCTCAGACTTGGAGAGGAGGCGTGCATCCTTTGAAAAGAAGAATATTATTCTTCGTAAGAAGAATGAAAAATTAGAATATGAGTCCGCTAGTCTTCGCAAGAAGGATGAACAGCTGGAATCTTAAGTTGCTAGTCTTCGTGAAAGGGTTAAGCAATTAGAAATTTAAGCCTCCGCTCAGTCAGACAAAGTTTCTAGTCTCCAAGCTGCGAATAATCAACTTTATGGTATGAAATTTCTCTTCTTTCTTTTATCCCTCTGCCCTACGACTTTATCTTATTTGATTAATCATTCTTGCAGATGTTTATGGTCTCTCTGATGAGGCTTCAACCCTTCGTTCTTCCCTACTCCTATGGATGATAACACTCTTCTTGAACATCTTAACAATTCATTAAATAGTTTTTCTAATGACCAAATTTCATCTCTCTCCATAGATGAACTCAGATCAAAATTTCGCCTCTTAGAGATTGAACATAGATTCAACTTGAGATTAACCAACAAATTTAAGCACCATTATCATGATTCTAAAAAATAAATCAATATTTTAAAAGCCAAGAATATTAATATTTCTGATGATAAGGACCGTATCACTAACCAAGGTGCTCAAGCTTTAGCAGATTTCCATAAGACTCTACTCGATTTTCAAATTGAAAGAGATAGGCTTATATGAGAGAATAATACTCTTGTTGAAAGAGAAAACCAATTTCGCTCCCGCCTTCTCATTAGTAATGATGATGAGTTTGCTTGGGCTTCAAAGATTCTTGATAATGCCAGAAATAATTTAGGTGTAGATGTTAGTCTTCAAGCTGAGCATTCTACCTTGATTAAGGATATGATCTTTGAAAGAGAAGGTGGTTATTCTTGTTTTTCCACTAATCTATTTTTTAACTGAATCTCCATTATTTTATTAAGGAAAAAGAAGGTGGTTATTCTTGTTATTCGCAGCATCTGAAGGAAATTTTCTCCAAAGAGTTGAAGAGATGGAAGAAGAAAAAGGACAACTCGCAAAACTTCTGTCTTCTCGCAACGAGAAATGTTCCAAGTTCAAGAAGTAACTACAGATTACCCTGGCGAATTTTAGTAATGTTCTTGTTGGTGTTCGCAATGATTTCATTAATATGGTCTGTAATGATCATAAAATTCTTCATTCTGCATATCCTTATCTCGCAGATGAAATACCAGAGAATGTTCCTAATCTTGTCATCTCTGACAGTGAAGCTGAAGAGTCTGAAGAAGATGAAGAATATAATGAAGATGAAGGTGAAGGGGGGAAATATGATGAAAATAATGAAGGATCTAATGAGAAATAGTTTTATCTCCTTCTCTAATTTCTTTGTAATACTTGTACATTTATTTCCTTCTCCTTGTAAGATATTCCTGCGAATTTCTCCAGCTTATAACATTCCTTGGTGTATAGATTTATTTTGTTTCTATATGCATACATTAGAAAACAATTCTTTTTTGCAATATGGTTAATCAATATGATTATTAATTTTTAACTATCTGTGTAAATCTATCATATAATGATGAATAACAATTTTATCATTCTGTTCATTCCCATACTTGCCTCTGTTATTCATCTGCAATATGAAAGATTGAGCAAATTACTTTTTGAATAACATCTGTTTTTAAATTTTGGCCATAATCTCGCAGCTGTTTCTTGCTCTCTTGTGTGGTCTTATTTTTCCTTCCTAGTTAAAGGTCTTATTTTTCCACGTTTTGTTTTGGCGACAAAATCGCAGGACGTCCTTATATTCGCATATAAAGACCCATTGATCTTGCCTTATCCTCATTTTGTCATTTTGTTGCGACAATATGACAGGCCTAAGTTTTCTTGCGAAAACAAAGCCCCATGACATTGCCGTCTTGCGATGAAATCGCATGACGTCTTTACACTTTCATGTAAAAACCCATTGATCTCATCTTCTTTTTTTCTCATGGCTTTTTGCCTCTGTATAATTGTTGCACAAATATGACAAGCCTAAATATTCTTTCGAACATAAAGCCTCATGACATTAGCGTCTTAAGACACTTATCATCTCCCTAATGGAGGGTGCCGCCCTTATCTTCCCCCCCCCCGGTTGACCCTTCAAGGAGGCGTACATCTTCCATACAAGAATAGCTCCTCCCATCCGGTCTTAACAACAACCAGTTATTTTCGCAGCCTCTTATCCCTTTTGCCTATATGACTTATGGTTACGAGACTGCACCCTAAGTGGGGTTTTCTTCGGGCCGAGTGTATCATAGTCAAGACTTTCCAAGAATGGCCAGGGTAGTTTCATACGCCCCGGGCACCCTTGGCTCAACCGTGTACCTCGGCACCTTCATCATACTTTGTACTCCTTAGGAGAGACCCTAGGTCGTCCAACTTTTAATATATATATATATATATAGTTGGAAATCCAAGGTACCTCTCCTAGATGGGCTTTCATTGACCACAAATCTCCATGACTCAGGTTTCAGCAGTGGTATAACCTTATCCCTGAGCCATGCAAAGAGATACCCCCTTATATGACGTACTTTAGGTCTTACATTAGCCTCTTGCGAAATTTTATCCGCGAACTAGGGTGTACGCCATAAAGGTTCGTCCATTCCAATATGTCATTATTCTTTGATTTTCTCTTTTTGCATTTCAGCTCTTGTATGATTTTTCAATTTCATCTTTTTCATTGAGTCAAAATACACTTTTGTAAAATTTTCTACAACAAATCATTCATACATCTCTTGTATTTCACAATTTAGAAATTTTACCTTTTCTACTTACTATTTCCTGCTTCTGCTTTTTTGTTGCGCTTTGCTACTGTTTCTCTATCTGCGAGACGCTCGCCATCTATTGGTTTCAGCACATGTTAATTTCGCAGCATTCCTTCTTCTCGTTGTTCTACTACGTCAACCATCAACCTTTCACTTCTTTGCTTTTGTTTGATACTATATTTCCAATTTCTGTTCTTCGCATCCCTTTTCTCGCAAGATTTTATAGCACTTTTTTCCATCAATCCAATCTCCCTTTATGACTCCAACACCGCTGGGATGAGGAAATTTAATGCACTGGTGGAAAGTTGATGCTACACCTAGAATCTCATGCAGCCAAGGTCGGCCAATCAAAGCATTGTAAGGAGAATCAACATCAACAACACATAATAGAATTTTAGAAGATATCCCCTTCAGTGAAATTCGCATAGTGATTTCCCCTCTAGGTTTATTGGCAGTACCATTAAAACCATAAATTTTATAGGTTGAAGGTATTAGATCCTCATCTTTCCCTCCCATTGTTTTATAAGTGTGATAGAACAGGATATCTACATAACTCCCCATATCAATTAAAACTCTATTAATTGCCCATGAGTCTTCGGCCCCATCATCCTCATCTTCCTCTCCATCTTCTTTTTGTTTTGGATTTATCTCTAGTTTTACCACTAATAGATTGTCATGCATCTCTCCAGGCTCAGGTACTTCTTGTGCAGTGAAAGAAATTGTTTGCTTTTTCTATTCTTGTAATAGCAAAGCTTTCGCAATATTCATTATTTCTATCCCATCAGCATCTCTCGCAAAAACTCTGCTTAAACATTATCGTGGAAATATTTTTGATAGTCTTGTAGGAATGTATGATGGAGTTACATAATAGATTCTTCGCTTTTGCTCCAACTCCTATCACAAACGTTTCTCCCCCTTTTGTTGGATTCACTCTGCGAATTTCTGGGGCTGGGGGTAGCTGCTGAGACTGTGGATGACTTATTAGAAAATGGTTTAATTTTCCCTGATCTATCATCCTCAAGATGATTCTTTTTACATTCCTGCATTCATTTGTTGAGTGACCATGAAAATGATGATAAGAGCAAAATTATGGATTTCGATTATTTGGGTGTGGCTCTTTTCCCATGTTCCATGGTGCGGGTATGTCCTCCATTAAGATTATAGCCTCCCAAATTTTCTCTATGCTAGCATTTGGAGGTGGCATCTTAATTTCTTCCCATATTATCTTCTGACTTCCTTGCCCTCTATAATAATTTTGTTTTTGACCACCATAAGTATCTTGAGGCTGATCAAGCCTCTGAATTTTATTATTTCCACCCCGATTGAAAAAATTTATTTCCCTTTCGAACTCTTCTTGATCTCTTCTCCCCATAGCTACTAATTTCTGTTGACCACCATCCATACTATTTTCTTTCTTCACCTGCGAAGTGCTCACTAATTTATTTATTAACCTGGGAAGTAGACTTGCGTTTGCTGCAATTGAGTTGGTATTCGCAATAGGGTATGATTCCATCTCATTTTGTTTCTCCTCCAAAGCAATGTATTCTTCTTGCAATTCTCGCAGTTCTGTCATTGTGATGGTGTTCTTGATTCTGAAGGTATGGACTATAAAAGATTGGTTGCGAACATTGCATTAATGAATGATAAAATGAGATATCTCTCATCCACGCGGCCTGCCATTTCGCTGCACATTGTTTTCCACATTATGGTTGATGTTTTAAGCTTTCACCAACCCTTTGCTTTAATCCAAATACATCTTCAATGCCAGGTCGCGAAGAATTGTTACTTATATATGCTCCCAAAAATGTGGTCTGCAAATGATTGAAAGAAGTTATAATGTTCTTAGGTAAACCTTCGAACCATTTTAGCGCCTCGCATGTTAAGCTTGATGCGAAATATTTGCACAATACAGCATCATGGTTTTTCCACTGTAGCATACACCTAACATAAGCTTTGACATGTTGAATAGCACAAGTAGTTCCATCAAAGATACTGGTTAACGTTGGCAAATTGCATTTTGGGGGTATTCCTCCTAATTGTACTTCTTGGGTGAATGGAGTTTTCGCGGATTCTTCAATGGCTTCATCAAATTTCCTTTTGCCTCCCTCTGTTCTGTTATTTAGCATTCCCCTCATTTCTGCTAACTCTCTCAAGATCTGTTCATTCCCATATGAATTTTGCTCCACTGGTATTTTCAGTGCAGCTTCCCTTCTTCTGCGTTCATGTCTTTCTTGCCTTGCAAGATTTTGTGCTTCTTCTTCAGCATCTTCATTCTGCCTTCTCCAGCGATTTTCTTCTTCACCTCCTTCTTGAATTCGCAAATGATTATGCCTTCCATTTTCTCTTCTGCGATTTTCTTCATTTCTCACCGTTTCTCTTCGCTGTCTTTATTTTCTCCTTTGTATTCTATGATATTCCTCATTGATATTATCATTGTTGCGATTTCTTACGCGTCTCCTTTCTCGATTATCATGATTATTCTGATGTATTACTTCTTGAAACTATTGTTCTTCTACTTCTGCTCTCAATCTTTCTCTTTCGCAAGCTAGAAGTGCTTCTTCAGCATAATGTCTCTCAATTTCATCCTCAATTATTCTTCGGTTTCTTTGAATTTCTCGCTCATGTAATATTCTTCTACCTTCTTCTTGATTTTCTTCACCATCTTGGTTATTTCCACCCTCTTGATTTCTATTATCACGTCTATCATCCAAAGTTTCACTACGTGGAATGTAGGGATCATTAATCATCTCTTCTTCTCCATAATGTTGCCCTTCATTTGGATTTTGCATTTCCTCTCGAATATTTTCTCTAGCATTTCTTACAGGGGAATTTCGCCTTGCTTCTTCTATAAATTATCTTGAACTTGATCTTGCAGTACTTCTTGATCTCTTATTTTTTAATCTCAAATTCTCCATTCTTAACTCGTGATTTTGTCTTGTTAAATTTACACGTTCTTCCGCCTCTAATCTCCTTTCCTCTTGTATTCTTTGTCTTAAAGTCTCTGCTGCTTCAGTTTCTTCATCTCCATGAATTAATCCTCCAACCGCTTCTTGATCTCTTCTATCTCGCCTTCCATTTCTTAATTTCCGATTTTCTGTTTATTCTATTGAATCTGATCGCCAAGTATGCACGCTTACTCTGTCATAATCCACAGTTCTATCTTGTATCGGTGTTTGCTGATTTGGTTGTTGAACTTGATTTTCTCCATTATTCCTTGTTATGTTGCTCATTGTTCTTAATCTGGAAGATTCTCCTACTTCATTTGTCTCTTCTCCAGCAAGTCTTCTACTCCTCCTTAGGGTTGTTGGTTGTTCTGATGTATTTCTTATTCTAGCCATTCATTCAATTTTGATGTATTACTGCAAATCACGTAAAAATCTTCTCCAATTTCTTCAAATTCTTACAAATTACAATTTCAATCTTTGCTCAGAAACATCCCTGTTTCTAGCGCCATTATGTAGTTGTAGGAATTCCTACACTACACCCCTCACAAGAATCCATAATAATCAGCACATATTTGAAGATTAAGAACAACACTTTTATTTATTAGTTCTCAGAAATATTACAAGAAATAAAAGAAATCAAGAATACAACCGCTCTCTTAAACTTTCTCTCTCCTCAAAACTTTCTCAACACTCTCAAATTGATCTCTCCCTTATGAGTCTATTAGTTCTCTTTATATAGGGTAGTTACATAGTGGATGACAGCTAAGCTATCCTTTAATTTCGGATCTGACTCGCGATACTCTCGCAGTAGTTGTAATGTTAATTTTCGCAGATGATATAATCTTCGTAGACTCATCATGCTCTTCTTGTGTTTCAGTTACCATAATCCGTTATGTCATTCTTCGAGTCATTCTGCGACATTCGCAGTGTGTTGTTGAAGAACTCGCAGAAATGTTGTTTATAAATTTCGCAAAAGTATTATTGTGGCGACATTCTGATCCTACAAATCCTAAGTATAATGCTACTTTAAGACCTTGAGCCTTTGTATTGGAAATGTCCTTATAGTACCATATATGGTTTGTGACTTTGCATGGGCTAGCATTGTGTCATTCTCTTAGATTTTTATTCAATGAAAATGAAATTTAATATCCAAAGTCTATTCCAGTATTGTAATATATCAATTGCAACATAATGCTCCCTCTGTAATATAGACGGAGAAGTCAAATATCTAAGGTTATGAAAAACATGGATATTATAAAAAATTATCTTTTTTTTTCTCAAGTTATCCCTTGTTTTTTGGTGAAAAATAGAAACATTAAATAAGTTGTAGTGTAAATATCATCATAAATAAGGGTAATGTATAGAAAAAATTATCTAGGAACTTGAACCATGCACAATGACGGAGCCGGGGGTTAACTAACCCTGGCTGTAGCCCCTCAAAATTTTCATAAACCACAAAAACACCTTTTATTTTATCCTTTACGTTGAGTCCACCAAATTCTTAGGATTTAGTCCACACCAATCTCCATATTTCTACATTTTTTTAGCCCACCTTAATATTGTTTGGCTCCGCAACTGACCATGCCTATATATACGGACAACCAAAAACTAGACTTCCGCCGATATATAACTTAGACGGGGGAGTATATATATATTTGGTTATTTTATTTTATTATTATAGAGAACTAAGTTATCAATTTATCATCTTTCATTTTTTATATTTCCTATACCAGTTGGAATTGAACTCAAAACTTACTTGTTACCCATGACATAGTAACCCATGCAACATGCCTACATCAAAGGGATATCATATGATGATGAATATGGTAAGGAGATTCCCCTGGTTAGATATAATGCAGCTAGTATAGAGTGTTATCATTATATTCTTTCAATTAGTACATCTAAGCATGCATACATGATTGATGCAACCTTATCTCTCCCCTTTTCTCCTTACTAGCTGGCTAGTATAGATATTGTTGGGTGCAATAATCAAAAATAAGGAAAAATCAAATAAACAAAAGTTATTGATACTTAGCTCCGTTATAATGGAAGTAATTGCTTTGATGAAACGAACAAGCTCCCCATATATCCACAATAACAACAAGGTAAAACCTAGGAAAACGGAGTGAGTCACGTGTTCAACACGCTATCCTTAAGACATTAGTGCCCGGCTACACTCAAGAATGATGCTATATCCCTCACAGGACGGATATCTCCAGGATAAAACACCCTACTACACCTACTACTAGCATATGTAGTACATGCTCAACTTGATCTCGGCAACTCCGAAAAAACCCTTAAGGAAAATCGTGAATGCTAAAGAAAACAATATAAAATATTTTCCCTTGGGGGTCTCTCTAAAATATAGAGGAACCCCTTTCCCCTTGATTTTACAAAAGTAGTGAATTTGTTTATATAATTGACAAATACAACTTAAGAAGAGCAACTCCCCGATGTGGGACTAAAAATCTTATATAGTCTCTTAAAACAACTAAAAAGTGGAAACTCCACGGTGTGGGACTAATAAGTTTTTAATTCACAAAACAAAACAAAACAATAAATTATAATTTTTATTAAAGCTTTAAAAATTATATTTTATTAATCGTTTTCCAACAATCCCCCACATGAATGAAAACTCAATAAAACACGAAAACACATATAGATCTTGGTAAATCAACAACCCAATCTCACGACCCAAACTGACTGAACAGACATATAGATTGTGTATGTTGAAGTCATACTAGCCATTCCAACGCCATCTCCCTCACACAATAGTGTGTTGACCCCAGGGTCATACTATGGATTGCAAAAATCATATAGTATAGAGAGTTTTCATCTTTAGTTCCTCATAAGTGAGACTAAAGGTTACTTTCACCAAAGTGAAAAAGCATGAACTAGTGAACCCTTAGTGACCCTTAGGTCCTAAGTTCCAGTTATACGAAAACCATCAAAACGAAAATCACATAAAAAGTGCAGGAAATACCATTTTAGGCAGAGGTGTCCATGAGGTCTTGAAACTTTGCTTAGTGAGATATTACCGGAATTACTTGCTAGAGACAGTGAACTATGTCTTGAACTGCTAGCATTTGTTGTAATTCACGATAATGACCACGGATGATATCTCCAAGTTTGCTGCCAAGCTCGTGCCGTTTTGTCTAATTTGGCCATGGACATACCCTGTTTCTCAGAATGCTCTAGAGAATCAAAGCTCATATTCTCATAGGAAGCATCCCCACTTCCTCATTCAGATAAGTGAGCTTCCATAAAGAGTGTTACTGCTACACCCCACTTCAATCTTAAATTGAAACGATATAACTCATTAAGACTTTTTAAAAGCCATCTTTCACATGCAGTCACACTATCATGTCTACACCATAGGGAAGGGACAAAAAATAAAATTCTCTGATAGTGTTTACCTTTACCCACCACAAATTAGTTATCTCATTCAAAACCTTGATCTTGGGATCTCCAGTCAGCAAGGTTGAGTATCCTTCATGGAAAGTTTAATTTATGAGCTTAAGCCCCATCCCCCTCGATGCATTTCTAACTATCTCTTTGGATAAACCTTTCGTCAAAGGTTGCGCGATATTCTCATTGGACTTTATCCAATTAATGGAAATAACTCCGATTGAGATTAGTTATTTTTAGCTTTAGGTATTTTAGATTGGCTAACACAATGTATAAATATAGATGGCACAGGCCTATGCCAGAGAGGAATGTCTTCTAAAAAGCATCTTAGGCACTCGGCCCCCTCTTGTGCTTTATATAATGCAATCAAGAGTATAAAGCATAGTTTGGCTAACTTTGCCTATCTGAGTGGTGGTCAGGATTTATCCTTGGCAAAGATAAATCAAAGGCTGTGGTTCTCTGTGCCACACCCTACAAGTCGCACACGTGGTGTTCATTCCAATATTATGAATTAAAAAAGAATACTCAAGTCAAGATATGGAATTTCAAAAATTATAACGGGGGGTTCGAACTCATGACCTATTGTGTCATAAGAGTGGCCTCTAACCATTGTTCCACCTTGGTTGGAATTGATAGAAAAGATAAATCAACCGTGGTTGTTTGTTCAACTTAAATATTAATTAGTATAAGTGTTTTATTAGTTAGTATAATTGATTTGTCTAGAGAGAAGATAAATCTATGGTCATGGTTTGTTCAACTTAAATATTAATTAGTATAAGTGTTTTATTAATTGATGTCTCATTAATTTCTCATGATAAATGATTTATTAATTTTACATCATAAATGTCCCTTAATTAATATTAATACATATCTCCATCAATAAATAATAATTTTGACAAAAATTATTTCAATAGATATCAGTGGTGGTGGTGGTGGTAGTAGAGGAAGAGGTAAGTAGTGGAAGCGGTGGAAGGTGTTACTATGTGGTGGAGGCGGTAACATTAGTTTTGGTGGAAGAAATAGTGGCGCTGGATGGTTTTAATGGCGGTGGTATTGGTTTTCTCTTTTTGAATCAAAAAGAATTAAAAAAAATTACATGACGGGTAACATCGTATTGTGAAAAGTATAGTTAGTTGTTTTTGACACGATCAATAAAGGCGGATAACAAATATTTTTGGGATGATGTCAAATCATATAAGACAAAATGGTTGTTTTTGGCACCACTGCTATCTTTGGTAACCGTTTGTACGCATGATTTTCACTATTAACAAAAAGTATATAGTTGAATAAATTAATTGACGACCTAAGTTTGTTAAATCTAAACTTTATACATGACGTGTGGGATTAAAAGTTATAAGTGTGCCCAATATTATACGAGGGATGGAAAATGGTGGTGGTGGAGAAAGAAGTGATATAAGGTGGTTTGTGGTACTGGTCGCCATTGATGAGTAGTAATTGACTATGTTAATTATGTGCTGCTACAAAAGGATAACACTATATATTAGAAATGTGGTTGATCGTCTTAATGCTAATATAAACTCGATTAAAATAAATAAAAATTAAGAAGAAGAAAAAAACATTTGGATGTCATGTTATATAATAAATAACACTAAAAACTACATATTTAGTATCAAGGTTTCTCCGTCCAATAGATAAATCTAAGGTTGTATTGAGATCCCGTAAGCAGAGGGCGAGTTGGTCTTGGATCTCTGAATGATAATGAATATAATGAAACGCTACCTCTCGGTTTCTCCAATGAAAACCGAAACCTTCTAAAAAAATAATCAATCGAACAACACTTAGATGGTACGCATCACCACAAGTGTAAACTTCTCCGAATTGCTACATATCCAGTGAAATTTCTACAGATTAATCTGGTGATTTCGTCCTACCGTAGTTTTTAACGAGGCGTGAAATTAAATCTATAATAGTGATTTTAAATGTATTTAATAATTACAAAATTCTATTATAAGTTTTGTTTATGCAAGTACTGATTTAACTTGGGTTCTTTTATATTTTTGTGTTAAGTAGATGACTTTTTAATTTGAATATATGTTTGGTTAACAAACTTTGATACATATAGGGTATTTTCTTTGTATCACTGATGTTAGTCTCTCATTTTTCCCGTTAGCACTTTGTTTCGATCCTGTATTTGTAGACATTATTTGACTAATGTTGGGGTATTTGTTTAATCTCAAGGTCGATTAAACCCAGTGTGTGTTGTATACATTGAAGGCGACAGAAGTTTGTGTCGGCTCTACCTTGAAACTAATAATTTTTCTTCGGAAGGTTAGTTGAATTTATGTAGATACAAATATCAATATGACTATGCTCTTTAAAACTCCAAATTACTTGAGTAACACTACATGTGAGAACGTCATTCATGCACTACTTAGCATAGTTGGTGTGAAATCTTTTTATCCACGAATTTCTTCAATTTTATGTTATCAATATGATTGAGAAAGAATCTTACACATGTTTTGATTTACTATTATAAGTTTATTTTTTCAACTCTCATGTGTATATCTCAGCCTTCCAATAGCCAAGGGTTCTTCATTTTTATAACTCTCACGTTTACAAAAAATAAATAAATAGTGTTTATCTATAGTAGGGAAAATATTATGAGTTTTTGCTTCACTCCTTAGAGCCTTAGTTATCAATAATTTCGGAACAAATGTATTCATAAACATCATGGAGTTGGATTGCCAGTTTAGGCATATGTATTGTTAGATGAAATATTCCATCTTAAAACCCCACTCAGATGTTGGGATCCATTAAAACTCCATCTTAAACAAAATTGATACAAAACCCCCAAATTTTAAAAAATTGATACAAAAACCCCAAATTTCAAAATTGGTTTCATCAAATTTTATGATGAAACCAAATTTTGGTTTCATCAACCGCGAGTTACTTTTGTTTTGTTGGGGTTTTTGTGTTACTTTTGTTTCGATGGGTTTTTTATGGATGGATAGTGACACCTTTGGGGTTATAACTCGCAGACCGTTTTGAAGTTTGAAATTATAATATTATGAAACAATAAATGGGAAAAAAAATTATTTACTGTATTTTTTATTTTTTTTCATGTTGGCACAACATTATTACTCCATCCAGATAATAAATTGGAATAACATGCTTAAGTAAAAAATAAAAAGATCGGGTAGCCCATTTTGTTTCCCAAAACCTATTTGAATATCAAAATAATTACTCACGAATAAAATGAAGCAAGAGGAATGTGAACAATATCGTATTAGAGACAAAACATCCCGTGCCGTTACGGCATGGGTTAAGATCTAGTACTCTTATATTCCATAAAGAATTGAGCAATATATGTCTGTTTTGAAATCTTCCAAAAACAAACCCTCTTGCTAGAGTGAAAATATATTCACTCGTAGACTTAGACTCTTCTAAGTAAACTCTCCAATTTGCATCACAAAGTCCCACAAGGATAACAAGATGCCTTTCATAAATCAAACAAAAGGTAATAGAGTATTTTAGGTACCGTAATACTCTACTAAGTGCATCCCAATGCTCTTTCAATGGACTACAAGTATATCTACTTAACTTACTCACAATATAGGCAATGTATGGACTCTTACAGTTCATTAAATTCATCAGACATCCTATAACTCTTGAGTATTCAAGTTAAGATACTCAATTACCCTTATTTTTCTTGAGTCTACAAGAAGAATCGTAAGGAGTACAAGCAGGCTTACAATCAGACTGATTGTATCTCTTAAGCACGAATTTAATATAATGAGAATGACTAAGACTATAAATATTAGATTATATTCTAATACACATCCCTAAGATTACATCAACATGGCCTAAGTCTTTCAAGTCAACGTTCTCATTCAGCTCATGTTTTTAGTGGAATTAATCTCATCTATGTTTGTATCAAGTATAATCCTATCATCAACATACAAGCATCCAATCACACATGCATCCTTAACAAGTTACTTATAAATATGCTTGTCAGATTCATTGACTTAAATCCACTACTCATTATCACATGATCAAATTTTCCATGTCACTGTTTACGTGCTTATTTGAAAACCATACAAATATTTGTTCAACTTATAAACTTTGTCTTCAAAATCTTTCACTACAAATGCCTCAGGTTGGTCTATGTTAATTTCTTTATCTAATTCACAGTTTAAGAAAAGTTGTCTTATTTTTTTATGGAAGCAATAGCAATTAGCATCACAAAGGAAGTAATTCTCGTCACAGGTGAATAAGAATCAAGGAAATATACAAATTATTTTAGTTTATAGCCTTTAGCTACCAACTTAGCCTCATATTTTTCAACAATTCCATATACCTTACATTTCCTCTTAAAGACTCATTTACATCATATGGACTTACTCCCTAGAGGTAAATTAATAAGCTATGAATTCTGGTTATGACGGACTGAGTTTATTTCACTAAATGAATCTTCTTACCAGAATGGGGTTTCAGTAGATGTCAAGGCTTATTTACAAGTATGGAACTCAGACTAAGCTACGCATATTATGAAGTCAGGTCTCTAAGAAGTCTCAGTTCTAATCCTTTTACTTCTCCTAGGATCAACGCTACTTTATCTTCTTTCGAAGGTATATTCTGAATAGTTTAAAGACATCTAGGGTATCAACAACACATCCCAAGGAAGAGACATGTTTCAAAATAAACATGTTCAAAGAACTCAACATCCCTAGACTCCATAAAAGTATTCACACCAATGTCAAAAATAACATAACTCACAACCAAAAACTATGCAATAACGTACTCAAGATACCTTACCTAAACACCCCCACACTTTGACGTATGCATAAGAAGGTTGTTTATATTTCCATACTCATATGGAGTTTTATCTGATCCTTTAAAGGTTACTCTATTCGGGATATAACAAATTTAGAAGACGACCTCCCGCCACAAGTTAGCAGATATCCTTTAATTAACATGGCATATATCATCTCCTTGATGCTTCTGTTCTTACGTTCTACTATACCATTAGACTATGGTGAATAAGGAGGTGCGGTCTCATGAATAATTCCATTTAACAAGTAAAGTTCTCCTATACGAATTTCATACTCTCCATCATGTTTAGACCTAACCAATTTAGTGGTAACATATACTTCACTTTCAATTTCAAGTTTATACTCTTAAGTCTTCTAAGGAATCATCCTTACCCCTAAGCAATTATACAAGAGAGTACCTCGTACAATCATCTATGAAAGTTAAAAACCACCTTATTTTGGGTTGAACTCATTTCAACTAGGCCTAACTGAATTAATTCTAAGGGCTTAAAATTACTCTGAACATTTTTGCTGAAAGGTTTTATAGCATATTTTGATTATACACAGATTTCACTTTTGTGTTCAAAGTCCAAACTAAATTTGGGTACGCAGCCTATGCTAGCCAGTTTATGTATTGACTTATAATTTTATGGTTCCAAGTCTACCACCCAAAACTTTCAATCACACAAAGAAAACACAAGAATCAACTATGTTCAGTTCATCAGTTTTTCCGTTAAGATTATATATACCCAAATTTCTATAAATCTCGCCTAAAAAAATCACTGCCTAGTTACAACAAGTTTTCCAGATTCAATTAAAAATCTTAAATATTTTACCATCTACAACAGAACAAGATACAAGATTCTTTCATATGCCCGAAACATGAAAACTTCATTCAATGTGAGAATATTACATATATGAGCTTCTGCTCGACCTTTCCCTTTTATCCAACCTCTATCGCAAATGAGTTACTCGTATAGAGTTTCTCAACATCCTCCATCCTCTGATAGAAGGTGAATAGGTCTCTGTTTCAACAAACATGCTTAGTGGCTCCAGAGTCCACCCACCAATCTCTCATATTGGTTATTAAAATAACTCCCGACATCATGCAATTGAACTCGTTCTAGTTTATTTCAAATAAATTAGCATTAACTTTCCACTTATTAAGGATTTTACGTTGTCTACAATTTACTTCCATATGGCCAGGAATTTACAAACATAAAAAATCACCTTTAATGCTAGATTCGGGTTTACAAAACATACATTTCTTATGAAGACCACGCTTAGACTTGCGTTTGATTTTCTCACCTTTGCCGGCTTTGGAAGATTTGTTTCCAACCACATGTTCATATTAGCCATGTCCCTTGGAGATGACATCTTTATTCACAAACCACAATTCCAAATCGGAAAATAAACTATGAGTTTTGAAGATAACATCTAGATTTAAAAACTTCGTTTGAATCACCATTTCAGAAAACTCATGGTTACCCCATAAAAAACAAATTTTGTCAATAACAAATATCTGGTCGTCAGAGTTTTTCAAGAACGTTTCTCTGTTTTGTAAAATATCAAAAAAATACTTTTACAACATCAAACATTGTGAAATTTTATGTGGATAACTATGAAGATGTCTACTGCATTAGGTATAAAGGGTTTATCGAAATTCCTTCTAGGTTAAGAGATAAACTCGAAACTCTACAGCTGACCAAAAATTCTTTTTTTGGTTTTTCACTCCACAATTAACATCTTCGATTATTACAAATACTAATGTCTTAAGATTGTTGGGGTGCAATAATTTAAAAAAAAGGAAAAATCAAATAAAGAAAAGTTATTGATACTTAGCTCTGTTATAATGAAAGTGATTGCTTTGACGAAACGAACAAGCTCCCCATATCTCCACAACAACAACAACAAGGCAAAACCTTGGAAAACAGATTGAGTCACTTGTTCAACACGATGTCCTTAAGACATTAGCACCCGGATAAACTCAAGAGTAATGCTATAGCCCTCACAGGACAGATATCTCCAGGATAAAACAACATACTACACCTACTACTAGCATATGTAGTAGATGCTCAACTTGAGCTTGGAAACTCTTAAAAACCCTTAAGGAAAATCGCGAATGCTAAAGAAAACAATATAAAATATTTTCCCTTGGGGGTCTCTCTAAAATATAGAGAAACCCCTTTCCCCTTGATTTTACAAAAGTAGTGAATTTGTTTATATAATTGACAAATACAACTTAAGAAGAGCAACTCCCCGATGTGAGACTAAAAATCTTATATAGTCTCTTAAAACAACTAAAAAATGGAAACTCAAAAGTAGAAACCCCATGGTGTGGGACTAATAAGTTTTTCATTCAAAAAAAAAAACAATAAATTATAAAAATCATATTTTATTAGTCGTTTTCCAACAGATATTATGTATGTTTCCCCTGGAGTTCTAGCTAGCGACGAGCTGGGAGTCCTGGGACATATACATCGGAAACCCATTGGAGAAAGAAAAACATGACGTCTCTAGAAGTTTCTTGAACGACACAACTCTCTTCATCTCTCTTTCCATCTATCTACAATATCAGTGATGATGATCACCAATCATCTGGAGGGCTCCTATTTGGCTTTATTCCTTAAGTAAAAGGAGAATTGTTGGGAGCACTAAAAAGGATTAATTATTTCAAAGCCATGCGGGAAAGTCAGATGGCAGAGACAATGAAGATTTTTAAGCAATTATGGTGTTCAATACGTGAGAGCTTGGTTGCACGGAAAGGCCAACAACCTTCTTAGCCGTGAAACAAAATTGAGTAATTTTAGTGGGTGATCAGATTTAGGCTGCACATGCATCTGCCAGTCGAGCATGATTATATATGACCTTTTTTTGGATAGATATAGGTCTTGAATTTGAATTCTTGGGTTTGGAATTAGTTACTCTTCGGATACCCAATAATTTTTAATAGGGGAACTTTTTGTTGAGAAATACAGGAGAAAACAATAAAAATCAAACACTCCAAGGCACGTAATCGTTGTCTTTCAAACAGTATTTCTTCCCTATAGAATGCACAATGGATTCCAAGAAATAACCGTCGTCAGGATACAATGGAGTCTAACAGTTTGTGTGATGTCAAATGTGCACTGCTTGATCACACCGATGAGCACTCTTGTTGCTGATAATTCCTAAAGATAAACCTAATTGATTAACTAGTGTTGCAGAGATTTTTCTGATGTCTGCTATCCTTAAAACATCCTCTATTTATAGGCCACAAGTACCTGTTGAGAGGAGTTTCATGTCTGTCCAGGAAAAGACATGTCTGTCTAGGAAAAAACCTGTCTATAGATATGGTTTTCCTTTCATAACTAACTAAACCAATCGGTATCAGTAACCATTTGATTTAGTATCCACCTTTCATGTGAAACAACATGAATCTGTTCATGAACAGACGTACCTTTTGAATTCTAGATTCAAAATTCCAGCAAACATACTTATATTTCGTAAATATTCTAACAATCCTCCACCATTTTCGAAATATACTCTGCTTTGGAAAAGACTCAAAATTTTATTAATCGAAAAAGCTGCACCGCATAACGGCTGCCTACGTACCCATATAGGGATCAAGCCATCGTAGTTCATTACATAGACTAAGAAGAAAAACAAAAACAACAAGAACTTTAGGCATTATCGTAAAGTTTCGTACATAGATGATAGGTGTCTTCAGGACTTGAACCTTCACTTAATGCAAATAATTCAAAGTTTTCTCAAGTGCTGTGGTGAACGACTCTTGAACCAAGGACTTTTAATGATAAACCGGACTTGCAGCACATACTAGCTTCCATTCAAGAGTGATCTATTTACCCTGCACTTTAATGGCCATGTGCAATACCCTGATTTCATGAGCACTCTAGAGATTGTCAAGTTCTCGTAGAAACCGGCCAGTTTCGATACTCATATAGGTAAGTTTAAATGAAGTGATCCTGTGAGTCACTACTTAAAATAAAACTTATTAAGAAACTTAATTCATTCTCCACCATACAGGACCAACACTAGATTTCAAGAATGGGGATTACATATTTCTAGTGTTTTCTATAATCACTCTTTAACTTGTTTGTACCCATTGAACCTCAACTTTTTCAAGATGTAGGTTGGGTTCCCATTAAAGGTGATTGATTATAATCTATAGACCTCAGCCCCATTCCCTTGGATGTTTTAGAGATCATATCTCTAGATAAACCTTTTGTTAACGGATCCACGAGATTCTTTTTAGACTCTATATAGTCTACAGTAATTACTCCATTTTTGAGTACTTGTCTCAAGATTTGATGTCTTAGACTTATATGTCTATATTTTCCATTATAAGTCTTACTTTCCACTCTAAATAATGTTGTTTGGCTATCGAAATTTATTATTACTGCCGGAGTGGGCTTCTTCCAGAGTGGTATATTAACAAGAAGGTTTCTTAACCACTCTGCCTCTTTGCAAGCATCTGCCAAGGCAATCATTTCAGCCACCATAATTGAATCCGAAATGCATGTTTGTTTCTTGGAACTCCAAGACACATCAGCCCTGCCTAAAGTAAATATCCAATCAGATGTTGATTTGGAATTTGACTCGATATTGTTCCAACTTGCATCACTGTAACCTTCCAAAACAACATGATAGTTTCGGTAATGTAAACCGTAACTCATTGTACCCTTTAAGTATTTAAGAACTCTAGAAATTGCTTTCCAATGTTCTTTTCCCGGATTACTTGTGAAGCTACTCAATATTCCAACAGCATATGCAATGTCAGGTCTTGTGCAATTCATTGCATACATAAGGCTCCCTATGACACTTGCATATTTGAGTTGATCCAAATATCTTCCTGTATTCTTCTCTAATTTTACATTTGGATCTACAGGTGTAGAGATTGCATTTTCATCAAAGTACGCATACTATTTAAGCATGTTTTAAGCCTGAAAATAACATCGGCGTCGTTAACTTTAAAACCAGCGGCTAGCACTTTTTCGTCAAATTTCTCATGCCACTGCATAGGTGCTTGATTTAATCCATATAGGGACTTAACAAGCTTACAAACTTTATTTTCTTGGCATTCTACAACAAAACCTTCCGGTTGCTCCATGTATATTTCTTCTTCTAAATCACCATTTAGAAAAGTTGTTTTCACATCCATTTGATGGATAACCAAGTTATATAAAGATGCAAGAGAAACTAAGATCCCAATAGAGGATATTCGTGCTACTGTTGCATAGGTATCAAAATAATCAACACCTTTCCTTTGTGAATATCCTTTCTCTACAAGCCTAGCCTTGAACTTATTAATTGACCCGTCTGTATTCAATTTTCTTTTGAAAATCCACTTACAACCAATTGGTTTTGCTCCTGGTGGTAAGTCTACAAGAATCCATGTTCCATTAAACAAGATGGAGTTCATCTCATCAATAGTTACTTCTTTCCAAAAAAGATAGTCTCTAGAACTCATGGCTTCATTGTACGTAGACGAATCATTTTCAATATTTAAAACATATTCAGTTTGTTCTCTAATCATTTTTATGTCTCCTTGAACCAAATAAACAAGGAAATCAGGACCATATGATTTTTCCTATCTAGGCCTCTTGCTTCTCCTCGATTCATTTTCTTGAATCGTCTCTTGAAGAGGCTCTTGAACCAGTTCACTAATTGTTTTGTCTAAGTTCTTGTATTCCATGGAACTTGAATCATTGTTTATTTCTAATCTTCCTACATCAGTAGGATTAGAACTTGATATTGTTAAATTCTCAAAGAATTCAACATCTAATGATTCAATTATAGTGTTGTTGTCAAGATTTAAAAACCTATAACACACACTATTATGAGAATAACTAATGAACACACATTTGTTTGTACTATCACCCAATTTGGGTCTTTTTGGGTCTGTTTTTCTCACATAGGCAATACACCCCCATACTTTTAGACGTTTTAAGTTTGGTTTTCGACGAAACCACAATTCATACGCAGTTGAATTGATTTTCTTTCTAGGAACTTTATTTAAAATGTAACATGCTGATAATATTGCTTCTCCCCATAAGTATAATGGTAGATTTGAACTTAATAGCATACCATTCACCATATTGACTAGAGTACGGTTTTTACGTTCCGCAATACCGTTTTGCTGTGGTGTATATGGTGTTGTAAATTCATTGGAAAATTCCATTATTTTCACAGAACCTTTCCAATTCCGTAAAATCATATTCACCACCTCTATCTGACCGTACTCTCTTGATCTTTTTATCGTGTTGGTTTTCGACTTCCGCCTTAAAAATTAAGAATTTTCCAAAGGCCTCATCCTTTGATTTTAATAGATATACATAGGCATATCTACTAAAATCATCTATGAATGTTACGAAGTATTTATTACCTCCACGACTTAAAGTTTCCTTTAAATCACACATATCGGTATGTATAAGATCAAGAATTTCATATTTTGTTATCACCGTTTTAAACGATGGTCTATGGATTTTTGACTATGCACATGCTATACATTTTTCAACATGTTCATATTCACATTTAGAGATCAATCCTAGATTAATCATGTTCTTAATAAAACCATAATTTACATGCCCTAATCTACCATGCCATAAAGAAATAGACTCAACCATATAAGCATATGATAATTCATTTATTAAATTTAATTTGATCATCCCATTACAAGCATGACCATTTCCAACAAAAATAATTTTTTTAGATAAAAACAAATTTATCAGATTCAATAACAAGCCTAAAATCTTTCTTGTTAAGAAGAACACTAGCCACTAGATTTTTACTTATGTCGGGTACATGGAAAACGTCCATAAGAGTAAGTGTCTTTCCTGATGAAAATCTCAATTCCACCGATCTTAGCACGGAACATTGTTTGCCATTGTCACTTCTCGTTCATCGCTAATTTGATCATAAGTTTTGAATAACTTTCGATCCTTGCAGATGTGAATAGTAGCGCCTGTATCCATCCACCATCCGCTATCATCGCTTACATTGTGTATTTCACACACTGTGCCGATGAATTTTCCTTCATCCACCGCATTGGCCTGATTTTTCTTATCTTTCTTCTTAAATTTATAGTCCCTTGCGAAGTGACCAGGCTTGTCACAGTTGAAACAATTTTTGTTCTTTGAGCCTTTCTTTTTAAACTTCTTATCATTATTTGGATTGAGATTTGGGTTCTTTTCTTTCCCATCCTCAAGATCATTTGCCTTAAATGATTTTCAGTTTTCTCATCTTGTTTTCATGAATCTTCTTCAACACGAAGATGGTAAAGCAAAGTCTCAACTGTATAATTTTTGTCGTCATTTTTGAGTTTCTTTTTGTACCCATTCCATGAAGTTGGAAGGCGAGAAATAAGAACCCCAACAACAAACTCCACAGGGAGATCAATTTTGGCAACTTTGAGATCGCCGATAATGTTAAGTAATTCACGTGCTTGCAAAAGAATTGACTTACTGTCACACATTTTGAAATCCATAAAGTTACTGATTAAGAATTTTTGATTACTAACCTCTTCAATTTTGTACTTCTCTGCCAAAGTAGTCCATAGTTCTTTAGCGGTTGCAACGTTTCGGTGTGATGTGTAAACGTTGCTTGCCAAAGCGTTTAAAATGTGACCTCGACACAAAAATTCATATTCCTTCCGCTTCTTCCTCTTTTCTTTCAATTCATCTGTGTCCTTTTCAGTTTCTTCAGGAATTGGTTCCAATGTATCCGTTAAAATATAAGCAAGCCTTACTGTGGTTAAGAAAAATAAAAGCTTCTCCTGCCACCTTGTAAAACCCTCACCATCAAAACGTTCAAGCCTTACGAAGTCTTGATTCATAACCTGAATTGATTGTGCTATTGTTCCCTCCATAACCAAAGATTATAAAATACTGTTTGAAACTATTGAGAACTTCAAGAAAAAACAATAAAAATCAAACACTCCAAGGCGCGTAATCGCTGTCTTTCAAACAATATTTCTTCCATATAGAATGCACAAGGGATTCCAAGAAATAACCGTCGTCAGGATACAATGGAGTCTAACAGTTTGTGTGATGTCAAATGTGTACTGCTTGATCACACCGATGAGCACTCTTGTTACTGATAATGCCTAAAGATAAACCTAATTGAGTAACTAGTGTTGCAGAGATTTTTCTGATGTCTGCTATCCTTGAAACATCCTCTATTTATAGGCCACAAGTACCTATTGAGAGGAGTTTCATGTCTGTCCAGGAAAAGACATGTCTGTCTAGGAAAAGACTTGTCTATAGATATGGTTTTCTAACTAAACCAATTGGTATCAGTAACCATTTGAATTAGTAACCACCTTTCATGTGAAACAACATGAATCTGTTCATGAACAGATGCACCTTTTGAATTCTAGATTCAAAATTCCAGCAAACATACTTATATTTCGTAAATATTCTAACACTTTTTTTCTAGCCCAATCTTTTTTTTTTCTATATTAGAAACCCACCAATAAGATTGCATATATGGAAAACCCGTAATTAGTTATAATAAGAATTCTTTCCAAAAGTAACATTCTATTTAATTTAATAAAAAAATAATAAATCATAATCCGTAAAACAACTCCCTGAAATACCTCCCTAAAATATGCTAGGTTTGGTGAAATTCTTCTCAAACAGTAATTCCTAAAATAAGTCCATAAAGTATGCGATATTTGGTGTAAATTAATCCGTGAAAAAACTTTCTAAAATATATGGGTTTTTTTTGGAAATTCGGTTTAATTTTTAGCTTATGAAAATTCCGTTTTCTAAAATTCGTGAACTTTCCAATTTTCACCGTTTTTTATAGAAAAAACTATTTTTCACACGTGCAATTTTTGTGAAAAATTAAATTTTCCTTGTGATTAGTGTTGTGAAAATTCTAGTTTTCATAAAACGTTAGGTGCAATCGAGGAAATTTTAAATTTTCACATAAGAGAAGTCCTGAAAAATTCTTGTTTTCACCCGTGACAAGTATCACTGTATTGTTGAAAAAGAATTCAATCGCGCGATTGTTGAAAACTTTAGTTATTAATCACTTGAAAAAATATCAGTTATCATCGATAACAATTACAATCACATATTTATAAAAAATATAATTTACACGAGTTCATTTCTAGTAGTAACCCAATAATTCTGTTTAACCCACCGGTCAAACCCACCGCTTACGTGGCAATAATTTGACTTGACTTTGTAATTTTGCTAATATTATATTTTTTACATTTTCTCCCGTTTTTGGTTAGCAGAACTGTATTTCACGTTCTCCATTTTTTCTCTTTCTTTGTTTCACGAACGACTTGAGTTTTTGGGCGAAAGGATTTTTTACTTCTCTGGTAATCTTTTCTCGCGAGGAGAAGAAGTTCCACAGTGTAAGTTATATTCAAACTGTTATTATTCAAATCTGATTCATTTTATTAGGAAAAAAGAAATATTTTTATTTAGGGTTTATTGATCTTAAATCAATTTATTAATCAACAGTAGGGTTTATATTTTAAATCTTAAATAAGCTTTTTGCATAGGTTTGATTAGAAAAAATACATACTAACATATATACATATATTCCCCGCAGCTATGGATGGAGTTGAATTAGGTGATGAAGAAGTTGAAATTTGCAGTAGTATACTGGACGATGGCAGTAACCAAAACGATCAAATAGTCGAGCCGAAAGTTGGTATGAAATTTAACGATGCTGAAGAACTATTCGAATTTTACAGTCGTTACGCATATAGGAAAGGGTTTTCTTGTAAGAAACGAACGTGCAAGAAGGAAGATGGGATATTAAGATTTGTAACTTATTCTTGTACCAAAGAGGGGAAGAATCAAACAGTCTCAAACTCACCGTTAAATCTTCCTCCAACACAAAAAACTGGTTGCAAAGCAAAAATATCAGCTAGACTATATGCTGATGAAAAATGGATGATAAGCGTCGTTGCTCTTGAACATAACCATTTAAACAGTCCATCTAAATCTCGATATTTAAGGGGACACAAAAGAATCGACACAGCGACAAAGAAGAAAATCATACTAAATGACAAAGCAGGAATCAGGATGCACAAGAGCTACAATGCTTTAGCGGTTTAAGCTGGGGGTACGAAAACCTCCCGTACGATGAAAAAACTCTTAGAAACATGCTTGCTAGAGAAAAAACTTTACAACTTGGTGAATGAGATGCTGCAGCACTTCTAAATCACTTTACAAAGATGCAAATTTCTTCTATAGGGTGGACATAGACAAAAAAGGTTGTCTGAAGAATGTGTTTTGGGATGATCATAGGTGCAGAGAAGCTTACAAAGAATTTGGTGAAATTGTCACCTTTGACACGACATACTTGACGAAAAAGTATGACATGCCTTTTGCTCCATTTGTTGGGGTTAATCATCATGGGCAATCAATTTTATTTGGTTGTGGATTGATTTCAAATGAGTTAAAAGAAACTTTTGCTTGGTTATTCGAAGCATGGCTCGATTGCATGAATGGAGTCGCTCCACGTGGTATAGTTACAAACTAATGTAGCTCGATGAAATGGGAAGTTGAGAAAGTTTTCAATGATACCAAACATCGTTGGTGCTTATGGCACATCATGAAGAAAATACCAGAAAAGTTGAGGAGATATGAAAATTATTGAAGGATTAAATGTAGGATGAAAAAGATGTTTATGATACACAGTGTCCAGCTGAATTTGAACAACAATGGAGTGAGATGTTGGAAAAATATCCGATCTTGCAACAGAATAAATGGTTGGGTAAATTATACAGGGAGAAAAATCGATGGGTGCCTTGTTTTGTGAAGACTACTTTTTGGGTAGGGATGTCGACTACACAGCGATCTGAAAGTATGAATGCATTTTTTGACGGGTATGTCCATTCAAGAACATCTTTGAAGCAATTCGTTGAAAAATTTGATAATGCGTTGAGATACAAAATGGAAAAGGAGCTTAAGGCAGATGCTAGATCATTTTCTATAATCATTCCAACATCAACTTCGTATAAAATGGAGAAACAAATTCAAAGAGTTTACACCCATGCGAAGTTTAAAGAGTTTCGAAATCAATTGATACGTAAGATGTATTGTGAAATAGTTGCTGTCCAAGATGAAATTAAGGATGGAATCCTGGTTCAAAGATATGACATACAAGAAGAAATTTACTATCAGAAACCACCCGAAGATGAATAAGAAGTTGATTCTGATGATGATGATGATGAATTAGTTGCACCAAATGAAGACATTATGGAAGATAATCCACCAACTGAAGAATCTGAATCTGAATCAGAACCCGAACTTGATCCCGAAATTGACTGGTCCATGAAAAAAGTTATCTTTAAGGTATGGTTTCAAAAAAATGAAAGCAAAGTCGAGTGCAGTTGTCATAGATTTGAATGTCGGGGAATACTTTGCACACATACGATATGTGTGTTACTCCGTAATGATATTTTACTAGTCCCAAATAATTACATATTAAGAAGATGGAGAAAAGATGTGAGGTTGTTGCATACAAAGGTTCCAATAAATTCTGATAGTTGGCATTTGACTCCAGCAGAAAAAAGTTACAAAGAGTTGTGTGATTATTTTGCGGAACTTGCAGACGCAGCGTTAAAGGATACTGACAAGTGCAGTGATATTAAGAAATGGATACATGAACAATTGATAGAAATAGGGAAAAAAATCAGGTATTGAAACAGAAATAACCAACTCTGAAGTAAATGAAGATACAAAAATAGGTGATCCTCCTCATGTCCAGGGAAAAGGCAGGCCTTGTAGTAAGCGTTTGGAACCTAAGCAATACAAAAATAGAACAACCAACAACAAAAAGAAAAACAACGTCACTGTGAGTTACTTGTTCCAATTGTACTGTTTAGTTTTAATCTCATGAGAATGTGCAATTTGTTACTCTAACTTTGATGTCTATTTGTTAGAACAATGAAGAAATCCCGAGTCAGCAAAGCTTGGTAAGTAATGTTAAGTCAAATAAGAGAAAATCCAGTAGTAGAAAAGAAAACGTACGGGTGAGTAACTAATTTCGTTTGGATTATTCATGTTTTAATCTTGTGAAAATGTTTGAAAAGTTAGTCTTATGTGATTTTATGTTTCGATATCTATTTGTCAGACAAATGGAGAAATCTCAACTCAACAAAGTTCGGTGGGTACGTTTCAGTTTTCAGGCGGAGCGGAAACCAATAATCTTAATAGAGGAGGGTACGGCCAGTTATTGGTAAGTATAAACTACCATGCTTGAACTTATTATGTACGGCCATAAAATTGAGAACTGTCTTCGTATTCCTATTGCTTATATTGTAAACTTGGTTTTTATGTCATTTAACCCGATATATTTTCAAATTTTCTTATGTTTACATCACTTGGCTGAATTCCAAAGAGTCGGAAATACAACGAGACAGTTAGGGGCACCAATAGTCTCATATTATGGAAATATTGGCAGCGCAACACCTGCATATGGCGCACCTTATAAACATTCTGGGAATGTTGAATCTGCATTTGGTGTACCTCAACCATGGAGAAATCCATATTTTGCGATTCCTGCACCAGCATATGAGCATAATATGATTCCATTGCAAGCAAATTTTAACAATGAAGGATTTATCGGAAAGAAAAATTAGCTCTCTCTGGAAATTATGTAACTTGCATTACTTTATTTGCTGTGGAATGTTACTTATGGCTTTAATATGAGGGATCAATCAAAATCTTTGCTACATTTCTGTAACTGCTGCAGAAACTTATCAAAATACTTATATAGTTCTACTTTCTGTGGTTATTTAAAACATTTGAAGCTTATTATGATTTTGTTTCTATTGGTTTAAAGTTTAGATTTTGTATTACAAAGAAAAATTATACAATGTCACAATGCAGACAAGTTCTAATGATCAGGAACATTCTTAAGCATAAGGAATAAAGGAGCTGCTGATGATGAAGAGAAGAGACTATTTTCTGAGAGAGTTGGTTCTCTGTTATTGCTCATGGTATAACCTGAGAGGGGCCTAGTAGCAGCTGCAGTAGTTGTGTGAGCCATTGATGTGTCTTGCGGCGAAAGGATGGTTGTGGTTTCCTTCATAAGCTGTAATCATAAGGCTAACTTGTCATTTTCTGTACATAGATAAGATCATGAACTAGTGAAATTCAAAGATGAAAACTCGTATTCACACTCAAACCACTGTATGTGCAAACCAAAATAAAGCTAAGTGATAACACTCCTAGTAGACATCATTTTAGGTTTCTTGTTATTTCTGACATCAAACATAAACGGTCCGATACGACGCAATCACACACATAGGACATGGAAAACATAAATGGCCCGAACATATTATAGATTATCGGCGGAAGCAGTCCAAAGAAACTCTTTTTTGGTTTGAAAACGTGTGGTCGTCACAGTGTTGTTCAAAGAAAAAAAATCGTGCTTACCCGATTCTGATACACCATTCATACCACAATTTCCTTCAAAGGCAGAAAAGTTATTATGGTCATCGGAGTAGGTGATCTTGAGTACCCTTCTTAACTCTGTTGTGTCACGGAACATAGCTCCCTCCACTCCACTTTGTCGATCAACAAAGGAATCCACATAATTAGCCATACTTTCCATTGGCCATCAGCAAGTAGCTTTTAGGTCATTAATTCTCCCTCAATCAAAACACAAAAACTCCTTGATGCCTGTGCAGTAGGATACAAAATGGACAGATGAATGGATTAAAACTCGAAGTTGCAATCTCAATTAAATCAGAAAATGAGAACTTTATCAAGCAATTAATAACTATAAATTCCTCAACTGCTGACGGTGGTGAACATTTCCCCAGTACTCGATCAGTTCATGCATCTGTCCCAACAAGTACTCCATATGTTGTGAGTTTAAAATGTGAAACCAAATAAGACTATTATTAACAATAGAAAAGTGATCACTGCTAAGGATTTGGAAGCAATTAGTTGTTTGTTGGCAGGTGTACAAAAATCAAGGAAAAACCTAGTATCACAAGAGACTATTATGATTGGTCACAGTTGGACATATTGAGCAAACACAAATAAAGATACACAAAACCACAATCAAGTTTAACCAAGCTAGAGTAGGAAAACTAACCAAGCTAACACAAATAATGATAAACAAACCAAATGAGAACTGGAGCTTATCACTACCGCGGAGCACAAATTGAAATAAATTCTCACAAACCAATATAAAAATTTGAAATGAACCAATGGGAACTGCAAACAGGGTGTAGAGAAAGATAAAATTACCAGAATTGATGAGCAACTTTGATATATACCTAGCTTCATCGGATTCAATTTGATTTTCATAAGCTAAAATCTTGAACTTCGATGCAGCACTGACCTGTTCAAATACTAAATACCTTTGTTTGATGGATCTGATTGTTGAAATTTTGCATGATAAATTGAATTTTTTTTTTTTTTTTTTGTTTCGAACTCCTATTTGAGCATAAAACTCACGAAACGATTGAGGTGCACAAATTGAAAAAGAAGATTAGGGTTTATTATTTGAGAACCTGAAGGATAACAAGTCTTCATTTCTGATTCCTTCCATCTATTTAACCCTCTCCTTCTCAAAAGCTCCTATGTTACAATTTTCTTCTTCTTTTTCTTTTTAACTCAGAGTGAGTTTATAACTTCAAGGAGCGAGAGTTAATTAGATAGGGATTACAACCAGAAGGAGAAGACCAGAAAGTCAAGTCAAATTATTGCCACATAAACAGTGGGTTTGACCGGTGGGTTTGACCAGTGGCTGAATAGAATTATTGGTAGTAATCAGGTCCAGGAGTTCTGTTTTGAATTAATGAAGATATGTAACTCACTTCTACTTCCACATGTAGACTTAACAGAGTTAGTGAGAACTTATGCATCTTTAACAAAGCTAATTGCACACTCATAATCAACGTCAAGAACACTAAATTGTTAAATGGAAGCCTTATAAGTGGAAAGTTGGAGATCAAGACCTCATTTTGTTACTCACAGACACATCATAAGCTATATATACACGAGAAAATAAAGAAAACCAGAAGAAAACTATTTAAAAGACAGTGAAATATTGTTTAGATCCAAAAACATTAGGGACATAAAATAATTAAGGTAAATTCGTTTCAAGTTGGGAAGATGACGGTAAAAATGGCTATTCAAATTGATTCGCCCAAAGGGAGAGAAGAAGAGCCGTATCTGGTGGCAGACACCCTTTTAGGAGATATTGCAAGCTCATCAACACATACACAGTCGCGATGGATCAAGGCCTCCAATCCCTAAAATGTTGTACTCTTCCAGCCACTCTCCCTTTAGTATTTCCTTTAACAATTCCTCTTAGTAGTTGTATTTCCCCAAGATGAATACACTGTTTGTATTCTTCCCTAGAATTTCATTTCTTTCAGCAAAAAAAAAAGAAAAAGTATAAACACAATCTCTTTCCAAACGAGTTCTCCAGACATCAGAGAAATACATCAAACCACAACTAGAAATGCCAAATTCAATCATTCAAAAAAAAAGTATATATAAAGCGAAATGTTGACTGATGAAGAAGAAGGTAAAGGGAGAATGTTAACAAATAACGTCTCCCCCGTATTTCGTTCCTATCAATTGACTGATTTTTTTTTCAAATTTTTATATTAGTAAAACGAATTGAAAAAGGTTAATTTAGTCATGTTAAAATGTGAAAATATTTAATCAATCTAGATTGTATTATTCTTAGCCGTAGATCTTAAAATTTTGGGCTACATATATATATACCATCTTCATGGGTTTATAAAAGAGACAGGAACCAAATTTGAGCTCCTCAGAAATTTCCACATTTTTAATATGTTATTATATTATCTGATATTGGGATGTGAAAACTATAGTCAGGCCCAATTCCAATTTTTTCTCACCGTGAAATCCTCGAGGGTAAAACTTCATGTACTCTCAACACTAATACCATCTTCTTTTTGTGCATTGTCTTAAGAAAAATAAGGAAAAAAGAAGAAGAAGATGTCTTCTTTTCATTCTGGTGAGGATTTTGCGCGAGATCATCATGATCATAAAATCATCATCCTTTAGAGTTGGATGGTATAAAACTTTGAGGTATTGGAAACACTGTTGAGCAAGTATTTTCCGATCTTTCTGAAAAAGGTAGAGTACTTACATAAAAAGTGTTGGGGGAATTACCGATCTGGGATGCTATGTACAATATGAAACCTACACAAGCAATAAAATTAACAAGATATACATTACTACTTGAGGGGTTACAAAACCCATATAAAACGAAATAATTTTCGTGATTGGATCTACGAATTCACAATCTTTAAAGGAATCTGGTAACCCTATTTACAGTCTTAAAGTATATCTAGTTCTCTTTTACCAAGATACTAACTACTAAGTATCTTCAAATCTCCAAAGATTTTGACAACCTTTCTTACCCTCTTTCATTTTAGGAAACTTTTTCTTTTTTTAAATTGATATTTCATTAATCAAGCTGACTTACATGATTGCTAAAGGGGACCAAAATTAGCAGGGGGGTACCATTTCATATGAGACAAAAGAATTATATCCGATCCTGGCCGTCGGATCACTCAAACGGTACCCCCTGCTAATTCCGGTCCCCCCTTTAGCAAGAGCATATCCAACAGTGGGAGATAAAAATCCTATGTGTAATTTTTATTTAGATCCTTATTTATGGGGTTATATGTATTTGGAAAAAATAGTAATTCTTTACTCCTGAACTATCTCCAATGGTGTGGGTCTTATTTTTAAGATTTTTTTTTATTTTGATAATGATAAAATTGATTCCCATTTTCCTATTGATTGATAAAACTTATTTAAAAGGAAAAGTTTAAAATATAGTTAAAAAGATGACATGGAGGTCATTCCCAAGGTCTAGATAAGATTTTCTCCAAGACCTTCGTATTTATTTTGACACCCTTTCTACTTAATAGGACCCACTATTAGAGATTAATTTAATGTAAATGAGGGTCTAAAATCCTACGTGTCATAAGAAATAAAATTCTTACCCTCTGTTGGAGATGCTCTTAAGGAGTTGGTAATCTTTAATACCGAAAAGAGCAGAGCCATTTAATGTGGGAAGAAGATGTTCTTTCCTAGCATTATATTTTAGGAAACTTGATCTCCACGTATATATTTAATTTAAAACCTTTACTTTAACAACTTGTGTGAATATCAATATTCCGCGGAGCACGTGTCACGGTTTTAGTGGTCGCATACAAGATAACTATGTAGCCCCCGCTATACACATGAGTCCGAGGAGTAGCAAATCCCTTCTACTTTATCCTATCTCGAGGAAGCATACCTCGAAAGCTAAGATGGAAAAGTAAAACCTAGTCTAGAGAGAGGCAGATGACGAAGGGACAAAGGTAGCTGACATATCCAATCAGCATTTAATGCGGTAATCCCTTATCTACACACTTGACCAAGGAACGTGGAGAGAGATGAGATGGCAGAGTCTGATTGGAGAATGCTAGTGGTGAACAAAGGTACAATCTGTACTGAGGCTGGGTAGTTCCCGAAGGAATGTGGGTCAGCTGAGGTGGCAGAGTCCGACTGGAGAAAGCACGTGGTGAACGAAGGTACCATTTATACGGAAGATATATCATGGAACGATGGGCCAGAAGATAGAAAAGATATATCTAGAGTAGAAGGGGCTATAAATACCAAGCTTCACCAACAAACAAGGGCATTCAACACCCAGGAGAAGAAGGTCTAGTCTTAAGCTTATACCTCTTTAATGTTTAGAACTTAAGTATTTACTTGAGCTTGAGTTCTCTCTATTACTTTGGGAAACATTTAAGATCTTTGAAACCACCACCACAACTTAATATAAACAATCACTCATTACCCCGTTGACGTAGACAAAAGTCAAACCACGCAATCTCTTGTGTCTCATGATAACTTAATAGCATTTACCTTACATTTGTGTTTTTCATTATTATTGTGATCTTGAATATCTATTATTACTTAGCATCATCAGTTCAACTGAGATATCAATACTACTTAGTATCAGTTCTCTGAGTTGTATACATTACGTAGACTATGGAAAATTAGTAGTCACAGTTTGGCGCTAGAAGGATTTCCTCACATCTTCAGTTTTTATATTCCGTTATTTCGTATTTACTTACATATCTTCTATGACGGAGATATCTAAGAACAACAAGGGTGGATCTCGCTTTCTAGTGATTCGTTCATCTGTTATTTACGTAAGTTCTTTGAGTTCATAGCCTCTAAAGACTTGTAACATTACAGATCTACAAAGCTTTTTGCAAAAACGTGTTCAAAAAACTTTAAAACTTTTGTTTTGTACTAAACAAACTTTTCCGACAGAGTATCCTTTGGATCTGAGTACCTCTGAGCACTAAGGAATCTCAGTGAGAATCTAAGGAGAATAGATCTTACAACACATTTAATAACCCTTTTCCTTGAAAGATCTGACACCCTTTTTCTATTGTTTTCAACATTTAATGTTTTTTCCTTCAAGGATGTCATAAGCAATTAAATACCCATCTTTTCAGACGTCATTTTCGTACTTTTTATGAAAAAGATGGTTAATCGTCTTTTGTGTCAGAGCATTAATTGCTACTCTAATGAAGGCATCCAAGTAGTAAAAATTTTCATTTTTTCTGTAACCTCGGGATAACAAAATACCGAAGGCATGCAGAAACCAAGTGATGTACTAACAAATTCACAACCAGCGATTACGAGAGGAATATCTCAAAAACTATCTCAAGTGAATCAAAGGAATGAAGCAGAGGACATGCAAAGTGAAATAACAATAATAATGGTTGTTAACAAACCACTTACCCCTGGTGAATGTATGTGGCAAACATCGGGATCACAACCACTTTACGACATGTCGTTACCAGAACTTTCTCGTGTTTCGAAGCCACCTGCGGCTAACGAAGTTTTGCCCAGAGCCTTAGCTCCTACGGTACGAGGCCTGGGAAACCTAACTCCAATCCAGATAGATCCTAATGCTCCGGTAATATAAGAAGGAGTGGATGACTCTGAGGATCCGGCTGATAGCACTCCTTAGGTGGTGGAATCCACAATGAAGAACAAATGGCAGCTCAGGTAGCAGCTCCGCTACTATGTAGCAAGGAGCACGAAGATGCAGTGCACATGATGAATCAAGAAAACCAGAACATGAAGGATATGCTGGATGTGCATATCGAAGGTTCCCAAACTCACCCTCCTTTGAAGAGGCGTGAGCAGGGAGTTATCTCAAGAAGACGAAGGGGGGATCTTAACCCACCCAAGGTTAATCCAACGGGGGGAGCCAAGAGAACACGACATGATCCAAATGAGGTGGATCCAACTTACAAGCCGTCTTAGTCTTATTATGACGAGGCATTTTCCAGAGATACTCATAATATGAAAATGGTCATGGAGCAAATGGAGAAGATGCAGAAATAAATACAAGGATTGAAAACTGGACACGCAGGCGCAAGGCTAGAGGAGGTGCTCCAGGAAATAACAAAATCTTCGCTGTTCTCTCGCATTTTTAGGGAGCCTATCCCTGTGAAATGCCCGGTACCTAGGTTTTAGGAATATAATGGTACCTCAGATCCAGCAGCCCACCTACGGTACTACACTCATGTCCTTGACCATTGGGAAAGAGATGAGGTGGTACTTTGTAGGTACTTTCCTGCAAGCTTGACATGATCAGCATTGGAATGGTATGATAACCTACCAGCAAACTCAATTGACTCTTTTGAGCAATTGTCTACGGTGTTCTTGGAGACATACATGTACAAAAAATCTACGAAGGCAGGGTTAGATAGGTTATTTGCTTTAGCTATCGGACCCCGGAAAACATTGATGCAATACACAAACAGGTGGCAGAAAACATGCCAAGCAATTGGGAAAGTCAATCCAGAAATTAACATTAATTGCTATAAGTATGGACTTGATAGAGCCTCATCTATCTTCGTGGAACTTCACAACCGAGCCCTTGATTCCGAAGGAGAGCTTAGGGTTGTCCAAGATCGCTACATCAGACTTGAAGAAATCCAGAAGGACAACCCCAAAGCGAAAACCAAAGTAACAGCAGCTCCGCAGTGAACCAACTTTCTGGAACCAATTACGAAGATACCGAAGAGACAAAACGAATCCAAGTGCAGAACCATCTCCCGGGATAAAAGATCAAAATATGGAGATAAGAAGGGAAGAGGAAAAGGAAGGGAGGACTTTGTAAATAAAGTCTACACAAATATAAACACAACCTTCTCCCACATTCTAAGAAAGTAAGGAGCGAAGCTGGGCTTTCCCTACCCTAACACTAGGGGAAAGCAACTAAATAAAACAAAGGATATTAAGGAGCATTGTGAATACCACCAGTACTACAGGCATACAATTGACACATGTTACCACATGAGTAACACAATTCAGAGATTCATATACGAAGGAAAATTCATAGAGTATGTGAAAATACAACCTCCGTCCACTGAGGTAGCCCCCAAGAAAAGGGTGGAGTTACCAAAAGATGGAAAATACATTAACATGATCACATTCTCAAACGGAGGCCAAGGGGAGCTACTCGAAGATATCCTCGAGCTAGATCGAAACATAAAAAATCTAGAAGCCCAAGAGGTATTCAAGCTAAGTGGACCACCAACTAGCACTTGGGAATAATGGATGGCTACGCCATTGATATTCTCAACAAGAGACGTCAACCAGGAGGTCGAGATGCACAATGATCCACTTTTGATCACCTTTCCAATCCACGAATGGAATGTTATGAAGGTCCTCATTGATGGGGGAAGCTCATTAAATGTGTTATTCTAAGAACCCTACATACGTATGGGTTTAACAGCTGAGAAAATGGATTCGTCCACTTGCACAATCTATGGTTTCAACTGAGCATTCTCTATAAAAAAAGGAGAAATTATCTTGCAGGTGCGCGCAGGACCCTTGGTAACCAATACAAGGTTCTGTGTTGTGGAATCACCTTCGCCTTACAACATTATTATAAGAAGACTTTGGATCTATCGCTTAAGAGGAACGTCTTCGACATACCATCAGTACCTTCGATTACAACACATATGGGTGAAATGGAAATCAAAGGGGACAAACAATATGCAAGGCTATGCAACTTGGTGGAAATCATACTGAACGAAGAAAGAGTTGCCGCAAAACAACATGAAAGAAAAAGGCGAAGGGAGAATGCCAACAAAGTAAAGAACAGATACTTCAAAGCCCCCGAAGCACACTTGGAAAAGGAAGCACGCCCCTTTGTTACTCCGGTAGCGGAAACTTTTGCTAAATAACAATTACAGAAATGTACTCCTCTTCAACCTCAGAAGCCGACCTTCTCACTAATGGATCCCACAAAGAAAATCAACATCGGCACGGAGAAGGAACCAAAGATGATCACAATCGGAACTTTACTAGAGGAGGATGAGGAGGTGCAATTACAAATGTTAATAAGAGAATACGCAGATATCTTGGATTAGTCAATGGAAGACATGCCTGGAATTGACCCGAACTTGGTCTCCCATCACCTTAGGATCAAACCAAAAATTGCACCATTCAAGTAACGTATTCGTAAGGTTGCTGATATCTACCAGGAGGCGGTAGAAAAGGAATTTCAAAAACTCCTAACAACAGGATTCATATGAGAAGTCAAATATCCCACATGGATATCAAACATGGTGATTGTACCAAAGAAGAACGGAGGTGTGCGCATATGCATCGACTTTAAAAATCTCAATAAAGCATACCCCAAGGATAACTATCCGCTACCCAATATTGAACAACTGGTCAATGCAACAAAAGGTCACCGGAGTCTAACCTTCATGGATGGTTACATCGGTTACAACCAAATCGCACTTGCAGAGGAATATTAGGAGCATACTGCGTTCTTTACCCCATGAGGCTTATATTGCTATACAAGAATGCCTTTTGGATTAAAGAATGCGGGGACAACATACCATTGATTGGTAGACAAAATCTTCAATCAATGGATAGGAAAGATACTAGAAGTCTACGTGGACGACATGATTTTCAAAAGCAAGGAAGCAAAAAATTACCTATCAGACCTAAAGGAGATATTCGAAGCCATGAGAAGCTTTCACATGAAATTCAATCCGGAAAAATGCACGTTCGGAGTAACCTTAGGAAAATTCATAGGGTACTTGGTAACTAAGAGAGGAATAGAATTAAACCCCGAAAGGGTCAGAGCAATATAATGGAGTTTCCATCACCAAAGACGCTGAAAGGAGTACAAAAACTAAACGAAATCTTAGCCTCCATGTGGAGATTCATAGAAAGATATTCGTATAAATGCAAAGCATTGTTCGATACGATAAGGAAAGGAAGCAGGTTCAAGTGGACCACGGAATGCGAACAAGATTTCCGAAAAATCAAGGAGTTCTTAGCGTCTGTACCCATCTTACAGAAACCGGAGCTAGGTGAGATACTCACTTTCTACTTAGAATCAACAATCTACGCTATGAGTGCAGTATTGGTGCAAGTCCAAGGAAAAGAAGAAAAACCTATCTATTACATCAGTAAGACACTCAGTTCAGCGGAGCGTAACTACACCAAGGTGGAGCAACTTATATAAGCCTTAGTAGTGGCAACACAAAAACTAAGGATATATTTTGACGCACATACCATCCGAGTCTTCACAAAGGCTCAGATAAATCAAATTCTCAACATCACGGAGAAGATAGAAAGGGTGGCAAAGTAGAATTCCATGATCAAACAATTTCAAATATTTTTTAAAACAAGGAAGGCTGAGAAATCTCAAATCTTAGCAGACTTTCTAGTGGATCTACCTCTCATTGAAGAAGCAGAGATAGATCATATACCAGGAATGGAGAAAGATAAGGAGGATCCGTAGGACCTGCTGGAACCTCAGAACTCACGAAGGTGGGAAATATTCGTAGATAGATCCTCCAACGGAGAAGGTGCAGGCATAGGGATTATAATAACAACCCCTACTGGAGACCAACTCATCTACGCATTCATGTTAGAATTCTAATAATATACCATCAATATCACATAATATAAGGCATACATGGTTTGCGCTTAGCACGGGAGCTGGGCTTATCGGATGTTCGGTTGACTAGTAACTCTTAGTTAGTTATTAGACAAATCGAACTCAAATACCAAACTCTGGATCTGGTGCTATCTTCGTACTTGAAGTTATCTCAGGAATATGCATCCAAAATCAGTAGCATAATATTTAGGCATGTCTGCCGAAAGGATAACAGACATGCAGATGCCTTAGCATTTATATCCTCTTTGTGTTAGAGCACTTCTCGGTCAAACTCGCATGCGTTGCTATATCAAGCATGTTTGTCAATCTTAGTGATCAAAACTATAAAGTCTTGATTTCTAGTCTACTATATATAAGGTCTCGGACTAGGATAGAAAGTGTAGTTAAGCTCAAGAACTCCATGGCGATCAACATACAAGACGAATGACTACTCAAGGAACCAGTGGATCTTCATCGACTAAACGGTATGTGGAGACTTGAACTTATCTATCACTCAAAAGTCTATCTACTCTATCTCATATCTTGAGACAAAAGTCGTTTTACTATATAGACTAAGAATACGCACATATGACATTTCGTGCTAAGTATATCTCGCTTATCTATTTCTCGAAATGGGTGTTTGTAAGCTTTCTCTTTAGCCAAGTTCATCTTTGCCTAGTGACGAAAGTCATGTTATGTTTCAATCATTTTGGAAATCGCTCTGACGAAAAATAGTTTGTGAATAACAACTATATAACGCCCTCTGAGAATGTTTCAATGATTTGAAATGAGAGTTTAAACTATATAACCATTGTGGGATACAAACATTATTGTGGCAACATATATATTTATAAGTCCTTAACACTTGAACCAAAGTTTGCGAACTTTGTTGATCAAGTGGAACCAGAACGTGAGCAGCAACTCAGTCCACGAACCCAGTCCGCAAACTGGCGTAAGTTCTCGAACCCGAGAATATCTGCTGAAGTTGAAGCTCAGGTGCAGTCCGCGAACTAACGGAAGTTATCATCCCGAGAAATTTTGCTGGAGTTTATTAACTTCAACCGGTTAGCTTGAGTCCGCGAACTCAAGAGGTTATGTCTGAAAACGTTGTTCGTGAACTTATCTTAAATTACTAAGGAATGCTTTTTCAAACTGTGGCTTTATAGTTCATGAAATGATTCGAGTGAATCACATCATTTTTTATTCAATTGTGTCTCTTGTAATACTTGGGATCTCATAGCAATTGAACAACTCTCTAACTAGTTTATTTGAGTCATTTGGACTAGTTATGGTGAAGAAGAATATGGTTGATATGAAATTTATCATTTGGCTATCCATTTGGTTGACTAATATTGAACCAACCATTGTACACGTTTGGGTACGGTTACACGAAATCAAAACCAAAGTAATCGAAATCGTTCCTTGGTCCTATTCGTTTGGGGAGCTTGGAGCGAGGAGCAATAAGTTCGGACTTGGAAATCGCCAAACCTCGGTCTAATACTTAGATTATATTTATTAGACTTCTATATTGTTGCTCATTAGTCATGATTTTTACCTAATTAAAATTATAATTTTAACATTATCATGTAATTAAGTGTGTAATATTGAACGTATTCATCGTGTATTTAGAGGTTTTTCTATTTGATAACTCTCATTTTAGGGGTTATAAAGTTTTTATTTTCTGATTTTAGTGAATCCAAGGCCAACTCGGAAAAATCATTAGCTCGTTTTGCTGAAAAAATTGGTCAAAATCGGCAAAGTCGTCCGCGTTAATCGCTAAAAATCGGAAATAGCTTGGAATCGGAAATGGCTTGGAATCAGAAATCGCCTCGGTTAAATAGCCTGCAGCGATTATTCGATGAGTAATCATCTTGGAGAGCAATTTTAACTACACTGCTCAAAACGTCAAGTACATGTGTGTATGACAAGCTAAGTTTTCGATCTAACGGTTGAGAGATATTATCTTGTATCTAATCAGGTTTTCATCTAACGGTGAATATTGAATGCTTTGTTAGTAAGCTAACATTGATTGCAAACCCTGATTTGAAAGACTATATAAGGGAGAACTCTAGCAACTAGGAAACTTAATCCCCACACATTCTGTGTGATACTAGTTTGCTAAAGCTAGAGTCGATTCTCCTTTAGCCTTTGGTTTTCTTCTCTAAAACTAGGTTAACGACTTAAAGACTTCATTTGGATTGTGAAGCCAAACCAATACTACTTTTATTATAGTTGTGTGATCTGATCTTGCTGTTTCTATCGTACGAGTACATTTGTAATAATTGGCTTGAGATTTCTATCTCCAATAAGCAAGATAAAAGTAGTCACAAACATCTTCGTCTCATTGTTTGTGATTCCTCAATAATCTTCTTTGATGCGTCGATTAAGTTTATTGTGAGGTGATTAATGAAACTATGTTGTTCTTCGGGAATATAAGTCTGGTTTTATCGATTGGTTCCTGTTCACCTTGATTTATCAAAAGACGGAACAAAATTTGTAGGTTTATTCTTGGGATACGAATTTATCTATTACCTGTAGACTTTTCTGTGTGAGACAGATTTGTTTATTAAATTCTTCGACTTTGGGCCGTAGCAACTCTTGGTTGTGGGTGAGATCATCTAAGGGAATCAAGTGCGTAGTATCCTGCTGGGATCAGAGGCGTAGGAGAATAACTGTACCTTAGATCAATATGAGATTTGTTGGGGTTCAACTACAGTCCAGACCGAAGTTAATTTGGAGTAGGCTAGTGTATATAGCGGCTTAATACAGTGTATGTTTAATCTAGACTAGCTCCCAGGGTTTTCTGCATTTGCGGTTTCCTTGTTAACAAAATTCTGGTGTCTGTATTATTTCTATTCCACATTATATTTTGTTATATAATTGAAATAATACAGGTTGTGCGTTGTTCAATCAATTAGAATATCCGACCTTATTAGTTGTTGATTTAAATCGATTGACACTTGGATATTGGTCTTTTGTGCCATCTAAGTTATCTCTCTTTGATTAGACTCGCGAATCATATTTGCTTGAGTAAATCAAATCGAGAGATTGAGATAATAACTCCTTGAGTATTTTCTATTGATTGAGTCTTGTTGATTCTCTAGAAAACAACTCAGAGTTGTCCATACAGATTTCTAATCGAAATATTGGGTGAGGTTGTTAGACCCCCGCATTTTCACTTTGCTAAGGGATAGAAACATTACCGCCGTGCAAATTAGAAGGATATACGAACCTTCGATATAAGTACCAATCTCAGGTGCTGATGAGGCATTAGCCGTTCAAACGTGGGCCATGAGAGATGTGACTACTCGTTTTCCTATATCTACATAATGTATACAGTTCTGAGGATTTGATGCTAAGTAGTATCGATACCTCTGTTGAACCGACAATGCTAAGTAATAAAAGATGTGTAAGATCACAATAATAATGAAGAACACAAATATAATGTAAAAGCTTCTAAGATATCATGAGACACAAGAGATTTACGTGGTTCGACATTTGTCTACATCCATGGGGTAATGAGTGATTGTTTTGTATTAAGTTGTGGTGGTTATAAAGATCTTAAATGCTTCCCAAAGTAATAGAGAGAACTCAAATTAAAGTAAATACTTAAGTTCTAAACATTAAAGAGGTATAAGCTTAAGACTAGATCTTCTTCTCCTAGATATCGAATGCTATAGTTTGTTGGTGAGGCTTGGTATTTATAGCCCCTTCTGCTCCAGGTATATCTTCGCTTCCTCTGGGTCCATCGTCTGCTGATATACCTTTCGTACCAATGGTACCTTCGTCTATCGCGTACCTTCTCCAGTGGTATTCTGCCACCTCAGCTGACCCACGTTCCTTCGGGAACTACCCAACCTAAGTATAGGTTGTACCTTCGTTCACCGCCAACTTGTGCCAATCGGGTTCTGTCATGCATCATCTCTCCACTTGCCTTGATTCATGCATGTAGATAATAGATTTGTGCATTAAAGGATGATTAGATGCGTCATCTACCTATGTCCCTTCGCCAGCTGCCTCTTAGTATACTAGTCTTTTACTCTTCTTATCTCAACCGTCGAGGTCTCCTTTCTTGGGGCGAGATAAAGTAGATCTGCGGAGGTATCCTTTGCTACTTAGGTTTCTTTGTCCAGTGAAGGCTACATAGTTGGATTCGTATGCGACCACTAAGATCGTGACACGTGCTCCACATAATATTGGTATTCACAGTTTTCCCCTTTTCTTTCATATTCAACCGTTTCCTAGATGTGGAAGAAAACTTCTGTTACGCTGCTGATGTGATTTTAATTGTTGTTGTAGAAAGTGGTAGTAAAGTTCATTCAACTCAGACTTGTTGATATTGGGTTCAAGACATAAAAACAAAAACAATAAAAATATATACAAAAGTTTGTTGAGATAAAGAATTTCCTGAGACTCGGGATTTCACTGTTTTTCATATTCAAGTAGTTCAGAAATTAATCCTAAGCATTTATAGCTCAAACAAAAGAAATATCAACTCTATTTATTTGCAAAGGAAGATTCCATAAAATATTACGTATAGATTATAAGCATGGCGCATCAAGAATCTCTGGGACTAAGCATGCTCCATCAAACAAAGTCACAAGTAATTAATAGAAATCTTAATTCAATTAAAATCGATGCAAAAAGTAAATAAAGAATTAACTAAATTACCACATGGATGAAATACAGCTTCCTCCGTCGTCCCAGTGATGGGGTTTAGCTCCTCATGCTCAAAACATACCCAAAATAATAATTCATAACTTAAAAGGTGTTTTTATTGAAGAAATATGAGAAAATAGTGAAAACGGCTCAACTGCTATGTTTATAATCGTTACAGAATGACTGTGACAATGGAAATAGAAGAAATAAGACTGCTATGTAACTATAGTTTCTTCTGCAGAAAGATACGACATCCTCTGCGACGGACTTGGGGCATCCAATGTTCTTCGTTCTCAACAGTTATGCAGCAGCATAAAACTTTACTGTAATTCTTACAGAGAATTAAGACTAATATAGACACATAAATACGTCTATCAAATACCCCCAAACTTATTATTTGCTAGTCCTCGAGCAAATTAAATTTATAAAATAAATTCCTAACTCACTGTCGCAGGCTTCGTCGATTGCATTTAGCGTATGCAATAAGACTTTGAACCCCTAGGTGGCCCTAGTGGCCGTGTTATAGTCTCGGGAGGGCTTACCAGAGATATACCCACAAAACCTTTACACTCCAGACGCTAGCTATCTAGACATAACCTTGGAAGGCACTATAGAATTTCCTTAGTTGGCATACTTACTGATTACAAGAGGAAGTACCCTGATGCGAAATTACAATTGTTGTACATGAGTTTTCACTCAAGTATACTAAAATTCATATATAAGTGACAAATCTCTACTCAGATAGTCGCACTATGGACATCAATATCCGGAATCAACAAATCACATGGATAGACTAAGAGATGGATATAGAGAAAAACGTAGATGGTTTTGATGTTGACTAGGTGAACAGTGTTTCTCATATCTGTCTGAAGGCCACTGCCAAAATAAACCTATCCTAATGGACTGAGATACTGTTCTGACTAACATCAACATAACTGGCATATACAAGGGAACCAGTGGTCGATAATCCTAATTCTAGATCAACTCGTCTGGCATATACAAGGGAACCAACGGTCAATTTATTCACTGAACATTTTTTTTAACAACATGATTAGATCTTGTGGATCCAAGCGCATGATTCTGGTCAGTAGATTACATGGTAATTCCCGTGGATCCTGTGTTCCACGCTTGTTTAGGCGACGAAGACAGGGAGAACACACACATATTGCTATCCAAGTGTTAATATTTATTCCAATTGGTCTAATTGGTCTGGTCTGGTCTTTTTTTTTTCTTTTAATTTTTAGTAACTCAATCACTCTATTTCACCCTAGCAGTGGTAACAATTTGAATCATGAGCCCCACCTAATCACTTAGAGAAACATATTTTTAAAAAGAAAATAAAATAAAAAGAGAAGTAAAAAGGACTCAACGAGATATGGTGAAACTACCATGTTATTTCTAACACCCGAGCTCCGTGCTTTTATGAATAGACTCTTATAGATGTTTCCATCTACTTAGATTGGTTCCTCAACTCCTACAACCAAAATGCTTCCATACACTTAGATTGGTTAGTGCCATCCTTAATAAGCATAAATTTCTAGGCACTGGAGTTTATTTATTGCAACTAACAAAAAGTTTCTTCCCCACCCCCAAACTTAAATCTAACATTGTCCTCAATATTCAAAAGATAAAATTAAAAGCATGAACAAGGAGAAACTATTACCATTTGAAGTAAAAGAGTTAAGGAAAGATATTATTGTGTTGCTTGAGCATGGGTTACCTCCCAAGAAGTGCTAAGTTTAACGTCTTCAGCCAGACTAAGAAAGGATTAATCACCTTATATCATAAAGCAATAACCGAAATAACTGTGGATCATCTGCATCAAAAAGTGTTATCATAGATAAAAGGAAACTGCAGCAAAATAAGAAAGTGAATAAACATATAGCACGCCCTTTCCTAGTTTCCTATTTAAGACAACTACATCTAGTTGTGGTTCAGGTTCAGGTTCAATAAAGGGGTTTAAGTAAAATATTTTCATGGGCTGCACCTCCTCATAAGTAAGATATGAATTATCAGGTTGTAAATTCTGTAAAAACTCAAATAAGAACTTAGAAGCACATAATAATAACCTGAATAATTGAGGATCCTCTAAGTCAATCAGTTTTGACTCACACAGTTGACCACAATGAGAGTGTTGGTCATTCTTAATGAAATGTGTCGTTTCTATTTTCCTAAAATAATTAGGTTTAGTCTCAAAACTTAATAACTAACACATTTGGAATTCAAACATTCCCACAACTGGTAGAAAAATTTTTGGTGGGAAAACAAAGTCAATCTGGGTATCATAGCCTGGATAAACCACATCAACCAGAGGATTGGTTTCTAACAACTGAACTTCTTTATGGACATCACTAGGTTCAGGAAAACGTGTATGAAAATAATCTTGTAAAATGGTTGAGGCACATATGTCAAGTCCTAAGTGAGGGACCTTTCTAAGAGTTAAATCACATGGAGAATGATAATTACCCCAAAACTTAGAGTTTTCAGTGTCTCTGGATAGACTAGCTATAATTTTCCTAATTTCAAGGTCAGATTCCTGAAAATGGTCAATTGATTCTTCTAAGTCAGGTACATCCTCACTCATCTCAACGAGTTCATTTTTTTTTCTAAGTCTATTGTTTCTAAATCACTAGACTCAAAATATACCCGTTCCTCTAAACCATCATTGGCTTCATAATCAAAAGGAAATACTACATCATCTAAGGAAGTGTTGTCTTTAGTCAAATCCTCGTCCTTTTGAATAGGTGAATAATCATTAAAATTATTTAGATTTGAACTAGAAGTAACATCATTATAAAGCTCAATTGGAGTAGCAAATTCCTGATCACTTTGCCTTCATAATTCAAATTCTTCATTAGTACTATCCTCATCATAATCATCATAACATGAAAATGGTTGAACCTCATATAAATGAGTAGTGTTACCAAATATAACCTCATTATATTGATTATGTGAATAATTATCTTCATTCTCAAGGGTAATATTGGAAAAACTGTATAAGATTATTTCGAGCAATTCTTTCTTGTGCCTCTAACTCAAGTCTACGTGTCGACTCAACTAACCTCTCAAGGGTATGTTCTAAAGAAAGTTCCCTTAATGTTGGATCTAATTTTTCACTTAACCTCTTGTGGATATCTTCTAAATAAGGTTCACTTGTTACAATTCTTTTTTTTTATCTCAGCTGACTTATATGTCAACTCCAGTAACTTACGTGATGACTCAAGTATCCTACGTGCTCTTCTAGTAGAGGAAACGTATAAGAATCTTGCTCGTATGACCGGTATGCATGTGGATAGTAATTGGGATCACCATGGTATGACCCATATCCTTCAAAAGGGCGTTCCCAACCACTATTCACAATATAGTCATAATAAGGATAATGTGCGCTTTGAAAATCAGTCGGGTATTCACTGTACTGGCTATTATAATACCAATTCGACATTTTTATGTGCACATGCAAATGCAAATGCTGGGGTTGACTCTATAGGGTAAGCTCAAGTCACCTTTAGCAAAATATACCTACAGTCAAGGACTGGTCAAAGGTACAAGGCTAAGGCTTTAGGTGTTTCGTATGATAACGCCCAGAGGGTTCACCGTACTAAACCACGTGTTTTCCTAATAATCGGTGCCAGACGATGCAATATGAAGTGCACGTGTGCTTTCGTGTTTTGTGTCTTTTCTTTCTTTTTTTTATAAAAGATATATAAACAAGCAAACAAAAAATAAAAAATAAAAGCTCCAAAAATAAAAACTAACAAAAATAAATTAAATCGAAAAAAATAAAATAAATAAGAGATTGGGATTTTCTTCTCTTTAAGCAAGTCCAACTTTCCACCTTTAGTTTCCAGCAAAACATGCACACCAAAAACAAAAATACCCAAAGTAAAATCTAACAAAATAAATAAAATAAACCTAAAAAATAAAATAAAATCTAAAACCTAACCTAAAAACAAGTCCGCGTCGGCGGCGCCAAAAATTGATGTGATATTAATTGTTGTTGTAGAAAGTGGTAGTAAAGTTCGTTCAACTCAGACTTGTTGAGATTGGTTTCAAGACTTAAAAACAATAAAAATATATGCAAAATTTTTGTTGAGATAAAGAATTTATTGGGCCTCGGGATTTCACTGTTTTTCATATTCAAGTGGTTCAGAAATTAATCCTAGGCATTTATAGCTCAAACAAAAGAAATATCAACTCTATTTATTTGCCAAAGGTAGATTCCATAAAATATTACGTGTAGATTATAAGCATGGTGCATTCGGAATCTCTAGGACTAAGTATGCTCCATCAAACAAAGTCACAAGTAATTAATCGAAATCTTAATTCAATTAAAATCGATGGAAAAAGTAAATAAAAAATTAACTAAATTACCACATGGATGAAATACAGCTTCCTTCGTCGTCCCAATGATGGGGTTTATCTCCCCATGCTCAAAACACACCCAAAATAATAATTCATAACTTAAAAGGTGTTTTTATTGAAGAAATATGAGAAAATAGTGAAAACAGCTCAACTGCTACGTTTATAATCATTACAGAATGACTGTTACAATGGAAACAGAAGAAATAAGACTAATGTGTAACTATAGTTTCTTCTATAGAAATATACGACACCCTCTGCGACGGACTTGGGGCATCCAACGTTCTTCGTGTTCAACAGTTATGCAGCAGCAGAAACTTTACTGTCATTCTTCTGTTCTTCTTTTCCAGGCTCTGTTAAGTTCCCCCAACTATCTACTCCCCTTAAATGACTAAGACCCTCTCTATTTATACACCACAAGAACTTCCAATATCTCGAGTTCATCTTTTCTTTCCCCGCAGGTCATGGGATTTCTTTCTCTCTTGATATGAGTCTTCTGCTAGAATATAACATCTATTCAAAGTATAAAATCGATCCTAGACAAGTATCTCCCGTTCTTCACACAACTCCCTTAGTTAACAGAAAATTCTGAAAATAACATGTCTTCCCCTGTTTTGAAACAACCACCGAATACCACGAGATTGTTCCTCCTTTTAGTTCTAAAACACGTAACTAATACGTATATATGGTAGTGAGATAAATCATGTCCGAATCCTCGAGAATATCCTCAACAGAATCTTCCAAAAGCAATCCAAAACCAACCTCGTGAAATATTTCTACCTGTTTCGAGAAATCAACGTGGACATCCCTGTTTTCTTAGAATCAAAGCCCGTACCAACTCCAGTTCATCCAAACAGGCCCAAATATATCCAAATCCACGAAGAAAATCCAAGAAAAACTCGCCCTAAATTTCACCTGAAAATCTCGCAGGAAACTGAATTTTGAAGTTAGTTTTCCCGCCAAATGAGGTAAGGAGATGGAGTCCCCCTATCAACTCCTGGGGTGTGATTAGCAGTGGAGTGCCCTTAAACAACTGATGGGTGTAAATAAAATTTTCTCTTAGGTGTAAATAAAACTTTCCAGAGGCTTTTCTAACACACTTCCGAGGTGCCTTTAACACTTCTTCTGAGTGCCTTTATAAATTCCGACTGAGGGTCAAAATGTTACTTTTCGAACCAATTTCTCCACAACAGTTTATTTTTCCAAAAACACCTACAAAAACATAAAATACCAAAATAAGTCCAAAATCGAGCACTAACATTACAGAGAATTAAGACTAATATAGACACATAAATGCGTCTATCAACCGCCATTTTGCACGTACCGATTGGGTGGTACCTATATGTCCTTTCATGCAATAACTTCCCCTTGAATTTCGGGACACCCATATTTTTGGATTTTCCAGACGCCTATAAGAGGGGAACAAAGAGAAGGAATTTTAATTAATTCCCTTTCTTCTTCTTCTTCGAACTATCGCTCTCCATCTCTTTCATTGAGATTCTTATTCTGCTGCTAACTGTTCCTTTCGATTCTTCGAGTTCTTTGGCTCCACAGTTGATCGTACAAGTAAGTGATACTCACTTTTTAGTTTCAATTTTCCTCATGCTTGGACCCGTGTCTCCTTGTTCAACTAGGGGGTTTAATGATGTTGATGTTATTCTTGCACGTGAGAACTTTTGTTCTTTTTTTACTTGCTCGCACTGTATGGGAACTTGGGTTTTGTTCCATTTTGATCTTTGATGATGTTTTCGCCATGATCGTCCATTGCCTGCAATATTGCTTTTCGTGATGTATGATATTCGTTTTTGCCTTTTGGTATGATCAAATGGTTCCCCTTGGTTGGTTTAGTGAAACCCATGCCCAAAGTATTTCGGTTTTTTCCCCTATTTTGCTTTTGAACGAGCTGCAATTTTCCTCTTCCATTATTGATGAAGAAGTTCTTCCTGTTGCTGTTAGGTATTATAAGACTTCCGAAGAATCCTACGCTCAAGGGTCCGAAGAAATCTTCATCGACTGATCCTCCTTCGCGAATGGATCATCTTGATGCTACGCCGTCCCTCCCCCTTGAGGACTCTTATATGCCTGCTGGGAATTAGGTGGCTACGGTCCCTGAGGAGGTTTCGAACCCTGAGGTTAATGAGTTACTATTGAAGACCTTACACCCCCTCCTCCTCACTATGAGCTTCAGAGGCTCCAACTGCGTGACAAAGACATCTTTTCTCATTTATCTATTGCTGAGATTACCAAGTCTTTTCGTCTTCATAAATTCGAGGTTTCTATCGTTAATAGCCCTGACGTTCTCACTGAGTCTCTCATCTGAGATTTTCCCTATGATGAGAATAACCTTCTTATTAGCATTGGACAATTGGCCGCATGTATGATTCTCCCTTTGTTTAGCAGAAAGGATCCCTTCTACTATGACGTTTTATCTTCGAGGGATGATCCGGCAAACAAGACTCAGGTTAGAGGAGTTATGCAATATACTGCTAATTTCTAGCATGCCCTTCATGATAGATGGTACCGTAGAAGCAAAACAACTCTGGAGTCTTATGACCCCTTTACTGAGTGGAGATTTAAGCGGGAGGATTATACCCCTGCAAACTTCAATGCTACGTATGTTGATGCTATTCAGAAGAGTAATCTTCTTCCTTGGAGTGTTGTTCCTCGCCGTATCCATGTTACTGCCAGGAAAATCAGGGAGGGTAATAGCCTTCGCTTGTTGGAGGAGATTGATAAGACTGGTTTGACTACCATCCCTTATTCTGCCAGGCTTCCTTTGCCGGAGAATGGCCGCATCCGTCTTGATCATGATAATCGCTGGGCTCGTACTCCTCTTCGTAGGGTTGGTCCTTGGGCCTATGGTTTCACCACTGTGGATCCCTATGTCTCTCATTCAACTCGTTCTTTGACCGAGAAGTATAATGGGTATCGACCTTGGATTTTTAATCATGCTGCTTCTCATGAGATACCTTTGCTTTTAATATCTTCGTCTGCTTTGATATCTTTGTCTGTTTTGGTATCATTGTATGCTTTGATATATTTTTATGTTTTTCTGATGTTTTGTTTTGCAGCCTGCCCCTGCTTCTTCTGATGGGACTGCTTCAGGATCTGCTGGTAACTCTGTAGCCACAAGGACTAGGAAGAGAAAAGATTTGGTTAAAACACCTGCGAAGGTAAGGATCATTATCATACCTTTGTGCTTGTAAGTTCCTTAGTGCCTTTCCCCTGATTCTTAGCTGACACATGTGTTTCTTTATAGTATTCCCAGAGGAAGGGTAAATTTAAGACTGTTATTAATCTTGATGCTTTGGAAGAGGATCCTAAGGATTCTGGCGAAGTACCATGTGACGAGGACATAGAGGATATCGAGGATACTGTCCTCAGCCCTCATTTGGATGATATTGAGGAGGATTTTTCCAAAGATAAACCTAGACCCATATGAGCTGCTTTATTTGAGGGTGAGAACCTTCTTGTTGGTACTGGTAGTCGAGCCTGTTAGTGTTCAATCCCCTGCTCCTATATTGTCTTTGATGATGCCTTCATTTTCTGCTCCTAGCAAAGATTTTCCTGTTATCTCCTCCACTGTTGGAGCTACTGTTGTGGCTTCTAAGAGTCTCCCTTTGTTTCATGCTACCTCCCTTCAATAAAGTGGTTCATTTGCCAAGGATGTTACCCCCACTTTGATGGCTGATAGCTCATATTCGAACCCGAATAATAAGGTTGTGATTTCACTAGCTAGATTCTCCTTCAATGATGTTCCTACTTCACTAGGGAGTGCCCATTCTGTCTCTACTGCCCCTGCTAGCAAAGCTATTGGAGCTCCACCTTCATCACCAGATCGGACCGTACTGGGTAATCTTCCTTCTACTGGTGACATGGATCTAGGCATTTCTCGAGCTATTCCTTCTTTTCCTAGCTCATCCACCTGTTTGTAGGTGAAAATAGTTTCTGCTAATTTTGGTAATTGCGGGTATGAAGGTGAGAAACTGTTTAAACCCTAAAAAGTGTACAGCAAGGGAGTACTTAGATTCGAGAGATCAATCTGTACAAGTTCGGCCTAAACCAAGAAATGGATGTTCCAGACTTGCTTCGGACACAAAGAAGAGGAGAATGGGTTGGTTTTGGGGAGGGAAGCAAGGAGAGTGGTGAGACCAGAATAGTTGATTCTGGAAGAGAAATTGGGTTTCTATGACTTGTTGTTAGAGAAGTATGAGAGCTCACGAGGAGAGCTAGCAGGTAAGTACTTTTGTGTGTTGTGTGGTCCGAATGAACTTGTTGTCCAAATGGAAATAGGTAAGACCTATTTATACAAGTATAGGTAGAAACGTACCCAGGTTTCATTAAGGAGTGGGGAAGTAAATGTGAGGAGGTGGTAACCATATGCATGGACTTGATGTCCCATAAAGTGGTTAACGCATAAAGTTGGTTTTCATGAAACTGTTAACGTTATGGAATTGATGTTCCATAAAGTTTGTTAACTCACACCTTTATGTCCCATGAACGTTTTTCCACATAACTCATGTATTTACTAGGTGCCTCACCCTTATGACACTTCCTTATGAGGGGCATAGTGTACGCCGCACGCTGTAGACCACCAAACCAATACCCAAAGAGAATCCCCCTGTTTGTGTTGATGTCTCGAATATTTTGGAAAACATGTAAAATGTTGTTGTGGCTTGGCAAGTCGAGCTTAGGGAAATTGCTAGCCATGTGACATTTGACGGTCGAGATGTTGCATCTAGAGAGGAGGGGCAACCGTTTATCTTTGGACGCCTTCGTTTTGGTAGCCGCGTAGTGAGGTCCAACAGGGTGGCACGGCTAGGGTGTGTTTAGACTTGGCATGAGGGGCCAAGGGTTCGCCATGGACGTATGGCATGGCTAGGGCCAAGGAGAGGGTGCTTGGATTGGCATGACATGACTAGCATGTCTAGGGCCAAGGCAAAGTGTGTTTGGCATGGCGCGTCTAGCTTGGCTAGGTTTGGTTTGGCTTGGCATGTGGGGCCAAAGGGTAGACATGGGCGCATGGCGTGACTAGCTTAGGCTAGGTGCGTGACCAAGCTTGGGTTTTGGTCCAAAGGTCGTGAGGGGACCTTAGATGGCCAGGATTTGCTCCTAGGATTGAAGGGCAACCGTTGATTGTTGCACGCCTTTGTTTTAGAAACCCTAATTAGCGACCTTTACTATAATCGTTGTAGAATTCTAGTATGGACTCGGATTTCGACGGTCCGCCCCGCAAATCAACCGGAAAAGAATTTCCTATCTCCTTACGGGTGATATTTAGGTTTTGAACTCGTTCGGGAGGAGAAAACAGCCCGAAATAAAAACTCAGGAATAATTCAGGAGGGATAGAGGCATGGCCGGGTAAACATGGCATACCTTGGTGCAATTAGGTTGGCATGCCGCGGCTATCTTGGCTAGGTGCATGACCAAGCTAGGTTTTGGTCCAAAGGCCATGAGGAGACCTTAGACGACCAGGATTTTCTCCTGGGATTGAAGGGCAACTGTTGATTGTTGCATGCCTTCACTTTGGTAGCCGCAGGGGAAGTCCAGCATGGTGGCGCGGCATGAGGGGCATGGCGAGACGTGTTTGGCATGGCGCGGATAGCTTGGCTAGGTACGTGACCAAGATAGGGATTTGGGCCTAAAGTCGCGAGGGGACTTTAGACGACCAGGATTTGCTCATGGGATTGAATGGAAACCGTTCATTGTCGCCTGGGTTCACTTTGGTAGCAGCTTGGGGAAGGCCAGCATGGTGGCGCAACATGAGGGGCCATGGCGAGACGTGTTTGGTATGGCGCGGATAGCTTGGCTAGGTACGTGACCAATCTAGGGTTTTGTGCCTAAAGTCGTGAGGGGACTTTAGACGGCCAGGATTTTCTCTTGGGATTGAAGGGCAACCGTTGATTGTCGCCTGGCTTCACTTTGGTATCCGCATGAGGAAGGCCATTATGGTGGCGCGGCATGAGGGGACATTGCAAGATGTGCTTGGCATGGTGAGGCTAGGGCCAAGGTAGGGATGTTTGGCTTGGTTTGGTGTGACTAGCATAGTTAGGGCCAAGGCAGAGTGCATTTGGCATGGCGCGGCTAGATTGGGATAGGTGTGTATGGCATGATTTGCCATTGGCACGGAGGTGCGGCTAGCATGGTTAGCATTCTTTTGCGCGGTTGGTGTGGCTAGCATTATTGGCCATTGGCACAGAGGTGCGGCTAGCATGGTTAGCATGCTTTGGCGCGGTTGGTGTGGCTGACATGATTTTTCATTGGCACAGAGGTGCGGCTAGCATGGTTGGCATGCTTTGGCGTGGTTGGTGTAGATGGCAGGATTTGCTATTGGCACAGAGGTGCGGCTAGCATGGTTGGCATGCTTTGGCACGATTGGTGTGGCTGGCACGATTTGCCATTGGCACAGAGGTGCGGCTAGCAAGGTTGGCATGCTTTGGCGCAGTTGGTGTGGCTGGCACGATTTTCCATTGGCATAGAGGTGCGGCTAGCATGGTTATCATGCTTTGGGGTGGTCGGTGTGGCTGACAGGATTTGCCATTGGCACAGAGGTTCGGCTAGCATGGTTGGCATGCTTTGGCACGGTTTGTGTGGATGACACGATTTTCCATTGGCACGGAGGTGCGGCTAGCATGGTTTGCATGCATTGGCGCGGTTGGTGTGGCTGGCAAGATTTTCCATTGGCACAGAGGTGCGGCTAGCATGGTTGGCATGCTTTGGCGCGGTTGGTATGGATGGAACGATTTGCCATTAGCACAGGTGGGAATTAGGGTTTGGCTCGTCGTAACCCTAATTTGAAAAATATACCCAGGTAATTATTGTAGAGACACATTAAAGGTTTCAGTAAATGTGCCTAGTAAATGCTTGTTTCTTTAAATGTCGTGACATTACTGTCTGCTAGGGTTTAGTATTTTTACGATTTTAATCTTAAACTAAAACCACCATCAACATTAAGTCCCCTACTTAGCTCGGAAAAGGTGCCTTGTTGCGAGGTAAGCATATGATGGTGACAGACAAGGACGGAATCGAGGCGTAAATCATTGGAAATATGGTCAGGAGAATCCGACTAACCTTTTTGAGTGGTGAAGAGAGTTTTGGCTTCCCATATTGGTGGCCCTGCGCAAGTTGTACTGGGAATGCAGACCGTGGAGTGGTGAGATGAAAGTTACCGGCTTGGTCTGGTCGTACATCTCCAAGGAAAAGGGGGCGCGGTCTTGGAAGGCGAAGAAAGTGGACTTATTGGCTCTAGGGGCCAAGAGGTGGCGTGGTCTTGGTAAGGAAAATGCGCGTGGATGATAGGGTCACGACAGTGGAGCAGGCGGCTTGGCATAGTGTGGCCTTGGCAAGATGAGACGTACACGGATGGCTAGGCGTGGTGGGGCCACGTAAATGGAGCGGATGGCTTGGCCTGGTGCGGCCATGGAAAGGCGAGGTGTACACGGACTGCTAGTCGTGGTGTGGCCGCGATAATGGAGTGATGGCTTGGCAGGGGGCAAGGCTTGCTCTTGAGGGACCGATTGCCTTTCTTCATGCGCTGCTTTAACATGGAATTCTTTCCTTATCCATAAATATTTTTCGAGAGGTAGGTAGCCTCATCAATCCTTTCATCTGGCAGCTTTGCGCAAATACCGGTAAGATTGGGTGTCTTCGGGGCTAGGCTTTGGAACGCGAGGCGGAGCTGCTAGCATGAACTTGGCATGAAGGGGAACCATTATCACTGACGGGCATAGAACGGGTATGGGCCGCTCTGTAAAGCACTTTGCAAGGCATGACGCTGGTAAGGGAAGCGCTTGGAAAGGAAGCGATCGCAAGGGAAGAACTTGCGGTTTATGGTTTGACACTCTGAAACCCTAATTAGTGGTAGGCTTAGAAAAGTAACCTACAAACTAAATTACAAGTGCACAGTGTCGACAAGCAACATAGGGAAAGCACAAGTCGATCCCACGGAGACTTGGAGAGTGTAGAAGTTGATACTTTGGTCTACTAAATTGATTTTCAACAAGTAACACAAAGGTTTTGTTTTGGGTGTCGATACGACTGAGATGGTTGGTAGTAAACAAATAGTAAAACAGATTATAAGCAATGATGTAAAGGAAAAGTTTGTAAACAAGTAATTGAGTAACACTAAGGTGATTGAATTCACTACCTAATCCTATACTAAGGTAATACAACTCAAATTATGCTCTTGTCCTTCGCTTGAAGGTATCGGGTGGATGATTTATCAACCATTTTCACTAACTTACCCCTAGTATAAGTTGTCTTCTTACAGTACAACTTATCACAGGTTAATTTGATCATACAGTTAACTTCAACTGATTTCACTAATTCTCCCCTAGTATTGGTTGTCTTCTTACAGTACAACTAATCACAGGCTAATTTGATCATACAGTTAACTATCAATCCTAAAACAATTTAAGCACAGCAAGAACATAACTTGAATATAAAATTAACTTAACATGAACTTAGGGGTTTCATCTACACCCTAGCAAAGTGAATTAGAACATGCTGAAGATGATTAAAACACAATTATATTATGAAAACAATTTGACCCAGATAGACTTGGATGATTACAACACAACACCACAACCCTATTTATACAAAAAAATTCTCCAAATTCACTTTCAATTCGACAACTATTATTAACCCACTTACCCAAAACGTGTTCTCTATCAATTTCCATCTTCAATTTGTCCAAAATCTTACTTTCCAACTAACTCTAATCTTATCTCTCTCAATCTTAGCTTCTAGGGTTACAGTTGTTTAATAAGGGAGAAGATAAGATTGAGAGAGATAGAGAGTGAGAGTTCGATTGTGTTGGTTGAGGTGGCTGTGAGCTGGTCTGAATGATGAAAGCTTCATAGTGATGCTATAAATAATGGAGAAGAAGATGGGAAGAACATGGGTTCTGTTCTTTGTCGGGAATAAGAAGGAATAAAAATGTAGAGGAGCGTTTGGCTATTGCTCGGTTAGGTGAAGGGGATATATGACTAGGGTGTGAGGCGGGTGCAGCGAACTCTGATGTATTGCAAGGCAAAAACGTTGGATGCAGCGGCTAGATCAAATCCAACGGGTCAGGATGGCGCGGGCTTGGATTTGGGTATGGGTTCGGATATAGATAGCTCAAGCCCATGTACTTGTAAACATGTTGCAACGGATGCGCATGCGGGTTGCAACTTCTCTTCCACAGCTGCTAGGCTCCAATTTTCTGCTCTTTTGGCTCCTAAATTCATCCAAGCTTTATTTGGTACCTAAAAACACAAAGTTAATTAATACAAATATTTATTCTTGAGAACAGAGAAAATACAGAATTTGGGATAATATATGATTTTACAGCGCAAAAGATGAGTTAAATGCCAATAAAAAGGTGTAGAAATATGGAATATTTTGCACTCATCAATTAGCACCCTTTACTAGAATCGCTGTAGAATCCGCGTACATACTCTGATTTTGACCGACCGCCCCTTTATCGGACACGAAACAGGATTCTCTATCTCCCCACGGAAGAATATTTTGGTTTCGAGCTTGCTTAGGTGGTGAAAACGTCCCGACGATGAAAATCAGGAAGAAGTCAGGAGGGATATTATGGGCCTGGGGTGGCATAGTCGCGCCGAGTCATCTATTCCTATTCATGGAGCAATATGGAAACTTTATTCTGTGTAAACTCTAGAAACTCCGTCCGTATGAAAAGAGGTATTGACCTTCCTCTATTTTTTGTTGCTCGTCCAGAACCGTGCTTTCGTCTGCAGTGTCTCTCCATTAGATTCCAAAATTTACCAAACTCCATTGCATTCTTGGGACGGATGGATGTGGTTGCATTGTCGGTCCATCCTTGATTTTAGGTTGTTCATTGCCTGAACCCGCTGATTGTGATGACAGTATGCTGTGGATTCTTGCATGGTCAAAATCTTCCGGAACCACTAGACAAAATAGATGAGTTGGGAGACGTTTCATTGCCAACGTTCTACTATCAAGTCTTCAAGGACTTTGTTCCAAGAAACATGCATTAAACCACCTTTTGAATCTTAGACTACCGTATGGACTGGGATGTGGTGAGCAGTCCCCAGTTATATTTCGGTTAGATCCGATGGCACGACCGAACATGCGAATATATCTTTGTGGCGTGCTTTTGGAGTCTTCGATGCACATGTTCGGCTTCATGTTGAGAAATTCTTGCGGCTCGTAAAACGTCGACAGTGATGATGTTGAAATCAGAAATAACCTGGTTGATGGAGGTGAAAGCGCCCCATGCTGGTAGTCCCCTGGTGTAGCATACTTTCATTGCATTTCCTTGAATCTACGTCCACGAGATTTGATACAAGATTATTGTACTCTTCTGGATGTGATGCTGGGATGCTCAGAATATCATATGGATGAAATACTCTGGATAGTAAAGTGGTAAAAATGAGAGAGTTATGTTGTTTATCATGTCTCCCTCTGCTTTTTTGGGAAAATGTTTCAGTCATGTCTCTGGAGGTATCTCATTAATCTTTGATGGTCATCTGGATGGAATGCGATGAGCAGTCCCCAGTCACACACTTCTTTAGTTTCTGAAGTTGTTTCTTCTGAGCAGGCTTGGGATCCACTGCGCCCTTGTAAAGTGTTGTAGGCATCTTCTTGACAGAGAGGTGATGATATTCTTGTGCGGCACCCTTGAAGAGTATATGACCTTGTTGTGGCTATGGCCTTTTTGGTTAACTATGTATTCTGAGCAACGCGAGCCTCTTCATCTATAAACGCACGTCCTGCTGAAGTATCTTTTATCTTTTCATCAAATCAACAGTGCTAAAAGGAGGTCGGCTTCTTCCTGCTCTTCCAGTATCTTGCCATGATGGTGGAATAGCGTCCCTGGTGATGGTTGGAGCTTCCATGCTTGAAGAACCGTTGGGGTGACGGAAGCGGCTCTGGTTCTGGTGATCGTAAGTGTATCGTGCAGAGATGACATGGTTTTGATCACGAAGTGCTGGAGCCGTGGCGTTGTTTCGAAGGGAGAGGATGGTGCTGGAAGGGCGCAAGATTGTAGTGCTGGGAGGATGCAAACTGTTAGCGCATAGTATGGTATTGCGGCTGGCATGCGAGTGCGGAAAGTGCGTATGGTAAGCATGTCTGGTAAGCGCATCTGGGAAGCGTGTCCGGGAAGCGCATCTGGAAAGCGCCTCTAGTAGGTAGGTCTGAGAAGCACGTCTAGGAAGCGCTTCTGGCAAGATCCTCTGGTAGGTACGTCTGGGAAGCACGTCTGGGAAGTGCGTCTGGCAAGCTCCTATGGTAGGTACGTCTGGGAAGCGCGTCTGGCAAGCGCCTCTGGTAGGTACGTCTTGGAAGCCCGTCTGGTAGGTACGTTTGGGAAGCACGTCTGAGAAGCGCGTCTGGTAAGAGAATCTGGTAAGCGCGTCTAGTTAGCACTGGATCAGCTTGGAATGGGCACTGGCTTGGCATGGACGCTAGCTTTGGACTTTGGTATGGCGTGGACCATTGGCTGGGCATGGCGTGAACCGTTGGCTTGGAAGAGTGCTGGCTTGATATGAGGCTGGCTTGGCGTGGTGCGTACTTGTTCTTCCCAGTTGCCTTTTCCCATACGTATCTCAAACAGGAAATCCTTTCCATAATCAAATTCCAAAAAGTGTTATGCTTTTGAAATGGGTTGGATCCCCTTTTTATCTCGTGTATTTGTTATCACGTCCTGGTGTTAGTGGTACCGCAGGAGCAATAAAGTGGGCAAGCATATTCTAGCTATGTAATCCAGCGTTTCTTGTGCTGGTGCAAACCATAGCCATATGTATGCCTTCCATAAATCTGTAGAAATATTTTTCTTCTCAACCGATGTAAACCCTAGCCATGGGTATGCCTTTCATAAACTTATGGAAATACTTCATCATAAACAATTCTTCGAATGTCACCGTAGTAACGTCTGCTAATAGTGACAGTTAATCATTGTTTTACAAAGTAGGCACGTACGGGTAGGTGACTTTTTCTTTTTTGAAAGACAAACAAAGCGCCTGATTTATGGTTTTTAATTTTCTGGACTTCTTGGGTTGATAGATAAATGTTACCTTGGCGGTTTTGGGTTATTCTTTTTGGAATGAATTGTTTAGGAATTGATTATTTTGGTTATAATTGAAAGGGACACATACATCCCAGAAAAAACCTTAGAACCGTGTGTTGGTAGGTGACATGGGGTAAACTATGTATCTTGTCTTGAAAACTTGAAATAGAAAACCACGTATCTTGTCTAGGTAAGACTTACTTGGTTTTTAGGTCTCCTGATAAAAAGTGAACCTTCCGGGTGTAAGACCGAGTCTTATGGGAAACACCGCCATGGGAAGTCTCCAGTCGTTACTAAACCGTCTGATAACCGAGCCATTGATCCTTGGGAGGATCATCTGCTTCTATCCTCTGGGAAGTCCCCAGTCATCCCTTATCGTGTCATGACTGATAATGAGTCACCGAGTGACTGATTCGGAGTGATTCTCCTTCCCCTCCAATCTTGACGTCTAGGTCGAAAAACAAGATCGACAGTAGAAAATTGACATTGTAACCGATAGATCAATCCTCCCGATGTGGTCGCCAATTGTTTGTAGGTGAAAATAGTTTCTGCTGATTTATGAAGGTGAGAAACTGTTTAAACCCTAAACAATGTACTGCAAGGGAGTACTTAGATTCGAGAGATCAATCTGTACAAGTCCGGCCTAAACCAAGAAATGGCCGTTCTAGACTTGCTTCGGTCACAAAGAAGAGGAGAATGGGTTGGTTTTGGGGAGGGAAGCAAGGAGAGTGGTGATATCAGAATAGTTGCTTCTAGAAGAGCAATTGGGTTTCTACGACTTTTTGTTAGAGAAGTATGAGATCTCACAAGGAGAGCTAGCAGGTAAGTACTTCTGTGTGTTGTGTAGTCCGAATGAACTTGTTGTCCAAATGGAAATAAGTAAGACCTATTTATACAAGTCGAGGTAGAAACGTACCCTGGTGTCATTAAGGAGTGGGGAAGTAAATGTGAGGAGCTGGTAACCGTATGCATGGACTTGATGTCCCATAAAGTGGTTAACGCATGAAATTGGTTTTCATGAAACTGTTAATGTTATGGAATTGATGTTCCATAAAGTTTGTTAACTCACACCTTTATGTCCCATGAACGTTTTCCCACATAACCCCTGTATTTACTAGGCGCCTCACCCTTATGACACTTCCTTATGAGGGGCGTAGTGTACGCCGCACGTTGTAGACCACCAAACCAATACCCAAAGAGAATCCCCCTATTTGTGTTGATGTCTCGAATGTTTTGGAAAACATGTAAAACGTTGTTGTGGCTTGGAAAGTCGAGCTTGGGGAACTTGCTAGCCAGGTGACCTTCAACGGTCTAGATGTTGTATCTTGAGAGGAGGGGCAACCGTTGATCATTGCACGCCATCGTTTTGGTAGCCGCGTAGTGAGGTCCAACAGGGTGGCACGGCTAGGGTGTGTTTAGACTTGGCATGAGGGGCCAAGGGTTCGCCATGGGCGTATGGCATGGCTAGGGACAAGGCAAGGGCACTTGGCTTTGCATGACGTGACTAGCATGGCTAGGGCCAAGGCAAAGTGTGTTTGGCATAGCGCGACTAGCTTGGCTAGGTTTGGTTTGGCTTGGCATGTGGGGCCAAGGGGTAGCCATGGGCGCATGGTGTGACTAGCTTGGGCTAGGTGCGTGACCAAGCTAGGGTTTTGGGCCAAAGGTCATGAGGGGACCTTAGACGGCCAGGATTTGCTCCTGGGATTGAAGGGAAACCGTTGATTGTTGCAAACCTTTGTTTTAGATACCCTAATTAGCGCCCTTTACTAGAATCGTTGTATAATTCTAGTACGGACTCGGATGTCGACAGTCCTCCACTCAAATCAACCGGAAAAGAATTTTTTTATCTCCAACCGCGGGGATATTTAGGTTTTGAACTTAATCGGGAGGAAAAAACAGCTCGGAAGCAAAACTCATGAAGAATTCAGGAGGGATGGCGACATGGCCGGGTTAACATGGCATACCTTGGCGCAATTAGGTTGGCATGGCACGACTAGCTTGGATAGGTGCGTGACCAAGCTTGTTTTGGGCCAAAGGCTATGTGGAGACCTTAGACGGCCAGGATTTGCTCCTGGGATTAAAGGGCAGTCGTTGATTGTTGCATGCCTTCACTTTGGTAGCCGCATGGGGAAGGCCATCCTGGTGGCGCAGCATGATGGGCCATGGAGAGACGTAGTTGGCATGGCGCAGCTAGCTTGCATAGGTACGTGACCAAGCTAGGGTTTTGGGCCTAAAGTCGCGAGGGGACTTTAGACGGCCAGGATATGCTCCTGGGATTGAAGGGCAAACGTTGATTATCGCCTGACTTCACTTTGGTAGCCGCATGGGGAAGGCCATCATGGTGGCGTGGCATGAGCGTCCATGGCGAGACGTGTTTGGCATGGCGCGGCCATGGCGAGACGTGTTTGGCATGGCGCGGCTAGCTTGGCTAGGTACGTGACCAAGCTAGGGTTTTGGGCCTAAAGTCGTGAGGGGACTTTAGACGGCCAGGATTTGCTCCTGGGATTGAAGGGAAACCGTTGATTGTTGCCTGGCTTCACTTTGGTAGCCGCATGAGGAAGGCCAGCATGGTAGCGCGACATGAAGGGCCATGGCGAGACGTGTTTGGCATGGCGCGGCTAGGGCCAAGGTAGGGGCGCTTGGCTTGGCTTGGTGTGACTAGCATATCTAGGTCCAAGGCAAAGTGAGTTTGGAATGGCGCGGCTAGCTTGGGCTAGGTGTGGCTGGCATGATTTTCCATTGGCACGGAGGTGCGTCTAGCATGGTTGGCATGCTTTGGCGCGGTTGGTGTGGCTGGCATGATTGGCCATTGGCACTGAGGTGCGGCTAGCATGGTTGGCATGCTTTGGCGCGGTCGGATTGGCTGGAATGATTTTACATTGGCACAGAGGTGCGGATAGCATGGTTGGCATGCTATGGCGCGGTTGGTGTGGCTGGCACGATTTTCCATTGGCACAGAGGTGAGGCTAGCATGGTTGGCATGCTTTGGACCGGTTTGTGTGGCTGGCACGATTTTCCATTGGCACAGAGGTGCGGCTAGCATGGTTTGCATGCTTTGGAGTGGTTGATGTGGCTGACACGATTTGCCATTGGCACAGAGATGCGGCTAGCATGGTTGGCATGCTTTGGCGCGGTTGGTGTGGCTAGCACGATTTGCCATTGGCACATATGGGAATTAGGGTTTGGCTCGTTGTAACCCTAATTTGAAAAATATACCTGGGTAATTATTTTAGAGACACATTAAAGGTTTCAGTAAATGTGCCTAGTAAATGCTTGTTGCTTTAAATGTCGTGACATTACTGTCTTCTAGGGTTTAGTGTTTTACGATTTTAACCCTAAACTAAAACCACCATCCACACCACCATGCCATCTCTTCGTCGTGGTGAGCGTTCAACAGTTGTGCCCCATGTTCGTGCTGAATCAAGCCAAGGTAAGCTGCCAGAGAGTTTGAGATTAGGTAGCTCTGATGACGTTATTCTCGAAGCCATCCTGTGGGATTATAAGGGTCCCTTTTCTGTTGGAGTTGATCATCATCATCTTGATAGTTCTTTCGAGGTAGATTCGTAGCTGGATGTGCTATCTGCATATTATCGCACAACTAAAGACTTGTTCTTTGACCCGGATTTTCTACGCTCCAGTCAGAGCTTTGGTGAGATCTGCAGGGGCAGCATCCAAGAGATGAATCCTTTCATGGATACCTACGCCAATTTCCTTCCTCGCCTTTCAGCATTCTCAGTAAGTGATTCTTACTTGATTGTCTTTTTTCTTAATTTGATTCTTCATCTGCTCTTATGCTCCTTTGTTTACATATTTGTAAGCAGATCGATGTTGGATAAAACTTATTCAAGGTATATAGAGATAAGTGTACTCATTTGAGTGCCCTGCTGGAACGTGCTCTTCAGGAATATGCACTTGCTATTGCACAACATCCTTCGTCAAGTGACGCGGCTTCTGTTGATAAGATGTCTTTATTGGAGGACGATTTGAGGAAGACTCAGAGGTCTCTGGAAGCTTGTTTACTGGCTCTCGAGAAAGCTAATAATGCTACCAAGGTTGATGAGGATGGCTGCAAAGCTGCTGATACTTCCTTAGCCGATGAGTCCTCCAAAGCCATAGGTATTTCTTCTTTTACATATATTTTTCTTTATTTTTGGTTGCATAGTTCTAAGATAACCTTCGTCTGCCAGCCGATGGATCTAGTGAACTTAGATATCTCCAAGATCGAGTGACCAAGTTAACTTCCGATGTTTGGTATTATCAAAACAAATCTGATAGGCTGATGAATGTAACTATCCATAATGAGGCCCAACTTTCCCTTGAGTCTGATCACAATGCGGACTTAGTGAAGCAGATGGCTTTGCTTCGTAAGGAGTGTGAAGAAGCCCTTAGATGGAAAGAGAGTCACATTTTAAAGCAAAATGAGGATATTTCCTTAGTCGAGAAACGTCTCTCGGCCCAAGAAATTATTCGCAGTAAATATCATACCTATTTTTAGGATGCTTGTGCTTCCTTAGATAAGGTTACTGCGGAGCGTAATGTCTTAACTTCTGAGGTCTGTTCCCTTAAGAACAAACTCTTCGATTCTAGCCCCGTGTCTTCTTCCATATCTCATGCATCCTTAGTAAAAAGGTTTGAAGACTTAGAGAGTGTGTACCAAGCTTTATCCTTTGAGAATGCTTCGCTCTGGATAGATAGTGATGATCTTCAGACGTAAAGGGATACCCTTGTGGAAGATCTTGTTGCGGCTGAGGTGGATCTTGTTGAAGCTCATCATAGTCTAGAAGAGTCATTTAGCCATGCCGGAGGTATCTTATGATCATTATATTTCCGTAGCATCCTTTGTGTCTTCAACCTCTTTTTATTGCTGCTGATACCCTTCGTATACGCATGTCTCCTGGAGCAGTTGTTGGGTGCAAATGCCAAGATTAGCCACCTTGAGGGTCAGATATCTGCGTTGGAAATATATTGCCAGTTTGATGCTGCTGCTAAGTTTAAATCTGAGGCACTTCAGCAAGCTAATGATCATCTTAATGCTCAGGTCATGGAGCTTCGTCAGAAGTCGACTTTGGATCTGGAGGCTCAAGCTTCTCGAATGAAGGTAGAATATGAGCGTTCTGCCATCGATTACATCAATAATTCTTTTAGGGAGGCTGAGCTCCAGGCTGAGAGAGTTGTCTTTCCCCATTTTCCTTACCCATGATCGTGTTATTTTCACTTTGCTTCCCACTAAATTCCTTTGTTATATTATGCCCCTAGATGAGGGGCCTTTGATGTCTCCTTTCCTTGAAACAATCCTTTGTTACGTTCCGAACCTTTGTCATCAATAAATTTTAAGACATGTTAGTCGTATTTTGGTAACAATATTATGGTACCTTCATTATTATATGAATGTATGTAGACGTGTTGTGTATAATTATTCGCACATTCGAGTCATCACAAGGTGCTAAGGTATGTTTAACCTTTGGTGGAACATTTATCATCCTACCCAAGTATCTTTTGGCCAGAAGGTACCGTGGTGGTGAGGGTTCCTGCGTGGGCAATAATTTTCCTATAACCCTATGTGTTCAGCGCGATGGCTGCTTTAATGTATCTCTCGGTGTTGGATATATATTGCTTATAATATGCCTTTTAGTGGGATTCATTTGCCCTTAGGATCCGAGATTGACATATGCGCAGTTATGTCGTGCCTTGCCTCATCGTCACTTCTGACGGACGGTATCTATTCTAACCTAATTTGTAATTAATCAAAATATACTTTTTCTTAGCAAAAAATTTCTTTCATTGATTAGTTTAGTTTATAATACCTTTGATCAGGGATAGAACATGGTGGTCTATTGTCCCTTCCCTTCTTATCCCGAGTGATAACCATTCACTTATGGGTAGTACTTCTTTAGGTACATTGCATTCCAAGGGTGTTGCAATACTTCTCCTTTGAGTTTCCTTAGGTAATATGAACCCTTTCCAGCAATATCGTGTATGATGTAGGGTATGTCCCATGTCGGAGCTAATTTTCCCCACTCTTTCTTCCTTTGATATGGTGGTATTTGACGTAGTACGTACTATTCAACCACAAAGTTTCTAGGAATTACCCGTTTGTTGTATTCACGAGCCAGCATTCGTTCGTAGTTCATCATCCTTTTCAAAGCCACTTCCCGTCTTTCTTCAAGGTCATCAAACTTTTCTAGCATAAGATCCGTCGTCAGGTTCTTTTCCCATGCCTCTATTTTCGTAGTTGGCAGCATTATATCCGTTGGGATGACTGCTTCGGCTTCGTAGGTTAACAGGAACGGAGTTTCTCCCGTGTCCGTCCTTCTTGTAGTATGGTAGGCCCATAGGATGTTGTACAGCTGCTCGCACCATCTTTTCTTGTACGCCCCATGCTTCTTTTTTAAGTTCATTGATATCATCTTGTTAGTGGCCTCCGCTTTCCCATTGCTCTTAGGATTTATCGGAGTAGACTTGTTTTTATGAATGTTGAAAGCATTAAATAACATGTCTATGTTCTTTGCTTCCAGTTGTTTGCCATTGTCAGAGACTATGGCGGCTGGTATCCCAAACCTGCAGATGATTTGCTCAAACAAGAATTTAAAGACATCCGTGTCCCTAATTCTTGCCAAATCCCTTGCTTCCACCCATTTGGTGAAATAATCCGTAGTCACTATGAGGTATCTTCTTTTTGATGTCCCCTCTATCAAGGGTCCAACAATGTAAACTCCCTATTTGGATAATGGCCATGGGCTGATGAACGAATTAAGCTCCGTTATTGGTGCTTTAATCTTCTTGGCAAAGCGTCGGCATCTTTCGCAACACCTTGCTACGTTCTTTGCATCTTCGTCCATGCTTAGCCAATAGTATCCTTGCCTTTTGGCTTTGATTGCCAGAGACCTTCTTCCGCTGTGATTTCCAGCTTTTTCGTTGTATATATCATGTTGTTAGAGCATTTCTCGGTCGAACTCGCATGCGTTGCTATATCAAGCATGTTTGTCAATGTTAGTGATCAAAACTATAAAGTCTTGATTTTTAGTCTACTATAGCTAAGGTCTCGGACTAGGATATAAAGTGTAGTTGAGCTCAAGAACTCCATGGAAATCATCATACAAGACGAAGGACTACTCAAGGAACCAGTGGATCTTAATCGATTAAAAGGTATGTGGAGACTTGAACTTATCTATCACTTGATGTAATTTTAATTGTTGTAGAAAGTGGTAGTAAGAATGTTGTTCACTCGGACTCGTTGAGGTTTGATTTAAGACTTAAGAACAAAAACAAAGAAATATATTCACAAGATTTTCACGATAACAAGAGATACTAGGACTTCGGATTCCACCATTCATCACATTCAATTGGTTCATATAATAACTCATAACAATTCTAGCTCTTTTGTTGACTCTTTTCTTTGCCAAAGGTAGATTTTATGAAGAATAAGATTTAAATCATAAGTATAGCGCATCAAGAGTTCTTAGACTAAGCATACGCTATCATACAAAATCACAATTAATCAATGAAAATCATAAATCAATTAAAACAAGTGCAAAAGTCATAAAGAATCAAATATAGTTACCAACCAATTGTGAAATAAGGCTTCCTCCATTATCCCAGTGTTGGGGTTTAGCTCTTTATGGTGCAAACCCGCTCAAAATAGGAATTCAATTCTCAAAGGTGTATTAAAGATGAAAATACAAAGAAAATCAATATAAAAAGATCAACTTCAACGTTTATAAGCGTTGCAGGTTGGCTGTTACAAATGATATAGTAGAAATAAGACTTCCAAGAAACGACAGTTTTTGTTGTTGTAGATAAACTACACTTCTCCGTGACTGACTTTGATCGTTCAATGTTCTTCAACTTTATATTCTTCCTCCTGCTGCTGCAACTCTGTGCATCGTTATTTCTTCGTATCTATGGCCTCTAACCGGACCCCTAACTCCAGATTCTTCTTCCTGGGACTCGAATACACCCCTTATATAGCCAACAGGTACAAAAATACCCCAAAATATCTTCGTTTATCTCCATTTCTTTCACCTCAAGTCATGTCTTTTCTTCCCTCCAAATCTTCTATACAAGACAACTGAGTTCTCTGTTTCCTTTTTCAAATATCAAAATTTGTTATTCGATTGCAGCAAATCTAGTAGAGAAGGTATTCTTCATATAATCCATGATATCTTTCCATAACAAACCCGTCAACCAACTCCTCCTCTGTTTAATGCAACATCCATTTATAACCATCTTTTCTTCCTTAGTTTCACCTCCATCACACGTATGTATCCCTGTTAATAAGGTAACAAAATAATCGCATACCAAAGACCCCTTGAAAATCTCCAAAGATCTGCCAAAATCTCACGAAACTCCGTGAACTCTGTTTCCCTGTGTAGCCGAGATAACCATGGAAACAACCTATTTTTTCTAATCTGAGCCCATTACCAAGCCTGTTATGACTTAACAGGCTTATACCAATCCAAATCCGTGAAGAAGTCCGTCCAAGTCTCGTTAAAAATGCATCCAAAAGTTACGCAGATAAGAGAGTGAAATTCCCGCCAAATATTTCTTAAACGTGAAGAAGAAGGGTGTCCCCCTAACCAGACTGAGGGTCCCTTTAGTAACTGAGTATAAATAGTAAGTGGGTGCCCCTTAGTAATTGAGTATCCCTTATCCAAATGATGGGTGGCTTTAGCAATTTTCTCCCACGAGCGCAAATACCACTTTTCGAGCTAATTTCGCCGCAAAGACTTATTTCTCCAAAAACACCTACAAAGACATAAAAACCCATAATAAGTACAAAATCGAGCACTAACAATATATACAATTGAGAACAAAATAGACACATAAATGCTTCTATCGTCACTCAAAATTCTATCTACTCTATCTCTTATCTTGAAACAAAAGTCGTATTACTATATAGACTAAGAATATACACATGTGACATTTCGAGCAGAGTATATCTCGCTTATCTATTTATCGAAATGTGTGTTGGTAAAGCTTTCGCTTTAGCCAAGTTCATATTTTCCTAGTGACGAAAGTCATGTTATGTTTCAATCACTTTGGAAATTACTCTGACGAAAACTAGTTTGTGAATAACAACTATATGGCGTCCTCTGAGAATGTTTCAATGATTGAAATGAGAGTTTAGACAATATAACCACTGGGGATATAAACATTATTGTGGTAACACATATATGTATAAGTCATCAGCACTTGAACCGAAGTTTGCGAACTTTGGTGATCAAGTGAAATCCGGAACTTGAGCAGTCAACCCAGTCCGCGAACGTGCGTAGTTCTCGAACCCGAGAATTTCTCATGTAGTTGTAGCTCGGTTTTAGTCCGCGAACTCAGTCCGTGAACTGACGGAAGTTCCCGAACCCGAGAATTTCTGCTGGAGTTTGTGAACTCCAACCGGTTAACTTGAGTCCGCGAACGCAGACCGCGAACTTGAGTGGTTATGTCTAAAAACGATGTTCGTGAACTTATCTAAATTATCTAAGGAATGATATTGAAAACCGTGGCTTTATAGTTCATGAATCAATTCGAGTGAATCACATCATATATGTATAAGTCCACAGCACTTGAACCGAAGTTTGCAAACTTTGTTGATCAAGTGAAAACCGTAACTTGAGCAGTCAACCCAGTCCGTGAACGTGCGTAGTTCTCGAACCCGAGAATTTCTGCTATAGTTGTAGCTCGGTTTCAGTCCGTGAACTGACGGATGTTCTCGAACCCGAGAATTTCTGCTGGAGTTTGTGAACTCCAACCGGTTAACTTGAGTCCGCGAACCCAGTCCGCGAACTTGAGTGGTTATGTCTAAAAACGATTTTCGTGAACTTATCTAAATTATCTAAGGAATTCTATTGCAAACCGTGGCTTTATAGTTCATGAATCGATTCGAGTGAATCACATCGTTTTTGCTTCAATTGTGTCTTGTGTAGTATATAAGATCTCATAGCAATTGAACAACTCTATAACTAGTTAATTTTAGTCATTTGGACTAGTTATGGTGAAGAAGAATATGGTTGATATGAAATTTATCATTTGGCTAACCATTTGGTTGACTGATATTGAATCAACTATTGTACACGTTTGGGTACGGTTACACAAACCCAAAATCATCAAGTACATGTGTGTATGGCAAGCTAAGTTTTCGATCTAATGGTTGAGATATATTAGCTTGTATCTTATCAGGTTTTCATCTAACAGTGAATATTGAATGCTTTGTTACTAAGCTAACATTGATTGCAAACCCTGATTTGAAAGACTATATAAGGGAGAACTCTAGCAACTGGGAAACCTAATCCCCACACATTCTGTTTGATACTAGTTTGCTAAGCTAGATTCTATTCTCCTTTAACCTTTGGTTTTCTTCTTCTAAAACCAGGTTAACGACCTAAAGACTTCATTGGGATTATGAAGCCAAACCGATACTACTTTTCTTGTAGTTATGTGATCGGATCTTGCTGTTTCTATTGTATGAGTACAATTGTAATAATTGTCTTGAGATTTCTATCTCCGATAGGCAAGATATAAAATTAATCACAAATATCTTCGTCTCATCGTTTGTGATTCCCCAACATCTTTTTTCGCTGCATCGATTAAGACTATTGTGAGGTGATTGATAAAACTGAGCTATTCTTTGGGAATATAAGTCTGGTTTTATCGATTAGTTTCTGTTTACCTTGATTTATCAAAATACAGAAAAAAACTCATAGGTTTATTCGTGGGAGACGGATTTATCTATCTTGTAGACTTTTCTATGTGAGACATATTTATTTGCTAAAGTCTTCGACTTCGGGTCGTAGAAACTATTGGTTGTGGGTGAGATCAGCTAAGGGAATCAAGTGTGCAGTATCCTGCTAGGATCAGAGGCGTAGGAGCATAATTGTACCTTGGATTAGTGTGAGATTGATTAGGGTTCAGCTACAGTCCTGACCGAAGTTAATTTGGAGTAGTCTAGTGTCTGTAGCGGCTTAATACAGTGTATGTTTAATCTGGACTAGGTCCCGGGGTTTTTCTGCATTTGTGGTTTCCCCGTTAACAAAATTCTGGTGTCTGTGTTATTTATTTTCCGCATTATATTTTGTTATATAATTGAAATAATACAGGTTGTGCGTTGTTCGATCAATTAGAATATCCGACCTTATTGGTTATTGATTTAAATTGATTGACACTTGGATATTGGTCTTTGGTACCATCCAAGTTATCTCTCTTTGATTAGACTCGCGAATCACATTTGCTTGAGTAAATCAAATTGTGAGATTGAGATAATAACTCCTTGAGTATTTTCTATTGATTGAGTCTAGTTGATTCTATAGAAAACAACTCGGAGTTGTCCATACAGATTGCTAATCGAAATATTGGGTGAGGTTTTTAGATCCCCGCTTTTTCAATTAGTATCAGAGCAGGCAAACATGTTCAAGACCTTACAAGTTGTTTGATCATGCATTGAAAGAAAAAAGGTCAACAACTTGCCTGAGTAAGTACATGGCTCCTCTTTGTTAAGAAAACAAAAAATTGAGAAACTCTTTAAAGGATATGATTGTGGCTATAATCTCCTAAAATCTATCATTAAAGATCGTGAAGAATATATCTGCACACAAAAATCTGAATGTGACAATCTTCTCCGAAATCTCTATGTATTGAAAGAAAGACTTGCAGAATCTTTTGAAGCAAGATATGACTCTCAACAAAAATATTTTAATGACAAAGAACTTAGACTTCTTACTAAAGAAAAGTCATTGGAGACTGATCTTGCAGCTGCTCTTGATAAGGTAAAATCACTAGAAGAGAGTCTGAGAAGATTCAATACTAGCTCAAAGAAATTGACTTCTATGATTGGAGCATGTAAAGAACATCGTGATACACGTGGTCCGGGCTATAAAGGAATAGATGATCCAAAAACTAGTAAGATCAATTCCGTCAAAGCAGTTGATAATTCTTCATGTGAGAAAACGTTTGCAGCCTGCAATGTGCCTAAGGAAGGGACGTCTCTCAAATTTACTCACAAGAGAACAATTAAGAATAATTCCTTCAACTGCTATTACTGCGGAAATAAAGGACATCCTGAGCGAAAATGTCGCTTTCGGTTAAGAAATAAAAAACTACACGACGTTCTTATATGGGTGTCTAAGGAAATGATTAAACATGTTTCTCATATTGCTGGAGTAAAATGCACATTCAACAATCAAGAAAACTACCTTGACAAGTCATCTCGTATTCATGACTTTGGAATACAAAATATGAATAAAGGTAGAAGAAAGAACAACAAATGGGTAACAAACAAACCTGAAAAGAGAAAAAGGTACAGGAGAAAGAAAAAGAATTCAAGTTCCATGGAAGACTGTGAATCCAAGAATTCTGTCCCAGATTTTCTCCACATAAATAATCGAGTCTCAGAACTTAAGACAAGTATAAACAGACTCAAACGGGGCATCTCCAAAACTTGGAAAGAAGCTAACTCGGGTACCCATAGTTCCCATCCTAGTAAAAGTTCTTCACTATTGTTGAATGGTTTGTCTCTACATTCCTGTAAAGGAGAAAAAGGAGAAGTCGGCGATGATAAGCAAAATGCTCATCCTAACACACCATATAGTTGCAGGAAATCCTACACTACACCCTTGATAAGATCTTACAGTAATTAACACATATTTGATGATTAAAACAACACTTTATTATTTGATTTTCAGAAATGTTTACAAGTAATGGAAGAAGATCAAGAATACAACCGATCTCTTGAATTTTCTCTCTCCTCAAGACTTTCTCAACACTAAAAAATACATCATCCTTCTCTGAATCTACTGGGTCTCTTTATATAGGGTAATTACATAGTGTATGACAGCTAAGTTGTCCTTTAATTTCGGATTTGGTTCACGATGCTCTCGCGGTAGTTGTAATGTCCATTCTCGCAAGCGTTTATTTTATCCATCGCAGAACCATCATGCTCTTCTCTTTATTCGTCGGCTATTACGTCATTCTTTGAATTATTCTGTGACACTCGCGAAGTGTTGTTGAATAGATCACAAAGCTTTCGCTGTCAATCTCGAAGGGGTGTTGTTAATACCGCAAGAATAATACCATAGCGATATTCTGGTCCTACATCTTGCCTCTTCTCGTGTCTTTTCTGTGAAGGAGGAAAGATCATGAGAATTGAATCGTAATCTCAACCGCAGTTGTTTATCTTTTTGCATTCTTTTGCTTTGACACGTTTTTGTACTCTTCGCTAGTTGTTTTCACGTACTTTTTCTTCCATTCAATTTTTGACATGTCCTTTTCAACCGCTGCTATCTGACCGTTCACGTATTTTCTTTGCATTAATTGCATTCATCTTCCCGAGAACTTTCTTTTTCTATAAATACTTCTTTCATTCTTTTCTCTCCCTCTTTTTACTCTCTTCTTTCTATCTCTCTACAACTTCTTTAAAATTTTACTGTTCTTCCGTAAATTCCGGATCTGTTACTGTTGTAATTTTTTCTTTTCGATCTTTTACTTATTCAATCTTCACTCCCATACTAAAGATGGTTGTAGCTGGTTGCAAATATGAAATGACTTTCGAGAAGATTCAACAGGAATTCCAAGACAAAGGTTTTATTTTATCCACTATTCCCAATCAAGACCCCAAATCTGAACTTTCTGTTCCATTATTTTCTGATTTTCCATGTAATCGCGAGAAGATCATAGTCTCGTTAGGTCAGCTTGAGGCTGGTCTTCCCATTCCCCTCTATGACCCTGAACTTCCTTTATTATATGAGATACTCTCTCATGCAGATTTCTCGCGAGCGGTATATCAGCTGAGTGGGGACTGTATTCGTTTAATGCTTGAATATGCTACTCGCGGTGCTGGTAGAGGATCTCGCTACCCTGATACTGTGAAGAATCCCAAGTTTAAAGATCTTCCAATTGTTTCCGCGAATTATACCGTGGAGAATTTGTTCGAAAATTACAAAATAATCCCTATGAAGAAGAACAACACTTGTTGGGGTGTCCGCTTTCAAAGGAAGGATAAGATCGCTGAAGATAAGGTTCTCATGTTAGATACTGAATGGCATACAAATACTAATAAAGGCCCTCGCCACTCCAGCGATGACAAATGGTTCATTTTTCCATTATGTCTTGAAGGTCCCTACATCTCCGGTTCTCACACATTGCCTGCGAATCTTACAGAATATCATCCATGGGTTTTCGAATGGCCTGAAAGGACTAAAGAGGTATGTTTCCTCCAATATTTTGCATAATTATCATTATTATCTTCTTCATATTTTCATACTCTCGCTGACTACTTCAATTTTTATAGATTAACAGGCTGAAACTCAGCTACCAGAAGTTTGGGAAACCTAGCGCTCTTTTAGCCCTAAAATCTCTCGCAGATGAAGTAAGAAATATTCTTTTATGATTCTTAACAATATATTGTTGCCTCTATTTCTTATCTTTATCTGTGCTCGTAGTATATAGAAGAAATAGAACCTGTTAAGATTGTGAAAACTAAAGGGAAAGGAAAAGATGTTTCTCGCAAGGAGAAATCTATTATTCCTCTCAAAGAGAAGTCTACTGCCCCTCGCAGAGGGAAAACTGGTGCTTCTCCCTTAAAGAAAAGAAAAACCCAATTCTATTATTCTTCAACTCCTCAAGTTAATGCAGAAAACTCGAGTGGTAATTCTGATGATGACGATAATGATGATGATGATTCTAATGATGATGTCCCGTCTACAATGGAGTCTTCCCAATCTGATTCTTCCATGACTCAACTGTCCAAGATTTTTGGCGATATTACACATGGTATATCGCAAATGATTATGGAGATGAATCTTTTAATGGAGTATCTCAAGCTATCGCTAAAGTATGTAATGCTCCCATACTGGTTGATAATGATTCCCTCCAAGGAATCTCAAGATCAATATCTCCCAGTTTCTTAAATTCTCTTGGCATTCTGGTACGTTTTCATTTCTTTACTATATTTATGTATTCATTTTCTTGCCAATATTTTAATTTACATTTTTCTTTCGCAGACTGGAAGAGCTTCCTTTGCGGTTGCCTCAGACTTGGAGAAGAGGTGCGCATCTTTTTATAAGAAGAATGTTGTTCTTCTCAAGAAGAATTTGGAGTTGGAATCTGAGTCCGCTAATCTTCACGGGCAATTGGAATCTGGGTCAATTGAACTTCAAGAAAAGATCAAGTAGTTGGAAACTGATCTTTCTTTCTCGCAAGAAAAGGTCGCAAGCCTCCAAGTTGCGAATGATCATCTTTATGGTAAAAAATCTTTCCCTTTCTTTTTATCCTTGCATTCCTTTGCATTTTTTCTTATTATTCTTCTTCGCAGATGTTTACAGCCTTTCTGATGAAGCTGTATTCCTTCGTTCTTTTCCAAACCCAATAGATAATGATATTCTTCTCAATCGCCTTAATGAATCCTTAGGTAGTTATTTAAATGAACAGATTAACTCCCTTTCTGTAGATGATCTTAGATCCAAATTTCATCTTTTAGAAATTGATCACAGATCTAGTTTGAAGGCAGCTAATGCATCCAAGCGTCAATATCTTAATTCTAAAGAAGAAATCAAGATTCTAAGAGCCCAAAAAAGTGATCTTATAGATGAAAGGGATCGTATCTCTAGACAAGGAGCACAAACCTTAGCGTATTTTCATAAAACCCTTCTTAAAGTCCAAATTAAAAGAGATAAACTTATTCGCGAGAGAGATGATCTTGTTGAAAGAGAAAACCAAATCCGTTCCCGTCTTCTTATTAATGATGATGATGAATTTGCTTGGGCTGCAAAGATTCTTGATAATTCCAGAGCTAACTTAGGTATATATGTTAGTCTTCATGTTGAACAAGCGGTCTTAATTAAGGACATGATTTCTGAAAGAGAAGGTTGCTAATTGTTCTTCCTTATTAATTTCTTGCTTTTATAATTTTTTCTTGCAAATTTTCCAACTTGTTATTGTATACTCGTAGGAGTTGAGAAGAGGTATTCTGATAGAGTTAGGGAACTCAAAGCTGATAAGAATCAACTCGCAAATACTCTTGATGCTCGCAATGAGAAATATTTAAGTTTGAAAGATCAATTGAAGATTACTGCTGCAAATTTTAGTGATGCCCTTATCGGTGTTCGTAAAAATTCCGTCAGGACGGTCTGTGATGATCATAACATTCCTTACTCTTTGTATCCTTCCCTCGCAGAAGAGGTTCCAAAGAATACTCCAAATCTTATTATTTCTGATAGTGAAGCTGAAGAATCTGACGAGGATGAAGATGATAGTAAAGGTGAAGAAGAAGATAAATCTGGTGAAGATAATGATGGATCTAATTAGTCTTGAACCCCTCTGTAATATTTGTTCATTTATCTCTTTCACCTTGTATTGTACTGCTGCGAGTATCTCCAGCTTCTAATATTCCTTAATGTATAAATTTCTTTTGCTTCTATCTGTAAATTAAAAAACAATTCTTTTCTGCAATATAATCAATTAACATGGTTATTAATTTTTAACTATCTGCATAAATTTATCATATAATAACATCTATATAATTTTATCATATAATGATGAATAACAATCTTATCATCCTGTTCACTCCCATACATGCCTCTGTTATTCATCTGTAATATTAGAAAATTGAGTAGAGTTTAGATATTAGTTGTGAATAAAGTATATTTAAATATTTTTGCTTCAATCATTGCGATAATATCGCCAGTCTCATTATTTCTGCGCCAGTATCGCAGTCATTCAATGTTGATTTCTTGCGGTCTTATTATGCCTTCCTAGTTAAAGGTCTTATTTTGCCACATCTTGTATTGGAGACAAAATTACAGGACGTTCTTACATTTGCAGGTAAAAACCCCTTGATCTTGTCTTATCTGTATTTTGTCAATTTATCTGCGATAATATGACAAGTCTAAGTTCCCTTGCGAGAACAGAGCCTCGTGACATTGCCGTCTTGCGATGAAATAGTAGGACGTCTTCTCATTTTCATGTAAAGACCCATTGATCTCATCTTAACTTTTTCTCATGGCTTGTTTCCTCTGTATAATATTTTCCACGCGATAATATGACAGGTATAAATGCTCTTGCGAGCATAAATCCCCTTGACATTGCCGTCTTGAGACACTTATCAGCTCCCTAATGGAGAGTACCGCCCTTATCTTCCCCATGGTTTCCCCTTCAAGGAGGGCACATCGGCCATACAAGACTAGATCCTCCCATCTGGATTTACCAACAACCAGTTGTTTTCGCATCCTCTTGTCCTTTATGCCTATATGGCTTATAGTTACAAGACTGCACCCTAAGTGGGGTTTTCTTCAGTCCGAGTGCATCATAGCCAAGACTTACCAAGAATGGCTAGGGTAGGTTCGTCCGTCCCGGGCATCCTTGGCTTAACCGTGTACCTCGGCGCCTTGGTCATACTCTGTACTCCTTAGAAGAGACCCTCGGTCGTCCAACCAGGGTATAACCTTATATAGTTGGAAATCCAAAGTATCTCTCCTGGATAGGTATCTCAAAGAGATGGACCCCAGTCTCCGTGTCTCATGTTCCAGCAATGGTATAACCTTATCCCCGAGCCACGCAAAGATATACCCCCTTATATGACGTACTTTAGGTCTTACATTTGCCTCTTGCGAAATTGTAGCTGCGAACTAGGGTGTACGCCATATAGGTTTGTCCTATTCTTTTGTCTCTGCGAAATTTTATTCGCGTTTCTTGCAAGTAATGCAATTCTGATGAAATTTCTTTTCTTGGATCTTCTTTGCATTTGCATTTCAACTTTTCAATTCCATCTTTTTCATTCAAATGAAATATTCTTTTGAAACATTTTCTTCAACAAATCATTCATAAACTTCTTAAATTTCTTCATTTTACCTTTCTACTTACTACTTTTTGTGTCTGCTCTTTTGTTGCGTTTTTCATCTGCGATCCGTTCGCCATTCTTATACTCATGTTGATTTTGCATTATTCCCTCCTCTCTCCGCTCTATTGTATCAACTATCAGCTTATCACATCTTTGTTTTTGGCTTGATATTATGTTTCCAATTTCCATTTTTTTCTCCAATTTCTATTCTTCGCTGCTCTATGAATGTATGATGGAATTTCAGAACAAATTCTTCGCTTTAGCTCTAACCTTTATCACAAATATTTCTATCCTTTTACAGTATTCACCGTGTAAATTTCTGGTGTTGGTGGTAGCTGCTGAGATTGCGGATATCCTATTAGAAAATGATTTAACTTTCCCTGATCAATCATCCTCAAAATTATTCTTTTTACATTCCTGCAATCGTTTATTGAATGTCCATGGAAATGATGATAAGGACAAAATTCTTGATTTCGATTATTTTGATGTGGCTCTTTTCCCATGTTCCAGGGTGATGGTATATTTTTCATCAAAATGATAGCTTCCTAAATTTTTTCTATGCTGGCATTCAGGGGTGGCATCTTAATTTCTTCCCATATTACCCTTTGATTCCCTTGTCCTCTGAAATTATTGTGCCTCTGACCACCATAAGTCTCTTGCGGCTGATCAAGTCTTTGAACTTTATTATTTCCACCGCGATTGTAATAATTCCTTTCTCTTTCATATTCCTCTTGATCTCTACTTCCCATGGCTACTAACTTCTGCTGACTTTCAATCACTACTTTCTCTTGCTGTGGCTGCGAGGTGCTCGCCACATTGTTAATCATTTTAGGAAGTAAACTCCCGTTCGCCACTATTGAGCTGGTGTTTGCGACTGGATATGATTCCATCTCATTTTGTTTTTCCTCCAAAGCAATGTATTCTTCTTGTAGTTCTCGTAGCTCAGTCATTGTGATAGTATTTTTGATTCCGAAAATTTGTATGTACATCAGATTGGTTGCGAACATTGCATTAATGAAAGACAAAATGAGGTATCTCTCATACACCCTTCCTGCCATTTCACTACACATTATCTTCCATCTTATGGTTAGGTGTTTCAGACTCTCGCCAATCCTCTATTTTAATCAAAATACATCTTCAATACCTGGTCGTGAAGAATTGTTGCTTATATATGCTCCCAGAAATGTAGCTTGCAAATGGTCGAAAGAGGTTATAGTATTTTTTGGTAAGCCTTCGAACCATTTTAGCGCCTCGCCAGTTAAACTAGATGCAAAGTATTTGCATAATACAGAATCATGGTTTTCCCATTGTAGCATACACCTAACATAAGACTTGACATGTTGAACAGCACAGGTAGTCCCATCAAAGATACTGGTTAATGCTGGTAAGTTGCATTTTGGAGGGATTCCTCTTAATTGTACTTATTGAGTGAATAGAGTTCTTGTAGCTTCTTCAATGGCTTCATCAAGTTGCCTCCTTCCTCTTTCTCTTCTATTATTCAACATTCCCCTCATTTCTGCTAATTCTCTTAAAATTTGTTCATTCCCAGCTGAATTTTTCTCCATTGGTCTTTTCAGTGCAGCCTCTCTTCTTCTACGTTCATGTCTTTCTTGTCTTGCGAGATTCTGTGTATCTTCATCCGAATCTTCATTCTGCCTTCCCCTGTAATTTTCCTCTTCACCTCATTCTTGGATTCGCAACCAGTTATGTCCTCCAACTTCTTCTTTGCGAGTTTCTTCATTTCTCATCGTTTCTCTTCGTTGTCTTTCTATTCTCCTTTGTATTCTATCACATTCCTCATTGATATTATTGTTATGGTGATTTTGCGTATGTCTCCTTTCTCGGTTGTCGTGATTATTCTGCCGTATTGCTTCTTGAAATTCTTGTTCTTCCACTTCTGCTCTTAATCTTTCCCTTTCGCAAGCTAGACGTGCTTATTCATCATAATTCCTCTCAATTTCATCCTCAATGATTCTTTGATTTCTTTGAATTTCTCGCCCATGTAATATTCTTATACCTTCTTCTCGATTTTCTTCACCATCCTGGTTATTTCCACCCTCTTGATTTCTATTATCACGTCTACCATTCACAGTTTCACCACGTGGAATATATCGATCACGAATCATCTCTTCTTCTCTATGATGCTGCTCTTCATTTGGATTTTGCATTCTCTCCCGGATATTTGCTCCAGCATTTCTCATAGGGGAATTTTTCCTTAGTTCTTCTCTAAATGATCTTGAACTTGACCTAGCAGTACTTCTTGATCTCCTACTTTGTAATCTCAAATTCTCCATTCTTAACTCGTGATTCTTCCTTGTCAAATTTGCACGTTCTTCCACTTTTAGCCTCCTTTCCTCCTGTATTATTTGTATTAAATCATCTGTTATTTCATTTTCGCCTTCTCCATGAATTAATCTTTCAACCATTCCTTGATCTCTTTCTTCTCTTCTTTCATTTCTTAATTCTCGATCTTCTTCTTCTTCCACTGAATCTGATCTCCAAGTATGCACGCTAACTCTATCATAATCCACAACTCTATCTTGTATTGGTGTTTGCTAATTTGTCTGTTGAACCTTATTTTCTCCATCATTCCTTGTTCTATTTTTTCTTGTTCTTATTCTTGAAGATTCTCCCATTTCATTTGTTCCTCCACCTACAAGTCTTTTACTCCTCCTTACGGTTGTTGGTGGTTCTGATGTGTTTCTTCTTATTCTAGCCATTATTGTGTTAGATCTTTCACTAATTGTTCCAAATTCCTTCCAATCACAATGTCAATTTTTATATTTTTCTTCAAATAATCATCAATTCATCCCTGTTTCGGGCGCCAAAATGTAGTTGCAGGAAATCCTACACTACACCCTTGGTAAGATCTTACACTAATTAACACATATTTGATGATTAAAACAACACTTTATTATTTGATTTTCAGAAATGTTTACAAGTAATGGAAGAAGATCAAGAATACAACCGCTCTCTTGAATTTTCTCTCTCCTCAAGACTTTCTCAACACTCAAAAATACATCATCCTTCTCTGAATCTACTGGGTCTCTTTATATAGGGTAATTACATAATGGATGACAGCTAAGTTGTCCTTTAATTTCGGATTTGGTTCACGATGCTCTCGCGGTAGTTGTAATGTCCATTCTCGCAAGCGTTTATTTTATCCATCGCAGAACAATCACGCTCTTCTCTTCATTCGTCAGCTATTACGTCATTCTTTGAATTATTCTGTGACACTCGCGAAGTGTTGTTGAAGAGATCGCAAAGCTGTCGCTTTCAATCTCGCATGGGTGTTGTTAATACCGAAAGAATAATACCATAACGATATTCTGGTCCTACACACCATGACTACTTTCTGTAGCATTCTTCTTTAGAATAAGAAGGATGCTCTATGTTCTCAAGAAAGTGTCTTGAGAAAACTATCAAAGGTGTATGTGTTTCAAATTTTATTTTGAGCTCTTTTTGTATGATGTTTTTGGGTGAAAATTCCTTGTTGAACTCTTCCTCCTCTTCTTGCTTGGTCCTCCATGTTTTGGTCATCTATGACCACTTGTGCGCGTTCACAAGAACCGTACGGAAATCCTTGTGCCTACGGTTTTATATGAACCCCCTTATATATATGTCATTATTTGACACTTTATTCTATAAGGATAAAAAGATTCTTCTGGATTCTTGGCACAATGGAGAGAAGCAACAAAGAGGTGATTATGGAGGAGAAGGCTATTGAGTTTCATGAAGACCTTGTTTTCATAATATTTCATCAGGCTATTGATCATGAAAATAACCTACCAGTTCAGATGTCTTCACAATTGGTAGGAAATCATCTTCGTGATTTTGAAGTCATTCGCGAACATCTCGGAATAGCAACAAGGAATCTTGAGTTTCTAAAGAATGAACTAAAGAAAGCATCTGATGAACTTACTATTGTTCGATCTTTAGTTGCAAATCAAGTTCAGCATGTCTAGTAAATCTTCTATTTTCCTCTTTTGTTTAGAAGAATGACTAGTGTTTTGAAATAGCCATTATTGTGATTACACATAGCTATATCCAATGTTTTTCATGTTCTTGTTTTTAGATTTTTTGGTTTAAAATTCTAAGTTTGTTTGGAAGATGATGGTTGCAGTATTAATCTCTTGATTTTATATATTGCAATATTTTGATGGGATATGTATGTTTATGTCCGTGAACTTGATTGTCCCATACTTTGTCAAAAGTAAAGTCATTCATGAATTGATATGCAAATTTTGATAAAAGGATGAATAGACTTTTGAAAAACACAAAAGTTAAGCCTATATTGTCAATTATTGATGTAAGATAGGTTAAAATCTTTTGTGATTCAAGGATTATGTCTATTGTGTGTCATTGTGCAAATGGTGATGGAAACATAAAATGAATCCTTGTGAATTCCGCAGTAATTGAACTTCCCTGATCTATCTCTTGTGTATTACTGTGAGACTTTGTATTGCGACTTATGTTGAGCATTATACAACCAAAGTTGATTTTTGTGATTAGCTTAGTTGTGTTCCGTAAGATACTTTACGTTGAGTATTTTTAACTAAATCAATCATCTTGTGTGGTTATTTAGTTATCACTCCGTAAGTTTTCTTATGTTGAGCATCTCTTCGAATGGGTTGGTTATTTGTGATTAACTTAGTCATTGCTCCATAGAAGTTCTTATGTCGAGTGTTTCCAATTAAATTGATTACTCTTGTAATTAGTTTGGTTGAGTATGGCAATTAGATTATTTGCGAGTTTTCTTGTGATCAATCTAATTGATTTATTAAGTCTCCATAAGTTTACTTGTGTTGAGCATATTTAGTCAAATTAATCTTGGTTCGCTTTGGTTAATTTGATTGAATATTTCTTGTTGGATTCCAAATTCATACTTGTATGTAATTTGTTGAGTCTAAATAAATCCTTCTTTTCTTTTGAAATTAAGGTCGCTTTTGTTGTTACTTAGGGAATGACATATTATGGGGGAGAGTTCTTTTGAACTTGTGCTTAATTTCCAAATCTTTGTGGGGAGTGCGACTGTGGAATATTAGAGGGGTTATCTTGCGTCTTTACAAACTCCTTGATGAATGCATTTAGCTTCGGATTTATGATTGCATCTAAATAAGATGATAAACATTTACCTTTTGTCATGAAATGTTTCTTACGGAAATTTCATTAGGATCCCGTTCTTGTACCTTTGCCAATTTTATTGACAAAAAAGGGGAGAATTAATATGTAGTTCACACTACAAATACATATGGGTTTCGGATCATTATGTAAGGGGGAATGGTTTTCATGTGAGATGGAGTATTGACTATGGGGGAGTGAAGTATCACCATAGTATTGTTGTTGAAGTTGTGATGCAATTGGACTTTGACGATGTGTAATAATACTATGACACTGTATAACAATGATTGAGAACCGATGCTTTTCTCATTGTTATATCTACGGATTTTCAAAAATGATGATGCTAAACTTACAACCTTTGGGATCATTGGATTACTTGGAAGCGACGAAAATTTCGAGTATTGTTGAAGATTAGACATGTGGAATAGGAGCTACAAAGTTTATTTATATATTTTTCATATTCCATATGTATTAATAGTTTTGTCACTAAAATTGACAAAGGGGGAGATTGTTAGAGCATTGCTCGGTCGAACTTGCATGCGTTGCTATATCAAGCATGTTTGTCAATGTTAGTGATCAAAACTATAAAGTCTTGATTTCTAGTCTACTATAGCTAAGGTCTCGAACTAGGATAAAAAGTGTAGTTTATCTCAAGAACTCCATGGCAATCATCATATAAGACGAATGACTACGTAAGGAACCAGTGGATCTTCATCGACTAAAAGGTATGTGGAGACTTGAATTTATCTATCACTCAAAAGTCTATCTACTCTATCTCCCATTTTGAGACAAAAGTCATATTACTATATAGACTAAGAATATACACATGTGACATTTCGAGCTGAGTATATCTCGCTTATCTATTTTTAGAAATGTGTGTTGGTAAAGCTTTCGCTTTAGCCAAGTTCATCTTTGCCTAATGACGAAAGTTATGTTATGTTTCAATGAATGGAATGAGAGTTTAGACAATATAACCACTGGGGGATATAAACATTGTTGTGGTAACACATATATGTATAAGTCCTTAGCACTTGAACCGAAGTTTGTGAACTTTGTTGATTAAGTGAAAACCGGAACTTGAGCAGCCAACCTAGTCCGCGAACTCAGTCCGTGAACGTGCGTAGTTCTCGAACCCCGAGAATTTCTGCGGGAGTTGTAGCTCGGTTTCAGTCCGCGAACTGACGGAAGTTCTCAAACCCGAGAATTTCTGCTGGAGTTTGTGTACTCCAACCAGTTAACTTGAGTTCGAGAACCCAGTCTGCGAACTTGAGTGGTTATGTCTAAAAACGATGTTCGTGAACTTATCTAAATTATCTAAGGAATGCTATTGGAAACCGTGACTTTATAGTTCATGAATCGATTCGAGTGAATCACATCATTTTTTTCTTTAATTCTGTCTTGTGTAGTACATAAGATCTCATAGCAATTAAACAATTCTCTAACTAGTTCATTTGAGTCATTTGGACTAGTTATGATGAAGAAGAATATGGTTGATCTGAAAGTTATCATTTGGCTAACCATTTGGTTGACTGATATTGAATCACCTATTATACACGTTTGGGTACAGTTACACAAACCCAAAATCTTCAAGTACATGTGTGTATGGAAAGCTAAGTTTCGATCTAACGGTTGAGAGATATTATCTTGTATCTAATCAGGTTTTCATCTAACAGTGAATATTGAATGCTTTGTTACTAAGCTAACATTGATTGCAAACCCTGATTTGAAAGACTATATAAGGGAGAACTCTAGCAACTGGGAAACCTAATCCCCACACATTATGTGTGATACTATATTGCTAAGCTAGAGTTGATTCTACTTTAACCTTTGGATTTCTTCTTCTAAAACCAGGTTAACGACTTAAAGACTTCATTGGGATTGTGAAGCCAGACCGATACTACTTTTCTTGTAGTTATGTGATCTGATCTTGCTGTTTCTATCATACAAGTACAATTGTAATAATTGTCTTGAGATTTCTATCTCCGATAGGCAAGATATAAAATTAATCACAAACATCTTCGTCTCATCGTTTGTGATTCCACAATATCTTTTTTCGTTGCGTCGATTAAGACTATTGCGAGGTGATTGATAAAACTGAGATGTTCTTTGGGAATATAAGTCTGGTTTATTGATTAGTTCATGTTCACCTTGATTTATCAAAAGACGGAACAAAACTCATAGGTTTATTCGTGGGAGATGGATTTATCTATCTTGTAGACTTTTTTGTGTGAGACAAATTTATTTGCTAAAGTCTTCGACTTTGGGTCGTAGAAACTCTTGGTTGTGGGTGAGATCAGCTAAGGGAATCAAGTGCGCAGTATCCTGATGGGATCAGAGGCGTAGGAGCATAACTGTACCTTGGATCAGTGTGAGATTGATTTGGGTTCAACTACATTCCAGACCGAAGTTAATTTGGAGTAGGATAGTGTTTGTAGCGGCTTAATACAGTGTATGTTTAATCTGGACTAGGTACCGGGGTTTTTCTTCATTTGCGGTTTCCTCGTTAACAAATTTCTGGTGTCTGTGTTATTTCTTTTCCGCATTATATTTTGTTATATAATTGAAATAATACAGGTTGTGCATTGTTCAATCAATTAGAATATCCGACCTTATTGGTTGTTGATTTAAATTGATTGACACTTGGATATTGGTCTTTGGTACCATCCAAGTTATCTCTCTTTGATTAGACTCACGAATCACATTTACTTGAGTAAATCAAATTGAGATATTGAGATAATAACTCCTTGAGTATTTTCTATTGATTGAGTCTAGTTAATTCTCTAGAAAACAACTTGGAGTTGTCCATACAGATTTCTAATCGAAATATTGGGTGAGGTTGTTAGACCCCCGCTTTTCACATGTAGTATTCTTCTACCTTCGGTTTGTGAGAGGCACTGCATAAGGGGTTCTAGAAATGACCTTCTATACAGTATTCCATCTCGTAGGTTGTACATTGCTGCCTTTGATTCGATTTTTTGAGCTTCTTTGATATTTGCGGGTAGGGTACCTTTGTCAAGGTACCGATGGATTTGGATTCTCTAATCGTCTTCTGCTTCGCCTTCATTGTTTCCATCTGACATGGATTGATCTTTGTCAGACTCATCAGCTTCGTTATCTGATTTTTCCCTTCCTTCATCATCTTTCTCTTTCACTGCTTCTCTCATGTCCCTGGTATGGACGGCAAGGGTTTCCTCTGCTGAGGTTAGTCCTTCTATCGAAGTTTCATAAATTCTCCCAATTTGGATAGAGGTGGTGTTTATGTCCCTCAGCATTGATGATATAAATGCTAAGGCATCTGCGTGTCTGTTGTCTTTCCGGTAGACATGGCTGAACATGACCTTGTTGATCTTTGATGGATGCTCCTATGCCAGCTTTAGGTACGAAGATAGTATTGGATCTAGAGTTTGGTATTTGAGCTCTATTTGTCTAATGACTAATTGTGAGTCACTAGTCAACAAACATCTGAAAGGCCCAGCTCTTGTGCTAAGCGTAGGCCGTGTACGACTACCTCATACTCCGAGATGTTATTAGTGTATTGTTTGAATTCTAACCTGAATGCATAGATGAGTATGTCTCCAATAGGAGTTGTTATTACAATCCTTATACCTGCGCCTTCTCCATTGGAGGAGATATCTACGAATATTTCCTACCTTCGTGAGTTTTGCGGTTCCAAGAGGTCTTCTGGTTCCGACTTTCTTCCTCCATTCCTGGGATGTCGTCTATCTCTGCTTCATCATTCAGAGGTAGGTCTGCTAAGAAGTCTGCTAAGATTTGTGACTTCTCCGTTTTTTTATTTTCGAAGATTATGTGAAATTGTTTGATCATGGCATTCCATTTTCCACTCTTCCAATTTTCTCCGTGATGTCGAGGATTTGACTTATCTGAGCCTTTGTGAAATCTAGGATGGTGTGTGCATCGAAATATATTCTTAGCTTTTGTGTTTCCACCACTAAGGAATATATGAGTTGTTCCCCTTGGTGTAATTACGCTCCGCTGAACTGAATGTCTTGTTGATATAATATACGGGCTTTTGTCCCTGACCTTGGTCTCGTACCAATACTGCGCTCACAGCGTACCTCACCTGGCTCCGGCTTCTGTAGAATAGGTATGGACCCTAAGTATTCTTTGATATTGTGAAAGGCTTGTTCGCACTCTGCGGTCCACATGAACCTGTTTCCTTTCTTCAGCGTATCAAAAAATTCTTTGCATTTATCTGACGATCTTGCTATGAATCTTCCCATGGAAGCTAAGATTCCATTTAGCTTTTGTACTCCTTTTAGAGTTTGTGTAGATGGCATATCCATTATTTCTCCGACCCTTTCAGGGTCTACTTCAATTCCTCGCTTAGTCACCAGATATCCCAGGAATTTTCCTAAGGTAACTTCGAACGTTTATTTCTCTGGGTTCACCTTCATATGAAAGTTCCTCATGGATTCGAATATCTTTCTTAGGTCTGAGAGTTGGTTTTTTGCTTCTTTGCTTGACGAGCATGTCGTCCACGTAGACCTCCAATATTTTTCCTATCCATGGTTTAAATATTTTGTCTTCTAATCGTTGGTATGTTACCCTCGCGTTCTTTTGTCCAAAAGGCATCCTTGTATAGCAATACATTCCTCGTGGGGTAAAGAATGCAGTATGCTCCTGGTCTTCTTCCGTAAGGGCTATTTGGTTGTAACCTGAATATCCATCCATGAAGGATAGTCTTTGATGGCCTTCGGTTGCGTTGACCAGTTGGTCAATATTTGGCAGTGGGTAGCTATCTTTGGGGTACGCTTTGTTGAGATTTCTAAAGTCGATGCAAATGCACACGCCTCCGTTCTTTTTAGGAACAATGACCATGTTGGATATCCATGTGGGATATTTGACTTCTCGTATGAATCCAATTGTAAGTAGCTTTTGCAACTCTTTTTCCACCCCTTCGTGGTAGATGTCCGCCACTTTACGTATGTGCTGCTTGAACGGTGGTATTTCCGGTATGATCCGAAGGTGGTGTGAGACCAAATCCGGATCAATTCTTGGCATGCCCTCCATTGACCATGCAAAGACGTCCCCATAGTCTTTTAGTAATCTTTGTAGTTGAACCTCCTCTTCCTCTTCAAGTAAAGTTCCGGTGTTGAACAGTTTTTGTTCTACCTCCGTTTCGATGTTGATTTTCTTCGTTGGTTCCAGTGGTGAAAAGATTTATTGTTGAGGTCGTTGAGGAGTGCTTTTCAATTGTCATTTGGCGGAGACATCTGTGCCTGGAGTGGCGGAGGTACTTATCTCCGTCGCTGAGACGGCTTTGGGCATTAAGGAGGCTTCATCCCGTACTTTCTTAGTGTTTTCCTTGAGTCTCTTTCTTTCGTGTTGTTGAGAAGTGGTTCTTTCTTCGTTGAGTCTGATTTCCGCTAGGTTGCATAGCCTTGCGTCTTGCTGGTCACCTTTGATTTCTATTTCACCCATAAGTGTAGGAAAGTGTAGGTATTGGTGATATGTCGAAGATGTTCCTCGCAATCTATGTACCCATAGCCTACCCATAGTGACATTGTAAGGCGAAGGTGCCTCCACCACACAGAAACGTGTGTTGGTTACTAAGGGTCCTGCGTGTACCTGCAAGATAATTTCTCCTTTTGGTCTAGAGACTGCTCCATTAAAATCATATTGTGTAAGTGGAAGAATCCATCTGCTCTGCTGTCAAACCCATGCGTAGGTAGGGTTCGTAAAATAGAACATTTAACGAACTCCCCCCATCCACGAGGACGTTCGTAATATTCCATCTGTGTATTGGAAGAGTGATCACTAGTGGTTCTTTGTGTATTTCAACCTCCTGGTTGACGTCCTTTGTTGAGAATGTTAACGGTGTGGTCATCCATTCCTCCCAAGTGCTAGTAGGTGGTCCACTTAGATTGAACACCTCATGGGATTCAATCTTCTTTCTGTTTCGAGCTAACTCGAGCATGTATTCGAACATTTCCTCTTGGATTCCGTTGGATAAGGTGATCATGTTTATGTATTAGCCGTCCTGAGGTAGCTCCACCCTTTTTTTTTTGGGTTTCCTCAGTCTCCGCTGGCTGTAGTTGTACGTACTCCATGAATTTTCCTTCGTCGATGAATCTTTGGATCACGTTTCGTAGGTGGTAACAAGTATCAGTGGTATGTCCGTAGTATTGGTGGTACGCACAGTATTCCTCGGCCTCCTTCATTTTTTCTGGTTGCTTTACCCTATTATTAGGGTAAGGAAAGCTTGGATTTGCTCCCTCCTTGCTTAGGATATGAGAGAAAGTTGTATTTAGCTTCATGTAGATTTTGTCAACAAATTATTCTCTTCCTTTGCCACTTTTTCCATCTCCGTATTTGGATCGTTTGTCTCGATAGCTAGTTCTTCCCCCGGCTTCGTTTTGTCGCTTAGGTATCTCCGGAATTGGCGCCAGAGAGTTGGTTCGCTGCGGAGCTGTTGTTGTCTTTGCTTGTGCCCTGGGATTGTCCTTCTGGATTTCTTTGAGTTTGATCTTTGTAACCACTACAACTTAATATAAAACAATCACTCATTACCCAGTGGACATAGAAATAATGTCGAACCACGTAATCTCTTGTGTCTCATGATAACTTAGAAGCTTTTACATTATGTTCGTGTTCTTCATTATTATTGTGATCTTATATATCCATTATTACTTAGCATCGTCAGCTCAACTGAGGTATCGATACTACTTAGCATCTGATCCTCTGAACTGTATACATCACGTAGACTACGGGAAAAAGTGTAGTCATAGTTTTGCACCCACCCTGTCCTTTCTCACGATGTTGAGTCTAGGCACAGTTTTATTTTTAAACTTCTGCATCCTCGAAAATGAAGGTATCTGTGTTCCGACGTTGAATCTCACTCTATAGTGATTTTTTCATTCGTTATTTGTGTATGTTTTTAAGTTCATAGCCTCTAAAAACACACCTTGTTAAAGATCTACAAAGTTTTTTACAAAAAGTGTAACCAAAAAACGCCAAAATCTTTGTTTTATACTAAAACAACCCTTTTTAAAACAAACCAAACTCTAGATTTGAGAACCTTTGACTGAAAAAGTATTCTCAGTGAGATTTTAAAGAATATAGATCTTCTAAAGTATTTAATAACCTCGTTTTTATCGAAATCTGACACCCACTTTTTCTGGTTTTCAACGTTTTAAGGTTGTTTTTTCCAAGGATGTCATAAGCATTTAATACCTGTCTGTCAAAGATATTATTTCAGTCTTTTTTTATGAAAAGCCGCTTAGCCATCTTCTTTTTCAGGGAACTAACTGCTACCTTCTGGAAAAAGGTACCCGAGTAGAAAATTTCTTTACTTTCTTGTGACTACAGGATATCAAAAGTCGAAGGCATGCAGAAACCAAATGTTGTACCAACAAGCTCACGACCAGCACTCACAATAGGAAGATCCCGAAAGCGGAGCGGAAAGTCTGTGACTGTAGTCGAGGTTGAAGATAGCAACGACCGAATTGGTGAAGATTCTGTAGAACCCATGGAGATAGGAGATAGTGTTTATGATAGTGAATATCCCACAGCTGGACTCCCATTTGAAGCCCCTTTGATCAATACTTTCCCGGACAATAAAGTGGTTAGAAGATTCGTCATTCCCAGATGTCACGCACCTCTGTATACTAAAATATGGAAGAATTATGGCCACATTGCCACTACAGAAGTATGAAAAGGCTTTATTCCAACCTTTTAACCAAGGTGGCTGGGTTGTTGCCGATCATTGAGGAAATTAACCAAATGCACTTGCGAGATGTCAAGAACCATGAGCTGCATAAATATGATGAGATGATCTCAAACTATGAGACATTGCGATTTAATGTGAGCTGGCTTCGTCGTCGACTCGAAATAATAAAGATTCATAAGGCAGCGGAGGCTGCTGATGCAATTTCCATTACCACTGCTTTACTGGAGGAGGAGGAGATACTAGCTCTGGAATCATCCAGGGTTGAGAAGGCCATTGAGGATTTGAAGGTAAAGACTAGGATCTTTCAGAAAAATCTTGACAAAGATTCTTATAGGGATTATTCACTGTTGGATGGTTTGCTCTGAATGAGCGATTGTTGTTTTGAATAGATTTAGGCTTTTCTTAGGTAGAATGATTGATGATGACATGAGGCAATTTTTTGTTCATTTATGGAGCGTTTTAATGAACGCAATTTTTTGTTCATTTATGGAGTGTTTTAATGATTGATGATGACATGAGGCAAAATTGATGATGACATGAGGCATTTTGCACGCTCTTTGGAAGAAAATAAATTACATTTTGAAAATTCTTGAAATAATGAAATGATGGAAAGGTAGTTGTATTCTATGGATTAAGCGTAATATGCTTTGAGGCATTTTCCGTTGATTATATTTCCTTCCACTCCTCCATCATTCTTTAAGATTTTGTAATATCCGTTGGATAATTCCTTGATAACTACGTATGGTCCTTCCCACTTCGGAGAGAACTTGTGAGCGGACATATCTTGTTGAATGTGTTTTGCTGTCTTTAATACCAGATCCCCTACTTGAAATGTTCGAGGTCTTAGCATTTTGTTGTAGGCCCTGGAGATTTTTTGATTGTAGGTTTCTACATATTTCCCCACCTTATCCCGCTTCGACTCGAGCATGTCTAGTTCAGCAATTCTTGAGTTGGACACTTCGGCTTCATCCCATTGTACGCCACTGGATGTTGCAATCCGTGCTGAAGGAATTTTGATTTCGGCCGGTAGTATGGCGTCAGCTCCATAGGCGAGAGAATATGGTGAAGTTCCAATCGAGCTTTTTGGCGCGGTTCGATAGGCCCATAAATCCATAGGCAAATGTTCATGCCAGGTTCGAGGATTATCATGAACTGTTCAGCTGAGAATCTGGACCAAAGTTTTGTTGGTGCTCTCTGCTTGCCCGTTTCCTTGAGGATAGTACGGTGTGGAGAAAATTTGTTTGATGCCGTATTCCTCGAGCAATTTTGTCACGTGCTTGTTGGCAAAAGGAGTTCCATTATCAGTGATAATGTGTTGGGAACACCGAATCTGTATATTATATATTCTTTGATGAAGGCTGCAATCGTGACTCCAGTGGTGCTTCGAAGAGGAATAACTTCAACCCATTTGGTAAAATACTCAGTTGCAGTGATGACGTATTCATGCTTCTTCAAAGATGCTAGATTGATTTTCCCGATGATATCCAGTCCCCAGCTATATAAAGGCCACGGACTATTCACGGAATTTAATGGAAGACAGGTAGTGTGAATGAGGTTACCATGGACTTGGCATTGATGACAACTTTGAACGTGTGTAGCTGCATCGTCTTCCATGGTCGTCCAATAATATTTCTCATGAATCTGGAGAAACAGTTTCCTTTTTCCTTGATGCTCTCCATCATGCATCTCCTTTAAAATCATTGGGATTTCATGATCAGCTAAGCACCTCAGCAAGTTTCCACTAAAGCTTTTGCGGTATAAGATTCCATCAAGAAAGACAAATCTCTTAGCTCTCTGAATGAGTTTGATTGTTTCTTTCTTTTCTGACGGAAATTCATTATCCCTGAGATATTTGATGTAGGGTTCCCTCCAGTCCCCAGTATGATGGGCTGTCAGAGCTTCTAAGTTGTGAGGAGGCGTCTGACAATTGGGACATGACTTTTGCAGCATTCTTGATTGAGCCTCTATGAAAGGACAATAGTATCCCATTCTTTGAAGCTTTCTGTAAAGTGTTATCACTAGTTTTTATCCGCACGTTTTTTCATGTATGCGTTTGAGTTGTTCGTCCACTTCATCATCTCCAAGGCATCGTGATAATGACCCATCAGAGCTCCGATAGTATAATGCTCCATGAAGTAAGAAATAATTCTTTAGTTCTTTGAGACTGATTTTACCTTATGAAAGAGAACTGTTGAGTTCATGAATAATAGGTGCCCTCAAATCATCTGCTTGAACGTCTTCGGTTTGAGCAAGCCATGTGGATGAAAAAGTATGCCTTTGTACAATGATTGTTTTCTCTGCTCCTTCAAATTGCATCTTAGAAGCAAGAGTTTCCAGGAAGTCGGCATGCCTATTGTTGGTTCGTACAACATGGACAATCATTGCATCAGCGAAGTAAGTTAACATCCGTTGAGCTTTAGTTCTGAATAGAGCAAGTGTGATTTCTTTAAGGGAGTATGTCTCATTCATTTGATTGACTAGTAGCTTCGAATCTCCCTTTATCTCGAGGTATGTTGCTACTCGCCAGATGGAGAGACTAGCACTATGCCTTCTCCTCTAATGTTGTTGCTTGGGGTGGAGGAACCGTCAAAGTATAAAATCCATGTCTCTTCTTTGATGATTAAGACGTCTAGAAATTCACCATCTACGTCTTCATGTAACACTGTTGCATCGACTCCTGTAAAAGAAGCGAGTAAGTAAGCCACTGCTTGGCCTTTGATTTCTTTGGGTGGTGTACATGCTATGTCAAATTATGACATATGGAGTAGACACTTTGCTGGTCTTCCTATCAAGGGTGTCTTTGATAGCAGCACTTTATAGGGTCATCCTTTGAAACGAGCACGACTCTGTTGGATAGTAAGTAGTGTCTGAATTTCTGAATTTCATGTACTAACGCCAGGCATGCTCTCTCAGCCTTTGGGTATCGGAGTTGAGCATCTCATATTGTTCGACTAAAGTAGTAGATCGGTCGTTCGATGCCTTCATCGTCTTCTTGAGCAAGAAGTGCTCTGATGATAGCAACATCACTAGAGGCCGTATAAAGTATCAGCAGTCGTCCTTGCACTAGAGATTTCATGACAGCAAGTGATAATAGTATCTACTGTATTTTATGGAATGCTTATTGTTGAACGGTTGTCCATGTAAAGCTTGCTCCTTTCTTCAGTAGAGGGGTGAACGAAGCAATGAGTTGAGCTAACCCAGGAATGAAGCGCTGAATATAATTTACCTTGCCCATGAAACTTTGGAGTTCTTTCACAGTGTGTGGAGGAGGCATGGTGGTGATATCTTTCGTCTTTTTTGGATCGACTTTGATTCCTTCTACTGTGACCAGGAATACTAAAAAATATCCGGAAGAGACACCAAAAGCGCACTTCGGAGGGTTCATCTTTAATTTGTATTCTCTACATCTTTCAAAGAATTGTCTTAGAACATGAAAGTGAGATGCTCAAGTACTCGACTTCACCACTACGTCATCAACATAGTCTTCCACTTGCTTTTGCATCATGTCATGGAATATGGAAGTCATGGCTCGTTGATAGGTATCATCGGTATTCTTTAACCCGAAGGGCATCACAATGTAGTGGAAATTCCCAATAGGAGTACGAAATGTATTGATGCCGATCTGGTTTTATCCACTGTAGCCATCCATGAATGAGAACATACCGTGACTGCTGGTTTCATCCACGAGCATATCGATGTTGGGTATAGGAAAGTCATCTTTCGGACAACATTTGTTCAGATTCCTAAAATCAACACAACATCTGATTTGGCCATTTTTCTTTTTAACAGGAACAACATTCGCCAGCCATGTTGGGTGTTGAATAGGTTTGATGAACACTATTGCTAATAGTTTCTGAATCTCGACCTTGATTTTCTCTTCGACTTCGTGTCTGAACTGTTTATGCGGTTGTTTGATAGCTTTGGATCCAGGTGTGATGTGCAGATGATGAGTAACCTATTTATCATCTCGACAAGGAATTTCTTCGTACATCCAGGCGAAGACATCTTGATACTCTTTCAGTAGTGCTATTAATTCCGTCCGTTCCTCCAGTGAGAGTGCTGAGCTAATTATAATCGGCCTTGGATCATCCTCAATTCCGATGTTGATCGTTTCGAGATCATCAGTAGTGGAGTTAGTGCGGTCTTGTAATTGTCGGGGAGCATCCTGAACCTCTTCTTCGAGTGATGATTCACTATGACATGATTTTTTTGGGAGGGAGACTCTTCGTCGTTCTCCCATGCTAATTGTTAATCTTTGCGTCGGTAAATGATTCTCCCCTTCGCATCGTGACTGGTGATGAAATTAGATCCCTGAGTTGAAATCTGATCCTTGCGGCGCTTAATTGGTATATCAGATGACTTAGCCGACTTGATGCCTGAAGATGATGGATTGTATATAACCTTTTCGATGGACTCCTAAGTTGGGAGTGGTGCACTGTAAATCTTGTTTGGAGGTTCGGGGATGTTCTTATGAGACTCAAGGAATTGAACGTCATAGACGGGGCGTAAGGAGATGATGAATTTGCAATACGAACACTTTTGTTATTGATTAGAGCTTTCACGCATTGATTGTATGTTGAAGGAACCACCTTGTTGTCATGGAGCCACGGTCATCCGAGTATCATGTGATAGTCAAGTTCTTGTCCGATCACGTGGAATTTGGATTTTGATTGAATAGGCCCCACCTTCAGATCTATGTGCGCATATCCATATGTATGGATCTGGCTTCCCTAAAAACCTGTCATCAAGATGGGATGACGAACGATCTTGTTTTGTGGGAACTTGGATGCCTTGAGAGTCTTAATAGTGAAAATATTTGTATAAGAACCTGTATCAACGAGAGCTCTCTTGAATTCATATTCTTTGATAAAACCTGTCACGTACATGGCTCGATTATGTCCTTCATCTGCCATATGGTCCTCTTCTCCAAATGTGATGTTGTGGATCGAATGCTCAGACATCATGAACGTCTATTCCGTTGGAGATAAGGAAGTTAATGGTACCTCAGATGATATCCAGTTGAGTGCAACGAACGTATTTGATCGCTGCTTCCTGGAAAAGTGTAAGAGTTCACACAATTTTTCAACTAACTGTGTAATCTCCTGGTCCATCGGCTTCTCATAAGAAGTGAAACTGTTGCTTTGAGGGTCACCGTGTGGAGAATCAGTCCCCGGTGCTGGGACTTCTAGAAGGAAGATTCTGCCTAACTCGGATGTCAGTTTGATGAGAAAGTCGAGTATGTGATTCATTGTATCCTTCATCAGATCCATGTTCCTTGTGTGGATCTCTAATACTCGTGCCAACTCAGTTAGAGTTGGGACTTCTCTGTTTTCCGTGTTGTCAGACGTAGCGTTAGAATGAGGAATATTGCCATTTGAAAGATTATGGATTGGGTTTGGAGTAGTTGAATTAGCCCTAAGACCAATCATCCTGTGAAAATTTGAGGTTGCAACCGAGAGATTAATCTCTTACTGTGGTCGCCAATCTGTAGATGGGGAAAAACGATTTGCTGGTTTTTAAGGAATTGAGGAGACGACCGTACAGAGGAGACTTCTTGAACCAAGCAAAATGTTCAACCTCACACAGATGCACTGCAAGAAGGGAGTGCTTTGAATTCTAGAGATCAATATGTAGTACTCCGGCCTAAACCAAGACAATGGCCGTTCCAGAGTAAATTCGGTCACAAGAGAGGATGAGTTGATCTGTAGGAGGGAATCTGAGAAATGTGTGGAATCAATGGTAATAAAAGATTGTAGGTGTGTTGTGAATTCTGAATATAATAAGTTTTGAATGATTGAAATTTCTCAGCTGAGAGTAATTGCTCAATTGATGAGTTGTTGATCTCGTGTTGTCTGTGAGACGTGAAATCGTTGTTATCGTCGTTGTTCTTTCAATCATGATTCAGAGACTTACTTATATTGTTGGAATTGTAGACACCATGATCCCTTGAAGTGTGACAGTTTATGGAATCAAAGAGTGGGGAAGTGGAAATCGTGTTTGAAACCAGTTCCTCATCGTGCGGAGACTTGGTTGATTTTCCGTCAACTTGTTAGTTAACTCCTTCAACTGATTGCACGACTTTCTCACATTCCATCGTTTGTTTGAACACACATGCCGTAGACCGCCATACCAAATCCCTAGTTGATATCCCCCAAGTGACACGATTGACGTCTCGTGGTTAGTTTTGTCAGTTGTTGACTTCATGATTTAATGGGACAATGAGTCCATGTATTTACTGAGTTGAACATGATTTTGTAAAATGTTCTGAAACTCATTAATTGAACGTGGACATGATTCTCACGTTGATAGTTGAGGCGATCAAGTATTACTATGATTTGTTGAATATTGATAGTTGGACCAATATTCCTTGATTTGAGCAAGTATTTCTCATCTAATGAATCATTGGTGTCGTGACCAAAATAAAATATTAATTAAAATACTGGTAGTTGAACCGAGCATAATTAATAAGAATATTGATCATGAGACCGTCATAAAATTATTAGTGTTTGAATCTGGAATTATAATCCTTGGAATCAGAAACCCTAATTTGATCAATTGATGACCAATTGATGGTTTATTTGAAAATTAACCATGGAATGAAGGAGAACCAACTTCATGGGACCGTGGTATGCTTGTGTGATGAAATGACAAGGGATCTTGAAGAGTTGGTGATTTGTTGATGAAAGAATGATCAAATGCTGGTTTAATCATTTATTCAAAAAATGCTCGTCTGAGCCTTAGGTGATAAAACCTAATTAATTATGAAGAGATGAGGGACCAACCAAGGGGTCATGAAACCGGCCCTGGGTGGTCACAGGATCAAATGATGATCGTTTCATGAAGTTCCAAGTTGTTTGGAAGAGTTTTGGACCTAATACACGCAATTGCGCAAATTAGGTCAAACCTTGAAAATACACGGGACCGGATCATTGCGAGCCAAGAAGCCAACCCTGGTCGGTCAAGGTAACATGATCACGTCTTTAAAGTGTTCGTATCTCAGTTCTGAGAATTTTGATATTTTCAAATGTGCATTTGAGCAATCATTTGAGAAAATATGAAGAAATCAGGGGTTTTTTATATGAAACCGTCAAAACTTCATGAGATGAAGGAAAAATAATAAAAAGTGAAGGAATCATGAAGTATGGGACCGTCCATGGACAAAGCATGTCTGTATGGCCAAGGGGCCTAATCCCCACACGTTTTTCCCAATTTTTATAATATTTTCATGATTTTAGGGAAATATGATTAAATCAAGGAATTTGTTAAAACCAAGGAGTTTTGTTAAAATCAAAGAGTTTTGTTGAAACCAAGGAGTTTAATGAGATGAGGAAAACATGAAATATAATAATAATAATAATAATAAAATAAGGGACGTGTGGGACCGACTTGAGCATGGTTGGCCGGCTAGGACCCAGTCCCGTGCGTTTTTCCCTAATTTTATGTATTATTTCATGATTTAAAGGAATTTTCATAATTTGAAGGAAATATCATGAAATCAAGGAATTCCATGGGACCAAGGAAACATGAAAAATATAATAATAATAAAATGGGACGTGTGGGGCTATCCAGGGACGGTCACATGGGTTTTCCTAATTTTATATTGTTTTTTCATGGGATCAAGGAAATATCATGAGATTAAGGATTTTCATGAAATTATGGAAATAATAATAAAATAATGAGGAACCATGAGGTGTGGGGCCTGTTGGGATCAAGACTTGGCCGGTTTTCCAATGATCACGGCTCTACCATATTTCCTTAATTTTATATTATTTCTTTGGTGTGAGGGAAACACCATGAAATTGAGGAGTTTCCTCAAAACGAAAGATATTTGTTCAAATGAAAGGATTTTCATGAACTCAAGGAAAATAACAAAAAATATGATAAAAATATGAAACTGGCGTGGGATTGACCACGGTACGCCCGACCGGTCAGTGGGCCCATGCTCCCAGTGCCTTGGTCAATTTTTTAATTATTTATTATTTCCCCATCTATTTTGCATAGGTTCATCGTCTCGTCGTATTTTGAAATACTTGTTTGTACGGTGATTGTTAGTGCATCATCGTCGAGTGCACTTGCACCATTTAAATCGGGGCTTACTCATAGGTAGCTCAGACACCCGTGTGTTGAATATTTATTACTAACCCATGGAATTCAGCTGGGAAGAACCATAGATTGAAGCAACTAAATATTACAAAAGTATTTGAATACTTTCATAAAATATTTGAATATTTTCAGAAATTCAGTGGATGAATCCAAGAATTTTTAGAATAATTAATTGATGGCTCTATACTAGCAGAGCAAGCTATCTAGGAGCATTAATTATTCTGATATGAGCTTGTTGGAGCTTCATATCCTTTATATAGTCAGGGAAAACGGTTGTTTGTATCCTGAAGACGTTATCGCTCTATACTAGCAGAGCAAGCTGTCTAGGAGCCGTCAATCTTGTGATTTTATATAGAAATAATTATTGAAGTGTTCAGTATTCATGACATATGTTGTTTTCCAGCCGGGAGACTACATATATGCATGTACTCTGAGAGACAGTATTCTCAGTCAGAGGTTCGAGAGAGACCCGTGTCTCAATACTCACATCTGATTGCTGGATCAGAAGTTCGTATAATTATGGGTTTACGATTTTAGCCTTTGTCGAAAATCCACCATCTACATCATGATTTAGCATATTTCTACTATTCCAGATTCCCCATAGCACAAATGGAATAATATAACACCATTTAATACTTCCAACAAACGCATTCAAAGGTACAAGTTATTTTAAGTAAGTAGGTGACATCACATCTAGATCAATCCTTAAACCTATCATGTCATGTAACTTCTTCCAAATAGGCGAAACTGAAGAACAAATGATAAACAGTTTTAAAATCACAATGACAAAATGAACATCCAGGGTTAGGAGCAATACCTTTCATGTATAGGGATTCATTAAGAAGAAGTTTGTTGTGGCAATGTTTCCATAAAAAGAATTTGATTTTCTGTGGGCATTTGATGCTCCATAGAAATTTCTAGTCGGGGTTGGTATTATTCATTCCAACTCTCCCTGAGATTAGGATATTATAAGCTTCTTTAACACTAACCTTACTATCTTTACCATGGGTCCAAACTCTTTCATCACTCCTACCATCACAAGAAGTAACTGGCATAGCATAAATACTTTTCTTTATCTCTTTAGAGACAATATATATTGCAGACAGATCCCATTGTCTCGTACTTGGGTTAATGACATCTTTCATTCTTAGAGTGGGAACAATAACACTATCCATATTGGTGATAGCAGACAAAGGGAGTTCATTGATCCAAGGATCATTCCATAAGTCCACTTGACTACCATCCCAAATACACCACCTCAAACTATTTTTAATGATGTCTTTCCCTTGCACTAAACTTCTCCAACTAGTGGAGCATCCATTCTTTGTCCTACTTGTCCAAAAATCATCATTTATGAAGTACTTGGACTTTAAAAGGCTAGCCACATCAGAATCTGGACTTTCATTGACTCTCCAAGCCATTTTAGCAAGTAAGGCTAAGTTATTTAATCCCAGGTCTCTTAGTTCTAAGCCTCCTTGAACTACAGGGATACAAACGGTTAGCCAATTAACATTATGCATCTTTCTCGAGTCTTTATCTCTACCCCACAAAAAATTTCTCCTAAATTTGTCAATTTTATTCACTAGGCCTTTTGGAAGTTTTAGGATAGACATGACATGATTCTACGCAGGATCTAGGACAGACTTAACTAGAACTGACCTCCCACCAATATTCAAAGACTTAGATTTCCACCCTGTCATTCTATTGCTAAGTTTTTATAATTGATCATGGAAAGTCTTTTCTGACACCCTACCCCACTGTAAAGGTATACCTAAGTACTTACCTGGCGTAGAAGTGATGAGTGCCAAATATTGCATAGTTCTACACCTTTTTATTGGCAATTAACTCATATTTTGCGCTGATAGCAAATTAGAAGAATGCTTGCAACCTGAGGTAGATTCTAGACAAATTCAGTTGATGGTCTGGCCAGGTGATAAGTGATGCCAAGTCAACCTTACTAACTTCTACCAATCTGGGTAGGAGTTTTACATGGGAATGACAAGAACGCTTAAAGTTCATGTTGCTTCTTGGTAGGTCTCTAAACAGTACCTACAATTGTACTAACTGCAAGTATACAACGTCGAGTCTGTAAACATGGTAAGTACGAGTCGATCCTCAGGGACAAGGTGGATGTAAGGTTGAACACAAAGTTTACTTATACGGATTCAAACAAAGAGTAACAAAAAAGGGGATTTGTTGTCGATACGACTAGATGATTGCAGAGATTAAAAGCAGTAAAATTGTTTCTAAAGTAAAGATGCAAGAACAGATTGTAAACAATTAAATGGAAGAGACTGGGGCAATTGAATCCACCTCCTAACTTCTACTAAGCTAATTCAGTTCAAATAATATTCTCGTCCCTTTGTAATGGACAACGGTGAAGATGCAAATTTGTCTTTTATCCAGGGTACTCTTAAATGGATGATCTAATATCAACTAAGCTAATCAATCCCTAGCATTAGCTGTCTTCTTACGGCACAACTAATCACAAATCGAATTAAGCATTGAAGCATGAGTTGAAGCACAATACAGAGTTATTCTAACTACCTATGTTGCATAGCAAATAAGGTGAAAGCAATATACTATGATACAAAGATTAGACCATTCCTACATCATTTTAAGCACAACAAGAATAATAATCAAATATGAATAACTTAGCATCAGATAAAAGGCTTCATCTAAACCCTAGCAAAAGAGATTAGAACATGATGAAGATGATTAAAACACAATGATATTAAACTTAAGAGTTGATCCAGGTAGAATTGGATGGTTACAATACACCACAGAAAGCCCTATTTATACACAAAATTCTCTCAATTCACCTTTAGTTCGACAACTAACAGTGACCCATTTACCAAAAACGCGTTTTCTGACAATTTTTATCTTCAATTCTTCTCTGCAAATCCCTTAATTGGATGCTTTTCCAGCTGTAATAGATAACCCTAACTCTATCTCTCTCAAACCTAGCTTCTAGGTTTACTATTCTTGATAAGATGATAAGGTTGAGAGAGAAAGAGATTAGCAGCTTTCATGGTAGCAGTTGTGACAACTTGTGAGCAGAGATGGTCGGGGAGATGAATTTGATTAAGGGGGGTCGGTGGTGCTAGTTCTGTGAAATGGAGATGGTTTGATTTATGTTCGGGTAAGGGAGTTAATAGATGGGACTAGGTGTTGGGCGGATGCTTCAGATGTCGATGAACCGTGTCGAGATGTCGTTGGATCTTAAACAGTTGTTGAGTGTTGAACATGTGTTGAGCGGCTGTATCAAATTTTGATGTGTCAGGTCTGGATATGGGTTTCGGTTTTGACTCTTATAAGCCCGTATCTTCTTCAAGACAATTTCTTCTTCCAAGCCCATTTCTAGGTGTAGTTTGCACGCGGATTGCAGCCATTTTTTTGTGCGATATTTCTTCTACGCTCCTCACAACCTTTACGCTTCGCCACCAATTTCCTGCTCTTTTGGCTTCTCAATTCATCCAAGCTTTATTTATACCTAAAAACACAAAATAAATTAGTAAAAATAATTATTCATGAAAACAATGAAAATGTTTTAACACCCAACAAATATACCCTTATACAACAATAAATATACCTCTATCATTTACAAACCTTATCTATTTAGAAATAGATTACCTTAATACCCTCATTTATATAATTTTTTTTTTATTTCAAAAATACAATAATTTTTTTCCTCTATCACCTCGCCGCCACCACCACCGCTCAACGACCACCACCTACCAACCGCCACCATCATTAATATTCCACCACCACATCATTGTCTCCACCGCCGCCGCCACCACCACCATCACCGCTGGGTCAACAACCGAAGTTGATCCTAAAACAAAAATCAGAAAAATAAAAAAAAGTAATAAAAAAATAACATGGTGTCAAGAACCGAAGTTGGCATCATAATATGGTATCAACAACGAAGTTGATCCCCAAAACAAAAAAGAAAAATAAGAAAAAGAAAAAAATATGGTATCAACAACTCAAGTTGATCCCCAATATTCAGAAAATATTTAGATTATGTATGGTGTCAACAACCAAAGTTGATCCCAAAATCTAGTGTCAACAACCAATGTTGACCCCAAAATCTGGTCTCAACAACAAAAGTTGATCCAAAAAATTGATGTACTAAAAAATTAATGAACCTGGCGTGAATCGAACACGCATCTTCTGACTGAAGTCAATAGTGATACCATTACACCACAAGTTCGTCTAATATGAACATATAAACATGAGTACTGAATTTAAATCATGGGCAAACATGGGGACCAGATCATACGCCCAAACAAAAGAAAGGTTATACTTACAGTTTCTGAAATGGATTAACATAATCAAATAAATGCTGTCCATTAAAAGATTCAAAAAAGAAAACTTAAAAGAAAGGCATCTGAACCACACTGAAATGAGCATAAGAGAAGGCACCATTTCATATGGATATAAACTTCTTAAATTAATGAACTCAACAGCCAAATATTTCAGAAAGCTTATACTCTATGATAATGAAAATAAGCTCGATGTTCAAACTGACCACAATGTTAATTCATAAACCAATGGCATAAAAACAACAAACCTACATGACGACAGTGCTAATGTATATTTATAATAGTAATCCAACTTCTATTCGGTAGATTACGAAAACTAATAATAAATTGGGTGCTGGATTTTCACATCCTCCAGGTAGGTTCTATAAAAGAAACATCAAACACGACATCCATTAGTTTCTTAACAGAGATGATAATTTGGATTGAACTTTAACTAATATTTCGCATAACTATTTTGAATGGACACCAACACGAACGCTGTTATCACCACCAACACCTCCACCCTCACTAATACAACAAAATCTATTACCATCACCTTCACTGCAATATCATCCAATGCATGTATATACTAGGATGCGAATATAACCAAATGAGATAAACAACAAACACGTTTGTTTGGCTTGCTGTAACAAGTTTCAACCCTATCAGTAGCATACCCAGTAGTAACTTCAAACTTACATATTGAGCAAACTTATCATTTCCTACATATCTATATAACCTCTAAACACAAATGCTTGAAGATCAAAATTTTCTTAAAGTTGATCAGTTTGTTTCATTTATCATTCAACAATTTTAGCGAACAGCGTAAGAGCACTAATATAAACCATCACAAGATATCAACATCAAAGAAATCATTGCATATATAAACATTCAATGATGCCAGGAAATTTTATCTTGGGGATTGCTCTAAAAGTATCAGAGAGTCATTTTAAGGAAGGGTCGAAGCAAAAAAGAGATAATACAGGTTCAAATTAATTGAAATTATTCAAACAAATGTGAACTAAAAATATATATATGTCGTCGATTACCTTTGATTTTGAATCTTCATCTTTTGTTGTTGATGATGATAGTAAATCGGTTTAAAAAATCGATTTGTAAACCCTAGATTTTCAGGGTTTCAAAAAAATGGTTTTCTCTGTAAAATTGATCTGGTTGATGTTCTTACACAATCATAAACTCAATTCTAGGTTTGATTTTGCATGATTTTCATTACTTTTTCTGGATCTGGTTTGTTCTTTTTGTATGGAAGCGCCGTTGCGGACAGAGGTAGAAACGACAGACAGGAAATGAAAAAGTTCTGAATTAGCATCAACAAGTAAAGTTTGGGTTTGAGATGTTGCCTTGGTGGTTGTGGTGGCGGTGTTGGTTGTGGTGGTTGCAATAGAGATGGTGGTGATGGTTGCAGTGATGGAGTTGGTGGTGGTGGGTTCGGTTGATTTTCGTCCGAGTGCTGCTGTATTGAAAATGATGAAGAAGGCCAAGTATAAGATACAAAGGTTAAATAAGGTAATACGAAGATTATATTTCTGTTGAGAATTTCGATTATTCCATCAGAAGGCTGGGTCTAACCATAGTCCAACATTCAAGCTTCTGCTCGGATCCACGTCAGCCAAAAACATCGTCTGGGCGTAATGGGATCCAAGATTCCTAGCTGATACGCGTTTTGAACCTGCGCTGCACACGTTTTATTGGGTAAATCAAAAGCGCGGTTTCTAACCGCGTATTGACCTTGTTGACTGGTCAATACGCAGATTCAAAATGCGTGTCATGTAAAACCCTAAATCATCCAGAAGTCGCCCCTTCCTTCTGCTCTCTTCTTTCTTTTTCTCCCTTCTTCTTAAAAAACAATCCGTAGAACATGATTTGCGATGGTTGATAAAGTCGATTTTTGTGTTTAAGGAGCAGAAATGTTACAAGGGTGTTGTTGTAAAAGACGTGGGGAAACTATTGGTGGACTTTTTGTGCGATTTGATCAACATTTCCAAACAAGGTAAGTAATATTTTTTTGATTGATTAAAAGTTTTTTTGTTTTTGATTTAAGTTATAATGATGTGATTTAGAAGCTATTGAATGAATCATGTTGAATAGGTTGATTGAGCAGTAGGATAATTGTTGATTTAATTTCAAAATTTTGAAATGTGAACTTAGGGTTTATGGTATTTGGGGTTAATTTAGTTGAAACAAAAATTCATGATTTATTCATAAATTTATTGATTGATTTAATTGTGTTTATGTTTGGTAGAATTTATTTTAAATTTGTAATTTGATAAGCATGTTAACAATTTTGTTTTGAGCCTGGCCATAGAGTTTGAGGATTAACTCATGTAGTGTTTTTAGTTGATGTTGAGATGATTATATGGGTGTACCATACATCTTGTTAATATGATTTTGTTTGAGGTTTTCATTAGAGCATTTTGCAATGAGTATATGGATTAAGCCATGTATTCTTTTGAGTTGATGTTTAGAAGATTAAAGGGGTGGAATTGATGTTGTTAATATCATTTTGATGGAGATTTTCATATGAGCATTGTGCATACCTCAATGTGAGGTGAATTTGATTATGGGAATTCATAAATTGATTGTGCATAGATTAATATGTGTGGATGATTTTTTATTATTTACGTGTTGATTGTGCTTCCCTTTACTCTTTGATTTTTTAGATAATGGAGCATGTCGACTGGTCTAGGTATGAGAAGTTATCCCAACTATCTCCAGGTGTCGGACCACCACAACATAAATGTGAGAATTTAGCTGACCAGAGAGACGTAAATTTTAGGAGTACTTGGAAAGACGTAAATAAATTTTACAAAATAGTGGTTTAGGACAACGCCCGTGCAATTGTACTTCTTCAAGTGTGTGGTTTTGGGTATGTATTTGAATTTAATTTTAAGTATGCGGATAAGGGATTAACTGAAGCTATATGTGAGAGGTGGTGGAAGAAGATTAGAACTTTTCACTTCCTTGAGTTTGAGATAGGTTTGACCCCTCTAAATTTCTTCCGGTTGACTGGTATTCTAATCAGAGGAGGTAAGACAATCCCAGAATTACCAAAGGAAACAATGACGCCTCAAGAACTAAAAGTTATGGATGCTAGGTATTTCCGGGGTGTGTTAGATGTTATGGTCCAAAGAAAAAAAAAAAGGGTCTGAAACCTGGAGATTATGATTCCAAGGCATGCACTATGAGAATTTCTCACTTGGATAATTACATAAGAAGTAGGGAAAATCTTGACAACACAGACATTGGCGATGAATTGACTAGAATCTTCTTGCTTTGGTGTATTGGTTCTTTTTTTTTTGCAGACTTGAGTCTTACAGTAGATAAACGATGGTGTGTAGTGTTGGATAATTTAGATGTTGTTGGGTCTTATGATTAGGGTACTCCAGCTTTGGGTGTTTTGTATGAATATCTGGATGACTGGAGTTCGTGCAAACAAAAGGATTTGCGTGGCATGTCGATGATCTTAGAATTCTGGTATTATTTTTATTTCCGTAATTGTCAACCGGTTTTGAAGGAAAGCCTAAGAGAGAATGAACTTAATCCACACCCTTCTATTCTTCTATTTGCTGGTTCGAACCTTATGAATAGGGGACAAGTAGATCTTCACAAACACTCTGTGTACGATGCACGCGCTCAGATAGATACGAGGATGGGAGATGCAGTTATTTGGGATCCCTAGTTTGTAGATAGTGCCCACCAACACACTGATGCATTCCAAGCAGCATTGGAGATGTCTAGTAGGAGATTTGTTTTCAAGTGTGTTAAGGATGGCACAAGAGCTTCTGCTTATCTGGCCGAGAGGTGTATGAGGCAGGTGTTAGGTGAGATAGTTATCACATGAAACCCCCTAGGTTGGAGGACGTATCTGATAGTACAGTGCTTGATCCAGGCGACCACTACCTTCCTGTCACGGCAGAAGTGTATTCCCATTTTTGGAAAAATTATAGCGTGGGAGCTCTTAAGGAAAAAAACAACTCACATACACACACGTGATAATATCAGAGTTGGACACGCATGTATACCCCGTAGTTTGATGCCCCAATACCCACCTCCTACCATGGCATCCCAGACATACACATATGACCAAGCAGGACAGTCCATGACGCAACTCCCGGACCTACAATGGGACGTGCCTTTCTACAAAGATTTGTTAGAAGAGCTAGTTTCAGTCCCCAGGGCAGCAGAAAACCCATACAATTTTTCTGATACAAACGCCTCGGAGGTGAGTCCATTTATGCCTTTTGTACAGTTCTTTATGAACAGTTAACAGATCACAACTCAGGAAACAATGCTGCTATGCATACAAACGACACTCAGTTCTAATGATGAAGGGAACAAGTTCAGTTTAGATGAGAGATGCACAGATTCAAAGAGAGAAAACTGATGTTTAGCACTTGTGAAGATTCAGAGCTTATGCAAAGATATGCTTGGATAACAACAACTCATCCAATCAACACACTCAACAGGGTCACATGCTAACCTTTTAACACTCAGAACTGAAGACTGTTGATTTTCAGAATTTGCACAACAAAAAAATTCTTGGCAGGTTGACCATATAACAGATTATGTGCACACTTTTCAGGGCAGCTAGATTATGCTCATTCAAAGTGAAACATGTGTTGTGTGAATATGATACTCAACTAGTTTGACAAGTTACAGCACAGCTTGACATCAACTGGGTTAGTTACTTCAAAATTCAGCATAATTTTTTTTTTTTTTTTTTGTAACTTTGGTGTCACTCTTGGTGACATCTTTGTTTTTTTAATTAAATTTTCCCTTCAAAAAAAAAAAAGGCTTGGTTGACCTCAACAGGAAGCTAGTTCAACAAACTCTTTCAATAATAAACTCAGCTATCCAAAGAATTTGGTTAACAGGTTGGCAAAATAACAAGTTATGCATACACACAGACACGGTGTTTTTCAGAGGTTGAGATACACACAGCGAAATGACAATTTCAATGAGTGAATGGGTTACTCAACTGTCACAGGATCAAACACAAAGATGCTATATGTTGTAGGTGTTTGATAAAGGTATGTGAAATACTATTTCAGCAAGCAAACATGCTATAACATTCCCTAGTTTTGACAGTTTTCAGCCAGAGAGCATCAAAGTTCAAAGATTCGATGCTAAGAAGGGTGGCTACAGATTCAATAATTCATGTAAGGTATCAGAAACTTTAAGAGGTTTGAGTACGATACCGCCGGTATAAACTGGGTTTAGGCACGACAATCCGATGTTTTGCTTCTCCTCTTTCTCGTTTTCCTTGAAGTGTTCTCAACTTCACACGTACCGTGGGTACAGGACGGGTGTAAGAACGACAGACGAATGGGCTTTTCTTCTTTTTCTCCTATTTTTGGTCTTACACAGCAGCACCACATGTACCTGGTCACTTAATGAAGAGTTTAGTACCCACAAATGTAAACATACAAACTGAGCCTGAAATGTTTTGTTGCATGTACGTTATAGCTGAACTGGGAACAATTCAGCTTTGCTGGATTGGCTAGCACAGCTAAAAGCTCAGCAATTTCAAGGTGAATGTCATAGTATTGCAGAGTTATGATACCACCATAGACTGCAATGAAAAGCAGCTTTGAAGAGACAAAATGCAATATATATAGCAGATGGATTATACTGACAGCTTATAGATGCAGTTAATGAAGTGACTAAAACTACAGTTACCACAACACTACAATGCTTACAGGACTACGCTATAAGATAAACAAAGACGCAATTTATATACAGATGGATCTGACTCAGGTACTAAAAGCTTCTGATCAAGCAACTACAGATTATATTATCTTATAAACTTAAAAGGTTTGAAAGCAACAAAAAACCTCACAAGTAAGCAAACTAGACTCCAGAATGCAACTAACTACAGATTATACTGACCAAAACTGGAATTAACTGACTTTACAAGCTACAGCTAATACTTATAGGGCTAAGATGCATCTAAAAATGGGATGACTGAAAAATTACAGATGGATGAAACAACTAAACAATGACAGTTTCAAAAAGAAAAATCTAAACACATAAAGTAATCTGCAGGGCAGTGTCAACAATGCAAGCTAGTATATACAAAACTAATGCTAAAATTAAGTAAAATGAAGCAAGAGAAACAACTACACTGCCACCAAGTCCCCGGCAACGGCGCCAAAAACTTGGTAGGCTTAGAAAAGTAACCTACAAACTAATCTGCAAGTGCACAGTATCGACAAGAAATACAGGGCAAGCACAGGTCGATCCCACAGAGACTTAGAGAGTGTAGAAGTTGATAGTTTGGTCTACTAAACTGATTTTTAACAAGTAACACAAAGGTTTTGTTTTGGGTGTCGATACGACTGAGATGGTTGGTAGTAAACAAATAGTAACACATATTGTAAGCAATGATGTGAAGGCAAAGTTTGTAAACAAGTAATTGAGTAGCACTAAGGTGATTGAATTCACCACCTAATATTATACTAAGGTAATACAACTCAAATTATGCTCTTGTCCTTCCCTTGAAGGTCTCAGGTGGATGATTTATCAACCATTTTCACTAACTTACCCCTAGTATAAGTTGTCTTCTTACAGTACAACTTATCACAAGTTAATTTGATCATACAGTTAACTTCAACTGATTTCACTAATTCTCCCCTAGTATTGGTTATCTTCTTACAGTACAACCAATCACATGCTAATTTGATCATACAATTAACTATCAATCCTAAAACAATTTAAGCACAACAAGAACATAACTTGAATATGAAATTAACTTAACATGAAATTAGGGGTTTCATCTACACCCTAGCAAAGTGAATTAGAACATGCTGAAGATGATTAAAACACAATTATATTATGAAAAAAATTTGACTCAGATAGAATTGGATGATTACAACACAACACCACAACCCTATTTATACACAAAAATTCTCCAAATTCACTTTCAATTCGAGAACTATCATTAAACCACTTACCCAAAACGTGTTCTCTGTTAATTTCCATCTTCAATTTTTCCAAAAGCTTGCTTTCCAGCTAACTCTAATCTTATCTCTCTCAATCTTAGATTCTAGGGTTACAGTTGTTTAATAAGGGAGAAGATAAGATGGAGAGAGATAGAGAGTGAGAGTTCGATTGTGTTGGTGGAGGTGGCTGTGAGCTGGTCTGAATGATGAAAGCTTCATAGTGATGCTGTAAAGAATGGAGAAGAAGATGGGAAGAACATGGGTTCTGTTCTTTGTCGGGAAGAAGAAGGAAGAAAAATGTAGAGGAGCATTTGGCTATTGATCGGTTAGGTGAAGGGGATATATGACTAGGGTGTGAGGCGGGTTCAGCGAACTCTGATGTATTGCAAGGCAAAAACGTTGGATGCAGCTGCTAGATCAAATCCAATAGGTCAGGATGGCGCGGGCTTGGATTCGGGTATGGGTTCGGATATAGATATCTCAAGCCCATGTACTTGTAAACATGTTGCAACGGATGCGCATGCGGGTTGCAACTTCTCTTCCACATCCGCTAGGCTCCAATTTTCTGCTCTTTTGGCTCCTCAATTCATCAAAGCTTTATTTGGTACCTAAAAACACAAAGTTAATTAATACAAATATTTATTCTTGAGAACAGAGAAAATACATAATTTGGGATAATATCTGATTTTAAAGCGCAAAAGATGAGTTAAATGCCAATAAAAAGGTGTAGAAATATGGAATATTTTGCACTCATCAATTAGCACCCTTTACTAGAATCGCTGTAGAATCCGCGTACATACTCTGATTTTGACCGACCGCCCCTTTATCGGAAACGAAACATGATTTTCTATCTCCCCACGCAAGAATATTTTGGTTTCGAGCTTGCTTAGGTGGTGAAAACGGCCCGACGGTGAAAATCAGGAAGAAGTCAGGAGGGATATTGTGGGCCTGGGGTGGCATAGTCGCGCCAAGTCATCTATTCCTATTCATGGAGCAATAGGGAAACTTTATTCTGTGTAAACTCTAGAAACTCCGTCCGTATGAAAAGAGGTATTGACCTTCCTCTATTTTTTGTTGCTCGTCCAGAACCGTGCTTTCGTCTGCAGTGTCTCTCCATTAGATTCCAAAATTTACCAAACTCCATTGCATTCTTGGGACGGATGGATGTGGTTGCATTGTCGGTCCATCCTTGATTTTAGGTTGTTCAGTGCTTGAACCCGCTGATTGTGATGACAGTATGTTATGGATGCTTGCATGGTCAAAATCTTCCGGAACAACTAGACAAAATAGATAAGTTGGGAGACGTTTCATTATCAACGTTCTGCTATCAAGTCTTCAAGGCCTTTGTTCCAAGAAACATGCATTAAACCACCTTTTGAATCTTAGACTACCGTATGGACTGGGATGTGGTGAGCAGTCCCCAGTTATATTTCGGTTAGATCCAATGGCATGACCAAACATGCGAATATATCTTTGTGGCGTGCTTTTGGAGTCTTCGATGCACATGTTCGGCTTCATGTTGAGAAATTCTTGCGGCTCGTAAAACGTCGACAGTGATGATGTTGAAATTAGAAATAACCTGGTTGATGGAGGTGAAAGCGCCCCATGCTGGTAGTCCCCTGGTGTAGCATACTTTCATTGCATTTCCTTGAATCTACGTCCACGAGATTTGATACAAGCTTATTGTACTCTTCTGGATGTGATGATGGGATGCTCAGAATATCATATGGATGAAATACTCTGGATAATAAAGTGGTAAAAATGAGAGAGTTATGTTGTTTATCGTGTCTCCCTCTGCTTTTTTGGGAAAATATTTCAGTCATGTCTCTGGAGGTATCTCATTAATCTTTGATGGTCAACGGGATGGAATGCGATGAGCAGTCCCCAGTCACACACTTCTTTAGTTTCTGAAGTTGTTTCTTCTGAGCAGGCTTGGGATCCACTGCGCCCTTGTAAAGTGTTGTAGGCATCTTCTTGACAGAGAGGTGATGATATTCTTGTGCGGCACCCTTGAAGAGTATATGACCTTGTTGTGGCTATGGCCTTTTTGGTTAACTATGTCTTCTGAGCAATGCGATCCTCTTCATCTATAAACGCACGTCCTGCTGAAGTATCTTTTATCTTTTCATCAAATCAACAGTGCTAAAAGGAGGTCGGCTTCTTCCTACTCTTCCAGTATCTTGCCATGATGGTGGAGTAGCGTCCCTGGTGATGGTTGGAGCTGCCATGCTTGAAGAACCGTTGGGGTGACGGAAGAGGCTCTGGTTCTGGTGATCGTAAGTGTATCGTGCAGAGATGACATGGTTTTGATCACGAAGTGCTAGAGCCGTGGCGTTGTTTCGATGGGAGAGGATGGTGCTAGAAGGGCGCAAGATTGTAGTGCTGGGAGGATGCAAACTGTTAGCCCATAGTATGGTATTGCGGCTGGCATGCGAGTACGGCAAGTGCGTCTGGTAAGCGCGTCTGGGAAGCGTGTCCGGGAAGCGCGTCTGGAAAGCTCCTCTAGTAGGTAGGTCTGAGAAGCACGTCTAGGAAGCGCTTCTGGCAAGATCCTCTGGTAGGTACGTATGGGAAGCACGTCTGGGAAGTGCGTCTGGCAAGCTCCTCTGGTAGGTACGTCTGGGAAGCGCCTCTGGCAAGCGCCTCTGGTAGGTACGTCTGGGAAGCACGTCTGGTAGGTACATCTGGGAAGCACGTCTGAGAAGCGCGTCTGGTAAGAGAGTCTGGTAAGAGCGTCTAGTTAGCGCTGGATCATCTTGGAATGGGCACTGGCTTGGCATGGACGCTAGCTTTGGACTTTGGTACGGCGTGGACCATTGTCTGGGCATGGCGTGAACCGTTGGCTTGGAAGAGTGTTTGCTTGATATGAGGCTGGCTTGGCGTGGTGCGTACTTGTTCTTCCCAGTTGCCTTTTCCCATACGTAGCTCAAACAGGAAATCCTTTCCATAATCAAATTCCAAAAAGTGTTATGCTTTTGAAATGGGTTGGATCCCATTTTTATCTCGTGTATTTGTTATCACGTCCTGGTGTTAGTGGTACTGCGGGAGCAATAAAGTGGGCAAGCATATTCTATCTATGTACTCCATCGTTTCTCTTTCAATTTTTTTTTGTTTTCTTGTGCTGGTGCAAACCATAGCCATAGGTATGCCTTCCATAAATCTGTAGAAATATTTTTCTTCTCAACCACTGTAAACCCTAGCCATGGGTATGCCTTTCATAAACTTATGGAAATACTTCATCATAAACAATTCTTCGAATGTCACCGTAGTAACGTCTGCTAATAGTGATAGGTAATCATTGTTTTGCAAAGTAGGCACGTACGGGTAGGTGACTTTTTCTTTTTTGAAAGACAAACAAAGCGCCTGATTTATGGTTTTTAATTTTCTGGACTTCTTGGGTTGATATATAAATGTTACCTTGGCGGTTTTGGGTTATTCTTTTTGGAATGAATTGTTTAGGAATTGATTATTTTGGTTATAATTGAAAGGGACACATACATCCCAGGAAAAACCTTAGAACCGTGTGTTGGTAGGTGACATGGGGTAAACTATGTATCTTGTCTTGAAAACTTGAAATAGAAAACAACGTATCTTGTCTAGGTAAGACTTACTTGGTTTTTAGGTCTCCTGATAAAAAGTGAACCTTTCGGGTGTAAGACCGAGTCTTATGGGAAACACCACCATGGGAAGTCTCCAGTCGTTACTAAACCGTCTGATAACCGAGCCATTGATCCTTGGGAGGATCATCTGATTCTATCCTCTGGGAAGTCCCCAGTCATCCCTTATCGTGTCATGACTGATAATGAGTCACCGAGTGACTGATTCGGAGTGATTCTCCTTCCCCTACCATCTTGACGTCTAGGTCGAAGAACGAGATCGACAGTAGAAAATTGACATTGTAACCGATAGATCAATCCTCCCGCTGTGGTCGCCAATTGTTTGTAGGTGAAAATAGTTTCTGCTCATTTATGAAGGTGAGAAACTGTTTAAACCCTAAACAATGTACTGCAAGGGAGTACTTAGATTCGAGAGATCAATCTGTACAAGTCCGGCCTAAACCAAGAAATTGTCGTTCCAGACTTGCTTCGGTCACAAAAAAGAGGAAAATGGGTTGGTTTTGGGGAGGGAAGCAAGAAGAGTGGTGATATCAGAATAGTTGCTTCTAGAAGAGCAATTGGGTTTCTACGACTTGTTGTTAGAGAAGTATGAGATCTCACGAGGAGAGCTAGCAGGTAAGTACTTCTGTGTGTTGTGTAGTCCGAATGAACTTGTTGTCCAAATGGAAATAAGTAAGACCTATTTATACAAGTCAAGGTAGAAACGTACCCTGGTGTCATTAAGGAGTGGGGAAGTAAATGTGAGGAGCTGGTAACCGTATGCATGGACTTGATGTCCCATAAAGTGGTTAGCGCATGAAATTGGTTTTCATGAAACTGTTAACGTTATGGAATTGATGTTCCATAAAGTTTGTTAACTCATACCTTTATGTCCCATGAACGTTTTCCCACATAACCCCTGTATTTACTAGGCGCCTCACCCTTATGACACTTACTTATGAGGGGCGTAGTGTACGCCGCACGTTGTAGACCACCAAAACAATACCCAAAGAGAATCCCCCTGTTTGTGTTGATGTCTCGAATGTTTTGGAAAACATGTAAAACGTTGTTGTGGCTTGGCAAGTCGAGCTTGGGGAACTTGCTAGACAGGTGACCTTCAATGGTCTAGATGTTGTATCTTGAGAGGAGGGGCAACCGTTGATCATTGCACGCCTTCATTTTGGTAGCCGCGTAGTGAGGTCCAACAGGGTGGCACAGCTAGGGTGTGTTTAGACTTGGCATGAGGGGCCAAGGGTTCGCCATGGGCGTATGGCATGGCTAGGGACAAGGAGAGGGCACTTGGCTTGGCATGACGTGACTAGCATGGCTAGGGCCAAGGCAAAGTGTGTTTGTCATAGCGCGACTAGATTGGCTAGGTTTGGTTTGGCTTGGCATGTGGGTCCAAGGGGTAGCCATGGGCGCATGGTGTGACTAGCTTGGGCTAGGTGCGTGACCAAGCTAGGGTTTTGGGCCAAAGGTCATGAGGGGACCTTAGACGGCCAGGATTTGCTCCTGGGATTGAAGGGAAACCGTTGATTGTAGCACACCTTTGTTTTAGAAACCCTAATTAGCGCCCTTTACTAGAATCGTTGTAGAATTCTAGTACGGACTCGGATGTCGACAGTCCTCCACTCAAATCAACCGGAAAAGAATTTTTTATCTCCAACCGCGTGGATATTTAGGTTTTGAACTTGATCGGGAGGAAAAAACATCTCGGAAGCAAAACTCATGAAGAATTCAGGAGGGATGGCGGCATGGCCGGGTTAACATGGCATACCTTGGCGCAATTAGGTTGGCATGGAACGACTAGCTTGGATAGGTGCATGACCAAGCTAGTTTTGGGCCAAAAGCTATGTGGAGACCTTAGATGGCCAGGATTTGCTCCTGGGATTAAAGGGCAGCCGTTGATTGTTGCATGCCTTCACTTTGGTAGCCGCATGGGGATGGCCATCCTGGTGGCGCAGCATGATGGGCCATGGAGATACATAGTTGGCATGGCGCAGCTAGCTTGGATAGGTACGTTACCAAGCTAGGGTTTTAGTCCTAAAGTCACGAGGGGACTTTAGACGGCCAGGAATTGCTCCTGGGATTGAAGGGCAAACGTTGATTATCGCCTGGCTTCACTTTGGTAGCCGCATGGGGAAGGCCATCATGGTGGCGTGGCATGAGCGGCCATGGCGAGACGTGTTTGGCATGGCGCGGCTAGCTTGTCTAGGTACGTGACCAAGCTAGGGTTTTGGGCCTAAAGTCGTGAGGGGACTTTAGACGGCCAGGATTTACTCCTGGGATTGAAGGGAAACCGTTGATTGTCGCCTGGCTTCACTTTGGTAGCCGCATGAGGAAGGCCAGCATGGTGGCGCGACATGAAGGGCCATGGCGAGACGTGTTTGGCATGGAGCGTCTAGGGCCAAGGTAGGGGCGCTTGGCTTGGCTTGGTGTGACTAGCATATCTAGGGCCAAGGCAGAGTGTGTTTGGAATGGCGCGGCTAGCTTGGGCTAGGTGTGGCTGGCATGATTTTCCATTGGCACGGAGGTGCGTCTAGCATGGTTGGCATGCTTTGGCGCGGTTGGTGTGGCTGGCATGATTGTACATTGGCACTGAGGTGCGGCTAGCATGGTTGGCATGCTTTGGCGCGGTTGAATTGGCTGGCATGATTTTCCATTGGCACAGAGGTGCGGCTAGCATGGTTGGAATGCTTTGGCGTGGTCGGTGTGTCTGGCAGGATTTTCCATTGGCACAGAGGTGCGGATAGCATGGTTGGCATGCTATGACGCGGTTGGTGTGGCTGGCACGATTTTCCATTGGCACAGAGGTGCGTCTAGCATGGTTGGCATGCTTTGGACCGGTTTGTGTGGCTGGCACGATTTTCCATTGGCACAGAGGTGCGGCTAGCATGGTTTGCATGCTTTGGCGTGGTGGATGTGGCTGACACGATTTGCCATTGGAACAGAGATGCGGCTAGCATGGTTGGCATGCTTTGGCGCGGTTGGTGTGGCTAGCACGATTTGCCATTGACACATGTGGGAATTAGGGTTTGGCTCGTCGTAACCCTAATTTGAAAAATATACCTGGGTAATTATTTTAGAGACACATTAAAGGTTTCAGTAAATGTGCCTAGTAAATGCTTGTTGCTTTAAATGTCGTGACATTACTGTCTGCTAGGGTTTAGTGTTTTACGATTTTAACCCTAAACTAAAACCACCATCCACACCACCATTCCATCTCTTCGTCGTGGTGAGCGTTCAACAGTTGTGCCCCATGTTTGTGCTGAATCAAGCCAAGGTAAGCTGCCAGAGAGTTTGAGCTTAGGTAGCTCTGATGACGTTATTCTCGAAGCCATCCTGTGGGATTCTAAGGGTCCCTTTTCTGTTGGAGTTGATCATCATCATCTTGATAGTTCTTTCGAGGTAGATTCGTATATGGATGTGCTATCTGCATATTATCGCACAACTAAAGACTTGTTCTTTGACCCGGATTTTCTACGCTCCAGTCAGATCTTTGGTGAGATCTGCAGGGGCAGCATCCAAGAGATGAATCCTTTCATGGATACCTACGCCAATTTCCTTCCTCGCCTTTCAGCATTCTCAGTAAGTGATTCTTACTTGATTGTCTTTTTTCTTAATTTGATTCTTCATCTTCTCTTATGCTCCTTTGTTTACATATTTGTAAGCAGATCGATGTTGGATAAAACTTATTCAAGGTATATAGAGATAAGTGTACTCATTTGAGTGCCCTGCTGGAACGTGCTCGTCAAGAATATGCACTTGCTATTGCACAACATCCTTCGTCAAGTGACGCGTCTTCTGTTGATAAGATGTCTTTATTGGAGGACGATTTGAGGAAGACTCAGAGGTCTCTGGAAGCTTGTTTACTGGCTCTCGAGAAAGCTAATAATGCTACCAAGGTTGATGAGGATGGCTGCAAAGCTGCTGATACTTCCTTAGCCGCTGAGTCCTCCAAAGCCATAGGTATTTCTTCTTTTACATATATTTTTCTTTATTTTTGGTTGCATAGTTCTAAGATAAACTTCGTCTGCCAGCCGATGGCTCTAGTGAACTTAGATATCTCCAAGATCGAGTGACCAAGTTAACTTCCGATGTTTGGTATTATCAAAACAAATCTGATAGGCTGATGAATGTAACTATCCATAATGAGGCCCAACTTTCCCTTGAGTCTGCTCACAATGCGGACTTAGTGAAGCAGATGGCTTTTCTTCATAAGGAGTGTGAATAATCCCTTAGCTGGAAAGAGAGTCACATTTTAAAGCAAAATGAGGATATTTCCTTAGTCTAGAAACGTCTCTCGGCCCAAAAAATTATTCGCAGTAAATATCATACCGATTTTTAGGATGCTTGTGCTTCCTTAGATAAGGTTACTGCGGAGCGTAATGTCTTAACTTCTGAGGTCTGTTCCCTTAAGAACAAACTCTTCTATTCTAGCCCCGTGTCTTCTTCCATATCTCATGCATCCTTAGTAAAAAGGTTTGAAGACTTAGAGAGTGTGTACCAAGGTTTATCCTTTGAGAATGCTTCGCTCTGGATAGATAGTGATGATCTTCAGACGTAAAGGGATACCCTTGTGGAAGATCTTGTTGCGGCTGAGGTGGATCTTGTTGAAGCTCATCATAGTCTAGAAGAGTCATTTATCCATGCCGGAGGTAGCTTATGATCATTATATTTCCGTAGCATCCTTTGTGTCTTCAACCTCTTTTTATTGCTGCTGATACCCTTCGTATACGCATGTCTCCTGGAGCAGTTTTTGGGTGCAAATGCCAAGATTAGCCTCCTTGAAGGTCAGATATATGCGTTGGAAATATATTGCCAGTTTGATGCTGCTGCTAAGTTTAAATCTGAGGCACTTCATCAAGCTAATGATCATCTTAATGCTCAGGTCATGGAGCTTCGTCAGAAATCGACTTCGGATCTGGAGGCTCAAGCTTCTCGAATGAAGGTAGAATATGAGCGTTCTTCCATCGATTACATCAATAATGCTTTTAGGGAGGCTGAGCTCCAGGCTGAGAGAGTTGTTTTTCCCCATTTTCCTTACCTATGATCGTGTTATTTTCACTTTGCTTCCCACTAAATTCCTTTGTTATATTATGCCCCTAGATGAGGGGCCTTTGATGTCTCCTTTCCTTGAAACAATCCTTTGTTACGTTCCGAACCTTTGTCATCAATAAATTTTAAGACATGTTAGTCGTATTTTGGTAACAATATTATGGTACCTTCATTATTATATGAATGTATGTAGACGTGTTGTGTATAATTATTCGCACATTCGAGTCATCACAAGGTGCTAAGGTATGTTTAACCTTTGGTGGAACATTTATCATCCTACCCAAGTATATTTTGGCCAGAAGGTACCGTGGTGGTGAGGGTTCCTGCGTGGGCAATAATTTTCCTATAACCCTATGCGTTCAGCGCGATGGCTGCTTTAATGTATCTCTCGGTGTTGGATATATATTGCTTATAATATGCCTTTTAGTGGGATTCATTTGCCCTTAGGATCCGATATTGACATATGCGCAGTTATGCCGTGCCTTGCCTCATCGTCACTTCAGACGGACTGTGTCTATTCTAACCTAATTTGTAATTAATCAAAATATACTTTTTCTTAGCAAAAAATTTCTTTCATTGATTAGTTTAGTTTATAATACCTTTGATCAGGGATAGAACATGGTGGTCTATTGTCCCTTCCCTTCTTATCCCGAGTGATAACCATTCACTTTCGGGTAGTACTTCTTTAGGTACATTGCATTCCAAGGGTGTTGCAATACTTCTCCTTTGAGGTTCCTTAGGTAATATGAACCCTTTCCAGCAATATCGTGTATGATGTAGGGTATGTCCCATGTCGGAGCTAATTTTCCCCACTCTTTCTTCCTTTGATATGGTGGTATTTGACGTAGTACGTACTATTCAACCACAAAGTTTCTAGGAATTACCCGTTTGTTTTATTCACGAGCCAGCATTCGTTCGTAGTTCATCATCCTTTGCAAAGCCACTTCCCGTCTTTATTCAAGGTCATCAAACTTTTCTAGCATAAGATCCGTCGTCAGGTTCTTTTCCCATGCCTCTATTTTATTAGTTGGCAGCATTATATCCGTTGGGATGACTGCTTCGGCTTCGTAGGTTAACAGGAACGGAGTTTCTCCCGTCGCCGTCCTTCTTGTAGTATGGTAGGCCCATAGGATGTTGTACAGCTGCTCGCACCATATTTTCTTGTACGCCACATGCTTCTTTTTTAAGTTCATTGATATCATCTTGTTAGTGGCCTCCGCTTGCCCATTGCTCTTAGGATTTATCGGAGTAGACTTGTTTTTATGAATGTTAAAAGAATTAAATAACATGTCTATGTTCTTTGCTTCCAGTTGTTTGCCATTGTCAGAGACTATGGCGGCTGGTATCCCGAACCTGCAGATGATTTGCTCAAACAAGAATTTAAAGACATCCGTGTCCCTAATTCTTGCCAAAGCCCTTGCTTCCACCCATTTGGTGAAATAATCCGTAGTCATTATGAGGTATCTTCTTTTTGATGTCCCCTCTATCAAGGGTCCAACAATGTAAACTCCCTATTTGGAGAATGACCATGGGATGATGACCGAATTAAGCTCCGTTATTGGTGCTTTAATCTTCTTGGCAAAGCGTCGGCATCTTTCGCAACGCCTTGCTACGTTCTTTGCATATTCGTCCATGCTTAGCCAATAGTATCCTTGCCTTTTGGATTTGATTGCCAGAGACCTTCTTCCGCTGTGATTTCCAGCTTTTTCGTTGTATATATCATGTTGTTAGAGCATTTCTCGGTCAAACTCGCATGCGTTGGTATATCAAGCATGTTTGTCAATGTTAGTGATCAAAACTATAAAGTCTTGATTTTTAGTCTACTATAGCTAAGGTCTCGGACTAGGATATAAAGTGTAGTTGAGCTCAAGAACTCCATGGAAATCATCATACAAGACGAAGGACTACTCAAGGAACCAGTGGATCTTAATCGATTAAAAGGTATGTGGAGACTTGAACTTATATATCACTTGATGTAATTTTAATTGTTGTAGAAAGTGGTAGTAAGAATGTTGTTCACTCGGACTCGTTGAGGTTTGATTTAAGACTTAAGAACAAAAACAAAGAAATATATTCACAAGATTGTCACGATAACAAGAGATACTAGGACTTCGGATTCCACCATTCATCACATTCAATTGGTTCATATAATAACTCATAACAATTCTAGCTCTTTTGTTGACTCTTTTCTTTGCCAAAGGTAGATTTTATGAAGAATAAGATGTAAATCATAAGTATAGCGCATCAAGAGTTCTTAGACTAAGCATACGCTATCATACAAAATCACAATTAATCAATGAAAATCATAAATCAATTAAAACAAGTGCAAAAGTCATAAAGAATCAAATATAGTTACCAACCAATTGTGAAATAAGGATTCCTCCATCATCCCAGTGTTGGGGTTTAGCTCTTCATGGTGCAAACCCGCTCAAAATAGGAATTCAATTCTCAAAGGTGTATTAAAGATGAAAATACAAAGAAAATCAATATAAACAGATCAACTTCAACGTTTATAAGCGTTGCAGGTTGGCTGTTACAAATGATATAGTAGAAATAAGACTGCCAAGAAACCACAGTTTTTGTTGTTGTAGATAAACTACACTTCTCCGCGACTGACTTTGATCGTTCAATGTTCTTCAGCTTTATATTCTTCCTCCTGCTGCTGCAACTCTGTGCATCGTTATTTCTTCGTATCTATGGCCTCTAACCGGACCCCTAACTCCAGATTCTTCTTCCTGGGACTCGAATACACCCCTTATATAGCCAACAGGTACAAAAATACCCCAAAATATCTTCGTTTATCTCCATTTCTTTCACCTCAAGTCATGTCTTTTATTCCCTCCAAATCTTCTATACAAGACAACTGAGTTCTCTGTTTCCTTTTTCAAATATCAAAATTTGTTATTCGATTGCAGCAAATCTAGCAGAGAAGGTATTATTCATATAATCCATGATATCTTTCCATAACAAACCCGTCAACCAACTCCTCCTCTGTTTAATGCAACATCCATTTATAACCATCTTTGCTTCCTTAGTTTCACCTCCAGCACACGTATGTATCCCTATTAATAAGGTAACAAAATAATCGCATACCAACGACCCCTTGAAAATCTCCAAAGATCTGCCAAAATCTCACGAAACTCCGTGAACTCTGTTTCCCTGTGTAGCCGAGATAACCATGGAAACAACCTATTTTTTCTAATCTGAGCCCATTACCAAGCCTGTTATGACTTAACAGGCTTATACCAATCCAAATCCGTGAAGAAGTCCGTCCAAGTCTCGTTAAAAATGCATCCAAAAGTTACGCAGATAAGAGAGTGAAATTCCCGCCAAATATTTCTTAAACGTGAAGAAGAAGGGTGTCCCCCTAACCAGATTGAGGGTCCCTTTAGTAACTGAGTATAAATAGTAAGCGGGTGCCCCTTAGTAATTGAGTACCCTTTATCCAAATGATGGGTGGCTTTAGCAATTTTCTCCCACGAGCGCAAATACCACTTTTCGAGCTAATTTCGCTGCAAAGACTTATTTCTCCAAAAACACCTACAAAGACATAAAAACCCATAATAAGTACAAAATCGAGCACTAACAGTATATACAATTGAGAACAAAATAGACACATAAATGCTTCTATCTTCACTCAAAAGTCTATCTACTCTATCTCTTATCTTGAAACAAAAGTCGTATTACTATATAGACTAAGAATATACACATGTGACATTTCGAGCAGAGTATATCTCGCTTATCTATTTATCGAAATGTGTGTTGGTAAAGCTTTCGCTTTAGCCAAGTTCATATTTTCCTAGTGACGAAAGTCATGTTATGTTTCAATCACTTTGGAAATTACTCTGACGAAAACTAGTTTGTGAATAACAACTATATGGCGTCCTCTGAGAATGTTTCAATGATTGAAATGAGAGTTTAGACAATATAACCACTGGGGGATATAAACATTATTGTGGTAACACATATATGTATAAGTCATCAGCACTTGAGCCGAAGTTTGCGAACTTTGGTGATCAAGTGAAATCCGGAACTTGAGTAGTCAACCCAGTCCGCGAACGTGCGTAGTTCTCGAACACGAGAATTTCTTCTATAGTTGTAGCTCGGTTTTAGTCCGCGAACTCAGTCCGTGAACTGACAGAAGTTCCCGAACCCGAGAATTTCTGCTGGAGTTTGTGAACTCCAACCGGTTAACTTGAGTCCGCAAACGCAGACCGCGAACTTGAGTGGTTATGTCTAAAAACGATGTTCGTGAACTTATCTAAATTATCTAAGGAATTCTATTGCAAACCGTGGCTTTATAGTTCATGAATCAATTCGAGTGAATCACATCATATATGTATAAGTCCACAGCACTTGAACCGAAGTTTGCAAACTTTGTTGATCAAGTGAAAACCGTAACTTGAGCAGTCAACCCAGTCCGTGAACGTGCGTAGTTCTCGAACCCGAGAATTTCTTCTATAGTTGTAGCTCGGTTTCAGTCTGTGAACTGACGGATGTTCTCGAACCCGAGAATTTCTGTTGGAGTTTGTGAACTCCAACCGGTTAACTTGAGTCCGCGAACCCAGTCCGCGAACTTGAGTGGTTATGTCTAAAAACGATTTTCGTGAACTTATCTAAATTATCTAAGGAATTCTATTGCAAACCGTGGCTTTATAGTTCATGAATCGATTCGAGTGAATCACATCGTTTTTGCTTCAATTGTGTCTTGTGTAGTATATAAGATCTCATAGCAATTGAACAACTTTATAACTATTTAATTTGAGTCATTTGGACTAGTTATGGTGAAGAAGAATATGGTTGATATGAAATTTATCATTTGGCTAACCATTTGGTTGACTGATATTGAATCAACTATTGTACACGTTTGGGTACGGTTACACAAACCCAAAATCATCAAGTACATGTGTGTATGGCAAGCTAAGTTTTCGATCTAACGGTTGAGATATATTAGCTTGTATCTTATCAGGTTTTCATCTAACAGTGAATATTGAATGCTTTGTTACTAAGCTAACATTGATTGCAAACCCTGATTTTAAAGACTATATAAGGGAGAACTCTAGCAACTGGGAAACCTAATCCCTACACATTCTGTTTGATACTAGTTTGCTAAGCTAGATTCTATTCTCCTTTAACCTTTGGTTTTCTTCTTCTAAAACCAGGTTAACGACCTAAAGACTTCATTGGGATTATGAAGCGAGACCGATACTACTTTTCTTGTAGTTATGTGATCGGATCTTGATGTTTCTATTGTATGAGTACAATTGTAATAATTGTCTTGAGATTTCTATCTCCGATAGGCAAGATATAAAATTAATCACAAATATCTTCGTCTCATCGTTTGTGATTCCCCAACATCTTTTTTCGCTGCGTCGATTAAGACTATTGTGAGGTGATTGATAAAACTGAGCTATTCTTCGGGAATATAAGTCTGGTTTTATCGATTAGTTTCTGTTTACCTTGATTTATCAAAAGACAGAACAAAACTCATAGGTTTATTCGTGGGAGACGGATTTATCTATCTTGTAGACTTTTCTATGTGAGACATATTTATTTGCTAAAGTCTTCGACTTCGGGTCGTAGCAACTATTGGTTGTGGGTGAGATCATCAAAGGGAATCAAGTGTGCAGTATCCTGCTGGGATCAGATGCGTAGGAGCATAATTGTACCTTGGATTAGTGTGATATTGATTAGGGTTCAGCTACAGTCCTAACCGAAGTTAATTTGGAGTAGTCTAGTGTCTGTAGCGGCTTAATACAGTGTATGTTTAATTTGGACTAGGTCCCGGGGTTTTTCTGCATTTGCGGTTTCCCCGTTAACAAAATTCTGGTGTCTGTGTTATTTATTTTCCGCATTATATTTTGTTATATAATTGAAATAATACAGGTTGTGCGTTGTTCGATCAATTAGAATATCCGACCTTATTGGTTATTGATTTAAATTGATTGACACTTGGATATTGGTCTTTGGTACTATCCAAGTTATCTCTCTTTGATTAGACTCGCGAATCACATTTGCTTGAGTAAATCAAATTGTGAGATTGAGATAATAACTCCTTGAGTATTTTCTATTGATTGAGTCTAGTTGATTCTATAGAAAACAACTCGGAGTTGTCCATACAGATTGCTAATCGAAATATTGGGTGAGGTTTTTAGATCCCCGCTTTTTCAATTAGTATCAGAGCAGGGAAACACGTTCAAGACCTTACAAGTTGTTTGATCATGCATTGAAATAAAAAAGGTCAACAACTTGCCTGAGTAAGTACATGGCTCCTCTTTGTTAAGAAAACAAAAAATTGAGAAACTCTTTAAAGGATATGATTGTGGCTATAATCTCCTAAAATCTATCATTAAAGATCGTGAAGAATATATCTGCACACAAAAATCTGAATGTGACAATCTTCTCCGAAATCTCTATGTATTGAAAGAAAGACTTGCAGATACTGAAGCAAGATATGACTCTCAACAAAAATATTTTAATGACAAAGAACTTAGACTTCTTACTAAAGAAAAGTCATTGGAGACTGATCTTGCAGCTGCTCTTGATAAGGTAAAATCACTAGAAGAGAGTCTGAGAAGATTCAATACTAGCTCAAAGAAATTGACTTCTATGATTGGAGCATGTAAAGAACATCGTGATACACGTGGTCCGGGCTATAAAGGAATAGATGATCCAAAAACTAGTAAGATCAATTCCGTCAAAGCAGTTGATAATTCTTCATGTTAGAAAACGTTTGCAGCCTGCAATGTGCCTAAGGAAGGGACGTCTCTCAAATTTACTCACAAGAGAATAATTAAGAATAATTCCTTCAACTGCTATTACTGCGGAAATAAAGGACATCCTGAGCGAAAATGTCGCTTTCGGTTAAGAAATAAAAAACTACACGACGTTCTTATATGGGTGTCTAAGGAAATGATTAAATATGTTTCTCATATTGCTGGAGTAAAATGCACATTCAACAATCAAGAAAACTACCTTGACAAGTCATCTCGTATTCATGACTTTGGAATACAAAATATGAATAAAGGTAGAAGAAAGAACAACAAATGGGTAACAAACAAACCTGAAAAGAGAAAAAGGTACAGGAGAAAGAAAAAGAATTCAAGTTCCATGGAAGACTGTGAATCCAAGAATTCTGTCCCAGATTTTCTCCACATAAATAATCGAGTCTCAGAACTTAAGACAAGTATAAACAGACTCAAACGGGGCATCTCCAAAACTTGGAAAGCAGCTAACTCGGGTACCCCTAGTTCCCATCCTAGTAAAAGTTCTTCACTATTGTTGAATGGTTTGTCTCTACATTCCTGTAAAGGAGAAAAAGGAGAAGTCGGCGATGATAATCAAAATGCTCATCCTAACACACCATATAGTTGCAGGAAATCCTACACTACACCCTTGATAAGATCTTACAGTAATTAACACATATTTGATGATTAAAACAACACTTTATTATTTGATTTTCAGAAATGTTTACAAGTAATGGAAGAAGATCAAGAATACAACCGCTCTCTTGAATTTTCTCTCTCCTCAAGACTTTCTCAACACTAAAAAATACATCATCCTTCTCTGAATCTACTGGGTCTCTTTATATAGGGTAATTACATAGTGTATGACAGCTAAGTTGTCCTTTAATTTCGGATTTGGTTCACGATGCTCTCGCGGTAGTTGTAATGTCCATTCTCGCAAGCGTTTATTTTATCCATCGCAGAACCATCACGCTCTTCTCTTTATTCGTCAGCTATTACGTCATTCTTTGAATTATTCTGTGACACTCGCGAAGTGTTGTTGAAGAGATCGCAAAGATGTCGCTGTCAATCTCGCAGGGGTGTTGTTAATACCGCAAGAATAATACCATAGCGATATTCTGGTCCTACATCTTGCCTCTTCTCGTGTCTTTTCTGCGAAGGAGGAAAGATCATGAGAATTGAATCGTAATCTCAACCGCAGTTGTTTATCTTTTTGCATTCTTTTGCTTTGACACGTTTCTGTACTCTTCGCCAGTTGTTTTCACGTACTTTTTCTTCCATTCAATTTTTGACACGTCCTTTTCAACCGCTGCTATCTGACCGTTCACGTATTTTCTTTGCATTAATTGCATTCATCTTCTCGAGAACTTTCTTTTTCTATAAATACTTCTTTCATTCTTTTCTCTCCCTCTTTTTACTCTCTTCTTTCTATCTCTCTACAACTTCTCTAAAATTTTACTGTTCTTCCGTAAATTCCGGATCTGTTACTGTTGTAATTTTTTCTTTTCGATCTTTTACTTATTCAATCTTCACTCCCATACTAAAGATGGTTGTACCTGGTCGCAAATATGAAATGACTTTCGAGAAGATTCAACAGGAATTCCAAGACAAAGGTTTTATTTTATCCACTATTCCCAATCAAGACCCCAAATCTGAACTTTCTGTTCCATTATTTTCAGATTTTCCATGTAATCGCGAGAAGATCATAGTCTCGTTAGGTCAGCTTGAGGCTTGTATTCCCATTCCCCTCTATGACCCTGAACTTCCTTTATTATATGAGATACTCTCTCATGCAGATTTCTCGCGAGCGGTATATCAGCTGAGTGGGGACTGTATTCGTTTAATGCTTGAATATGCTACTCGCGGTGCTGGTAGAGGATCTCGCTACCCTGATACTGTGAAGAATCCCAAGTTTAAAGATCTTCCAATTGTTTCCGTGAATTATACCGTGGAGAATTTGTTCGAAAATTACAAAATAATCCCTATGAAGAAGAACAACACTTGTTGGGGTGTCCGCTTTCAAAGGAAGGATAAGATCGCTGAAGATAAGGTTCTCATGTTAGATACTGAATGGCATACAAATACTAATAAAGGCCCTCGCCACTCCATCGATGACAAATGGTTCATTTTTCCATTATGTCTTGAAGGTCCCTACATCTCTGGTTCTCACACATTGCCTGCGAATCTTACAGAATATCATCCATGGGTTTTCGAATGGCCTGAAAGGACTAAAGAGGTATGTTTCCTCCAATATTTTGCATAATTATCATTATTATCTTCTTCATATTTTCATACTCTCGCTGACTACTTCAATTTTTATAGATTAACAGGCTGAAACTCAGCTACCAGAAGTTTGGGAAACCTAGCGCTCTTTTAGCCCTAAAATCTCTCGCAGATGAAGTAAGAAATATTCTTTTATGATTCTTAACAATATATTGTTGCCTCTATTTCTTATCTTTATCTGTGCTCGCATTATATAAAAGAAATAGAACCTGTTAAGATTGTGAAAACTAAAGGGAAAGGCAAAGATGTTTCTCGCAAGGAGAAATCTATTATTCCTCTCAAAGAGAAGTCTACTGCCCCTCGCAGAGGGAAAACTGGTGCTTCTACCTTAAAGAAAAGAAAAACCCAATTCTATTATTCTTCAACTCCTCAAGTTAATGCAGAAAACTCGAGTGGTAATTCTGATGATGACGATAATGATGATGATGATTCTAATGATGATGTCCCGTCTACAATGGAGTCTTCCCAATCTGATTCTTCCATGACTCAACTGTCCAAGATTTTTGGCGATATTACACATGGTATATCGCAAATGATTATGGATATGAATCTTTTAATGGAGTATCTCAAGCTATCGCTAAAGTATGTAATGCTCCCATACTGGTTGATAATGATTCCCTCCAAGGAATCTCAAGATAAATATCTCCCAGTTTCTTAAATTCTCTTGGCATTCTGGTACGTTTTCATTTCTTTACTATATTTATGTATTCGTTTTCTTGCCAATATTTTAATTTACATTTTTCTTTCGCAGACTGGAAGAGCTTCCTTTGCGGTTGCCTCAGACTTGGAGAAGAGGTGCGCATCTTTTTATAAGAAGAATGTTGTTCTTCTCAAGAAGAATTTGGAGTTGGAATCTGAGTCCGCTAATCTTCACGGGCAATTGGAATCAGGTCAATTGAACTTCAAGAAAAGATCAAGTAGTTGGAAACTGATCTTTCTTTCTCGCAAAGAAAAGGTCGCAAGCCTCCAAGTTGCGAATGATCATCTTTATGGTAAAAAATCTTTCCCTTTCTTTTTATCCTTGCATTCCTTTGCATTTTTTCTTATTATTCTTCTTCGCAGATGTTTACTGACCTTTCGATGAAGTTGTATTCCTTCGTTCTTTTCCAAACCCAATAGATAATGATATTCTTCTCAATCGCCTTAATGAATCCTTAGGTAGTTATTTAAATGAACAGATTAACTCCCTTTTTGTAGATGATCTTAGATCCAAATTTCATCTTTTAGAAATTGATCACAGATCTAGTTTGAAGGCAGCTAATGCATCCAAGCGTCAATATCTTAATTCTAAAGAAGAAATCAAGATTCTAAGAGCCCAAAAAAGTGATCTTATAGATGAAAGGGATCGTATCTATAGACAAGGAGCACAAACCTTAGCGTATTTTCATAAAACCCTTCTTAAAGTCCAAATTAAAAGAGATAAACTTATTCGCGAGAGAGATGATCTTGTTGAAAGAGAAAACCAAATCCGTTCCCGTCTTCTTATTAATGATGATGATGAATTTGCTTGGGCTGCAAAGATTCTTGATAATTCCAGAGCTAACTTAGGTATAGATGTTAGTCTTCATGTTGAACAAGCGGTCTTAATTAAGGACATGATTTCTGAAAGAGAAGGTTGCTAATTGTTCTTCCTTATTAATTTCTTGCTTTTATAATTTTTTCTTGCAAATTTTCCAACTTGTTATTGTATACTCGCAGGAGTTGAGAAGAGGTATTCTGATAGAGTTAGGGAACTCAAAGTGATAAGAATCAACTCGCAAATACTCTTGATGCTCGCAATTATGAATGAGAAATATTTAAGTTTGAAATATGAATTGAAGATTACTGCTGCAAATTTTAGTGATGCCCTTATCGGTGTTCGTAAAAATTCCGTCAGGACGGTCTGTGATGATCATAACATTCCTTACTCTTTGTATCCTTCCCTCGCAGAAGAGGTTCCAAAGAATACTCCAAATCTTATTATTTCTGATAGTGAAGCTGAAGAATCTGACGAGGATGAAGATGATAGTAAAGGTGAAGAAGAAGATAAATCTGGTGAAGATAATGATGGATCTAATTAGTCTTGAACCCCTCTGTAATATTTGTTCATTTATCTCTTTCACCTTGTATTGTACTTTTGCGAGTATCTCCAGCTTCTAATATTCCTTAATGTATAAATTTCTTTTGCTTCTATCTCAGAAATTAAAAAACAATTCTTTTCTGCAATATAATCAATTAACATGGTTATTAATTTTTAACTATCTGCATAAATTTATCATATAATAACATCTATATAATTTTATCATATAATGATGAATAACAATCTTATCATCCTGTTCACTCCCATACATGTCTCTGTTATTCATCTGTAATATTAGAAAATTGAGTAGAGTTTAGATATTAGTTGTGAATAAAGTATATTTAAATATTTTTGCTTCAATCATTGCGATAATATCGCCAGTCTCATTATTTCTGCGCCAGTATCGCAGTCATTCAATGTTGATTTCTTGCGGTCTTATTATGCCTTCCTAGTTAAAGGTCTTATTTTGCCACATCTTGTATTGGAGACAAAATTACAGGACGTTCTTACATTTGCAGGTAAAAACCCCTTGATCTTGTCTTATCTGTATTTTGTCAATTTATCTGCGATAATATGACAAGTCTAAGTTCCCTTGCGAGAACAGAGCCTCGTGACATTGCCGTCTTGCGATGAAATCGCAGGACGTCTTCACATTTTCATGTAAAGACCCATTGATCTCATCTTAACTTTTTCTCATGGCTTGTTTCCTCTGTATAATATTTTTCACGCGATAATATGACAGGTATAAATGCTCTTGCAAGCATAAAGCCCCATGACATTGCCGTCTTGAGACACTTATCATCTCCCTAATGGAGAGTACCGCACTTATCTTCCCCCTGGTTTCCCCTTCAAGGAGGGCACATCGTCCATACAAGACTAGCTCCTCCCATCTGGATTTACCAACAACCAGTTGTTTTCGCATCCTCTTGTCCTTTATGCCTATATGGCTTATAGTTACAAGACTGCACCCTAAGTGGGGTTTTCTTCAGGCCGAGTGCATCATAGCCAAGACTTACCAAGAATGGCTAGGGTAGGTTCGTCCGTCCCGGGCATCCTTGGCTTAACCGTGTACCTCGGCGCCTTGGTCATACTCTGTACTCCTTAGAAGAGACCCTCGGTCGTCCAACCAGGGTATAACCTTATATAGTTGGAAATCCAAAGTATCTCTCCTGGATAGGTATCTCAAAGAGATGGACCCCAGTCTCCGTGTCTCATGTTCCAGCAATGGTATAACCTTATCCCCGAGCCACGCAAAGATATACCCCCTTATATGACGTACTTTAGGTCTTACATTTGCCTCTTGCGAAATTGTAGCTGCGAACTAGGGTGTACGCCATATAGGTTTGTCCTATTCTTTTGTCTCTGCGAAATTTTATTCGCGTTTCTTGCAAGTAATGCAATTCTGATGAAATTTCTTTTCTTGGATCTTCTTTTCATTTCCATTTCAACTTTTCAATTCCATCTTTTTCATTCAAATGAAATATTCTTTTGAAACATTTTCTTCAACAAATCGTTCATAAACTTCTTAAATTTCTTCATTTTACCTTTCTACTTACTACTTTTTGTGTCTGCTCTTTTGTTGCGTTTTTCATCTGCGATCCGTTCGCCATTCTTATACTCATGTTGATTTTGCATTATTCCCTCCTCTCTCCGCTCTATTGTATCAACTATCAGCTTATCACATCTTTGTTTTTGGCTTGATATTATGTTTCCAATTTCCATTTTTTTCTCCAATTTCTATTCTTCTGCTCTATGAATGTATGATGGAATTTCAGAACAAATTCTTCGCTTTAGCTCTAACCTTTATCACAAATATTTCTCTCCTTTTACAGTATTCACCGTGTAAATTTTTGGTGTTGGTGGTAGCTGCTGAGATTGCGGATATCCTATTAGAAAATGATTTAACTTTCCCTGATCAATCATCCTCAAAATTATTCTTTTTACATTCCTGCAATCGTTTATTGAATGTCCATGGAAATGATGATAAGGACAAAATTCTTGATTTCGATTATTTTGATGTGGCTCTTTTCCCATGTTCCAGGGTGATGGTATATTTTTCATCAAAATGATAGCTTCCTAAATTTTTTCTATCTTTGGCATTCAGGGGTGGCATCTTAATTTCTTCCCATATTACCCTTTGATTCCCTTGTCCTCTGAAATTATTGTGCCTCGACCACCATAAGTCTCTTGCGGCTGATCAAGTCTTTGAACTTTATTATTTCCACCGCGATTGTAATAATTCCTTTCTCTTTCATATTCCTCTTGATCTCTACTTCCCATGGCTACTAACTTCTGCTGACATTCAATCACTACTTTCTCTTGTTGTGGCTGCGAGGTGCTCGCCACATTGTTAATCATTTTAGGAAGTAAACTCCCGTTCGCCGCTATTGAGCTGGTGTTTGCGACTGGATATGATTCCATCTCATTTTGTTTTTCCTCCAAAGCAATATATTCTTCTTGTAGTTCTCGTAGCTCAGTCATTGTGATAGTATTTTTGATTCTAAAAATTTGTATGTACAGCAGATTGGTTGCGAACATTGCATTAATGAAAGACAAAATGAGGTATATCTCATCCACCCTTCCTGCCATTTCACTACACATTATCTTCCATCTTATGGTTAGGTGTTTCAGACTCTCGCCAATCCTCTATTTTAATCAAAATACATCTTCAATACCTGGTCGTGAAGAATTGTTGCTTATATATGCTCCCAGAAATGTAGCTTGCAAATGGTCGAAAGAGGTTATAGTATTTTTTGGTAAGCCTTCGAACCATTTTAGCGCCTCGCCAGTTAAACTAGATGCAAAGTATTTTCATAATACAGAATCATGGTTTTCCCATTGTAGCATACACCTAACATAAGCCTTGACATGTTGAACAACACAGGTAGTCCCATCAAAGATACTGGTTAATGCTGGTAAGTTGCATTTTGGAGGGATTCCTCTTAATTGTACTTCTTGAGTGAATAGAGTTCTTATAGCTTCTTCAATGGCTTCATCAAGTTGCCTCCTTCCTCTTTCTCTTCTATTATTCAACATTCCCCTCATTTCTGCTAATTCTCTTAAAATTTGTTCATTCCCAGTTGAATTTTTCTCCATTGGTCTTTTCAGTGCAGCCTCTCTTCTTCTACGTTCATGTCTTTCTTGTCTTGCGAGATTCTGTGTATCTTCATCCGAATCTTCATTCTGCCTTCCCCTGTGATTTTCCTCTTCACCTCATTCTTGGATTCGCAACCAGTTATGTCCTCCAACTTCTTCTTTGCGAGTTTCTTCATTTCTCATCGTTTCTCTTCGTTGTCTTTCTATTCTCCTTTGTATTCTATCACATTCCTCATTGATATTATTGTTATGGTGATTTTGCGTATGTCTCCTTTCTCGGTTGTCGTGATTATTCTGCCGTATTGCTTCTTGAAATTCTTGTTCTTCCACTTCTGCTCTTAATCTTTCCCTTTCGCAAGCTAGACGTGCTTATTCAGCATAATTCCTCTCAATTTCATCCTCAATGATTCTTTGATTTCTTTGAATTTCTCGCCCATGTAATATTCTTATACCTTCTTCTCGATTTTCTTCACCATCCTGGTTATTTCCACCCTCTTGATTTCTATTATCACGTCTACCATTCACAGTTTCACCACGTGGAATATATCGATCATGAATCATCTCTTCTTCTCTATGATGCTGCTCTTCATTTGGATTTTGCATTCTCTCCCGGATATTTGCTCCAGCATTTCTCATAGGGGAATTTTTCCTTAGTTCTTCTCTAAATTATCTTGAACTTGACCTAGCAGTACTTCTTGATCTCCTACTTTGTAATCTCAAATTCTCCATTCTTAACTCGTGATTCTTCCTTGTCAAATTTGCACGTTCTTCCGCTTTTAGCCTCCTTTCCTCCTGTATTATTTGTCTTAAATCATCTGTTGTTTCATTTTCGCCTTCTCCATGAATTAATCTTTCAACCATTCCTTGATCTCTTTCTTCTCTTCTTTCATTTCTTAATTCTCGATCTTCTTCTTCTTCCACTGAATCTGATCTCCAAGTATGCACGCTAACTCTATCATAATCCACAACTCTATCTTGTATTGGTGTTTGCTAATTTGTCTATTGAACCTGATTTTCTCCATCATTCCTTGTTCTATTTTTTCTTGTTCTTATTCTTGAAGATTCTCCCATTTCATTTGTTCCTCCACCTACAAGTCTTTTACTCCTCCTTACGGTTGTTGGTGGTTCTGATGTGTTTCTTCTTATTCTAGCCATTATTGTGTTAGATCTTTCACTAATTGTTCCAAATTCCTTCCAATCACAATGTTAATTTTTATATTTTTCTTCAAATAATCATCAATTCATCCCTGTTTCGGGCGCCAAAATGTAGTTGCAGGAAATCCTACACTACACCCTTGGTAAGATCTTACACTAATTAACACATATTTGATGATTAAAACAACACTTTATTATTTGATTTTTAGAAATGTTTACAAGTAATGGAAGAAGATCAAGAATACAACCGCTCTCTTGAATTTTCTCTCTCCTCAAGACTTTCTCAACACTCAAAAATACATCATCCTTCTCTGAATCTACTGGGTCTCTTTATATAGGGTAATTACATAATGGATGACAGCTAAGTTGTCCTTTAATTTCGGATTTGGTTCACGATTCTCTCGCGTTAGTTGTAATTTCCATTCTCGCAAGCGTTTATTTTATCCATCGCAGAACAATCACGCTATTCTCTTCATTCGTCAGCTATTACGTCATTCTTTGAATTATTCTGTGACACTCGCGAAGTGTTGTTGAAGAGCTCGCAAAGCTGTCGCTGTCAATCTCGCATGGGTGTTGTTAATACCGAAAGAATAATACCATAACGATATTCTGGTCCTACACACCATGACTACTTTCTGTAGCATTCTTCTTTAGAATAAGAAGGATGCTCTATGTTCTCAAGAAAGTGTCTTGAGAAAACTATCAAAGGTGTATGTGTTTCAAATTTTATTTTGAAATCTTTTTGTAGGATGTTTTTGGGTGAAAATTCCTTGTTGAAATCTTCCTCCTCTTCTTGCTTGGTCCTCCATGTTTTGGTCATCTATGACCACTTGTGCGCGTTCACAAGAACCGTACGGAAATCCTTGTGCCTACGGTTTTATATGAACCCCCTTATATATATGTCATTATTTGACACTTTATTCTATAAGGATAAAAAGATTCTTCTGGATTCTTGGCACAATGGAGAGAAGCAACAAAGAGGTGATTATGGAGGAGAAGGCTATTGAGTTTCATGAAGACCTTGTTTTCATAATATTTCATCAGGCTATTGATCATGAAAATAACCTACCAGTTCAGATGTCTTCACAATTGGTAGGAAATCTTCTTCGTGATTTTGAAGTCATTCGCGAACAGATCGAAATAGCAACAAGGAATCTTGAGTTTCTAAAGAATGAACTAAAGAAAGCATCTGATGAACTTACTATTGTTCGATCTTTAGTTGCAAATCAAGTTCAAAGATGTCTAGTAAATCTTCTATTTTCCTCTTTTGTGTTTAGAAGAATGACTAGTGTTTTGAAATAGCCATTATTGTGATTACACATAGCTATATCCAATGTTTTTCATGTTCTTGTTTTTAGATTTTTTGGTTTAAAATTCTAAGTTTGTTTGGAAGATGATGGTTGCAGTATTAATCTCTTGATTTTATATATTGCAATATTTTGATGGGATATGTATGTTTATGTCCGTGAACTTGATTGTCCCATACTTTGTCAAAAGTAAAGTCGTTCATGAATTGATATGCAAATTTTGATAAAAGGATGAATAGACTTTTGAAAAACACAAAAGTTAAGCCTATATTGTCAATTATTGATGTAAGATAGGTTAAAATCTTTTGTGATTCAAGGATTATGTCTATTGTGTGTCATTGTGCAAATGGTGATGGAAACATAAAATGAATCCTTGTGAATTCCATGATAATTGAACTTCCCTGATCTATCTCTTGTGTATTACTGTGAGACTTTGTATTGCGACTTATGTTGAGCATTATACAACCAAAGTTGATTTTTGTGATTATCTTAGTTGTGTTCCATAAGATACTTTACGTTGAGTATTTTTAACTAAATCAATCATCTTGTGTGGTTATTTAGTTATCACTTCGTAAGTTTTCTTATGTTGAGAATCTCTTCGAATGGGTTGGTTATTTGTGATTAACTTAGTCATTGCTCCATAGAAGTTCTTATGTCGAGTGTTGCCAATTAAATTGATTACTCTTGTAATTAGTTTGGTTGAGTATGGCAATTAGATTATTTGCGAGTTTTCTTGTGATCAATCTAATTGATTTATTAAGTCTCCATAAGTTTACTTGTGTTGAGCATATTTAGTCAAATTAATCTTGGTTCGCTTTGGTTAATTTGATTGAATATTTCTTGTTGGATTCCAAATTCATACTTGTATGTAATTTGTTGAGTCTAAATAAATCCTTCTTTTCTTTTGAAATTAAGGTCGCTTTTGTTGTTACTTAGGGAATGACATATTATGGGGGAGAGTTCTTTTGAACTTGTGCTTAATTTCCAAATCTTTGTGGGGAGTCGACTTGTGGAATATTAGAGGGGTTATCTTGCGTCTTTACAAACTCCTTGATGAATGCATTTAGCTTCGGCTTTATGATTGCATCTAAATAAGATGATAAACATTTACCTTTTGTCATGAAATGTTTCTTACGGAAATTTCATTAGGATCCCGTTCTTGTACCTTTGCCAATTTTATTGACAAAAAAGGGGAGAATTAATATGTAGTTCACATTACAAATACATATGGGTTTCGGATCATTATGTAAGGGGGAATGGTTTTCATGTGAGATGGAGTATTGACTATGGGGGAGTGAAGTATCACCATAGTATTGTTGTTGAAGTTGTGATGCAATTGGACTTTGACGATGTGTAATAATACTATGACACTGTATAACAATGATTGAGAACCGATGCTTTTCTCATTGTTATATCTACGGATTTTCAAAAACGATGATGCTAAACTTACAACCTTTGGGATCATTGGATTACTTGGAAGCGACAAAAATTTCGAGTATTGTTGAAGATTAGACATGTGGAATAGGAGCTACAAAGTTTATTTATATATTTTTCGTATTCCATATGTATTAATAGTATTGTCACTAAAATTGACAAAGGGGGAGATTGTTAGAGCATTGCTCGGTCGAACTTGCATGCGTTGCTATATCAAGCATGTTTGTCAATGTTAGTGATCAAAACTATAAAGTCTTGATTTCTAGTCTACTATAGCTAAGGTCTCGAACTAGGATAAAAAGTGTAGTTGATCTCAAGAACTCCATGGCAATCATCATATAAGACGAATGACTACGCAAGGAACCAGTGGATCTTCATCGACTAAAAGGTATGTGGAGACTTGAATTTATCTATCACTCAAAAGTCTATCTACTCTATCTCCCATTTTGAGACAAAAGTCATATTACTATATAGACTAAGAATATACACATGTGACATTTCGAGCTGAGTATATCTCGCTTATCTATTTTTAGAAATGTGTGTTGGTAAAGCTTTCGCTTTAGCCAAGTTCATCTTTGCCTAATGACAAAAGTCATGTTATGTTTCAATGAATGGAATGAGAGTTTAGACAATATAACCACTGGGGGATATAAACATTGTTGTGGTAACACATATATGTATAAGTCCTTAGCACTTGAACCGAAGTTTGTGAACTTTGTTGATTAAGTGAAAACCGGAACTTGAGCAGCCAACCTAATCCGCGAACTCAGTCCGCGAACGTGCGTAGTTCTCGAACCCCGAGAATTTCTGCTGGAGTTGTAGCTCGGTTTTAGTCCGCGAACTGACGGAAGTTCTCAAACCCGAGAATTTCTACTGGAGTTTGTGTACTCCAACCAGTTAACTTGAGTTCGAGAACCCAGTCTGTGAACTTTAGTGGTTATGTCTAAAAACGATGTTCGTGAACTTATCTAAATTATCTAAGGAATGCTATTGGAAACCGTGACTTTATAGTTCATGAATCGATTCGAGTGAATCACATCATTTTTTGCTTTAATTCTGTCTTGTGTAGTACATAAGATCTCATAGCAATTAAACAATTCTCTAACTAGTTCATTTGATTCATTTGGACTAGTTATGATGAAGAAGAATATGGTTGATCTGAAAGTTATCATTTGGCTAACCATTTGGTTGACTGATATTGAATCACCTATTATACACGTTTGGGTACAGTTACACAAACCCAAAATCTTCAAGTACATGTGTGTATGGAAAGCTAAGTTTCGATCTAACGGTTGAGAGATATTATCTTGTATCTAATCAGGTTTTCATCTAACAGTGAATATTGAATGCTTTGTTACTAAGCTAACATTGATTGCAAACCCTGATTTGAAAGACTATATAAGGGAGAATTCTAGCAACTGGGAAACCTAATCCCCACACATTATGTGTGATACTATATTGCTAAGCTAGATTTGATTCTACTTTAACCTTTGGATTTCTTCTTCTAAAACCAGGTTAACGACTTAAAGACTTCATTGGGATTGTGAAGCCAGACCGATACTACTTTTCTTGTAGTTATGTGATCTGATATTGCTGTTTCTATCATACAAGTACAATTGTAATAATTGTCTTGAGATTTCTATCTCCGATAGGCAAGATATAAAATTAATCACAAACATCTTCGTCTCATCGTTTGTGATTCCACAATATCTTTTTTCGCTGCGTCGATTAAGACTATTGCGAGGTGATTGATAAAACTGAGATGTTCTTCGGGAATATAAGTCTAGTTTATTGATTAGTTCATTTTCACCTTGATTTATCAAAAGACGGAACAAAACTCATAGGTTTATTCGTGGGAGATGGATTTATCTATCTTGTAGACTTTTTTGTGTGAGACAAATTTGTTTGCTAAAGTCTTCGACTTTGGGTCATAGCAACTCTTGGTTGTGGGTGAGATCAGCTAAGGGAATCAAGTGCGCAGTATCCTGATGGGATCAGAGGCGTAGGAGCATAACTGTACCTTGGATCAGTGTGAGATTGATTTGGGTTCAACTACATTCCAGACCGAAGTTAATTTGGAGTAGGATAGTGTTTGTAGAGGCTTAATACAGTGTATGTTTAATCTGGACTAGGTCCCGGTATTTTTCAGCATTTGCGGTTTCCTCGTTAACAAATTTCTGGTGTCTGTGTTATTTCTTTTCCGCATTATATTTTGTTATATAATTGAAATAATACAGGTTGTGCATTGTTCAATCAATTAGAATATCCGACCTTATTGGTTGTTGATTTAAATTGATTGACACTTGGATATTGGTCTTTGGTACCATCCAAGTTATCTCTCTTTGATTAGACTCACGAATCACATTTACTTGAGTAAATCAAATTGAGATATTGAGATAATAACTCCTTGAGTATTTTCTATTGATTGAGTCTAGTTAATTCTCTAGAAAACAACTTGGAGTTGTCCATACAGATTGCTAATCGAAATATTGGGTGAGGTTGTTAGACCCCCGCTTTTTCACATGTAGTATTCTTCTACCTTCGGTTTGTGAGAGGCACCGCATAAGGGGTTCTAGAAATGACCTTCTATAAAGTATTCCATCTCGTAGGTTGTACATTGCTGCCTTTGATTCGATTTTTTGAGCTTCTTTGATATTTGCGGGTAGGGTACCTTTGTCAAGGTACCAATGTATTGGGATTATCCAATCGTCTTCTGCTTCGCCTTTGTTGTTTCCATCTGACATGGATTGATCTTTGTCAGACTCATCAGCTTCGTTATCTGATTCTTCCCTTCCTTCATCCTCTTTCTCTTTCACTGCTTCTCTCATGTCCTTGGTATGGACGGCAAGGGTTTCCTATGCTGAGGTTAGTCCTTCTATCGAAGTTTCATAAATTCTCCCAATTTGGATAGAGGTGGTGTTTATGTCCCTCAGCATTGATGATATAAATGCTAAGGCATCTGCGTGTCTGTTGTCTTTCCGGTAGACATGGATGAACATGACCTTGTTGATCTTTGATGGATGCTCATGTGCCAGCTTTAGGTACGAAGATAGTATTGGATCTAGAGTTTGGTATTTGAGATCTATTTGTCTAATGACTAATTGTGAGTCACTAGTCAACAAACATCTGAAAGGCCCAGCTCTTGTGCTAAGCGTAGGCCGTGTACGACTACCTCATACTCTGAGATGTTATTAGTGTATTGTTTGAATTCTAACCTGAATGCATAGATGAGTATGTCTCCAATAGGAGTTGTTATTACAATCCTTATACTTGCGCCTTCTCCATTGGAGGAGATATCTACGAATATTTCCTACCTTCGTGAGTTTTGCGGTTCCAAGAGGTCTTCTGGTTCCGACTTTTCTTCCTCCATTCCTGGGATGTCGTCTATCTCTGCTTCATTATTCAGAGGTAGGTCTGCTAAGAAGTATGCTAAGATTTGTGACTTCTCCGTTTTTTTAGTTTCGAAGATTATGTGAAATTGTTTGATCATGGCATTCCATTTTCCACTCTTCCAATTTTCTCCGTGCTATCGAGGATTTGACTTATCTGAGCCTTTGTGAAATCTAGGATGGTGTGTGCATCGAAATATATGCTTAGCTTTTTTGTGTTTCCACCACTAAGGAATATATGAGTTGTTCCCCTTGGTGTAATTACGCTCCGCTGAACTGAATGTCTTGTTGATATAATATACGGGCTTTTGTCCCTGACCTTGGTCTCGTACCAATACTGCGCTCACAGCGTACCTCACACACTGCTCCGGCTTCTGTAGAATAGGTATGGACCCTAAGTATTCTTTGATCTTGTGAAAGGCTTGTTCGCACTCTGCGGTCCACATGAACCTGTTTCCTTTCTTCAGCGTATCAAAAAATGCTTTGCATTTATCTGACGATCTTGCTATGAATCTTCCCATGGAAGCTAAGATTCCATTTATCTTTTGTACTCCTTTTAGAGTTTGTGGAGATGGCATATCCATTATTGCTCCGACCCTTTCAGGGTCTACTTCAATTCCTCGCTTAGTCACCAGATATCCCAGGAATTTTCCTAAGGTAACTTCGAACGTTTATTTCTCTGGGTTCACCTTCATATGAAAGTTCCTCATGGCTTCGAATATCTTTCTTAGGTCTGAGAGATGGTTTTTTGCTTCTTTGCTTGATGAGCATGTCGTCCACGTAGACCTCCAATATTTTGTCTTCTAATCGTTGGTATGTTACCCTCGCGTTCTTTTGTCCAAAAGGCATCCTTGTATAGCAATACATTCCTCGTGGGGTAAAGAATGCAGTATGCTCCTGGTCTTCTTCCGCAAGGGCTATTTGGTTGTAACCTGAATATCCATCCATGAAGGATAGTCTTTGATGGCCTTCGGTTGCGTTGACCAGTTGGTCAATATTTGGCAGTGGGTAGCTATATTTGGGGTACGCTTTGTTGATATTTCTAAAGTCGATGCAAATGCGCACGCCTCCGTTTCTTTTTAGGAACAATGACCATGTTGGATATCCATGTGGGATATTTGACTTCTCGTATGAATCCAATTGTAAGTAGATTTTGCAACTCTTTTTCCACCCCTTCGTGGTATTTGACTTTACGTATGTGCTGCTTGAACGGTGGTATTTACGGTATGATACGAAGGTGGTGTGAGACCAAATCCGGATCAATTCTTGGCATGCCCTCCATTGACCATGCAAAGACGTCCCCATAGTCTTTTAGTAATCTTTGTAGTTGCACCTCCTCTTCCTCTTCAAGTAAAGTTCCGGTGTTGAGCAGTTTTTGTTATACCTCCGTTTCGATGTTGATTTTCTTCGTTGGTTCCAGTGGTGAGAAGATTTGTTGTTGAGGTCGTTGAGGAGTGCTTTTCAATTGTCATTTTGCGGAGACATCTGTGCCTGGAGTGGCGGAGGTACTTATATCCGTCGCTGAGACGGCTTTGGGCATTAAGGAGGCTTCATCCCGTACTTTCTTAGTGTTTTCCTTGAGTCTCTTTCTTTCGTGTTGTTGAGCAGTGGTTCTTTATTTGTTGAGTCTGATTTTCGCTAGGTTTCATAGCCTTGCGTCTTGCTGGTCGCCTTTGATTTCTATTTCACCCATAAGTGTAGGAAAGTGTAGGTATTGGTGATATGTCAAAGTTGTTCCTCGCAATCTATGGACCCATAGCCTACCCATAGTGACATTGTAAGGCGAAGGTGCCTCCACCACACAGAAGCGTGTGTTGGTTACTAAGGGTCCTGCGTGTACCTGCAAGATAATTTCTCCTTTTGGTCTAGAGACTGCTCCATTAAAATCGTATTGTGTAAGTGGAAGAATCCATTTGCTCTGCTGGAAAACCCATGCGTAGGTAGGGTTCGTAAAATAGAACATTTAACGAACTTCCCCCATCCACGAGGACGTTCGTAATATTCCATCTGTGTATTGGAAGAGTGATCACTAGTGGTTCGTTGTGCATTTCAACCTCCTGGTTGACGTCCTTTGTTGAGAATGTTAACGGTGTGGTCATCCATTCCTCCCAAGTGCTAGTAGGTGGTCCACTTAGATTGAACACCTCATGGTATTCAATCTTCTTTCTGTTTCGAGTTAACTAGAGCATGTATTCGAACATTTCCTCTTGGCTTCCGTTGGAGAAGTTGATCATGTTTATGTATTCGCCGTCCTGAGGTAGCTCCACCCTTTTTTTTTGGGTCTCCTCAGTCTCCGCTGGCTGTAGTTGTACGTACTCCATGAATTTTCCTTCGTCGATGAATCTTTGGATCACGTTTCGTAGGTGGTAACAAGTATCAGTGGTATGTCCGTAGTATTGGTGGTACGCACAGTATTCCTCGGCCTCCTTCATTTTTTCTGGTTGCTTTACCCTAGTATTAGGGTAAGGAAAGCTTGGATTTGCTCCCTCCTTGCTTAGGATATGAGAGAAAGTTGTATTTAGCTTCATGTAGATTTTGTCAACAAATTATTCTCTTCCTTTGCCACTTTTTCCATCTCCGTATTTGGATCATTTGTCTCGATAGCTAGTTCTTCCCCCGGCTTCGTTTTGTCGCTTAGGTATCTCCGGAATTGGCGCCAGAGAGTTGGTTCATTTGAGCTGTTGTTGTCTTTGCTTGTGCCCTGGGATTGTCCTTCTGGATTTCTTTGAGTTTGATCTTTGTAACCACTACAACTTAATATAAAACAATCACTCATTACCCAGTGGACATAGACATAATGTCGAACCACGTAATCTCTTGTGTCTCATGATAACTTAGAAGCTTTTACATTATATTCGTGTTCTTCATTATTATTGTGATCTTATATATCCATTATTACTTAGCATCGTCAGCTCAACTGAGGTATCGATACTACTTAGCATCTGATCCTCTGAACTGTATACATCACGTGGACTACGGGAAAAAGTGTAGTCATAGTTTTGCACCCACCCTGTCCTTTCTCACGATATTGAGTCTAGGCACAGTTTTATTTTTAAACTTCTGCATCCTCGAAAATGAAGGTATTTGTGTTCCGACGTTGAATCTCACTCTATAGTGATTTTTTCATTCGTTATTTGTGTATGTTTTTAAGTTCATAGCCTCTAAAAACACACCTTGTTAAAGATCTACAAAGTTTTTTACAAAAAGTGTAACCAAAAAACGCCAAAATCTTTGTTTTATACTAAAACAACCCTTTTAAAACAAACCAAACTCTAGATTTGAGAACCTTTGACTGAAAAAGTATTCTCAGTGAGATTTTAAAGAATATAGATCTTCTAAAGTATTTAATAACCTCGTTTTTATCGAAATCGACACCCACTTTTTCTGGTTTTCAACGTTTTAAGGTTGTTTTTTCCAAGGATGTCATAAGCATTTAATACCTGTCTGTCAAAGATATTATTTCAGTCTTTTTTATGAAAAGTCGCTTAGCCATCTTCTTTTTCAGGGAACTAACTGCTACCTTCTGGAAAAAGGTACCCGAGTAGAAAATTTCTTTACTTTCTTGTGACTACAGGATATCAAAAGCCGAAGGCATGCAGAAACCAAATGTTGTACCAACAAGCTCACGACCAGCACTCACAATAGGAAGATCCCGAAAGCGGAGCGGAAAGTCTCATGACGTAGTCGAGGTTGAAGATAGTAACGACCGAATTGGTGAAGATTCTGTAGAACCCGTGGAGATAGGAGATAGTGTTTATGATAGTGAATATCCCACAGCTGGACTCCCATTTGAAGCCCCTTTGATCAATACTTTCCCGGACAATAAAGTGGTTAGAAGATCCGTCATTCCCAGATGTCACGCACCTCTGTATACTAAGATATGGAAGAATTATGGCCACATTGCCACTACAGAAGTATGAAAAGGCTTTATTCCAACCTTTTAACCACGGTAGCTGGGTTGTTGCCGATCATTGAGGAAATTAACCTAATGCACTTGCGAGATGTCAAGAACCATGAGCTGCATAAATATGATGAGATGATCTCAAACTATGAAAAGGCTTTATTCCAAACTTTAATGTGAGCTGGCTTCGTCGTCGACTCGAAATAATAAAGATTCATAAGGCGGCGGAGGCTGCTGATGCAATTTCCATTACCACTGCTTTACTGGAGGAGGAGAAGATACTAGCCCTGAAATCATCCAGGGTTGAGAAGGCAATTGAGGATTTGAAGGTAAAGACTAGGATATTTCAGAAAAATCTTGACAAAGCTTCTTATAGGGATTATTCACTGTTGAATGGTTTGCTCTGAATGAGCGATTGTTGTTTTGAATAGATTTAGGCTTTTCTTAGGTAGAATGATTGATGATGACATGAGGCAATTTTTTTTTCTTTTATGGAGCGTTTTAATGAACGCAATTTTTTGTTCATTTATGGAGTGTTTTAATGATTGATGATGACATGAGGCAAAATTGATGATGACATGAGGCATTTTGCACGCTCTTTGGAAGAAAATAAATTACATTTTGAAAATTCTTGAAATAATGCAATGATGGAAAGGTAGTTGTATTCTATGGATTAAGCGTAATATGCTTTGAGCCATTTGCCGTTGATTATATTTCCTTCCACTCCTCCATCATTCTTTAAGATTTTGTAATATCCGTTGGATACTTCCTTGATAACTACGTATGGTCCTTCCCACTTCGGAGAGAACTTGTGAGCGGACATATCTTGTTGAATGTGTTTTGCTATTTTTAATACCAGATCCCCTACTTGAAATGTTCGAGGTCTTAGCATTTTGTTGTAGGCCCTGGAGATTTTTTGATTGTAGGTTTCTACATATTTCCCCACCTTAGCCCGCTTCGACTCGAGCATGTCCAGTTAAGCAATTCTTGAGTTAGACACTTCGGCTTCATCCCATTGTACGCCACTGAATGTTGCAATCCGTGCTGAAGGAATTTTTATTTCGGTCGGTAGTATGGCGTCAGCTCCATAGGCGAGAGAATATGGAGAAGTTCCAATCGAGATTTTTGGCGCGGTTCGATAGGCCCATAAATCCATAGGCAAATGTTCATGCTAGGTTCGAGGATTATCATGAACTGTTCAGCTGAGAATCTGGACCAAAGTTTTGTTGGTGCTCTCTGCTTGCCCGTTTCCTTGAGGATAGTACGGTGTGGAGAAAATTTGTTTGATGTTGTATTCCTCGAGCAATTTTGTCACGTGCTTGTTGGCAAAAGGAGTTCCATTATCAGTGACAATGTGTTGGGAACACCGAATCTGCATATTATATATTCTTTGATGAAGGCTGCAATCGTGACTCCAGTGGTGCTTCGAAGAGGAATAACTTCAACCCATTTGGTAAAATACTTCGATTGGATGACGTATTCATGCTTCTTCAAAGATGCTAGATTGATTTTCCCGGATGATATCCAGTCCCAGCTATATAAAGGCCACGGACTATTCACGGAATTTAATGGAAGACAGGTAGTGTGAATGAGGTTACCATGGACTTGGCATTGATGACAACTTTGAACGTGTGTAGCTGCATCGTCTTCCATGGTCGTCCAATAATATTTCTCATGAATCTGGAGAAATAGTTTCCTTTTTCCTTGATGCTCTCCATCATGCATCTCCTTTAAAATCATTGGGATTTCATGCTCAGCTAAGCACCTCAGCAAGTTTCCACTAAAGATTTTGCGGTATAAGATTCCATCAAGAAAGACAAATCTCTTAGCTCTCTGAATGAGTTTGATTGTTTCTTTCTTTTCTGACGGAAATTTATTATCCATGAGATATTTGATGTAGGGTTCCCTCCAGTCCCCAGTATGATGGGCTGTCAGAGCTTCTAAGTGGTGAGGAGGCGTCTGACAATTGGGACATGACTTTTGCAGCATTCTTGATTGAGCCTCTATGAAAGGCCAATAGTATCCCATTCTTTGAAGATTTCTGTAAAGTGTTATCACTAGTGTTTATCCGCACGTTTTTTCATGTATGCGTTTGAGTTGTTCGTCCACTTTATCATCTCCAAGGCATCGTGATAATGACCCATCAGAGCTCCGATAGTATAATGCTCCATGAAGTAAGAAATAATTCTTTAGTTCTTTGAGACCGATTTTACCTTATGAAAGAGAACTGTTGAGTTCATGAATAATAGGTGCCCTCAAATCATCTGCTTGAACGTCTTCGGTTTGAGCAAGCCATGTGGATGAAACAGTATGCCTTTGTACAATGATTGTTTTCTCTGCTCCTTCAAATTGCATCTTAGAAGAAGCAAGAGTTTCCAGGAAGTAGGCATGCCTATTGTTGGTTCGTACAACATGGAAAATCATTGCATCAGCGAAGTAAGTTAACATCCGTTGAGCTTCAGTTCTGAATAGAGAAAGTGTGATTTCTTTAAGGGAGTATGTCTCATTCATTTGATTGACTAGTAGCTTCGAATCTCCCTTTATCTCGAGGTGCGTTGCTACTCGCCAGATGGAGAGACTAGCACTATGCCTGCTCCTCTAATGTTGTTTCTTGGGGTGGCGGAACCGTCAAAGTATAAAATCCATGTCTCTTCTTTGATGATTAAGACGTCTAGCAATTCACCATCTACGTCTTCATGTAACATTGTTGCATCGACTCTTTGTAAAGCGGCGAGTAAGTCAGCCATTTGGCCTTTGATTTCTTTGGGTGGTGTACATGCTATGTCAAATTATGACATGCCGAGGTAGCCACTTTTTTTGTCTTCCTATCAAGGGTGTCTTTGATAGCGAACTTTATAGGGTCATCCTTTGAAACGAGCACGACTCATTGGATAGTAAGTAGTGTCTGAATTTAAGATTTCATGTACTAATGCGGCATGCTCTCTCATCCTTTGGGTATCGGAGTTGAGCATCTCATATTGTTAAACTAAAGTAGTAGATCGGTTAGTTCGATGCCTTCATCGTCTTCTTGAGCAAGAAGTGCTACGATGATAACAACATCACTAGAGAAGTATATCTGATGTGATCGTCCTTGCACTAGAATTTCATGATGCAAGTGATAATAGTATCTCTTTATTTTATGGAATGCTTATTGTTGAGCAGTTGTCCATGTAAAGCTTGCTCCTTTCTTGATAGAGAGGTGAGAACGAAGCAATGAGTTGAGCTAACCCGAGTCATTAAGCTTGAATATAATTTACCTTGCCCATGAAACTTTGGAGTTCTTTCCACGAGTGTGTGGAGGAGGCATGGTGGTGATATCTTTAAGTCTTTTTTGGATCGACTTTGATTCCTTCTCTTTGACGAGAATACTAAAAAATATCCGGAAGAGACACCAAAAGCGCACTTCGGAGGGTTCATCTTTAATTTGTATTCTCTACATCTTTCAAAGAATTGTCTTAGAACTTGAAAGTGATATGCTCAAGTCCTCGACTTCACCACTACGTCATCAACATAGTCTTCCACTTTCTTTTGCATCATGTCATGGAATATGGAAGTCATGGCTCGTTGATAGGTATCATCGGTATTCTTTAACCCGAAGGGCATCACAATGTAGTGGAAATTCCCAATAGGAGTACGAAATGTATTGATGCCGATCTGGTTTTATCCATCATATCATCCATGAATGAGAACATCCGTGACTGCTGGTTTCATCCACGAGCATATCGATGTTGGGTATAGGAAAGTCATCTTTAGGACAACATTTGTTGATTCACTAAAATCAACACAACATCCGATTTGGCCATTTTTCTTTTAACAGGAACAACATGCGACCATGTTGGGTGTTGAATAGGTTTGATGAACACTATTGCTAATAGTTTGAATCTCGACCTTGATTTTCTCTTCGACTTCGGTGTCTGAACTGTCTATGCGGTTGTTTGATAGCTTTGGAGCCAGGTGTGATGTGCAGATGATGTGTAACCAATTTATCATCTCGACAAGGAATTTCTTCGTACATCCAGGCGAAGACATCTTGATACTCTTTCAGTAGTGCTATTAATTCCGTCCGTTCCTCCGGTGAGAGTCTTTGAGCTAATTATAATCGGCCTTGGATCATCCTCAATTCGATGTTGATCATTTCGAGATCATCATTAGTGGAGTTAGTGCGGTCTTGAATTGTCGGGAGCATCCTCGAACCTCTTCTTCGAGTGATGATTCACTCGACATGATTTTTTTGGGAGGGAGACTCTTCGTCGTTCTCCATGCTAATTGTTAATCTTTGCGTCGGTAAATGATTCTCCCTTTTCGCATCGTGATTGGTGATGAAATTAGATCCTCGAGTTGAAATCCGATCCTTGCGCGCTAATTGGTATAGAAGATGACTTAGCCGGACTTGATGCTGAAGATGATGGCTTGTATATAACCTTTTCGATGGACTCCTAACTTGGGAGTGGTGCAATCAGTAAATCTTGTTTGGAGGTTCGGGATGTTCTTATGAGACTCAAGGAATTGAACGTCATAGACGGGGCATAAGGAGATGATGAATTTGCAATACGAACACTTTTGTTATTGATTAGAGCTTTCACGCATTGATTGTATGTTGAAGGAACCACCTTGTTGTCATGGAGCCACGGTCGTCCGAGTATCATGTGATAGTCAAGTTCTTGTCCGATCACGTGGAATTTGGATTTTGATTGAATAGGCCCCACCTTCAGATCTATGTGCGCATATCCATATGTATGGATCTGGCTTCCCTAAAAACCTGTCATCAAGATGGGATGAAGAACGATCTTGTTTTGTGGGAACTTGGCTGCCTTGAGTGTCTTCATAGTGAAAATATTTGTATAAGAACCTCAAATCAACGAGAGCTCTCTTGAATTCATATTCTTTGATAAAACCGGTCCACGTACATGGCTCGATTATGTCCTTCATCTCGCCATATGGTCCTCTTCTCCAAATTTGATGTTGTGGATCGAATGCTTTCGACATCATGAACGTCTATTCCGTTGGAGATAAGGAAGTTAATGGTACTCGATGATATCCAATTGAGTGCAACGAACGTGTTGATCATTGCTTCTGGAAAGTGTAAGAGTTCACACAAGTTTTCAACTAACGTGTAATCTCCGGTCCATCGACTTCTCATAAGAAGTGAAACCGTTGCTTTGAGGGTCACCGTGTGGAGAATCGGTCCTGGTGCCGGGACTTCTAGAAGGAAGATTCTGCCTAACTCGGATGTCGCTTTGATGAGAAAGTCGAGTATGTGATTCATTGTATCCTTCATCGATCCATGTTCCTTGTGTGGATCTCAATACTCGTGCCAACTCGCTTAGAGTTGGGACTTCTCTGTTCCGTGTTGTCGACGAGCGTTAGAATGAGGAATATTGCCATTTGAAAGATTATGGATTGGGTTTGGAGTAGTTGAATTAGCCTAAGACCAATCATCCTGTGAAAATTTGAGGTTGCAATCGAGATTAATCTCCATCTGTAGTCGCCAATCGTAGATGGGGAAAAACGATTTGCTTGGTTTTTAAGGAATTGAGGAGACGACCGTACAGAGGAGACTTATTGAACCAAGCAAAATGTTCAACCTCACCGCACGATGCACCGCACGAAGGAGTGCTTTGAATTCTAGAGATCAAGATGTAGTACCGGCCTAAACCAAGACAATGGCCGTTCGAGTAAATCTTGTCACAAGAGAGGATGAGTTTATCCTAGGAGGGAATCGAGAAATGTGTGGAATCAATGGTAATAAAAGATTGTAGGTGTGTTGTGAATTCTGAATATAATAAGTTTTGAATGATTGAAATTGCTCAGCTGAGAGTAATTGCTCAATTGATGAGTTGTTGATCTCGTGTTGTCTGTGAGACGTGAAATCGTTGTTATCGTCGTTGTTCATTCAATAATGATTCAGAGACTTACTTATATTGCTGGAATTGTAGACACCATGATCCCATGAAGTGTGACAGTTTATGGAATCAAAGAGTGGGGAAGTGGAAATCGTGTTTGAAACCAGTTGCTCATCGTGCGGAGACTTGGTTGATTTTCCGTCAACTTGTTAGTTAACTCCTTCAACTGATTGCACGACTTTCTCACATTCCATCGTTTGTTTGAACACACATGCCATAGACCGCCATACCAAATCCCTAGTTGATATCCCCCAAGTGACACGATTGACATCTCGTGGTTAGTTTTGTCAGTTGTTGACTTCATGATTTAATGGGACAATGAGTCCATGTATTTACTGAGTTGAACATGGTTTTGTATAATGTTATGAAACTCATTAATTGAACGTGGACATGATTCTCACGTTGATAGTTGAGGCGATCAAGTATTACTATGATTTGTTGAATATTGATAGTTGGACCAATATTCCTTGATTTGAGCAAGTATTTCTCATCTAATGAATCATTGGTGTCGTGACCAAAATAAAATATTAATTAAAATACTGGTAGTTGAACCGAGCATAATTAATAAGAATATTGATCATGAGACCGTCATAAAATTATTAGTGTTTGAATCTGGAATTATAATCCTTGGACTCAGAAACCCTAATTTGATCAATTGATGACCAATTGATGGTTTATTTGAAAATTAACCATGGAATGAAGGAGAACCAACTTCATGGGACCGTGGTATGCTTGTGTGATGAAATGACAAGGGATCTTGAAGAGTTGGTGATTTGTTGATGAAAGAATGATCAAATGCTGGTTTAATCATTTATTCAAAAAATGCTCGTCTGAGCCTTAGGTGATAAAACCTAATTAATTATGAAGATATGAGGGACCAACCAAGGAGTCATGAAACCGGCCCTGGGTGGTCACAGGATCAAATGATGATCGTTTCATGAAGTTCTAAGTTGTTTGGAAGAGTTTTTGACCTAATACACGCAATTGCTAAATTAGGTCAAACCTTGAAAATACACGGGACCGTGATCATCATGAGCCAAGAAGCCAACCCCGGTCGGTCAAGGTAACATGATCACGTCGTTAAAGTGTTCGTAGATCTCGCCTCCAGAATTTTGATATTTTCAAATGTGCATTTGAGCAATCATTTGAGAAAATATGAAGAAATCGTGGGGTTTTTATATGAAACCGTCAAAACTTCATGAGATGAAGGAAAAATAATAAAAAGTGAAGGAATCATGAAGTATGGGACCTATCCATGGACAAAGCATGTCTGCATGGCCAAGGGGCCTAATCCCACACGCTTTTCCCAATTTTTATAATATTTTCATGATTTTAGGGAAATATGATTAAATCAAGGAATTTGTTAAAACCAAGGAGTTTTGTTAAAATTAAAGAGTTTTGTTGAAACCAAGGAGTTTAATGAGATGAGGAAAACATGAAATATAATAATAATAATAATAATAAAATAAGGGACGCAGTAAATCGATCTGTAGCATGGTTGGATCGCTTGACCCAAATTCCGTATGCTTTTTCCCTAATTTTATGTATTATTTCATGATTTAAAGGAATTTTCATAATTTGAACGAAAATATCATGAAATCAAGGAATTCCATGGGACCAAGGAAACATGAAAAATATAATAATAATAAAATGGGACGTGCGGGGCTAGCCAGGGACGGTCACACGGGTTTTCCTAATTTTATATTGTTTATTCATGGGATCAAGGAAATATCATGAGATTAAGGATTTTCATGAAATTATGGAAATAATAATAAAATAATGAGGAACCATGAGGTGTGGGGCCTGTTGGGATCAAGACTTGGCCGGTTTTCCAATGATCACGGCTCTACCATATTTCCTTAATTTTATATTATTTCTTTGGTGTGAGGGAAACACCATGAAACTGAGGAGTTTCCTCAAAACGAAAGATATTTGTTCAAATGAAAGGATTTTCATGAACTCAAGGAAAATAACAAAAAATATGATAAAAATATGAAACTGGCGTGGGATTGACCACGTCACGTCCGGCCAGTCAGTGGGCCCATGCTCCCATTCCTTGGTCAATTTTTTAATTATTTATTATTTCCCCATCTATTTTGCATAGGTTCATCGTCTCGTCGTATTTTGAAATACTTGTTTGTACGGTGATTGTTAGTGCATCATCGTCGAGTGCACTTGCACCATTTAAATCGGGGCTTACTCAGAGGTAGCTCAGACGCCCGTGTGTTGAATATTTATTACTAACCCATGGAATTCAGCTGGGAAGAACCATAGATTGAAGCAACTAAATATTACAAAAGTATTTGAATACTTTCAGAAAATATTTGAATATTTTCAGAAATTCAGTGGATGAATCCAAGAATTTTTAGAATAATTA